>OZ022265.1:79679446-80916816 GCA_963978885.1 Nemotelus pantherinus | reverse complement strand
AAAGTACACAGGAAAAAAGGGGGCATAGGTCCGTAAAGGACACCACCCGTGGCTCTGGAACATGGGCTGACTAAGCAGACCCAGTGCTCGTGACGACACACGGAGCCAGAATATTAAAATTTGAAGAGGAAAAAGGGGAAAAGGAACCCGGGTGAGGCAGACTGCCCGGGCCTCCCGATGATGACGGAGCCCTAATCCCGATGGTCTGGGGTCCTCCACCCACTGACATTGGCCATGAAATATCAAACAAAAGCTGAAACTAAGCAAAGGCCAATGTCCTTCCCTTCGCCGCTGCCTCTCCCGTCGGGTGAATTTGTCCAGCCACCAGGGGGAGGCACAGTGCTCCACGGCACAACGGGCATTCGGGGCTCTCATTCAACCATTGCTCAATGCAGGGCCTATGGAAATGATGCCCACAAATCGTCGTTACCCGCTGGGTTGTCCCGCGCAAACCCCTGCCGGCAAATGGAGCACTCCTCCTCCACACGGACGCCGGACAAATCCTCCAGGCTTCTGGCCAAAGGCATACCGAACCTGGCGTGGCACGTAAACACGTGACTAACGAATATAGACTGTAAGGATCGCGTGCACGTTAGAACGTGTCGAGCGAATTTGAAAGGTTTATTTAATTATCTTGCACGTTAGAACGTGTCGAGCGATTTATAAAAAGGTTTATTTAATTATCTTGCACGTTAGAACGTGTTGAGCGATTGTAAAAAGGTTGACGCAAAATAATTTCGTAACGCGTTATTTAAGGTGATAATTAGAAAAATTATCCTTATAATTGTTCTTGGATGTAATTATAAAAAGGTTTTATATAGAAAATAGTTGGCCTTCCCCTTGGGGTTTCACCCAGGAAGACCCCCTCACAGGCTCGCAAGCTGGCTGGCTGATACAACAAATATGTATTTATTTTTTATAAGTAATAGTGATGAATTAATAGTGCCGAATTTGAATAATAAATAATGACGAATGTAATCATAAGGAAATACATCATTTCGCGTAAGAAGTTGAAAATTTTTGTCTATCACCATATGCTGAAGAGACAGTTTTCAAATCTTCTTGAGCTACATTTTTAACAAGAGCATCCAAACTGCTCTGCATGAATCTGGTCGAATCCCAAAATCGAAGCTCAATTGTTTCGGAATCATCAAACCGTATTCTTTTAGATAATGAAACGTACAATTCCTTATTAATGGGTATTATTGAAATATCTCCATCAATATCTCCCAATTCTTTAACAAATAGGTCGCAGTCATAGCCGGAGAGGTTGTGAAATAGTATCGGGAAAAATTTGGGAACCCCGAAATAAAAGATTGCATGAGCTATGCGCAGGGCCTCTATACTTTCCGGTGAAATGGCAATGATCGCGCACTCTATCACTATCAAGCGGGATTTCTACAAATATGACACAAAATTGACTCACTTTGGATCTTTTCTTCATCCGAGGTCAGGGCATCCATTGGCTTAGGGGACTTTATATGTTTGGTATAGAACCACATTACATCATTAACTATAGAATTACCGAATTTTTTCGGTGAATCGGGTCCCTTGTAAATCCTAAATCTATCCAAACTCGAAACGAAGGAACATTTGATGAAATACGAAAACGCACCAAGGTATTTGCTCTTGAATTGGGGTTGTTGAGGAAATCGCTGGATCCGGCTCGCAGGTGTCAATGTCTTGAAGAAGACACTCAAAGTCAGCGTAGATGACGAACGGTACATCCAGCTGTCGTTCGAAATTTTTGTACTGCAACGTCGCTTTCTCCAGTTCCACCATTTTCGTCACAATTCTGCCGCACTCATCCTTATGCGTTTCAAGCATCTCACTTGAAGCAAAATGTTGAAGGCATTGTTTGCAAACATAAATTGTGCTTTGTGTAATGTTTGTTGGGAACGAGTTAATCTGTAAAAAAAATTTCTCCATGCATACCTTTGATAAAAACCTATCATATTTTCCTTACCTTGATTTATTTTTTATCCAAACATAATGATATTTGTCCCCAGCTATGCAGCAGCAGTAAGTTGATGTGATGCGTTTTTTCTTGCTTCGTGAGATAATTGGGACCTACAATTTTTTTGATCTCGTCATTGTATCCGAATAAATTGACGCTAATCGATTGGTTAAGTTGTTCAAAAGCAGCAATGTCTTGTATCTTCATCGGAACTTCAGATCACAAAAATTGAGTAATATCCTATATTCAGCCGTATAACGCTGTCAGCTATGTTATCGATTTGGTATGATGATGTTCTGTGGGGGGAACTTTACACCAATTAGCAATAGATGAAATTGAAAGCTATCCAAATGCAAGTAAAGCAGTCTTCGAAGAATTTTACGTAGACGACTTATTATCTGGAGGAAATAGTCTACAAGAATGTATTATCAAAAGAGACGAACTCATTAAATTGTTTGAATTCTGGCGGTTTTAAATTGAGAAAACAAACGACAGACGAATTTTAGAAGGAATCCCATCTGAAGACATTGAAATGCAACATGCGATCAATATGGATATGGATAATGGATACAAATCGCTAGGAATAATGTGGTATCCGCTAGCAGACTTCTTCACCTATCGATTGAAAAGGCATAAGCAATTAGAAACCTACACAAAACGCTCGATTTTATCGGAAGTTGCACGTCTCTACGATCCATTAGGTTGGATAGCACCTATTATGGTATCAGCCTAAAATTTTACTACAAGGACTATGGTTATCTGGGGCAATTGGGGATGAATCAATATCAACTGCACTAAACACGGAATGGATGACATTATTGAGCCAATTACCGGAAATTGAAAACATTAAAATCCCAAGATGGGTAGCTTACCAACAAAACTCGAAAATAGAACTTCACGGATTTTGTGACGCCTCTCAACGTGCCTACGCAGCAGTAATCTATGTGGTAGTGCGTGCAGGCTCGGCTGTCAACAGTCATCTATTAATGGCTAAAACCAAAGTGGCACCAGTGAAACCAGTTAGTATTCCACGATTGGAGCTATGCGGAGCTGTACTATTGTCTCGATTGCTAAAAGAAGTTACATCATTAAAAATTGAAAACATACCTACCTGGTTATGGAGTGACTCAGAGATCGTGCTAGCATGGCTGAAAGGTCACCCCACACGATGGACTACATTTGTATCTAACAGAACGGCTCTCATCCTTGAGAACACTGATAACATACCATGGCGATATGTTCCATCTAAATGCAATCCAGCAGATGTACGAGTAGCTTCCAAAGGAGTAAAACCAATCGATTTAATACGCAATGAGCTATGGTGGCACGGACCAAGCTGGTTTATCCGAAGACATCGATGCATGGCCTAAAATGCGAGATATCAAATCAGTTGAAGTCGAAAAACGAAAACATTACATTGTTAATGTAGGAATACACACAGAAAGTTTCTTAGACACTTGGTTACAAAGATATTCAACATTATCGAAACTAATTAGAATTACCGCTTACTGCTTCCGTTTTCGCAGATCGAACATAAAACGAACAGATCCATCCACTATATTTAACCAGTGAAGAGCTGCGACACTCATTCGAATTCTGGATCAAACACGCTCAACAAAGTGAATACTCACAAGAAATAGCCTGTCTTTTGAATAACAAAACAATTGAAAAAAAAAGTAAATTGATCAAATTAAACCCCTTCATAGACAAAACTGGATTAATACGTGTGCTAGGTCGTCTAAAAAATGCACAATTGAGTTTTGATGAAAGGCATCTAATAATTCTCCCACGAAATGGAAGGTTCACTGAATTAATGTTGCATCAAGTCCATCAAGCAACCTTGCATGGACAAACTCAACTAATGCTGAACACGTTGAGAAAAAGATTTTGGTTGATAGATGGTCGCAACCGGATCAAACATTTTTGTACATAAATGCATCCGCTGTTTTCGGGCCAAAGCGAACGGTGCAACTCAGCTGATGGGAACCTTGCCAGCAGCTCGTGTAACTATTTCTCGCCCATTCACACATACGGGTGTTGATTTTTGTGGACCATTCGACATAAAAGACAGGCGAGGAAGAGGTAGTAAAACATCGAAGGGCTACGTGGCTATATTTATTTGTTTAGTAGTAAAAGCTATACATATCGAAATTGTTAGTGACCTATCGACACAAGCATTCCTTGCAGCATTACGAAGATTTATGGGAAGACGAGGATTTAGTCGATATATGTATTCCGATTGTGGAACAAATTTTGTCGGGGCATATGCTGAATTGAACAAATTATCAGAAATCAACAAAAAGGCTGCCGAAATATTTGCCAATGATGGCGTTACGTGGCCTTTCAATCCTCCAGCTTCGCCGCATTTTGCTGGACTCTGGGAAGCCGGAGTCAAATCTATAAAGTCTCATCTGCGCCGAATTGTGGGCAACATTGCTCTAACGTATGAAGAATTGTCCACCATCTTAATTAGAATAGAAGCCTGCCTCAATTCTTGACGCCTGTGCCCCTTGAACGACGATCCAACAGACACGACAGCACTTACTCCAGCACATTTCCTGATTACTATACATGATACACTACTAGCACCACCCGAAGCAGATTTCGAAGGCGACAATATCAACCATCTCGATAGATGGCAGACAACACAAAATATAACGCAAGATTTCTGGAAACGGTGGAAAACCGAATATTTGAATCGCTTGCAACGTAGGCCCAAATGGAATACAACAGAAAACAATGTCAAAGTGGGCGATTTGTGTATACTAAAGGATGAAAAATTACCTTCTTATCGTTGGCCATTAGCCAGAATTATAGAGGTTCATCCAGGAAGCGATTCCCTAGTACGAGTAGTAACCGTATGGTCAAATGGAAAGACATACAAACGATCAGTCACAAAAATTGCACTAGTACCTACGCAAAATATATCATAAGAAATGCACCTTTAATTCCTTCTATCGAAATGTTCCTTACACATCCTTTTCCTCCATGAGACCTTGTCATATCAAATAAATTCGTGAAACTACTTAACGTGAGAAGTCTTTGGAATTCCATACAAATCAGTGATGGTATAGGTGGACGCCCAGCATAGGTGGGACAACTTCACCATGCCAAAACTGAGTTGAACGAATGCATCAGCTTAACCGGCACATCGGACAAAACATTAACGATAGGAATCTAGATCTAAATAGTATCCGTGACGTGACATACAAACAACATTTATCAAAATAGATTAGCCAATTAATACTTACCATTTCAGAAGTCAGCCCAATAGATAATACTGAGGCACTACACACGCCTCATCTGGGGGAGAATGTTGCGACGCAACGGCGGCCTCTCCAAAACAGGAACCTGAAAGGAAAAAACAACAAAAGGATCGAGTTTAAGACAACAAAAATATATACTTATCTAAGGTCAATTTCCAATGTTCGCGATCAGTATTTACTCTGATGACAGTTGTCACATGACATTTGTCATTTGACACTACATGTTAAATGTCCATTCACAATTGTTTTTTTTACTTGATATTCACCGTGAAGAAGAATACTGGTAAAACTAGAAATATAACAAGAGAATTAAGAGAAAGTTGTATAACAAAAAGAAAGTACCGAAATTTTCACTGTACAGTTGACTTTTGAATTTAGATGGTGTGAAAGGAAATCGGTTGTTAGAGAAATTTGTACATTCATCGAAAATTGAAATTCGTTGTTAAATCTAATTCCAGTAGAATAAAGAATTTGTTCAAGCATAACCCGTGACGGTTTTTAATTGTATAGTGGTTTAGTTAGAACAGGAGGTATTGGAAGGAGTTCCTCCTCCTCCTCCTCTGTTTCCAATTCGACGACGTTTCTTTCAATATTATACTCAATTTTTGATAATAAAACTTCGATTTGTTGGAACAGCTCTCCTTGCCGTTCCCAGGGTGGCGGATTTTTTTCGTCAGTCGCTATTTTTCTAAGTGCCGTTCTCAGCCTCCTTAAGTAACCTATCCTACCTCCGCGTTTCTTGTTTTTCCGGCGAGTGTCCTGGTATGGTATTTTTGTTAGATTTGTTTCGTAAGAAAAAGAGTATCAAAAACAAAACCCATTTTTCGTATGATTTATCAATATTTATTTAAAATAAACCAAGAAAAAGTTTAAATAATCATCATTTATCGTCAATACATTTAATTATTCTGGAATAGTATCAATTGACATGGCACCTGGGCTGTAACAGGAAATTTGCTGTGGTTTTTTGAAATCGTATTTTTCTTGTGAAGAAATTTTTTGCAATAGAGCTGGCTGACCCTTTAAAAATGTATGGAATTCGTCACAACCGTATTCCATGTTGTTTTTCACAATCAAAATCGATTCCATAGTCGACGGTTGAAGTGCAGACTTTTCTGGTGTCCAAATCTTTTTCGCTTTAACAACCAAACGTTCAACTGACGCCGATGTGCCCGGAAAACAGAAAATAAATTCAATCACGTGCGCAAACTCTTCATACGGCAATTGACGTTGATCCATGTGTTTGAAAATTTCAACCCACCGATCTTCTGCGGATGCTTTCATCGTATTCCATTCAGATATTTTCTCATCGGTGCAGAATGTTTTTATGAGACTGAATTGTTGAAAAAATTTCGAACTGTTAGTTTCCCAGTCGAACTTTGTTTTAGTAGACATAAATTCAAATGAATTTTAGATTGTTGTCCAATCGGAAAATTTGTTCAGCTCAATTCATGCAAATCGTTGAAAAATGCACATCGATTCAGTCCATGCTGAAAGATATTCCAACGCATCGTCTGAAAAAATAGAATAAATAGTATGTTTTGAGTTTGAGATTGTGAGTTTCAATTTATTCAATTTACTTCTAAATTTACCATAAAATGTATGAAATACACTTTCAATATATTCCAACGTTGAGTTTCCAGAATCAACAACCATTTTCATTTCCTTTTCCGTTGCCAGATCAATATATTTTTCAGTTATACGCAGCATAAGATTCCCTTTTAAATTTTCCAATTCGTTCGAACATTGTGCAGCTGTGACTTTGTCTCCCTCGACATTCAAAACGGTTTGTTGAAAATATTCCGTCTAATAAACGATAAACAAATTATATTTATGAACCCAATTATTTTATTGCAAATGCAAATATTCAATTTTAAATGCGGTTGTACCTGATCTGTAGCGAATTGAAGATGGGATGTGGCCTTAGCACAACAGGGTGTGACTAACTCTTCCAAAGAGATAAATCTTAACAGCTAATAGGCCAAAGTGCCAAATCCAAAATATATATATAATATATATATAAGAAAAAAAAATATATATAATATTTATATATACTTGTGTGCACACCTGTGGTGTGACTAACTCTTTTAAGCTTTCGCAGCTAATAGGGCAAAAATGCCAAAAATTCAAAATCTATACAAGTGTGTGCACACCAGGTGGTGTGACTAACTCTCAAGATTGGTAATCAATTAGCAAAGCCAACTGGCTACTATTGAATGAAAAATATAAGTTCGAAAAAAGATTTAAATTTTCAAAAGTTTTAAATTTTCGAAGTTAGATTTTAAAAATGTAATTTCAAAAGATCGGCCTTCTTATTAAGCGGAACCCGATCCATTCATCTCCATTTCAGGTCCGCTGGCTGGCTGGCTTGAACAAGACGCAAGAAATTGAAAGGTGAAATTGTGAACAAGATTAAAGTGTGGAACAATGTGAAAAATGATTGAAGGATGTGAATGTTTAGTGTGAAAAATATTAACGATCGAAAAATTGTACAAATGTGAAAGTTACATTGGGTCGGTTCCGGAAGGGTACCGCCCATTATGTGGGACTGTTTCTCCCACCCGAAATTCCTCGAAAAGAGAGGAGCAAGGGACCAAAAACAACTATGTTGCTGCTTGACTCAACCTCAGCAAATGGTTCAAGCTTGGCCAAGCTGCAGGGACGTGTAGGCGGCGCCACGCCAACCCCACGTAATCCACTACAGCCTGAACCAAACCCAAGCCAAAAGCCGAAGCTGGGTCAAGACAACAAGGATTTCAAAATTTGGGACAGCTTCCCAACATAAAGTGGGGCAGGGGCCCTTCGGTTGACCGGGACAGGAGCGGCGGTAAACCACCACAACCTGTTATCCGCGGCCAACCTCCAGGTTGCACCCAGAGTCAAAAAACTCAAAAAAAACAACACAACAGGAAGCTGCCCAAAAGGTAAGCTAACTAGGAATGATTTTAACCGGATAGGACTGGGAAGGATGTTTGCGGCTAGTAGGGAAGAGCGAGCAATGCAGGTCTTAATAAAAGGGGTTTTGTTCTCTCGAACGAAGTAATATTGAATCGCAAAGGAGGCGATTCTAAGACCTGCGAGTGAGAATGGAATTTTAAGGTTTGAAGACGTAAAGTCTTAAGGGGAGTATGAGTCGAAACTCATAAGTATTTTCTCATTGTGGTGTGGGTTGCCCAAAACAAGTTTCGGGCCCCACGTTGGGCGCCATTTGTAGCGATTAGAAGATGGGATGTGGCCTTAGCACAACAGGGTGTGACTAACTCTTCCAAATAGATAAATCTTAACAGCTAATAGGCCAAAGTGCCAAATCCAAAATATATATATAATATATATATAAGAAAAAAAAATATATATAATATTTATATATACTTGTGTGCACACCTGTGGTGTGACTAACTCTTTTAAGCTTTCGCAGCTAATAGGGCAAAAATGCCAAAAATTCAAAATCTATACAAGTGTGTGCACACCAGGTGGTGTGACTAACTCTCAAGATTGGTAATCAATTAGCAAAGCCAACTGGCTACTATTGAATGAAAAATATAAGTTCGAAAAAAGATTTAAATTTTCAAAAGTTTTAAATTTTCGAAGTTAGATTTTAAAAATGTAATTTCAAAAGATCGGCCTTCTTATTAAGCGGAACCCGATCCATTCATCTCCATTTCAGGTCCGCTTGCTGGCTGGCTTGAACAAGACGCAAGAAATTGAAAGGTGAAATTGTGAACAAGATTAAAGTGTGGAACAATGTGAAAAATGATTGAAGGATGTGAATGTTTAGTGTGAAAAATATTAACGATCGAAAAATTGTACAAATGTGAAAGTTACATTGAGTCGGTTCCGGAAGGGTACCGCCCATTATGTGGGACTGTTTCTCCCACCCGAAATTCCTCGAAAAGAGAGGAGCAAGGGACCAAAAACAACTATGTTGCTGCTTGACTCAACCTCAGCAAATGGTTCAAGCTTGGCCAAGCTGCAGGGACGTGTAGGCGGCGCCACGCCAACCCCACGTAATCCACTACAGCCTGAACCAAACCCAAGCCAAAAGCCGAAGCTGGGTCAAGACAACAAGGATTTCAAAATTTGGGACAGCTTCCCAACATAAAGTGGGGCAGGGGCCCTTCGGTTGACCGGGACAGGAGCGGCGGTAAACCACCACAACCTGTTATCCGCGGCCAACCTCCAGGTTGCACCCAGAGTCAAAAAACTCAAAAAAAACAACACAACAGGAAGCTGCCCAAAAGGTAAGCTAACTAGGAATGATTTTAACCGGATAGGACTGGGAAGGATGTTTGCGGCTAGTAGGGAAGAGCGAGCAATGCAGGTCTTAATAAAAGGGGTTTTGTTCTCTCGAACGAAGTAATATTGAATCGCAAAGGAGGCGATTCTAAGACCTGCGAGTGAGAATGGAATTTTAAGGTTTGAAGACGTAAAGTCTTAAGGGGAGTATGAGTCGAAACTCATAAGTATTTTCTCACTGTGGTGTGGGTTGCCCAAAACAAGTTTCGGGCCCCACGTTGGGCGCCATTTGTAGCGATTAGAAGATGGGATGTGGCCTTAGCACAACAGGGTGTGACTAACTCTTCCAAATAGATAAATCTTAACAGCTAATAGGCCAAAGTGCCAAATCCAAAATATATATATAATATATATATAAGAAAAAAAAATATATATAATATTTATATATACTTGTGTGCACACCTGTGGTGTGACTAACTCTTTTAAGCTTTCGCAGCTAATAGGGCAAAAATGCCAAAAATTCAAAATCTATACAAGTGTGTGCACACCAGGTGGTGTGACTAACTCTCAAGATTGGTAATCAATTAGCAACGCCAACTGGCTACTATTGAATGAAAAATATAAGTTCGAAAAAAGATTTAAATTTTCAAAAGTTTTAAATTTTCGAAGTTAGATTTTAAAAATGTAATTTCAAAAGATCGGCCTTCTTATTAAGCGGAACCCGATCCATTCATCTCCATTTCAGGTCCGCTGGCTGGCTGGCTTGAACAAGACGCAAGAAATTGAAAGGTGAAATTGTGAACAAGATTAAAGTGTGGAACAATGTGAAAAATGATTGAAGGATGTGAATGTTTAGTGTGAAAAATATTAACGATCGAAAAATTGTACAAATGTGAAAGTTACATTGGGTCGGTTCCGGAAGGGTACCGCCCATTATGTGGGACTGTTTCTCCCACCCGAAATTCCTCGAAAAGAGAGGAGCAAGGGACCAAAAACAACTATGTTGCTGCTTGACTCAACCTCAGCAAATGGTTCAAGCTTGGCCAAGCTGCAGGGACGTGTAGGCGGCGCCACGCCAACCCCACGTAATCCACTACAGCCTGAACCAAACCCAAGCCAAAAGCCGAAGCTGGGTCAAGACAACAAGGATTTCAAAATTTGGGACAGCTTCCCAACATAAAGTGGGGCAGGGGCCCTTCGGTTGACCGGGACAGGAGCGGCGGTAAACCACCACAACCTGTTATCCGCGGCCAACCTCCAGGTTGCACCCAGAGTCAAAAAACTCAAAAAAACAACACAACAGGAAGCTGCCCAAAAGGTAAGCTAACTAGGAATGATTTTAACCGGATAGGACTGGGAAGGATGTTTGCGGCTAGTAGGGAAGAGCGAGCAATGCAGGTCTTAATAAAAGGGGTTTTGTTCTCTCGAACGAAGTAATATTGAATCGCAAAGGAGGCGATTCTAAGACCTGCGAGTGAGAATGGAATTTTAAGGTTTGAAGACGTAAAGTCTTAAGGGGAGTATGAGTCGAAACTCATAAGTATTTTCTCACTGTGGTGTGGGTTGCCCAAAACAAGTTTCGGGCCCCACGTTGGGCGCCATTTGTAGCGATTAGAAGATGGGATGTGGCCTTAGCACAACAGGGTGTGACTAACTCTTCCAAATAGATAAATCTTAACAGCTAATAGGCCAAAGTGCCAAATCCAAAATATATATATAATATATATATAAGAAAAAAAAATATATATAATATTTATATATACTTGTGTGCACACCTGTGGTGTGACTAACTCTTTTAAGCTTTCGCAGCTAATAGGGCAAAAATGCCAAAAATTCAAAATCTATACAAGTGTGTGCACACCAGGTGGTGTGACTAACTCTCAAGATTGGTAATCAATTAGCAACGCCAACTGGCTACTATTGAATGAAAAATATAAGTTCGAAAAAAGATTTAAATTTTCAAAAGTTTTAAATTTTCGAAGTTAGATTTTAAAAATGTAATTTCAAAAGATCGGCCTTCTTATTAAGCGGAACCCGATCCATTCATCTCCATTTCAGGTCCGCTGGCTGGCTGGCTTGAACAAGACGCAAGAAATTGAAAGGTGAAATTGTGAACAAGATTAAAGTGTGGAACAATGTGAAAAATGATTGAAGGATGTGAATGTTTAGTGTGAAAAATATTAACGATCGAAAAATTGTACAAATGTGAAAGTTACATTGGGTCGGTTCCGGAAGGGTACCGCCCATTATGTGGGACTGTTTCTCCCACCCGAAATTCCTCGAAAAGAGAGGAGCAAGGGACCAAAAACAACTATGTTGCTGCTTGACTCAACCTCAGCAAATGGTTCAAGCTTGGCCAAGCTGCAGGGACGTGTAGGCGGCGCCACGCCAACCCCACGTAATCCACTACAGCCTGAACCAAACCCAAGCCAAAAGCCGAAGCTGGGTCAAGACAACAAGGATTTCAAAATTTGGGACAGCTTCCCAACATAAAGTGGGGCAGGGGCCCTTCGGTTGACCGGGACAGGAGCGGCGGTAAACCACCACAACCTGTTATCCGCGGCCAACCTCCAGGTTGCACCCAGAGTCAAAAAACTCAAAAAAAACAACACAACAGGAAGCTGCCCAAAAGGTAAGCTAACTAGGAATGATTTTAACCGGATAGGACTGGGAAGGATGTTTGCGGCTAGTAGGGAAGAGCGAGCAATGCAGGTCTTAATAAAAGGGGTTTTGTTCTCTCGAACGAAGTAATATTGAATCGCAAAGGAGGCGATTCTAAGACCTGCGAGTGAGAATGGAATTTTAAGGTTTGAAGACGTAAAGTCTTAAGGGGAGTATGAGTCGAAACTCATAAGTATTTTCTCACTGTGGTGTGGGTTGCCCAAAACAAGTTTCGGGCCCCACGTTGGGCGCCATTTGTAGCGATTAGAAGATGGGATGTGGCCTTAGCACAACAGGGTGTGACTAACTCTTCCAAATAGATAAATCTTAACAGCTAATAGGCCAAAGTGCCAAATCCAAAATATATATATAATATATATATAAGAAAAAAAAATATATATAATATTTATATATACTTGTGTGCACACCTGTGGTGTGACTAACTCTTTTAAGCTTTCGCAGCTAATAGGGCAAAAATGCCAAAAATTCAAAATCTATACAAGTGTGTGCACACCAGGTGGTGTGACTAACTCTCAAGATTGGTAATCAATTAGCAACGCCAACTGGCTACTATTGAATGAAAAATATAAGTTCGAAAAAAGATTTAAATTTTCAAAAGTTTTAAATTTTCGAAGTTAGATTTTAAAAATGTAATTTCAAAAGATCGGCCTTCTTATTAAGCGGAACCCGATCCATTCATCTCCATTTCAGGTCCGCTGGCTGGCTGGCTTGAACAAGACGCAAGAAATTGAAAGGTGAAATTGTGAACAAGATTAAAGTGTGGAACAATGTGAAAAATGATTGAAGGATGTGAATGTTTAGTGTGAAAAATATTAACGATCGAAAAATTGTACAAATGTGAAAGTTACATTGGGTCGGTTCCGGAAGGGTACCGCCCATTATGTGGGACTGTTTCTCCCACCCGAAATTCCTCGAAAAGAGAGGAGCAAGGGACCAAAAACAACTATGTTGCTGCTTGACTCAACCTCAGCAAATGGTTCAAGCTTGGCCAAGCTGCAGGGACGTGTAGGCGGCGCCACGCCAACCCCACGTAATCCACTACAGCCTGAACCAAACCCAAGCCAAAAGCCGAAGCTGGGTCAAGACAACAAGGATTTCAAAATTTGGGACAGCTTCCCAACATAAAGTGGGGCAGGGGCCCTTCGGTTGACCGGGACAGGAGCGGCGGTAAACCACCACAACCTGTTATCCGCGGCCAACCTCCAGGTTGCACCCAGAGTCAAAAAACTCAAAAAAAACAACACAACAGGAAGCTGCCCAAAAGGTAAGCTAACTAGGAATGATTTTAACCGGATAGGACTGGGAAGGATGTTTGCGGCTAGTAGGGAAGAGCGAGCAATGCAGGTCTTAATAAAAGGGGTTTTGTTCTCTCGAACGAAGTAATATTGAATCGCAAAGGAGGCGATTCTAAGACCTGCGAGTGAGAATGGAATTTTAAGGTTTGAAGACGTAAAGTCTTAAGGGGAGTATGAGTCGAAACTCATAAGTATTTTCTCACTGTGGTGTGGGTTGCCCAAAACAAGTTTCGGGCCCCACGTTGGGCGCCATTTGTAGCGATTAGAAGATGGGATGTGGCCTTAGCACAACAGGGTGTGACTAACTCTTCCAAATAGATAAATCTTAACAGCTAATAGGCCAAAGTGCCAAATCCAAAATATATATATAATATATATATAAGAAAAAAAAATATATATAATATTTATATATACTTGTGTGCACACCTGTGGTGTGACTAACTCTTTTAAGCTTTCGCAGCTAATAGGGCAAAAATGCCAAAAATTCAAAATCTATACAAGTGTGTGCACACCAGGTGGTGTGACTAACTCTCAAGATTGGTAATCAATTAGCAACGCCAACTGGCTACTATTGAATGAAAAATATAAGTTCGAAAAAAGATTTAAATTTTCAAAAGTTTTAAATTTTCGAAGTTAGATTTTAAAAATGTAATTTCAAAAGATCGGCCTTCTTATTAAGCGGAACCCGATCCATTCATCTCCATTTCAGGTCCGCTGGCTGGCTGGCTTGAACAAGACGCAAGAAATTGAAAGGTGAAATTGTGAACAAGATTAAAGTGTGGAACAATGTGAAAAATGATTGAAGGATGTGAATGTTTAGTGTGAAAAATATTAACGATCGAAAAATTGTACAAATGTGAAAGTTACATTGGGTCGGTTCCGGAAGGGTACCGCCCATTATGTGGGACTGTTTCTCCCACCCGAAATTCCTCGAAAAGAGAGGAGCAAGGGACCAAAAACAACTATGTTGCTGCTTGACTCAACCTCAGCAAATGGTTCAAGCTTGGCCAAGCTGCAGGGACGTGTAGGCGGCGCCACGCCAACCCCACGTAATCCACTACAGCCTGAACCAAACCCAAGCCAAAAGCCGAAGCTGGGTCAAGACAACAAGGATTTCAAAATTTGGGACAGCTTCCCAACATAAAGTGGGGCAGGGACCCTTCGGTTGACCGGGACAGGAGCGGCGGTAAACCACCACAACCTGTTATCCGCGGCCAACCTCCAGGTTGCACCCAGAGTCAAAAAACTCAAAAAAAAAACAACACAACAGGAAGCTGC
Source organism: Nemotelus pantherinus (assembly GCA_963978885.1). Classification (NCBI taxonomy): domain Eukaryota; kingdom Metazoa; phylum Arthropoda; class Insecta; order Diptera; family Stratiomyidae; genus Nemotelus; species Nemotelus pantherinus. The sequence continues at coordinate 80,902,105 of OZ022265.1, read as the reverse complement.
CCAAAAGGTAAGCTAACTAGGAATGATTTTAACCGGATAGGACTGGGAAGGATGTTTGCGGCTAGTAGGGAAGAGCGAGCAATGCAGGTCTTAATAAAAGGGGTTTTGTTCTCTCGAACGAAGTAATATTGAATCGCAAAGGAGGCGATTCTAAGACCTGCGAGTGAGAATGGAATTTTAAGGTTTGAAGACGTAAAGTCTTAAGGGGAGTATGAGTCGAAACTCATAAGTATTTTCTCACTGTGGTGTGGGTTGCCCAAAACAAGTTTCGGGCCCCACGTTGGGCGCCATTTGTAGCGAATTATTAGATGAAAGTGGCCTTAGCACAACTTAGAACCAGACCGAAGTCCAGAATCAAGAATGCTAAGGTCCAACAAGTGGAATGGCTAATGCCATTCAAGAGGCAAAACAAAAAAAAAGAATTGCCCCGAGAGCAGGGTGCCCTAGAAATGGCCGTGAAGGCCCCTCGTCCGCATTAGCGGAGCACCCTTTAACCAACCCCGACGGATGCTGGGGTGCCGCTTTGCTAGCTCGCTGCGGCTGGGGTGGGTTCTTTAAACAAATGGGGATGGTTGGCTCTCAAGAAACGGGATGCTACGTATATTCATCCGTCATGAATTGTAGCCGCAAACTGATATGTAAACATATCCAGGGACCAAAAAGGGGGCATAGTTCCGTAAAGGAAACCACCCAGGCTCTGCAACATGGGCTGACTAAGCAGACCCAGTGCTCGTGACAACGCACGGAGCCAGAAAATTGAAAATTCTAAAAAGGGAAAAACAGGATAATGTGCTACCTCTCCTTTACAAGGAACCCGGGTGAGGCAGACAGCCCCGGGCCCCCGATGTTAGTGTGGCCCTGACCCCGATGGTATGGGGTCCTCCACCCTCTGATACTGGCCATATACTATCGAAAATTCAAAAAGCTAATCAAAAATCAAAAAGAACTATCATTCTGGATGGCCAGTATCCCTCCCTTTAAAGAGCTGAAAATACTGAGAAAAATTCAAAAATAAACTACATTGTTATTTGTAGGCCAGCCAGGCCACGCGCAGACCCTGAAAAGAAGAAGAACTTCTCGGGCTTTCGCCCAATAAGAAGGCCGGTATATCAGGTGTTAACAAATATTCATTATTAATTCAATATATCCAGGATCAAGAAAGTATAAGTAGTCTTACTAATGTAAATAGTGCCTTAGTTATAAAATATACTTCATTTTTCGTTCGTTCATCGCCAGCATTCAAATCACCAAAAACAAGGTTCGGTTAACAAAATATACAGATCAGTGTTTCTTTATTTATTATTTTTCTCTGGATACAAATAAATCCCAACGAGATTATTCGAAATTTGGATAAATATGAGTATGCTATTCTTCATACGCATGCATACTCGTAACCTTCGGTTCTCTAATACCAGACCTGCTGGAGAGGTTTCAATAGGACACAAAGAGAAAACAAGTTAATGTTTCGGTTTTGGTGTGGGTTGTCAGTGTCAGTCGTCGTGTTTGTAAATGTTGTCCCCTTAACATTAACAATCAATATCTCTTGTAGTGATTCATTTAACCCCTTCAGACCTGACTGTTTATGGTGGAGAAAAAAAATTTTTTTTTTTGGTAATTCTGATTTCTGGGGCTTGTTTTGCATTTTAGTTGAAATAGTTTTCCAAATAGATGGCGCTGGTGGAATCTGTGGCGTGTGCATAATAATGCACAAAACTGCCCAATGGTTGCTAAACATAGTAAAAAAAAGAAAGGGATATCACAAAAATAACAATTTAACTTTATTCATTATCCAAAATAACTAATAACATAATAATAAACAATTCAACGTGCAAACAAAATAAATTCTTTCCTTAGTATACACTTGTGTATGAAGGGAAGTGATGGATATAATCACCCAATATTTTTATTTTGTATGAAAAAGTACAAAACAATTCCTCTCTTTCTTTATACACAAATGTACATTACATTTGCCGCAATAAAAATGAGTCTTTTTATTGCATTTTTTGCACCTCTTTCCTTCTCGGTTTCCATCTAGATGTGGAAGATGGCCTATCCCATCGTGCTGTGAATCTGGCAGCGGTCGAATCTCCTCTTTACTTCTCGGTGTTTGGCTCGTATTTGTGTTACTGGGACGCCCTCTTTTCCTGTTGTTCGTTTCAACTTTACAAAGGCAATCTGCGATATACAAACGGAAGTCCAAAAAATCTAACTGCTTATTTTTCGGGATTGAGAGCTTTTTACAGTCTCGTCTGTATTCAAACCAAGAATTCGCCAATGCAAGGTCTACTGCATGAAAAATCATTCGTAGAGTCCATTTACGAGAGCGCACATATATTCTGTATAGTCCGATCATTTGGTCCAGAAGGTCGACACCACCCATCGAATGATTATACAAACGGACTATCTCAGGTCGTTTAACCGTCACATATTTTTTTTGTTTTTATCCCATCGAGAAACTTCGTCTTCATTTCCGCAACCAACAAAATTCGATGCCAAGCAGACTGACCTGTTGTCTAGCCATTTCACCAAAATGACTGCGCCATTTTCACTAACCAGCTCATCGTGTGATCCTCGTTCAATTTTTTTCATGTCTTTGTCGGAAGCCAGTGGAGGATTAGAAAACCTGTTCAATCTGATTGTTCCGCCTGCAAAAATTTTTCGCTGCTTCAATATTTCCAGCAACTGAAACGACGAAAAGTAATTGTCGTAATATAATTTATGTCCTTCCTTAGTTACTCTTTCCGAAAGATGGAGCACAACTGAAGCACCAAGACCAAAGTTTTTCATGTTTTCTGGGTCTAATCCAGTAGTAGCCCCTTGGTATATTAGAAAATCGTAAGCAAGTCCCGATCTCCCACATAGAACAAAAATTTTAACACCCCATGGTGTTGGTTTGCCCTTTATGTACTGTTTGATCGCCAACTTTCCCCGAAATGGAACAATTTGCTCGTCGATGCAAAGATTTTCCTCCATATCCAATTCAAGGCAGCGCTTCCTAATTGCATCGAAAAGTGGACGGACTTTATACATTCTATCCTGACAGTTTTCGGGTATTTGCAGATTATCAACACAATGTAGGTTTGAGCGAATTTTAAAAAATCTGTCTCTTGACATTGTATCGTTGAACAGGTTAATTCGTAATCCTTTATTCCAAAATAAGCGTACCCTTGGAAGCTTCAGACTCCCGATAGCTATATGCAACCCGAATAACGCTTTGATTTCGGCTGCACAGGTTGGTTTGAAGCCAGCATCCTGCTGTAGCGCATACATATTTGTGTAGGTGGCCATGTCTTCGTAAAGGGTTTCGCCAATATATTTTTCAAAATAAGCCAGTGGACTCAGGAATTTCAAATGTTCAGGTTCAGTACCACTCCAAACGGTTTCTGACAAATTGACGAAACTTTGACGGCACCATTTCACCGCGCCCTTTTCCGTAATTTGTCCTTGGTCGCGCTCTTTCAAAAGCAGCAATGGTAAGTCAGCCTCGATGTCAGAATCACTATCTATATCAGGTTCAATTATTTCTTGGTCTAGTGGTCTAATTTTATCAGCACCAACACGTACTGACGAAGAAGCAGCTACATTTGGTTGTACGAGTATATCGCCATCCTCGTCATCGCTCAGCTCAATGTCCGAATTCGTCACCAAATTTAAAATTTCGGCCAAGTCCCGAGGCGATGCCACATTATATCGTTTTTCTGCATGTAACAAAACGATTCCAAACACAAACAACAAATAAATAATTGCGTTTTCTACAAACTTATTATGGGTATACGATGACGCTTCAGAATAATTGTGCACAATTATGCACACAATATTTCGCTCTTATACTATATCAAAATACAACAACAGAAATAAACATATTGTCACTGAAGCTATTCATTGCACCCATAAGTTATATTTCATCTACTTTATTTATTATAAAAACACTTAAAAATATTAGATTTTCATAAAAAAACTGCATGCACTTACTCGATTGCAACATGCTGCTAGACTCCATTGTATTTCACCACAAATGAAATAATTTCTAAAGTTTCTATACGCAACTGATTTCCAACCATAGAAAGTGAACATATTCATTTTTCTGCTCTTTTGGTCAGAAACGTTGCAAATGAAATGCAAGCATAGAAATCGAGGCTTGAAGATTGTGGGCATAATTATGCACACAGGGACTGAAGGGGTTAATGAGTTTCAGTTTCGAAAGATCTCATTGGCATTATTATGTGCTAGTACAATATGAATATACATTGTAATGCCATGGAAAACTTTACTATACCTTGCATGTATAGGCAATTTCGAAAGGGGTGCCAATTAAGTAAGCAAGGTCTCTCCAGTACAAGGATACAGATATTAAAATTACTAAGTATTTTCTTCTTTTCTAAATAGAATATTATAATAAACAATTTCGATGGCCATTCTTAACTAAGCTTGTAACTTTACATTATAATAAGGTTTTTTTTTTGTTTCTTTGCCAAAGACGGCAAGCAACGATAGTTTTAAAAATAACATGGCCAAAAAAAACTAATTTTACTATCAAGCCTTCTTTCTTCTCTTGCCCTTAAAATACTTGTGTGCACTGGCCCGAACCGTTTCTTAACTGTCATGCATGAGTCATGCTTAAATTGTTCGTTGTTGTATGCAATATGATTTAAATTTGACTGAACAACTTCAAACTCATCAATTTATTCTAACCACATTTTTAATATCAATAGTCAGGAATTACTCTGACCTAACATACTAATGTTGATATACTGTTCATTTGCGAGTTAAATCTAGTAGGCAATGGACAGTTGCTCTAATAAAAAACTAAAGTACGTTATATGCCATGCGGACAGAACCAAAAATTAATCCGAATATATGTAAACCCGCCGGGGCAAATCATTAGAAACACATGTATATAGATTCAGTATAAATTCTTTGAAATCTGATTAAATAAGTAGTCCGTGCAACAATCGCGTACCTGCATACGTCGTCTCAAAATTTACCCTGATTTATTTCTGGTTATATGAACATGGTTGCCGTCGATCGATAGACTGTTGACACTCGGCCGGCATTTCCGATTTTTCCTCTTCTTTTCGACTTGTAACCACCTCCATTGGGCACGGTTGCTACTGTTCCGGAACCACTGATACTATGTCGGATGCCAGAGTTATGTGTGGATACAGCCTTAACTTCCGATCCACGTTGTAACAATCACACAGACGGGGATAATTAGTTAGTCTCCTTTCAAAGTTCCGTCGTTCTCTTCCTAATATAATCGTCATCTAATATAATCAACACCATCCGATTCAAACACGCGATTAAAACTTCCGAGCAGTGATGTTTCTTCATCCGATTCTCCGAATATAATTTGAAACAAGCTATATATATGCTCTAATGTTATTGTCTTCGGAACATACAGTTTTCGCTAATTAAATGTTGAACGCGATCTAATACCACAATTCCATGCGGTTCCACGACAATATCTAGCTCATCCCTCAGGAAGCTTGTTTCGAAAAAAAATATGGCAACTAAAACGAACCGCTCTAGATCATTCTGCTGTCATATCCAAGTTGAACGCGTATGGTGACCTATATGATTCTAAAAGCATTACCTTACTATACGCCAATTGTGAGATCACTTGAAATGTGAACTGTGCACACAACTCGATATACTAATACGTTCACCTATTTTACTATTGGCCAGGTGCAGTTCACTCCAATGCCCGTCTGTTCGGATTTTGTTTTTTTTTTCCTCTTTTTTTTTTTTTTTTATTTACTCGCTTCAAACTTTATTTGGCAAGCTCATTAGGACCGCGCAACAACGATAGTAACCCGCATGCTATGTTATAACGGACACTCTTCAGATTATGACGACATTCACGTCGAAAAGAAAACTCCGATCACTTTCATGTTTATCTAGCGGTCGTCACTCGGATACAGTTATGCCACTGCCATCTTCCGTTTTTCTCTCTTTTGATTTATCTTAACTTATTGTCACTAAAGATTTTATATTGTTTTCCATCAGCTTTCAATTCAATTCTAATTTGCGTGAAGTGCAGCCGGTTACGCAGTTATTTGTATTTTAGAAATTCGCATAACACTTTCATGCGCACTTTTTAATGCGTATCGACAATGCAACTTTCTAGTCATACCGAACAAAATATTCTATCCAATGCCGACGAATATGGATGAACGCACTTACGCATTTACGCACTTTTATTTCCACGATTTACGCAAGTCGATATTAATAATATTTCACAACAAATTCCCCGTTCCCGCCGGACGATGCAAATCATCTCCATAACTCCAGCAATCGATTAAGCGATAGCCCGCCGAAACGTGAATCAGCCTAGTTCAATCTCCTCCTGTCAGAACCTCTGCCCACGGCCACGATTTCAATCCGACCCGTCGCTACCGCGACAATCCAACGACTGCCCAGATTTTGAGCGTCCCAGCTCGCAAGCCACTTGCTCAGCCACGAAGATCTAACGGGATTTTCTCTTGGCTGTGCGAAAACAACAATAAGGTCACCCGGGGGACTTGCGGGATTTTTCTTTTTGTGCGATTGAAACGTATTTTCAATTGCAAAATGTTGTAGCGTCTCCGATCCATACAGTGTGGGTCGGAGATGTGTGACCAGTAATTTTTAAATGAAAAATATAAAAATTACTGGATGCTGCAGATCTTTTACAAAAAGAAGCCATAATTTGGAAAAAGGTGATTCGAAAAATGCTTTGATGATCGATGGGCAATGACGCGGTTCCAAAAAGTATGTAATGAAATTTGATTTGATATACGAGTTGCGATGGTCTCGAATGACCATCAAAGGAAAACGAGTCGTTAGTCCGTGCAGGACTGAACTACTCGCAGTAGCTACGACTCTCACGTGATAAGGAGGTCGGCACATGCTGGCTGCCTCTAGCTCTGTTCGGGAGAAGTGGGGGGGGTTCTTTTCCCTGTCACGTGTCCCAGGAATCATCACATTTTGTTCATGTGCCTATAGGACGGAGAAAACACCGAAAAACAACCGCGATCGTATACTGGACATTAAAGTCCAGTAAGAGCCGTGCAGGCTGACCCTGACCAGGGGTACCATTTTGACCACTGGGACCCAAAGATCACCAGGGCCGAACAATAAAAAAATTTAAGGCCACCAATAAAGGTCGTTAAACTTCCTACGAAGCAGATACACGCGGCCCGTTTAGGTACACGCGCGAGGGATCGCGGATTGGTGGCCGATGTCGGAAGGTAAGACAAAAAAAAAACACGAAGTACCCGCAACGCTCCGAAGATGAATTAAGTGCCATGAATACGGACGCGAGAACGGTTCGCTAAAATCGGAGAAGAAGAAACATGCGATATTGTCGAGGAATCACCACCTGAAACTTTAATTCAAGGTTCTATTTATGCACACGGCACTGCCCGACCGTCTGGCTTCCGCCACGGTTTTCAAACGACTCTCCCCGAAACTCTTGACTTACTTTTCAATTTCATCTACAACAACAATGCCCCGTTGTTGATTTCGGACCGAGCTCAAATGTAAAGAAATATGTGCATTGCCTGGTTCGGTCCGAGAATTTTGTTTGCCTTGTGCGTATTTGGAATTAGCTCGAAGCGAATCTACAACAACAACGCCTTGTTGTCGATTTCGTACCGAGAATTGTTGGAAAGGAATTTGCGTTGCCTGGCTCGGTCGTGGTGGCATGACGCCGTGGGAATTCAGGTTATAGTATGTTCAAATTGAAAAGAAACTGATTTAGAGTTGCGCACAGCAAAAATCGTCGAATTGCAGGTGTGCAATGCCCCGAAATGATAAACCCGTTACAAGTATTGTTTTAGCGGTTCCTATAACTTCAAAATCGATCCGATGGCTGGTCCAAGTGGTAAGAAACGAGTTTTAGCGTATCCCAGCAATTGAGAATATTCCACTTCGTTTTGATCGCATATTTCTTTCAACGCTTCAACACGTACTGTCTGTATGTAAAAATGTGAATAAATTTTCACTACGATGCATTCAATATCAATGGGTAGGCAATAACAAGCGTGTTTGAGTGTATTGTGTGTAATATGTGCACAACAGCCAATACCGAACAATTCCGGAATGAGTTGCTTCAATCGATAATAAACGTTTTTGTCCCCTCGGCGATCGCGCGAACCAAAATTGGTTGGCCAATTGTCTCCGCAAAATCCAACAATTTTGTCAAAGATTTTGTTTTTTTGGGCCGTTTTGATGATTAACGATGAAATGATTTCCGAAGTTTAACTTTTCTCTGTGGAGAATTCTAGCAATTTGCTGTGAACACCGATTGTTAGAATGAAGTATCGTACAATGACCGGCATCATTTTTATTGCTCCATGATTAGATGCATCCGTTGACAAACAGATATAATTTCGGTGCATCAGTTCAGATTGTAGCACATTTTCTGCATACGGCGCAAACACATTTTTCACAATAGCTTCGCATTTTGTTCGAGCGCAATGGAAATTTTCAATATTGAAGCATGTTCTAAATAACATCGAAGCACAACAGATGATGCGAAACTTTGATTTGATTTGACCAAATGATACGCCCACACACCTTCCAATGCCGCCAATGGATAATTCATTTTTGGTGAAAACATTTCTTTGACCGTATTTGTTTTTGATGCTGCTTCCAATGCTTTTCGATGCTGGTTAGTTGTAATATGCTGCTCAATCATACTTTTACCTTTATTGGCAATGTCCAATTCTGAACCACACAAAGTACAAATAACATCACTTTAAGTTTTTCTTCGATTAATTTTTACGAACGGATACTTTTTAGCCAAATGCGCATTGAAAATGCATTTTCCTCGAGCTCTGTTCGTTTTGATCATTTCGAGATGAGAACAAGCGTGATTTGATGTGATGAAATAATGTAAAAAATATGATATAAATTATAAGTGTCGATGATGTATTTCAGTGCAATGATTGATCCGTTCGATTGAAAACATGACCACAGAATAAATGTATCGACTATCGTCATTGCTTCGTGTCTCTTTGATTTTCTCATTTTCGTGTTCAGCATAAAATCCATATTATGCAGTCGATAGATTTGAAAAAGAATAAAATAGCTGAAAATGAATTGTGCGATTGTAGTTGATTACTTTGCATTTATAAACAACTGAACGGTTTGCTGGTTGCTGTGCAGAAATCTGTTGAAATCTATAGTGCTGAGACAAGTTTTTTCCAGAAATACATTTAGAGTTTCAGTTTACGAGCAAATTTTTATTGTTTTTTTTTTCTACATACATTGCGGATCGCGACTGCACTCTCGACTATCTCACGGTTAGAAATTTCGGTGTAGATTTAAATATTTTTTGTATTGTATATATGTCTACACCAAAAATATATTAAATGTTAATAGTGTTCAAATATTAAAACACGTTCCTTAATATTGAAAATATTAAACATTAATATAACAGTAATTAGAATTTTGTAATACTCTCTGTATTGATTGGCAATTCAGACGTATTTAATATTAATTGCATTGGGGATACTTTGAGATTACGAATGTATTAAATCTTACTATTGATTTAATATGAATGGATATTGATTCCAAATATAGTAGCAATTTAAAAGTAATATACGCTGGAATTACTTTTGAATGGATTCAAATAATACATTGCAATGCAACTAGCCTTTGATAGCCTTTAGAATTTACCTTTATTTAAGCTTTAGAAACCTGTTGCTGGTTAAAGTTTCAGGAGCAACAGAAATGGCTTTATTTCACAACTCCAACCTTTAAAACTAGAACTGTTAAATATGTGTATAATAGAGTATTCTTACACAGCTTGCCTTCTTCATTTATATTTTCCGGTCCGATAGTTTCCTCTGCAACATGAGGCAACGTTGCTACTCCGAATTTCGCCAGCAGCTGCCGCACAACAATCGCACCGTGGCACGGCGCGTTATCATGGTGAAGTTGCCAATTCCTCGCAATGGCCGGTCGCACGCGCGTTACGCGATTTCGCAAGCGTGTGAGTACTTGCACGTAAAATGCTGCATTTGCGGTCATTCCAGTAGGCACGAACTCCTTGTGAACAATGCCACGTCGGTCAAAAAAAACAATCAGCATGGTTTTGATTTTGGATTTTGACATGCGAGCTTTTTTCGGACGCGGGGACCCCGGCGTGTGCCATTCTGAACTTTGGCGTTTTGTTTCCGGGTCGTACTGGAACACCCACGTTTCATCGCCGGTAATAACATTGTCGAGGAAATCTTCATCTTCCTGTACGCAGTCCAAAATTTCTTGCGAAATCTCCACCCGCCTCAGTTTTTGTTCCTCGCTCAAGACTTTCGGCACCAGCTTCGCGCACACTTTCCTCATCGCAAGATCCTCTGTCACAATGGTGTGGACGGTTCCGACTGAAAGGCTGGTCTCCTCACTGATAAGGGCGATGGTTAAACGCCTGTCAGAGTCCAAAACTTTTTTCACTTCGGCCACCTGAGCATCGGTTCGAGCGGTCGTCGGACGTCCGACGCGGTGCTCGTCTTCGACGAGTTCCCGGCCTTCCTTAAACATTTTGTGCCACTCAAAAACTCTTGTGCGGCTTAAGGCATCATCCCCATAAGCCTGCTTAATGAGTTGAAGGGTCTCCGACGCGGATTTCCCGAGTTTGAAGCAAAACTTCACAGCGTAGCGTTGCTCGACAGTGCGCTCCATGCTGGCGCGACGACACCACTAAAAATTATGCGTCACAAAAATCCACCTTCTGTCTCAACGCATGCCCGCCGGTGACTAAACTAAAGTGTGCCTGAGTGGTGGAGGGACTCCTCTGCCAAACCGACCGGTTGAACCCCCCTCCATCACTCCGTTGAGGCCACACCCAACCAGTCCCGATACTTATTGAAAGAACCCTGTATAGTAAATCCTGCAAAATGTGTATCAATAATATTTACTGTTGTGCATATTTCCAAAGTTCTTACGACTCCACCAAATGTACTGTTCGGAACTTTCAAAGATGGAAATAAAGTTATAATTGCTCTTGCACAAGCAATTTTCTCATGTTTTCCAGGGTAATTGCCACTGATTCTGCAATCAACACTATAATGCAACAAGCGCTCTCCGCGATGTGTCTTTTAATGTTCCGTTTTGAGAATGTTCTGCGAAAATCCAATGGCATTCGTTATTTTCCAAATAGGATTTTAACGAATATCAAAATTTCAACCATGATAATTGAAAAATAAGTTCTATATCTGTTCATTGATTAGCAAATCTGCTCCGATTGTGGCATTAGATCGCTTAACCTGACCTAAAATCTCATTGCTATCAGAGTTTGATGGACCTGAAAACATCATACATAACATACGTATAAACAAAGAGCAACGTAAAAACACATTTTTTACCTTCGGAAGAGTCTGATGAATCCACGCAAATAATGAAGCATGCACAATTCTTAAATTGTGAAACAAAAGCAACTAAATCATCTACATTTATTATTTGCATATCCCGATCTATAAGCACAAAAGTTTCCCTATTTTTTGCCACTGTGAACAGAAAAATGCGTCTCAGTTTCGATTGCAGAAATTTTCTTTCAATACCTGATAAAATGATGTCGCTCGCTGTAATAAAATCACTTTCGAATTCACTGCACTTTATCACTTTGACTAACTCCAATTTGTTTTCGGGTAAATACTTCACTTTTAAATAAAACGCCCCGATGCTATCCATTTCACTGTCTGAAAAATAATGACAAATAACAAATCACAATGTATCACTTTCAATTTATACATATTACGATTTAATTCTTCATGCATTCAATGTTAACCCAGTTGGGTTTAAAGCTAATACATTTTAAATCTATACGTATTAAAAAGCAATACTTCGAGAATTTAGCTATAATATTGAAAGTGTATTGCTTTAATCCAATAAAATTGTATTAAAATGAAAGTTTTGATTATTAAGAATATCCCTTAATATTCATAGGAAATTGAAATTTAATTTCTTCTGTATTGTATATGCCTGTAATACAAAAGGCATATTAAAATATATCCTCATATTTCTAACCGTGTATAGAAACTGATGTGATTCATTTCATGACTGTCATTTCATTTCAGTTTTATTTTGGAATATAGAATATAAACATACTATGGAAGTTTGTAAACAAAGAATTTGAATCGATAAACAAATGACATTGGTATAAAATTTCCACATGCAAGTATGTATATTTTGACCGTAAAGATAAAAAGAACGCAAAACAAAATAAGAAAAAGTATAGAGAACAAAACACATTCTTTGTATGATATTGTCATTTATTTAAAATAATGATGCATTCACGTAAGATTGCTAACAGCATAATATATTTCAGTGATGAATCGATCCGTTCAATTGGGATTATGAACATAGAGTAAATACAGCAATATTCTTTTCACTGTTGTTTGGCTACAATTAGCCCTTCAAAAAAAGAAAAAAAAAATCTGTTTTATTTGCTTTGGCGAACCTGTCGCCGCTGCGCAAAGTCCAACAGTATTTTGAGATTAAAAAAGAAAACAATTCTTTTGAAAAGTTTGGTCGCCGCTTTTTCTTTGGCTTACCAGCAAAGACTGTATTTTTATCACATTCAATCTGATCTTTTATAACAATAATTGAACAGTTAATATATTTGAATAATGTAGTTCAGGGGATTACCACTGCGTTCAGTCAGGGCGCTCTGGTCGGTAGGTGTGTGTGTGTGACATTTCGACAAGTGTCGAAACGTCAGTATAGTCTACACAACAGTAGATACAAGTGTAAAACCGACAAAGTGTATTTCAATTGAAATTTCGAATCAAGTTTCTTTGCAAAACAGTCAGTTTGTATTCAGTCGTTGGTAACTGTAGTCAGTTTGGGACTTGTGTATTAATTGTCCGTAATTTCGACCACTGCGTTTTATTGATTCAACTAGGCGTGGTAAAATCTCATCCTGTGTTGAGATTACCTAAAAATTAAATAATTAAAAGAAACTATTTGGACAATAATGTTTACTTACCGTCTCTGACTGTCAGTATAACATCGTTTAGCTGTTCCAGTGGAATCAACGAAATTCCAGTCAGTTGATATGGTGGATATTAATGGTGTATTCTATTTTGAAATTTGGACTAAGCTCTAAGAGTAGTTCAATGAAACTGTTCAAATGTATCGAAGTTTTCTTTCCATATAAAAGAAGAATTGCCGTTGTGTGTAATCTTTCTTAGTTGGTTAAGTTAGTGGAATTTTCGTTTTCGCAACATTTGCATTATTTCGCCATTTTTCGACGTTGATATTTTCGTTTTCATTATTTCGTTTTATTGCTGTAAATTAGTTTAATTTGATTGTTAGTTCGAAATAAAGTAACTTGGATCTTGTTAATAAGTGGCTTATGGCTGTTAAATTTTCCGTTTTTTTTCGTCTCTTCCGGTCTGAGGTATTATCAAATCGCAAACTTCTTAGTAGAAATAGGACATTGTCAGTCCAAAAATGTTTACACTTGATCCATATTGTGCCAATAAATCAATAAAAGTCGAATCCCCTTAGAACTCCTGTCTTTAACAATAAGCCCAAAATGCATTTACTTCTATAACTAGCTGATCCGGCGAACTTCATACCGCCTCAGAATCAATAAATGTTGTGTTAACTTATGAACTGAATTATATTCAGTTTTTTATTAAGGTAAAAAAAATACTCAAAATGATTTAAGTTCAATAAATTGTCACGGTTTCGCGGAATATATATATTGAGAAATTTAAGAAAGATGATAAATGAAAAGAATACTAAATGGGAGAGGTAACGCCAGTCAGTAGGGAAGTTGTAAAGAAGGAAAAAAAAGAAAAAAAACATATAATACAATAAGAAGTGAATTACAATAAAAATAACAATAAAATTTGTAAGCTAGCCTAAGTATTATAGTAGTAAGTAGTAAGTAGTATAAACAACAGACGCGGGTTGGTGCAGTGACGATATTTGGTGTCGCGACGAACTTGGTCTCCCTATCGATGGAATCGAGCACTCCCCGCCAAGCCAAGCCTTCGCCGTCGATGTATATTAGACGATCGGCGAGTACCTGACCCGGAAGCGAGCAACCCATAGCGCTGCTAAGGAGCCAATCGAAAAGGATCGACGCGGCCGTCGACCACCCTCCTCAACTGGGTATCACTGAACGACCGATTACGACTGCACTTAAACAATTTCTCTTCGAAAATGGACGCGGAACTCCAGCCGAATGCCGGCAATATAGCGCCTGCATCACAAACAGAATCCGAATCATCTGTAGCAGTAACACCGTCCCCGAATATCTACAACGCAAACTCTACTTTCTTCTCGAGCAATTAAAATTAATGCACCAATCGCTTCACGCGACCGTCCAAATGCGAATTTCATACGAATGTTAACTTGCCGAGCGAACTGTTTGCTAAACGATACGATATTCGAAATCGTAAAGGGTAACTACGGAACGTCAATAACTTAATTGAAGCGCTTTGTACGCGCTCTGGAAAGAACCGGCCGACTACAAACGTCAGGTCATCGAAAAACACGATATCAAAACTGATGACAAAACTGATATGTGACACAATGAAAAAGAATACAAACAAATCCGATTGGAAATCAAGAAACGTCAAGTAGCGATTGAACCGCCACCAAGCGGCAAATGGAAAGGGTGCGCTCCGACAACGATAACTGCGAGAAAGTGCACTTTTCGAAGGCGCGTGCATCAAGTGCAATGGGCCAATGCACCCGCCTGCATATTCCCAATAGTACTTTGGCGGCAACGGAATTTCAGATACCGGAGAAGCGGTAACTACAATAGCTAAGCGAGGCCCTGTGGGAGTTGGACAGGTGATGGATCGTCCTATTTGGCCAGCGACCACGGTAAGGAGAAGTCTTCATCAGCAGCAGTGCAGAAAATTAATACGATATTCTATCTTACATATTGTGAACGAGTAAGAGGAGACGTTGGGAGAGATTCGGCATAGCTAGTGGGTGAAAAGTTACACACGGGAATTAGCTGCGAGACGATTTTTGAACGAAAAGTACGATAAATACGTTCAGACGGAATTTGGCGGCTCTTGGTACCATTCGAACCGGCGTGTGCGGCGAAATCGGTTACGAGTGGATCGCAGGTTATCGATAACGACAACGAAAAACATAAAGTGCGAGGGCAAATCAGCCGTAGAGGCGGCTACGCGGGGAGTCCCCATTTTCGTGAAGCAATAGCAACGAAGTAGACTCAACGAAACGAACCCGACCGGAGATAGTTCCAGGTTTTTAATTAGTACCATAGATATAAGTAATTTAGTACGAATTAGTGTAGCTGAATTTGTGAAGATTAATGATAGGGTAATGCGGCGCCGGCGTTAGAGAATTGTGATTGTTTGAGTTTTCGGTTTGATTCAATATAGTTGTGAAATATTGTAACGCTGGTGTAATTTCTTCTTTCGCTGGTTGAAGTGGCAGCCGTCGCGGCCTTCTCGCTTCGAAGCGACGGTATTGAGGCAGGTTTCGGTAACGAAGCGAGTGGCGCCCACCCGCGACCTTTTCCGCGAGCATTAGCCTCCCGAAAACTGCCGCCCTTGCATCCCAGTTGGGGGATAAAGGGTTCTCGACCGAAACAGGTAAGATTCGGTAATAAAAATCAAAATGAAAAATACTTAGATTACATTGAAACTAATGTAATTCACGTGGCAGCAAGGCATTTGCTTTATTGAAGCGAATCGAAATGATTTGCGTAGTATTGTTGCACTACTTTCTGTTAAACTATTTGCTGAGTGGGCTACAATCGGATCGATTTCAGCCGAATAAATGGAATGGTTTGCCGACACCGGAACATACTAAGTACAATTGACTGACCTACACTTCTGACCTACAGTGGCTCACAGCTTATTTCGTGTGACCAAGCAAGAAACCAAGCATAAAATTGGTATATTTTATTCTAAACTCAACAAACAAATGATGTAGTTTTGTAGATAATTTATTCTCCAATATAAAACATCAAAAAAATTTGCACAAACTACTAACACATGATTCTCATATCACAGCGGTTGTTCATGCTGTCAATTTCGGTTGTTTGCGTTGTCAAACAACAGCAATTTCAATTTCACCTACAATAAACTCACATTGAACTTGGAAATATGCCTGGAATGAATGATATATTACTCCCATAGTAATTTCAAACAATAAAAAAGTCGTGTGTTGCGTAATGAGTCGTTTCATGCCCAAAACTTTTGAAGAAATCTTATGACATGAGCCAATTGATATGCCAACTTCATCAGCAACTTCTGTAATTGTTATTCGGCGATCATTTATAACAATTTTTTACACTTTTTCCACATTTTCATCGATTATTGACGTGCTGGGTCGACCGGAGCGTTCGTCATCTTCAACGTTTTCGCGGCCATCTTGGGAACGCTTATACCACTCGTAAACACTTGTTTTTTTCAAAGCAGAATCATCATAGGCTTTTTGTAACAGATCACACACATTGTTACACTTTATTTCATTTTTTACGCAAAATTTAATACAAATTCTTTGACTCTTCAATTCTTCCATTGTTTAAACAAGCAAAAATCGCCGAGCTCATAAAACACGTCGAACCTTAGCGACTACCACAGACAAAGTAAACAGTGAATGTGGCTGAAAGTTTTATCATACTTTAGGGGCATGTATACCAACACAATAAAAAAAAATGTTGACAATCGGATGCTCCAGTCCCGCGAAATTTAAAAATTCCGGGTACTTTTTGAACAGACCTCGTACATGTGCATGTATACATGTGCATGTATACATGTGCGTGCATATCTTCTCAGATATCGCATAACAGGCGCCACAATCGCTGGAGTAGATTATTGTGTGATTTTCGCAGGTCGGTCGCTTAAACTTTGTGCATTATATTCGCGTTTTGCGATCCGCCGATCGGGCACACAAGCCACATCGAGCCAGTTTTTTTGGTGACCTATTAGCTGGTGTAATTTTTTCATTATGGAGAGTTAAGATGTTGTTTTTTAATTCCCGGCGAAAAGAAGGTACTTTAGCCTTGCCCTCAGGTGTGGCTCCAAAAGCGAGTTGACCAAACTTCTTATAAATTGCCTTCGGTTCATACTTACAAGATCAACGTTGAAGTTGTAAAAGATTAAGGCTTTGATTCCTCCTTGGTCCAGCATGGCCATCCATATCTTCATAGGCCATCGGAGAGTTTTACGGTGCGTGGAGTACTCGCACTTCCTGCTTCAATTTAACTTCGGAAAATAATGATTTCATCTTTTGAAGAAAAAAACGAAGACTATAATGAATTAAAAGAATAGACATACGAACGTACTAACATAATGTTTGAATGGCTGAAAAACGTTTCCAAAACTATCAGCAGATGAAGTCTTACAGTAAACTTTATACGAAAAAAACAAAACCATAATTATATGCTTATTAAATATATTTCTGTTTTTGTATAGCGACTCAGGAGTTTCTGAAGCCGCTTGAAGTCCAGATGCAAGATCTGGACTTCAATCGTAAGGTTTAAGTACAATACTTACACCTCAATGCGTTGATGTGCTTCGATGGATTAGATCCACAATCTAATCCGTTTATATTCTTTGGTCTGCGTATTGAATATCGCCTGGTGCCGAATGAAAGAACTTGCTTGACTTTAGATTCGAGAATGAATGTTTCTTTATTAATAACCAGTTCTTAAATAGGAAAAGATTGCTTATCCTAACAATATAACTTTGAACAATAAAATTGCTTATCCTAACAATATAACTTTGAACAATAAAATTCTGAATATCCATGCCACCGAGAAACCATGCAAGAGCGTCAGCAAATTCCATTCCATGCGATGTATACGTGATCGCGCATGAACGATAGAATGCATGCAAGTCAGTATATTTCATGCCGTCGCGATCCTATCGTTGCTTGATGGTTGATGCTATGCTCGTGTGCATAGTCAGCAAACGTGAAGTAATCGCGACTACATTGTAGCTCGTGGGTGAAATTCTTGATGATGTGACTATGCGCGTGTGCATAGTCAGCAAATACAATGTAGTCGCGACCACATTGTGGCTTGTGGGTGGAATCAACCGACGCGCATGCATGGTCAGTCAAATGGGATGGGATATCGTCCAAAATCGGCGAAGTATCGAACAATTTCTTTATAGTGTATTCAAACTACTTACCATATAAACAATTTCTCACAATTTCTCAAACAAAATGAAAACAACAATCATCGCAAAACCCCGAATGGGAAAAATTCGCTTATCACTTAATTTGCCTACAATATTCTAATTATTTCACGACAAAAAATTTATTTCTCAAAACTATGAAATACTGTTATGGGCTCGTAAAAAGAAACACAAATCACACTTTTTATTTTAAACTTTACACTTTTTTTACACAGTTTTACTTGCACATTTTACAATTTCGCTTAACTCGATTTAAGAATGACTAAAGAGTGACTCGATGCAATAATTTCAAAGCCTTTTTATAGGGTCTATTTGTTTACAATGATACAATTTGTAATGAATTTGGTTAATTTAAATTATTTACCCAGATACAAATAGCCTGAGTAAAATGGAGTGAAGGTCTACGATGACCATCAAAGGATATCGAGTCATTAGTCCGTGCAGGACTGAGCTACGCCGGGTAGCTACTACTCTCACATGACAGGTTAGCAGCACATGCTGGTTGCCATCTAGCGATTCGGGAGATGTGGGGGGTTCTTTACCTGTCATGCGTCCTAACCATCATCACATGTGCCTGACAAGAAACCATCATTCATGTGTCTGACAAGAAAACAAACGCGAAATTAGAAAGTGATCTTCTTCAAGATCCACTTTATGAGCCGTGAAGGCTAACCCTGACCATGGGTATGTTTTTGTTAGTGACTGGGATCCAAAGATCACCAGCACAAAAAAAAAAAATTAGGCCACCAATTTGAGTCAGTGCTTCCTACGAAGCAACTCGACGCGAAGACGAATAGAATTACGCGCGAGGGATCGCGAATTGGTGGCAGTATTCGGGGACGAGAGAGATACGCACGCAAAAATAACAAGAAACCGCGAATTTACAACAACTCTAAAAATAAGGTATACGCGGATACCGACACGAAATTATCTACTTTACCACTACTCGAACAAAGACGCGCACGACTGACGAAATCCATTGACCTGAAAAAAAATCCTGGTGCTACCTTATAGCGGCGCCAGAAGTCTGATCTCTACAAAAAAATTTTTTTACATAGGTCAGACCTCCGACGTGTCCGCCCATAGCCCCTACCATCCACCCGGACGCCGGACAAATCCTCCAGACTTCTGGCTAAAGGCATTGCCGTAGCACGTAAACACGTGACTAACCAATATATATATTATATAATATTTTGCACGTTAAAACGTGTCAAAGATTGAAACTAATTTAATTTGCACGTTAAAATGTGTCAAAGATTAAAAAAGTTTAAATTGCACGTTAAAACGTGTAAAAGATTGAAAACTAATTTAATTTGCACGTTAAAACGTGTCAAAAACTTGAGAAAAAGTTTATTTATAGTGCACGTTAGAACGTGTCAAAAAGTGAAAAAGTTTATTTAAAGAAATTTTGGCCCTCCCATTGGGTTTCACCCAGGAATACCCTCCCACAAATTTCACAATCTCGCACGCAAATTCCATTTTGCCTTTGTTTATTAAAGTATCAAATTTCAAGAATATGATCCGCATTGGATTTGTTTATAAATTCGCTAATCTATTGATTTCAAGAATATGATTCGACTTAGATTTGTTTATTAGTTGGTCACGCATTTATCCACTTCGCATTATTTGCGCGTAGAATTGGACGGTCCGTTCCGATTTTTATTATAAACACAATTTATTGAAATGTGTTTGTCGGATTTGCAAATGTCGCAAAAGTATAATCTCTCATATGGGATAATGCTTTGTTTAGACGAATTGAAAAATTGAGAAAACCTTGAAAAAGTAATGCTATGAAACAACCCCCTTCTTTGTTGTAAATAAGATCAAACTCGCGATCAAAATCAAATCTGCATTCGTAGCACCATTGATTGCAAATTTGGAATTAAAATCAAATTAAATCAAATTAAATTCCAGTTCGGATCATTAATCCGATTCAAATTAGAACCCGAATTTAAAAAAATTTCTCTATATTCGTAGTGAACCATCCACCGTCATGCGCCACCCTCAAACAGTAACTAACTTTGTAAATTTATGTATTTTATTTTATTTTATTTAGCTTTAATTCTAATTTTCATTTAATTTCAATGGATACGGGTTGTATAGATAATTAATGAATTAATGTGATAACTCACATGTCGCCTATATGACGAATCCATTTGAATATTCAGCGCCTTGTCCACACTCACTGACACTGTCTTGTTTGGTTTTGTTTTTTGTTTTTGCTTTGTTTTGTTTTTGACTTTACTTTACTTTATTTGAGACTAATTTCCCGCTGATCACGTAAAACTCCTAATTCAATTCCTAAGCGTCTGCGCTACAAATTCAAATTTTAATGTAATTTTTAGACTTTCGAAGTCTCACGGCGTTTCACATTGAATGAAGAATGTGGGCAATAGTGCCATCGGAACACCTACACATAAAAACTTATGCCTAAAATTTTTTTTTTATATATATAAGCAACCCCTTATACATGGAACTCTCAGCAGGATGGGGTTGAGAAATGCGGCAAGTCGTCAGCAAGGGAGTATTTGTGAGCTGTTTTCGCAATGTGCGAAACGACGGGATTGAAACTGCAGAACCTTCTGAGAAGAGTTCAACACTAAACCATTTTTTAATATAGATGCCACAATCGAATTGTGATGAAATTTCTAAATTTAATAAAATGAAATATAACCTCACAGAGATCTCCTACAATTCCTAAAAAAAACCCGATGCGAGTTTATAAATCTTGTGAAATTCATAAAGACTAGGGGGAAACCAGATCTACATATGAGATAAAGGGTTCAAAATTCAAAGTACCCCAGAGGGGTCATGCGTACTCCCTTTTGAAATTTAGCTATTGTATAGTAACGATACCTCATTTGCTCTTCTAGACCTCTCCAACGAGACACATTGTATAGGGTTTTCCAATAAGAGGTGTTATTGTGATATTCAAAGAAAAATGCAATTTTTTTATATAAATGATCGGATGTTTATTTCATTATAAAGAGGAAGGTATGCCGTTAATAGTGGAAAATAACATCAATCAAATGACCACCACGACCACGCTTACAGGACCATATCCTTTTCATGAAATTTTCCACAACCAAATCGCAAAGTGGCTGCCCTATGTGCTCGATAGCCTCACAAATTCCATCTTTGAGGTCTTGAATCGACGCTGGGCTGTTGGCGTAGACATTCTCTTTCACGTGGCCCCAAACGAAGAAGTCGCAAGGTGTTAAATCACAAGATCTCGGTGGGCAATTGTGATCACCTCTTCGAGAGATAACACGGTCCGGAAACTTTTCCCGTAAAAGATCAATGGTTTCGTTGCTTGTGTGGCACGTAGCGCCGTCTTGTTGAAAGTAAACGTTGTCCAGATCAATACCATCCAATTCCGGCCATAAAAAAACATTCATCATCTCTCGATAGCGCAATCCATTCACCGTAACTGTTGCTCCAGCCTCATTTTCGAAAAAATAAGGTCCATTGACTCCGCCGGACCATAAACCGCACCAAACAGTCACATGTTGAGGATAAAGAGGCTTTTCAACAATAACTCTTGGGTTTTCCAAGCCCCAGATTCGACAATTTTGCTTGTTGACGAAGCCACCGACGTGGAAATGGGCCTCATCACTCAAGATGATTTTCGATGGAATTCCGGATCATTTTCATGCATTTCAAGGACCCAATCAGCAAAGACACGACGTTGTTGATGATCGACCGGCTTGAGTTCTTGCGTTAACTGAACTTTATAAGCCTTAAGACCCAAATCTTTATGCAAAATACGGTGTAATGACGTTTGTGGAATGCCTAATTCCAGAGAACGACGAGGAATGGACAAACCTGGGTTTTCTTCAACACTTTCGGCTACAGCAGCAATATTCTCGGCTGTTCTTGAGTGACGTGCACGGGTTTTATTCTTCACATCACTAAGTTGTCCCGACTGCTCGAATTTTCCCACCAATTTCTGTATTGCGGTCCGACAAGGTGCTTCACGACGACCCAAAAATATTTGAGTTTTACGAACCGTCTCTGCCAAATTTTCACCATTTTTATAGTGAATTTTAATAATTTCAATGCGTTGTTGAAGCGTGTATCGTTCCATTTTTGTTAATGGCGTAGTTTCTACTTGTCAAATGTCAAAAAATGACAGCTTCAAAAGTGACATCTACCGAAATAGCGGGCTATTCAAAATAAAACCTCTTATTGGAAAACCATGTATATATATTTTACAACTCTTATTTATAGTTTTAATTTCTTTTTGTTTGCTCTTCATTATAATGATTTGAGTTTTATATAGATTCACAAATCCTTCCTTGATTGCGATTAGGTCGTTCTGATTTTCCTCTCCAGAGTGTATTGTTGCGTTATCGCTTATGTCATCATAATAATTATCATCAGGATTATCTGTTGTCATTGCGTTTATTTCATGCGTCTCAGCGTTAATTCGATTTAGAAAGTTTGAAATTTTGTTGTCTTTGCCTTTAATGTTGTAAATATAACTAGCCACGGAATATATGAAAACACAATGTCTTGATCTGCTGTTCACCGCTAATTTATTCAGGCTAACTAAATTTAAACTATCACAAGTCTATTTATCTTAACTAACTTAATTCTACGTTAGCAAAATGTTCTCACGTTTTGATGCCCGCGCAGTGCGTCAGCATATTTCATAGCCATCTATAACATCGCTTATGCTGCATATTGCATACATACGAGTACCTGCATTTGAGTGTCTTATTAGTTCATGTGCAAAGGGGAGAAAAAGTGGTTTCATTTTTAAGAGATCATCACGCAGACTTTGTAACTTATAGGTTGAATCATCTTGGTAAAGTCTTTTTATTACTGGGTTAACAACATAATCGGATTTCAAAAACTCGATGGTATACTCCTTGAGATCCATCTCTAGTGAAGGTAATGATTTCACATTTAAACTAGTGATATCTTCTAGCAAGTGATTGTAATTGCATGAATTATTAGGGGTAAATTGATTGAATTGTAGAACATATTTATGTAGGTCTGCATGATTACTTCTTACATATTCAAACAAGCTTATCCAATAAGTTAGTCTATCATCATGTCCTCGAACAAAATGAGATTGATATGTACTTAATGTCAGTCCTCCAAAAATTGTAGGATATAAGAGAAAGGCTAACTGATAATTCATTGGATCATTTGAGGATAAAATATTTTTGCGATGGTGATAATTAAGAATTTCAAATGAATTAATAATAAAGCAATTATCTGGATCAAAGTCAGATTTTGCAGCTGACTCCGTTATAGTATTAATTGTACCTAATCCAGATGTAAAAGTGCAAAGGCCATCATTAATGTCTGAAATCAGCTTTCCAATCAGCTTAGTTGTCTGATTTACTCCTTTAAAATTAAAAAATCTAACTTTTCCATATTCAAGCAATCTTCTAGAATTCTAGGTTTCTGAGAGTTTTAAAGTTAAGCCAATGGCTTGAAAATTCAAGTCTAAATCATGTAGGAAATTATTTCTAATTTCCTTTCTAATTTTCAATTGATCTTAGGAATAAGACACAATGATGACTTGATTGTCCCCTTGTGCTAGGATCTTTATCCTAATATTTAGTCTGTTAGCAGTGTACCTGATAGTGGCAATTGTTATAATGGTCCAGAATTTCTGACGCATTCCTTCTAAACCTCCTCGATGTTTCTTTGTACAATAAGGTCCCTTTTCAGGTAGATTGTCTTTTCCGATTTTTGGGGGTTTTAAACGGGAGTTAAGAAAAATTGTTATTTTCAAGAACCAGATATGATTATTTTCATATAAGTTATTTAATCCAAAGAGTTGATCAAGAACTCGGCCAAACTTGTAAGTCAAACTATGACGGAAGCACATGTTCCATTTCTTCAGGTCTAGATTTATATTGTCGTTGTTCCTTTTGAAAACTTTGAGAGCACCTGTTTGTTTTCTTACTAGTTCCAATTCTGTATCTATCATGGTTTGATCATCTATGTACTTAAAAAAAAGAACTCGTTCCTCAGATCAAGCGTACTAAAATATTTCTTGTTCCCAAGAAATTCAATGCAATCGTCCAATAGTGGCAAAGGGTAATTATCACGAGCTGTAATCTTATTTAAACTACGATAATCCACGCACATCCGAACCTCCCCTTGTTTCTTTGGGACTAATATGTCTGCAGAGGCAAATGGCGATTCACTTGGCCTAATCATTTTTTTCTCCAGCATTTCATCACAAATTGTAAAGTCTAGGTCCTGCAAAGTAGTCTGGTGGTTACAAATGGGTTTCGTTACACCTATAATCTCTAATTTCCAATGAGCATTTCTCATAAATTGAGCTATCTCAGTGGGGCACTTGAATCTGTCGTGTAGACCGTCTAAATAATAATCGTAAGGTTTTGTCTTGTTCCTCATTAATTCAGATCTGATATCTTGGTCTATTGCGTGAGACATTGTCAAGAAATCAAAACCGCCTTGTAGTTCTGTGACTTTTTTAAGAGTTTGTATGTTGCTCAATTTTTCTTGAAATGCAAGCAATATACCTGGATTTGAGTGTCTTATTAGTTCATGTGCAAAGGGGAGAAAAAGTGGTTTCATTTTTAAGAGATCATCACGCAGACTTTGTAACTTATAGGTTGAATCATCTTGGTAAAGTCTTTTTATTACTGGGTTAACAACATAATCGGATTTCAAAAACTCGATGGTATACTCCTTGAGATCCATCTCTAGTGAAGGTAATGATTTCACATTTAAACTAGTGATATCTTCTAGCAAGTGATTGTAATTGCATGAATTATTAGGGGTAAATTGATTGAATTGTAGAACATATTTATGTAGGTCTGCATGATTACTTCTTACATATTCAAACAAGCTTATCCAATAAGTTAGTCTATCATCATGTCCTCGAACAAAATGAGATTGATATGTACTTAATGTCAGTCCTCCAAAAATTGTAGGATATAAGAGAAAGGCTAACTGATAATTCATTGGATCATTTGAGGATAAAATATTTTTGCGATGGTGATAATTAAGAATTTCAAATGAATTAATAATAAAGCAATTATCTGGATCAAAGTCAGATTTTGCAGCTGACTCCGTTATAGTATTAATTGTACCTAATCCAGATGTAAAAGTGCAAAGGCCATCATTAATGTCTGAAATCAGCTTTCCAATCAGCTTAGTTGTCTGATTTACTCCTTTAAAATTAAAAAATCTAACTTTTCCATATTCAAGCAATCTTCTAGAATTCTAGGTTTCTGAGAGTTTTAAAGTTAAGCCAATGGCTTGAAAATTCAAGTCTAAATCATGTAGGAAATTATTTCTAATTTTCAATTGATCTTAGGAATAAGACACAATGATGACTTGATTGTCCCCTTGTGCTAGGATCTTTATCCTAATATTTAGTCTGTTAGCAGTGTACCTGATAGTGGCAATTGTTATAATGGTCCAGAATTTCTGACGCATTCCTTCTAAACCTCCTCGATGTTTCTTTGTACAATAAGGTCCCTTTTCAGGTAGATTGTCTTTTCCGATTTTTGGGGGTTTTAAACGGGAGTTAAGAAAAATTGTTATTTTCAAGAACCAGATATGATTATTTTCATATAAGTTATTTAATCCAAAAAGTTGATCAAGAACTCGGCCAAACTTGTAAGTCAAACTATGACGGAAGCACATGTTCCATTTCTTCAGGTCTAGATTTATATTGTCGTTGTTCCTTTTGAAAACTTTGAGAGCACCTGTTTGTTTTCTTACTAGTTCCAATTCTGTATCTATCATGGTTTGATCATCTATGTACTTAAAAAAAAGAACTCGTTCCTCAGATCAAGCGTACTAAAATATTTCTTGTTCCCAAGAAATTCAATGCAATCCTCCAATAGTGGCAAAGGGTAATTATCACGAGCTGTAATCTTATTTAAACTACGATAATCCACGCACATCCGAACCTCCCCTTGTTTCTTTGGGACTAATATGTCTGCAGAGGCAAATGGCGATTCACTTGGCCTAATCATTTTTTTCTCCAGCATTTCATCACAAATTGTAAAGTCTAGGTCCTGCAAAGTAGTCTGGTGGTTACAAATGGGTTTCGTTACACCTATAATCTCTAATTTCCAATGAGCATTTCTCATAAATTGAGCTATCTCAGTGGGGCACTTGAATCTGTCGTGTAGACCGTCTAAATAATAATCGTAAGGTTTTGTCTTGTTCCTCATTAATTCAGATCTGATATCTTGGTCTATTGCGTGAGACATTGTCAAGAAATCAAAACCGCCTTGTAGTTCTGTGACTTTTTTAAGAGTTTGTATGTTGCTCAATTTTTCTTGAAATGCAAGCAATATACCTGGATTTGAGTGTCTTATTAGTTCATGTGCAAAGGGGAGAAAAAGTGGTTTCATTTTTAAGAGATCATCACGCAGACTTTGTAACTTATAGGTTGAATCATCTTGGTAAAGTCTTTTTATTACTGGGTTAACAACATAATCGGATTTCAAAAACTCGATGGTATACTCCTTGAGATCCATCTCTAGTGAAGGTAATGATTTCACATTTAAACTAGTGATATCTTCTAGCAAGTGATTGTAATTGCATGAATTATTAGGGGTAAATTGATTGAATTGTAGAACATATTTATGTAGGTCTGCATGATTACTTCTTACATATTCAAACAAGCTTATCCAATAAGTTAGTCTATCATCATGTCCTCGAACAAAATGAGATTGATATGTACTTAATGTCAGTCCTCCAAAAATTGTAGGATATAAGAGAAAGGCTAACTGATAATTCATTGGATCATTTGAGGATAAAATATTTTTGCGATGGTGATAATTAAGAATTTCAAATGAATTAATAATAAAGCAATTATCTGGATCAAAGTCAGATTTTGCAGCTGACTCCGTTATAGTATTAATTGTACCTAATCCAGATGTAAAAGTGCAAAGGCCATCATTAATGTCTGAAATCAGCTTTCCAATCAGCTTAGTTGTCTGATTTACTCCTTTAAAATTAAAAAATCTAACTTTTCCATATTCAAGCAATCTTCTAGAATTCTAGGTTTCTGAGAGTTTTAAAGTTAAGCCAATGGCTTGAAAATTCAAGTCTAAATCATGTAGGAAATTATTTCTAATTTTCAATTGATCTTAGGAATAAGACACAATGATGACTTGATTGTCCCCTTGTGCTAGGATCTTTATCCTAATATTTAGTCTGTTAGCAGTGTACCTGATAGTGGCAATTGTTATAATGGTCCAGAATTTCTGACGCATTCCTTCTAAACCTCCTCGATGTTTCTTTGTACAATAAGGTCCCTTTTCAGGTAGATTGTCTTTTCCGATTTTTGGGGGTTTTAAACGGGAGTTAAGAAAAATTGTTATTTTCAAGAACCAGATATGATTATTTTCATATAAGTTATTTAATCCAAAAAGTTGATCAAGAACTCGGCCAAACTTGTAAGTCAAACTATGACGGAAGCACATGTTCCATTTCTTCAGGTCTAGATTTATATTGTCGTTGTTCCTTTTGAAAACTTTGAGAGCACCTGTTTGTTTTCTTACTAGTTCCAATTCTGTATCTATCATGGTTTGATCATCTATGTACTTAAAAAAAAGAACTCGTTCCTCAGATCAAGCGTACTAAAATATTTCTTGTTCCCAAGAAATTCAATGCAATCCTCCAATAGTGGCAAAGGGTAATTATCACGAGCTGTAATCTTATTTAAACTACGATAATCCACGCACATCCGAACCTCCCCTTGTTTCTTTGGGACTAATATGTCTGCAGAGGCAAATGGCGATTCACTTGGCCTAATCATTTTTTTCTCCAGCATTTCATCACAAATTGTAAAGTCTAGGTCCTGCAAAGTAGTCTGGTGGTTACAAATGGGTTTCGTTACACCTATAATCTCTAATTTCCAATGAGCATTTCTCATAAATTGAGCTATCTCAGTGGGGCACTTGAATCTGTCGAGTAGACCGTCTAAATAATAATCGTAAGGTTTTGTCTTGTTCCTCATTAATTCAGATCTGATATCTTGGTCTATTGCGTGAGACATTGTCAAGAAATCAAAACCGCCTTGTAGTTCTGTGACTTTTTTAAGAGTTTGTATGTTGCTCAATTTTTCTTGAAATGCAAGCAATATACGAGGTGTGGCAATTAAGTTCGGGGAATTCGTCAATAAAACACGAAAAAATTAAGTTTTAATCAAAAGTTAATTATCGACCTTCACAATAGTCTCCCTCTAACTCTACACAACGTTTCCAACGTTGCTCCCATGATTGGAAGCACCGTGGGTAAACCTCCGACGTTAGACCGTTCAGCACCCTTGTTACGCCTTCCTTGACCTCCTGTACGCCACCATGGTGAATTCCCTTGAGGTACGACTTCATCTTGGGGAATAAGAAAAAGTCGCAGGGGGCTATATCAGGGCTATAGGGTGGCTGCGGCAACGTTGGAATGTCTTTGTTTGCCAAAAACTGACGCACAACTAATGAGGAATGGGCCGGCGCGTTGTCGTGGTGCAAGATCCAGCCGGTTTCGGCGAGTTCGGGCCGCACACGCAAAATGCGTTTCCGCAGTCGCTCCAGGACGCTAACATAGAAAAGTCCAGTCACTGTTTTGCCTTCCGGAAGATATTCCTTATGAACAACGCCACGAATATCGAAAAAAATGATAAACATTGCCTTCAGTCGTGACTTCGACATCCTGGCTTTCGTTGGCCGCTCTTCACCCTTTTCCACCCATTGTTGACTTTGTCTGCGGGTCTCAGGGTCATGTTCAAATATCCAGCTTTCATCTCCAGTGACTACTCGACTCATCCAATTTTTGCCCTCGTTCTCAATACGAGACAACAAATCTTCGCAGATCGATTTTCGCATGTTTTTTTGTTCATCGGTGAGATTTTTCGGCACCATCTTTGCGCAAATCTTTCGCATGTTACAATTCTCGTTTAAAATTTTTCGAACGGTTTCTTTGTTGATGTTCAATTTGTCAGACAATGTACGAATGGTTTGGCGACGGTCAGACGTGATCAGCTTGCGTAGGCGGTCGACATTCGCGTCAGTACGAGACGTCACAGGAGCTCCTTCACGCAAATCGTCATCTACTGATTCACGCCCCTCTTTAAACCGCTTTGCCCACTCAAACACCCGAGTTTTCGACATGCAGTCATCTCCATACACCACCTGCAGTTTTCGAAGGATTTCCGAAGGTTTATCGCCTAATTTCACCAGAAATTGGATCACGACACGTTGCTTGTAAAGTAAATCACTCATTTTCGTGACGCGACTTAAAAAAGCACTTCCAAAAAACACGCATAAAACACAAACTGAACGTGCGATCGACTTCAAACTTTGACTGGAACTGAAGAAAAGTCACTGCCCTCTAGACATGTATATACAAAATACGCAGTGTTACCAGTTTTCGAATTATAACTAAATTCCCGGAACTTAATTGCCACACCTCGTACATTCGACCATGGTCGTGAGTTTAGTTTGGTATTTAAATTGGTGTCATATATCATGCGACAATAATAAGTCTGAGTTATGCAGACTTGTTATGATTTGATGCATGATAGGTGCGAATGTATGTATGCATGAATGCTATTACGTTACGAGAAATTATTGAGAAACTTTAAAAATTACAAATATAGTTATAGATAATATAAAGATGCATATCATTCTTAATGAATGTGAAAGATTACAAATATAGTTATAGCTAATATATAGATACATATAATTCTTGATGAATATGAAAGATTACAAATATAGTTATAGCTAATATATAGATACATATCATTCTTAAGAATTACATGTACACCGTACAAATGTATTCTATACTAAAGTTATATTCGTTTAATTTAATTTTCCAAAGCTGTAGTTTATTATTTGGTTCTTTTAACCCGCTAAGCCTTAGTAATGGTCGATGGTCAGTACGAATGTCGAATTTCACTCCATATAAGTAGGGTCTAAAGTATTGAGTTGCCCATACAATTGAAAGTAATTCTTTCTCTATTGTTGCATAGTTTCGTTCGTGCTCGTTTAAAGTACGACTCGCAAAACAGATTGGATGTCCCTGTTGGGATAATACGGCTCCTATAGCTCTATCTGAAGCGTCTGTGGTTAAAACGAATTTTTGTTTAAAATCCGGAGATCGAAGTACTGTATAGTTTATAATGAGCTCCTTAATTTTCTCAAACGCAGAAATATATTTAGGGTTACTGGTGTCAATTTTATTATTTTTCTTTAATGCGTTTGTCAATGGTGATGCAATTTTAGCGTGATTATTAATGAATTTTCTGTAGTACCCTGTGATGCCTAAAAATGATTTTCATTTCTTTGAGGTGTCTAGAATTTGTAAGTTTTTAATTACTTATATTTTAGCTGGATTAGGTTTTATTCCGTCCACTGATAATATATGTCCTAGGTAATCAGTTTGCTTTGAGAATAACTTGCATTTGTCAATTTGTATCTTCAGTTTATATTTTCTAAGCGTATTAAATAAGTTCTTTACGTTTACTTCCATTTCTTGCAATGAGGCTGCAAATATCAAAATATCGTCCAAATAAACGACACATATTTTATTTATATGTTCCAACAAAACCTCATTCATCATACGTTGAAAGGTGGCAGGGGCATTTTTGAATCCAAAAGGCATGCGATTGAATTTATATATATGTATACATATATTCTTAATACGAATTTTTTTTTCTATGAGTTCCCTATGACTAAGTTCGCTTAATAATATGTTTGATAATATATCACTTAAAATTACCAGATTATAAACTAACAAACTTATAGCTATTTTCAATCTTAAAATTTAGAATACTCGTTTCTGCCGCTACGTCGTGATGTAAGTCTAAAGTCTCGCATTCTATTTGCTCCTCTAATTTTGATAGTATGACCTCAAATGCATTCAAGTTGAATGTGAGGTCTGGTCCACAACCTGTAAATTATGCTTTTTAGTTAATTATACAACTTAAATTTATAATTTTACCTTTCAACTCTAAAAAATATTCTTGGAGTTGTTCGCAATATGTGCAATGGAAAAATTGATTGCTAAACACCACTTCCTGTCCTAGTTCTTCTTCTTCAAATAAGGATTGCATCTTCTGCAAAATAAAACAAAGAATTTTAATGATTTTTAAAAAAAAATATATACATAAAGGCGTACTTACTTACTGTTCTAAACGCTGAAAATTCGTTAACAAACTTGTTTCAATAAAGACTCTTACAGTCCTTTTATATGAAAATCAAAAGCCATAATTCTATGCTTATCAAATAATTTCACGATAATAATATATTCTTAAACTCTGAAGAACTAAAAAACCGTAAATGAAAAAAATATTATAGTGATGCTGCTATCACGTCAATGCTAAAAAACGCTGCCAAACTTGCATTGAGAAATCCCATTCTCTAATCACATTAATGCTAAAAAACGCTATCAAGCTAAGAATTCTCATTTTGTGAAATTCGTTTGCTGTTATCGCATCAATGCTAAAAAACGCTAACAAGCTGCTATTGCGAGATTCTGATTTTTCCATACGCTATGCTATAATCGCTAAAATTAAACATTTCACCTAATCTAATCTCACACATTTTAATTAAATATTAATAACACAGGCAAGGTCACAAACATATGACCCCATCTTTACTTAAGCTAACAAGCCGCCATTGCGAAATTCTGATTTTTCCATACGCTATGTAATAATCGTTCAAATTCAACATTTCATCCAATCTCTTCCCGCCCTCAATACATCATTAACGTTTTTTATAAGACGTATAGTGTTGTTATCGCGTCAATGCTAAAAAACGCTACCAAACTAACATTGAGAAATCTCATTCTCTCATCACATCCATGCTAAAAAACGCTATCAAACGAAATTCTAATTTTTTTTCCATGCGCTATGCATAAAAACGCTACCACGCTAAAAATTCTCAGGTTGTGAATTTTGTTTGTTGTTATCGCATCAGTGCTAACATTTCTCATATTGTGATTTAACAAAATCAAATATACGTTAGGCAGTTCAAAGTTGCATAAATATGTATTTCTATATGTCAATTAATAGCTTAAGATGTAAGCGCTTAACAATAAAGCATGAATATATTTTGCTCAGCAAACATACTTTCATTTATCATATCTGTTTGTAAATGAAAAACGTGTGAGGAACGTATAGGCGACTGAAAACTGTTAATAGCCCAGTATAGAACGTGGACTGATTTAGGGATGAAGATTGAAACAATGGAAAGTAAACGGGTTGTTCAAAGGTTTCGATTCCAGCGTTTCAATCTCAATCTCTAAATCAGTCCGCGTCGTTTATTGGGCTAATAACTGCATTTTGTGACAAGGAAGATTTTCAGGATAGAAAAGTTTGAAATCAGTGACATTTACTATTTGAACTAGAACATTTACTCTTTGATTAGGAATTTGCTAGTCCTGATAAGGAGTGGAAATCGAGCGTTTTGGCTAGTGGTTGGGATTTTCAGAAAAACACAATTCCTGGTTAAATGTTAAGGATATGGTGTTAAATAATTTAAATGAAACATTGTATAGTTTGATTGAAAGAACAATTATTTATTAAGTGTACGTAAAGTTGAAAAAGTTTTTTCATTTTTAATAAATCGTATGTAAAGTTGAACACGTTTCTTTAATTCGCATATTATCCTATGAACACTATAACATTCACAAGTATCTGGTCCAGATTTCGCATCATCATAAGCCCAAGGACAGCTCACATAATGTTTTCCAAATTTCCTGACTTTCTGCTCAATAATGGTGTAGGGCTTCAAAAACGTATAGTTGCTCATAAATTTGTCAAAGTGTTCCTCAAAAATGTATTCTTTGTTAGCGTAGAAAAAATTTTTGCAATCCTCAAGAGAACGTTGAAGATCGTTATCCGTTGCGTTGTTGTTGTTGTTATTCATGATTATCGGCGCGATGTGTATTGTTTCACGATTCAGGTAATATTCTATAAAATATATAATAGTAATAGCTAAAATATGTGTCGCGATGATGTTGAATCTCCCGGTGCTACCAATGTTTTCCACTGCGAGTAAATTGTGTCGTCAATAGTGTCTTCTTCGTTCGCATAAAATACCGGCTTCTCTATTTCATCGACTGGGTTCTTCTCAACAGATTTTCCAATATCAACCAGATGTAAATCGTATATGCCTGCACCGTCTTTGACTAGACCTTTCGATGTAATCGCCAAAAAACTTTTGCTTATAATGTCCAACGTTTCCCCAATTAGCTTGTTGTACCCGTCAGGCAAGAACAGTACGTTCTCTTCCAATTCAAGACAAATTTTTTCGCCAAATTTTGTTTTCTTCACGCTACCATTCAGCACTTTGTACGGCTGGTTAATAACCAAGTCTTTTACGCTAATACAAGGCTTAAAATATCTCGCGATATCGTTGAATGCTTGTATTGCTTCTATTTTAGCTTTTTTTATAGTAGCGTCCCGATTATTGCCTACCGAGCTAAATGGGCGTTTTAAACCTGGAAGCGGAAGAAAACTACTTTTTTATTTCCAATCTGCTTCACTGGCTCAAATTATTTTCATACAAAGAAACACACACACACACACACACACATAAACAACCATATACACATGGCTATATAGAGGCACAATTTTAACCGATTTCAACAACATAATTTTTTTTTTTTTTTACGCTTCTATTTTCACTAACTCTATATATATAGAAAATTGATACTTACCAGCTGATTCCATAATTAATTTAGCACTTTAACACTTTTGAATATATTTGTTACTAGCACTTTGCAGTCACTGGCACTAAACGTTTCTGATGTAGATGCTTGCAAACAGCCTCCTTTTAAAGCAATCTCTTATCACGCAACTACACTTTTTTTACACGCTGTATCATATTGTCGTATAGTTCTCATTGACCGGAAATCATATTCTATTATCATGCACATGCTAAAAAACGCATTTCTCATATTGCGAAATTCGTTTGCTGCTGCTATCAATGAAACTCAAGTTTTTTCATATTCACTGCTTTTTTTTACACGCTGTACCATTGTTGAAATATTTTCATTCACCGGATATCCTATTCTCTTATCACGCGCATGCTAAAAAATGTTAGCATTTCTCATGTTGCGAAATCAAAGCCATTCACCCCCCAATTTTAATAAAACGGTCAAAGACACAAACATATGACTATAAAAAACAATAACATTTCTCACTCATTTGTTAGCATTCTAATTATTTCAAACGCTCAATAAAATTCTAATTATTTCAAACGCGACAATCGCCGGCGCTATGACGATCAAGGTCACATGACCCCATCTTCGCTATAAAAAACGTTAGCATTTCTCTTGTTACGAAATCAAAGTCATTCACTCCCTATAGGCTATAATTAAATTTAAAGACATAAGCACATGACTATAAAAAATAATAACATTTCTTTCATATGCTGTTATCAAATTCTAATTATTTCAAACGCTATGCGAAATTTAGCCATTCATCCCAATTTAATAAGACGGCTAAGGTCACATGATTATAAAAAACGTTAACAAAATAACATCTGTGAAATTCAGTTGCTGTTATCAATAAAAGTCTAATTATTTCACACGCTATTCGATAATCACTGGCGCTTCGAAATTCAATATTAATAAGACGGTCAAGGTTACAAACACATGGCATCATCGTAATTCCCACGCGTTTCGCAAACGTCATCGCCCGCATTAACGTCATCCCCCCCACATTAACGTCATCCTCCTCAGTGACGTCACCCTCCACATTAACGTCATCCTCCTCAGTGACGTCACCCTCCTCATGCTGGACTGATGGCAACATGGACTATAACCAGTTACCAATGCTACTGAGCCGCTACTCCGACTGCACTATATACGTTAAAGGAGATACCAAAGAACGATTCATCAAACAATACCTACCAACCACTAAAATAGTGCAGCTTGAAATACCTAGGCTAAGCGATCTTGAATATTTTACAATATATTGTGAAATACATCAATTTAAAAAACCTAATATCCGTTGTTCTGCTCAAAATTGTATGAATATATATTTGTACATGCTAATGAATAACCTATAATGTAAACGTTATAACAATAAAATATTCATTTGTTACCTCACAGGCAATCTTTCATTCAATCAAAATTTCACTCTTTAATAGCCCTGAGAAGGGCTGTTTTTTTTATTTTTTTTTTGCTTTGAAACATATTTTACTCTTTGAATAGAATTTTGATAGCCCTGAAAAGGGCTGTTTTTTAATTTTGCTGCTTTTGCTCAATCCCACATGTGTTTCACCCCGTTGACTAAATAGTGGCTCCTATAAATCACCACCACTGTGTTTTGCTGGTAGATAATGACTCGGTCTTCTCTCCCGGATATTTTGTTCATTATGTCGACGCTGTAGAAAAATTCTATGTCGTCGATCGTGTAGTGTGTAGCGAATAATTTCATTTCGCTGTCTCCGACTTTTATTGTCAAATGGCTCTCCATATTGTACTACTTAAACGTTTCTGATGTAGATGCTTGCAAACAGCCTCCTTTTAAAGCAATCTCTTATCACGCAACTACACTTTTTTTTGCAAGCTGTACCATATCGCTGTACAATTCTTATTCACCGGAAATCCTATTCTCGCTAAAAAAACGCATTTCTCATATTGCGAAATTCGTTTGCTGCTATCAATGAAACTCAAGTTTTTTCATAGTCACTGCTTTTTTTACACGCTGTACCATTGTTGAAATATTCTCATTCACCGGATATCCTATTCTCTTATCACGCGCATGCTAAAAAACGCTAGCATTTCTCATGTTGCGAAATCAAAGCCATTCACCCCAATTTTAATAAAACGGTCAAAGACCCAAACATATGACAAAAAACAATAACATTTCTCACTCATTTGTTGACATTCTAATTATTTCAAACGCTCAATAAAATTCTAATTATTTCAATCGCCGGCGCTATGACGATCAAGGTCACATGACCCCATCTTCGCTATAAAAAACGTTAGCATTTCTCTTGTTGCGAAATCAAAGTCATTCACTCCCCATAGGCTATAATTAAATTTAAAGACACAAGCACATGACTATAAAAAACAATAACATTTCTTTCATATGCTGTTATCAAATTCTAATTATTTCAAACGCTATGCGAAATTTAGCCATTCATCCCAATTTTAATAGGACGGTTAAGGTCACATGATTATAAAAAACGTTAACATCTGTGAAATGTTGTTATCAATAAAATTCACACGCTTTGCGATAATCGCTGGCGCTTGGAAATTCCCAATTTTAATATGACGGTCAAGGCCACAATGACATCATCGTAATTCCCACGCGTTTCGCAAACGTCATCGCCCGCATTAACGTCATCCCCCACATTAACGTCATCCTCCTCAGTGACGTCATCCCCCACATTAACGTCATCCTCCACATTAACGTCAACCTCCTCAGTGACGTCACCCTCCTCAGAGGAGGAGGATGAGGATGAGGGTCTAGAACCGGTATTCTCTATCTACTCGTAGTGTCCTTGTGGTGTAGAAAATGCTGTTTTATGTCTGTCTGCTTCAGCTATCTCTATTTGATGGAATCCTTTAGCTAAGTCCAATGTCGTGAAATATTGTGATTTTCCCAGTTTGTCAAATATACTTTCTATATTTGGGATTGGGTATTTGTCCTCAATTGTTTCTTCGTTTAATTTTCCATAATCAACTACTATACGCCATTTAGTTTTTCCTGAGTTGTCCATTTTCTTTGGTACAACCCATACAGGTGCGTTTTACGGGGAAGATAGCATCGATTTGTTTTTCAACTTCTATTTCATGTACTTCAGGGAAGCGGTATATTTTTGAGTAAAGGGCTTTATCTGTTTTTGTTATAATTTCATGCTTTGTCTGCGTTGTACAAGTTAGATTATCTCCCTCTTTATAGAATAAATCTTCAATTTCGCTGAGGATTTTCTTCAAAGAGCTCGATTCTTTATATAATGTGTTAATACCCCCATTCTTTATTTCTAGTTCAAATTGAAAATTCATTTCTTCCGGAGTTGCATAATTAATAAGGTAATTTTAAGTAAGGTAAGGTAATTTTAGATCGTTTATTTCTATGTAACCTTCGCCTATATAAAGTTTTGAGTTTAGGGGATATAATATTATTTTGTCCGAATATAGCTTCAAAACTTTTATATTGTAAATTATATTATATTGGTTTTCGGGTAGTTTGAACTCTTTCGGCATATCAGTTTTGACTTGATGCATTGTATTATAATCTCCGTTTAATCCTCTTAATGGTATTGGGGAATTAAGCTCAATTCTTTTTTATATTTTTAAAGTAGTTTTCATCTATACTGGAAGTTGATGCGTCAGTATCAAATAAGGTTGGTATTATTTCGCCCTTTATGGTTAGATTAATTATTGGTAAAGTTCTTCCGAAGCTGTTACCTGAAAATTTGTCTCCATTTGCTGTGGGTTTTGATTATGTTGCCTAAACCTGTTGGAATTGTCTATTTCCATTGGCTCTGGTCTGTTATTATAATTATTGTTTCGATTTTGATAACGATTTCTGTTATCTCTATATCTATTGTGATTTGATTATTTTGGTAATTATCATTATATCGGTGATTATTATTATATCGGTTATTGTTATTGTATCGGTTGCTGTAATATCGATTATTATTATTATTGTGGCGATTGTTAGGAAAATAATTTTCGCGTTTATCTATGTTATCACGGTCATGGTGGTTATTTTTATGATTGTCGGAATTTTTATGATAATTTTTATGATTATTATGGTAATGTCTGTTTATCTTATTTCTTCTATCATCATAATTATGTTTATGATGAGAATTATCAAAATCAGTATTTTGTTGTAATTCAGTTAAAAATGTTATAAGCTTGTTCAAGATTTGCGCCATTTCTAAACTCTAATAAATATGCTTTACATTCAGGTAGAAAGGCTTTAAATTTATTCAACATGAGAATTTAATTTCTTACTGGATTAAATTCGTCATGCAAATTTCTCATTGGACCTTTGTAATGAAATGATTAATTGAAGATTTATTTTTCCCAAACACAAAGTGCCTGAGAAAAATTGGGTGAAGGTCTTAAATGACCATCAAAGGATATCGAGTCATTAGTCCGTGCAGGACTGAGCTATGCCGGGTAGCTACTACTCTCACATGATAGGACGGCGGCACATGCTGGTTGCGATCTAGCGATTCGGGAGATGCGGGGGGGTTCTTTTCCTGTCATGCGTCCTAACCATCATCACATGTTTATTAATGTGATTTTGCACTAGACTTATACGAACTTCTCTATTACCAGGACCACTCTCCACTTTTTTCTTCTGGACCGATCACCCCAGCCACGACGGCACAATTATCTATTTTCACGTAGTCAGCCGTTTTGTTAGCGACACGGTCGTATCACTGCTCGTCGTCAACTCACTTATCACCCTTGACCGTCAAATCAAGGAACCCCATCACATCATTCAATTCCGAGAATGTGTGAATTCGACATTCCCAGGCTCACTAGCGAGTTCTGAGAATGTCAAATTCAACATTTCCAGGCCCGTCGATATTTCGAGGAATTCCTTGATTTGTAGCGATGGTTTTTCCCCGAAATGCCTTCGTTTGTATTGCATGCTCAATCTCTCGCTCGGATGATTCGGCGAATTTGTTTGCCATGCAAATTGAGCATGCAGGAAATGAATGTTTGCATGAAAATTCGTGCATTTAATACAAACCAGATCTTTCCGCAATTACCAATGCGTCGAAAGAGCCGAAGAATCCACTTCTCAACTCCTCCAGAATCAAAAAGGTTTATAGAAAAATTTTAGATAAGAAAACTCAAACGAAAGCGACACAGGCAACGAAGGAGAATTCAGTCAAGGCAATATTTGAAAAGAGAAATTAGTTTCCTCTAGTATAGGTGAGTGAGCTTTTATTGTTCGTTAAGTCACATCAAAGACACAATTAGGAACAGGCAAAAAAATTCAAAGGCAGCATTAATGCCGAATGTCTTTACCATGAAAAACACCCATGGCCTTGCCATCTGGGTGCTGCAATAGGTACCTGGACGTACCCAGTCGAGCTACAACTTTTGCCTTTTTAAACTTGTTGTCAAGTTTGCTATTATAATGCTCCATGGCTGTGCTCTGAGCAAATTTACGAACAAAAACTGTGTCTCCAGCTTGAAATTGAGAGTCTCGGGTGCGCAAGTTGTAATATTTGGCCTGAGTCTGATATGCCAAATCTAGTTGTTTCTGAGCTTGCTCCCTAATCAACTCCTGGCGTTGATGGGGTAGCAGCTCAGCTGTGGGTTCCTGTAACAACCCTATTTGTCGGAGTAGTTTATACGGACTACCATGTTAAGGCATGTTTTGCCCGAATACCATAAAGTAAGGGTTAAATCCGGTGGAGGTATGATGAGAAGTACATAAAGCAGAACTAATCTCAGACAATATTCTATCCCAATCCTGCTGAGTGGGCGCAACATATGTTCGAATGGCTGCTACCAATGATCTGTTAACTCTTTCTGACGCGTTTGCTTGCGGAGAATATACTGCTGTGTATTGATGTTGTATGCCATAATTATCGAGTAAAGAATTAATACATCTAGTAGATATTTAGTATTAAGTCTTTTTAGTAATTCGCTTAATCTAGTATATAATTCTTCGGTATTTTTATTATAACTTACTCTATGAGCCTTATTGACTATGTTATGGTAGCTCGCGTTAGCTCCAAACGTTAATAGTAGAGCTGCTTTCACATTTTGCCAGGTTGGTTCGGGAATCTTCTGAATCGCGTTTCGTGCTTTTCCTTGGATTTCTCAGGATTAGTCGAAATATGTATGTTTGTTGGTTTCCATCCGTTAATGACAATAGAGTGTCGCCTTCTTCAATTCATGATGTCAGTGAATACTCGCTTTCATGCCCGTTGTAGTTTGGTAGTCTTCTTGCTTCTTTGATTAGCTCTTCAAATGCCAGTTCAAGAGGTAGTTGTGGTACGTTATTGTTTGCCATTTTTATTATTTTTATTTATTTCTTATTCTATTTTAACTTGACTCTTCTTCGATTCGTTTTCTTTTACTTCTAGTCATTTTTCACTTGTTTTATTGAGTTCACTTTTCGATGTTCGTACGCTTGCACTAAAATTGTTTTTAAAGTTTTGTTAGCTGACTCATTCTATTTCAGAAAAGTCAGAGGCGAATTCTTTTAAAATTCAGCGTAGGGCTTTGAAATACCTGTATTATTATAACTTTAAAACACCTTTCACTTTTTTCACTGTGTGTAGCCCGATTCCTTTTCGGAATAGTTCCTTGTGCAGAACACTTAGTGGAACTTATGAGCTTCACTGTTTGCTGGTTCAAATTCAAAGGGGTTCCTCCCTCCTTTGACGGACGACTGCGCCAGTTATATTACTCGTTGTAATATTATTATATATTATTATTTGTTAGTTTCTTCCGCGAAAATGATTTTTAAATAAAACATTTTAAATTTTCTTTAAACTGTTTATTTCTTTAGCTAAGTTTTCCTTAACTATTCTACACTTAGGTCTCCTAAGATATCTGAGTACTAACTGAACTTGATCGTCTTCTGATCTCTGTCTTATATATCATTTGGGTCAAGATTTGATTATCATCTCTTCATTCGACATTGGGCGGGATGCTATGTCTAATTGATATCTAAATATTGCATTCGCTGCGTTGCATTCTTGATATGAAGCAGCGATGCATGTGTTTTGATTACGGTTGAATATTGACCGGATATCTTTTCATGATATGATATTTTTGATACAATGCTTATCAGACATTAAATACATTGTTGCATAGCAGACTTATGAGAATTTTGATACATTGTTGCATAGAAGATACGTATGAGTTTCTTACTACAATGTTGCGTGGGAAATGATATGAATACAATGTTGCATTGAAATGATATATAAGTAACAATAGTTATGATAGTTGCAATAGTTACAATAGTTACAAAGTAGGTTATTTGCAGAATTTAGTTATGTCCTTCTCTAGGGACTTATCTATGGAGTGTGTAACTCGCATGCCTAATAGAGCCCATACACGACGCATGTACAGTACATTGATTGTGCAGTATTGCGTCTGCCCTACACGATTCATGCAAAGCTGTGCAGTTTTCATTAAAACTTTTGAATTAAAGTGGGTAAGATGTCAGATGACGCATGTGTTGCAATATTAACTGTCGTCGAGTGAAAAGCTTGTGGGCTAAGGAGTGATTCAAAAAGCGATCTGTATTCGGACATGAAAAACTTTTAAAAGAACTTGAAATTTCGTCAATACTGAACTATGAAAATTTCCTTAGAATGACGAAACCTACTTTATTTGTTAAATAAAGTTAGTCCACTCATAATAAACCAAACAACTGTAATGAGGCAACCGATTTCTCTGACTTTGCGGTTTCCCGCAACAGGACAAACATTTGAAGATTTTCATTTTTTGACCGCAATCGCTCTTCAAACAATTGGCAAAATCATTACAGAGACTTGTGAGGCTATTATTACTGTTCGTCACTTTTCATCTTCCAAAGAACTGGTAAACTTTGACAAATTTCCAGAAACTGAGTCCAAAATATTATTTCATTTTTCTTTTCGGACATAATTTATTGACGATGTTCACGGGACAAAAGCTTCTAAAATCTGAGCTTGAATGCACAATATTCAACATACATCTCTCATGCAAACATGCGCTGTCGAGAAAATATCAAAACATTTTTTAATCATACAGTAATTCAATCCCATACATGTTCAATCCGCATGTGCAATCACGCGATTGTGCATGCATGTATGCGTCGTGTATGGGCCCTATAACGTCCCACAACGTGATCGTGTAATCTGACCTACATAAATGTTAATGCCTACATCCAATGTGTGCTGACGAAATGTGTCCAGACGAAATCTGAAACCTTACCAAGATTTGCATTAATCAACTCATATGATACGTTTATACATTTTAGAAGACTTGCATGCGACGATTAATGCGCGATGTAAAACTTATAAACTCTAACAGACCCATCACAGCTTCAATCCTTCGAGGCATGGATTTTATCAAAGACTGGCAGTATTCGGTGGCTATGTCGTCCTCTCAAGCTTTTTTGATGTTTGGATGTATTTTTCCTCTATCTCTATTTGGTGAAATCCCTTGGCTAGATCGAGGGTCAAAAAATACATACATTTCCCTAGTTTATCCAATAATCTCATCGAAGTTGGATATAGGAAACTTGTCGTCGATGGTAATGCTATTTAGCTTTCTATAATCCACCACAACTCGCCACTTCATTTTCCCTGAAGCATCTGTTTTCTGTGGAACTATCCAAATTGGTGATGAATATGGGGATTTACTTGGTCGTATTATCCCTTGCTTAAGCATTTCTCCTATTTGAGTTTCTACCTCATTTCGATGTATATACGGATATCTATAAGATTTAGTATACCATGCAGTATTATCCGTTTTTTTTATCTCATGTTTTATTTGGATGGTAAAGGTCAAATTTTCACCTTCTTGGAAGAATATTTCTCGGTAATTTTTTAATACGGGCATGAGTTTATTTGTTTCTTCTATATTTATGTGATCTATTGTGGTATTATAAAATGCCTTTTAATATTATAAATGGCTTTTGTTATATGGGCTACTATGTTTGTATATCTTGCGTGGCGAACTATGCCGCCGCGTAGCAAGACTACAAACAATAGTGCCATCGAATTATTAAAATAAAACTAAGCTTATTGGTTTTGTCCCATCTGTATGGTCGCCGAACTGAGCTGGCGTTCCAAGACAGACTAACTTTATTGTGTCATGTCCGATCTTAAATAGTAACATTTTCGTTAAATTGGCAAGTGAAAAATATATGTACTAAAATATATGGAAAAGGTGTTATTTTTAACGTCAAGTGTACTTGTTTGAGTCTTCGCTAAGTCTAATTTTAGTGCTCACCACTTTCTCAAAATGGCGCTAAAATCATAAAGTGAATATTTTTAATTTGTTGACATTTGTGTGTTTTTACATTTTAATATTCACAACACTATCCTATAATGATAATGGGTTATTTTCTTTATAAGTTTCATCTAAATATATTTGACTAATATATTGATCCATGTTTTCTTCTGCTTCGGAGTAATGTATTTGTTAAGGGTTGACAACAAGGCGATACACCCGGGTCAATGTAATGTGTCGAACGGCTCTTGGTACCGCTGACACGTTTCTAATGAAAATGTTCCTACGGCTCTTAATACCACAAGACAATTAAAAGTGTGAACACTTTGGCTTCCAAATCACAACTCAATCTTTATTTGTCGCTTGACTTAATTTATAGTAAATTTCTTAATTACTAAGCAACAATGTTTTCTTAATATCTAATGCACCAAGCGAACATAGAATATGCTTATGCTAGCATATTTCATGCATCGAGCAACAATGTCTTTAATGTTCGAATATGTTTATGCTAGCGTATACAAATTCTCGCGAGACGAAATCTGAATCGTTAAGCGTATGTGTATAGTTGCGATGCTAGCATAAACAAATTCGGACGTTTGGAATTTTATGAGTTTAGAATTTGATATGGTGCTGAGGCTTGATTACCTAATGCTACATATGATGAGATTTAACAGTATTTTTAGTTTTGTATCATTAAATTTTATATATTTGTTAAATAAATCAATTTCTACTTTATAGTTGTTGAATATGTTATTTCAATCAATCAAGATATCGAGGGCTTGATTATCGTTAATTAACTGTAACGCGCTAGGACTTTGTTCCTGTTCGACTTTCAAATTTAAATTAGTGAATCTACGTTGAATAATGCTAATAAAGTCCATTGCTGATCCTCTGAATTCTGTCGTTCTCAATTCATTTAATAATTGTGTACTATTTCGAGGGTCTGACCATATAATATTTTCTTAATGTCCTCCCATTTCGTAATATGTGGACTTGCATCTAAAATAAGCTTAGCTCTACCAACTATTCTACTTTTTATTATATTACAAATAATTATTTGTGAAGGATTGTCGTATGCCTGAAGGATCGGGACCATTACGTCGACCATGTCCGTGAAGCTCTTCAGCTGGTCTCTACTACCATCGAATGTTGGGATTCTTGAAGCGTGTTTTACGGGATCCAAAGTAATGCTAAGCCTGTCTTGTGTATTAATTCTATTGTTACCTGGTTTTCCTGTTTCTGTCATCTTGGTAGTGTCTGG
The DNA here is from genome assembly GCA_963978885.1 of Nemotelus pantherinus. NCBI lineage: Eukaryota > Metazoa > Arthropoda > Insecta > Diptera > Stratiomyidae > Nemotelus > Nemotelus pantherinus. Next base: position 80,857,816 of record OZ022265.1, on the reverse strand, counting down.
ATTTTATGTGTTTTCTCAGTTGATTATCGGTTCGATTACCTTGATCGGAACTCGCACCTTCAAATTTATTGTCTTTCACTAGGTTTATAGTATGTAATGTTCACTTACGTACATTAATTAAACCAGTTCAATAAAGACGGTTTTTTAATTATTAAGTCTTATCGACTTTAATTGTTCGGATGTGTTATAAGGAGTTAAAACTCGCGTGTCGGTTTAAATATTTTTAAGAACTTTATCGCTCGCACTTAAACTTGCACTTAACACAATCCTACCGACTGCGCCAAGAATGTTCACTGAAATTTATTCATCCACTTTTTAAATGAAAACACCAAAATCGCGTTCACAGAACATTACTTCATTAATTTTTTCGATGTATACAAAAACTGTTTGTTATCTAATGTATATAAAGTGGGATAAATTATTATCCGCCTTCGGAAGTACTTGATTACGGCCGGTCCCTTCTTTTTTAATTTATAAAAAATTGCATTGTCTTTAATTTCTATTGCCTTCACTGTTTTTTTTCTTGTAATATTTCGGATCTTCATTTACGCTGATTGTCATTTACATTTTGGGCCATTCCTTCTATCTTGTTTCCTTTATAACAAATCATAGGTTTGATATAAATTTCATCCAGTAATAAGCTCACATATTTCTCGTGCTCTGCAATGAATTCAAACTTTTGCTTTAAATATTGGACAGCCGCACCTGATTCTAAATTACCCGTGCTAAATTGTTTAAAATAACCAGGATGCGGAATAGTTAAAATTTTTGTGTCTCGTAATTGTCGATAAGCTGCGGGGAATGAATGAGACAGCTAGCTGAAATCGAGTATTAAATCTGTTGAGTATCGTAGCCAAGAAGAAAACAACAATTGAATTTGTCCAATCAAAAAGTTGAACGATATTTTCTTTTCTGCAGGAAAGGAGTCATTTTCAACGAGTGAATTCATATTATTTAAAATATTTTCAATTTGAACTTCTACAGACAACGAACTAGAATTTAGGTTACTGAGAAACGTTATTAAATTTTCCAGTTTTGAGTATCGATCACATTTGCTATCAGAGCCCAAAATAAATTGTACATTTTTATTAGAATATTTTTTACCTTTTAAAAAAATGTGGACCGTAAAATTTTCTTCAATTAAAAATGATTTATCGACGCGAAGTAAATTATCCACCAAAGACAGTGAATAGAAAAATAGCTTCGAATTCTCCCGTTTGGAAATAAATGACTTCAAATCAAACTTATGTGAATTATTCATTATGTTGCTGATCGAATGGATGAAATCCTGTTCTATCCATTCATCTTGTGCTGCTTCAGCCCGAGCTAGAGTAAGTTCTCGTCTCCTGTCAGGATTGTTGCGAGTATTGACTGGTGGTTTAGTCAAATATGAAGGAAGCCCAAGAAATATTCTGGGAACGGCATCTTTTTTCAAAGACACTTTCCCTCGAGGAACAGTAACTGATTTGCCATCGACGAGTAGCACATCTTCCTTTATTAGCGTTGATGGCTCGAAATTATCCTCACAAACTAGAGAACTTTTGAAAGATAAAAAATCTTCTCGTGGGATATTTCGGAGCCATTTGGTTTTCGTGGCTTCATCGGCAGGGAAGCGGAACAAATGATGTGTTCGATATGTCGAACGACATCCAGGGACACAGCAGTAGGTAGGCATATCTAAAATGTAAAATATAAAGAACTTACTTAGAATCATCGGCTATCCATTGAAAAATTGAACATCGGCTTTTCATTGAACTATTCACTGCATAAACATTTTATGCAATCATAAAAAGTACAAAAAGAAGTACCGATCATCACTGCACATTGAACATTATAGAAGTAAACATAAAGCTTAAGAAATTACATTTTTTTAGTGTTGAAGGTACATAAAATGGATTCATTGTGAAATACAGATATTCTATCAGTATTTACTTTTGACACTGAAAAAAAAAACCCTCATTTCTTAAGCTTTATACTCACACGCATTCACATACGATAACTTGACATTTGTAAGTTGCGTAACATTCGGCAGCACAAAATTACTAAAACTTCGTTAGTATCCCGTTTCCGAACAGATAATGATATGAAAACAAATTTTCCACTTACTTCAAAATATTAGTTTCCAATTACACTTTACTTTTCACGATTTAATATCACTTTTTAATTAAAAAACGGCACGCAAGTTATATTAATTGCTCCTGTTGGATGCAAAAAATATATATGTGTTACTGTTCCTTCCGCGGAACAGGAGTTTCAAATAAAACAAGTGTTTCTGATTGAATACACGCTTTATTTAATATCGATCTTAATACTTAAGATTTGCGTTTTAATATTTCTTAAAAAAAAATATTGTAACGATTAAAACACGGGTTTATTATAATATATAATCTGATATATAATCTTTATTCCCCGGTAATGATTCAGTCGAGTTGACTTGCTTAAGTCTAACTTAGAACTAACTACAAGTTTGTTGCTGATTGAAAATGAAACTTCGGTTTGCCGTGGGCATTGCAACCGTCGCGACATGAATTTGTAATTGGAGCAAAGTACTCCAATGCAGACCTTTGGAATTTAGATAAGTTAAATGTAGACAAATTGTTTCTAGCGGATGCGCGTGTGCAACTTGATCTTCGTTGCACAATTCAGCGTTGCACAATTCAGGTGAATTGTGCACGTTAATGCAAGAATGTATTAATGATAGCATTTGAAAATAATGCTATATGATCTGTCTGGAAGATCTTGTAACTCTTAATCTCGATCTAGTCTGAAAAGATACTAACTTAATCCTAAATAATCCTATTTCTTATATAGGATTCTTGATATGCGATGCAAGCATTAACTGTGGGAAAGTGTTGCGTTTGTACGTTTGTTGTTTACCAGGTTGTTCAATAAGTTTTGTCGTTCGATAAGAAAAACACAATTTTATGGTTCAAAATAAACTTTATTATTCAGTATAATCTCCCTGAACATTAATACACTTGCTCCAACGATCCTCCATTCTGTGGATCCCATCCCTGAAGTGAGAATCCGGAAGGTCTGCAAAATACGCTTCAACAGCCGTTATGACCTCTTCATTTAATGAAAAACGCTTGCCACACATAAATTTTTTGAGTTCTGAAAACAAATGGAAGTCGCTGGGGGCCAAATCCGGTGGATGCTCCAGCAATTCGAACTTTAATTCATGGATTTTAGCCATTGTCAAAATGCTCTTGTGACACGGTGCATTGTCCTGATGAAAAATGATTTTTTTCTTCCGCAAACCGGGTCTTTTTTCACGAATTTTTTCCTTCAACTGGTCCAAAAGGTTGCAATAATATTCAGAATTAATTGTTTTACCAGTTTGCAAGTAATCCACAAACAAAATTCCTTTCGCATCCCAAAAAACTGATGCCATAACCTTCTTGACCGATTTCCGGACACGAACTCGTTTCGAAGCCGAACAACCAGGCTCACACCACTCTTTAGCCTCTTGTTTTGATTCAGGATCATGGTGATAGACCCAAGTCTTATCCATAGTGATGAATTGACGCACAAAATCCACTTTATCCTTTTTAAAACGCTCCAAATGTTGCTGAGAAAGTCGCATTCGAATGTGTTTTTGTTCCATTGTTAGCGAATGCGGCACCCATTGTGCACACAGCTTTCTAAAACCCAAAATTTCACTTAAAATATGGCTCACACTGCCTAATGAGATGTGTAGAGCCTCTACTAAATCTCTCTCAGTCAATCGACGATCTTCCAAAACCATATCCTGTATTTTGGCTATGATTTCTGGTGTTGATGCGCTTTTTGGACGTCCTTCACGTGGATCGTCTTCAAGGCTTGTACGACCACGTTTAAATTCACCAACCCATCTTTCTACTGTTCTAATTGTAGGTGAACAATCATGATACACTTTTAACAGTCGTTCGTGAATTTCTTTTGGTGCCACACCTTCCAAAAATAAGAATTTTATCACTGCACGATATTCAATTTTTTCCATTGTAAAAAAATACTGTGACACGGCGACACTAAATGGCTTGTAAACAAAGAATGAATTGACAGATTGAAATGAAACTTCACATACGTTAATATGAAGAGTGTACCAGCAAAACAAAAAAAAATTTGGCTAGTAGCAACGCTCTCTCTTATCGAACGACAAAACTTATTGAACAACCTGGTACTTTATGGATCGATTTCGTTGAGAGATTTCTTCGAGTTAATTGATTGAAAAAGAATTTTGTCTTGGTCAGCAATGATTGTTTATGTCAACATTATGATTCTTTGAAGTAGATAACTTATTTGGATATATGCTGATCGTGCATTTTATGGATTTGAAATTTATGGCTTGAGAAATATTCTTATGATATGGAAAATATATTTATGGGTTGAGAAATATTTTTATGATATGGAAAATATCTATTAGATTTATGGTATTGCTTGGAGTCTGGGTGTAATTATTGGGTAAATGTTATCTAACATAACTCGCACAGAACACGATCGCGGGCCACTTCACTTGCAAACTGAACCGACTACTTACGAATTGCATTGGTGGGTGACTAGAGTGTGTGACGTCACCGCCAAGTTTGTATCGTAAGCAGCCGGCCTGATACAGCATAGAGACGGCCATGCTCTAGGTTTGCTTTTCATGCTCAAAGATAAATGTTTATCAATTCAATAGGGTTATTAAACAGCTCAGACTGCCGTTCTTCCCGATTCTCATGATTTGATAGTGTAGCGAATATTATTAGGGCTATTAAGCTCTAACAATGCAAATATAGGCGCAATGATCCTCTACGTTTTATTATTTTTTTGATATTATTTATATACCTGTATACGCAGCTAGGCAATAAAAAGTTACATTTATTACTATCCGAATTTCGTACACCTTTGTTTTGCATATTAACTGGGTGATCCCTGAAGAGTATTGATACCTGACGATGAATCAGCAGTCTAGCCTATGATAGAAAATAATGAATGATATAAGAAAAAGAATATGTATATTCTTATGCTGGAGTTACAATCAATGCAACCAACATTTGCTGCCATGTTTTGTTGGTGGAACGAGTTACAATCAATCAGGAATCAATGCAACACAACATTTACCGTCATCTGTCACTGGCTATATTAACGAAATTGTTGTTTGATAATATGGATCCTTTACAGTCTGGCAAAGTGATATCAGTGAGTATTTGATTCTTTAAAAGCTGCAGCGTATATTGCTGAGCAAAAATGAGCAAAAGAAAAACAAATTCTGATTGTCATTTACATATGACATTTCCCATTTCTCGGACTCTCATAGGAACAGGTGGAATTGGATATTTTCAAAAATTTTGTTGCCATGTCAAGTTTGAGGTATGAGCAAACTTTGCTGCGCAATAAAGTTGTGTTGCCTCATTGTAACTGCTCTCATACGTTCTCATGGGTTCAAACTCATTTTGTTGTGCAACAAAGTTGTGTTGCATTGATTGTAACTGCAGCTTTAATTAATTTACTATTTTATTACACCAATGTTTGCTTTTTAGAGGTTAATAATCTTAATAATATTCACTATACTATCAAATCATGATAATCGGGAAGAACGGCAGTCTGAGCTGGTTAATAGCCCGCCCATTGAATTGATAAACATTCCTCTTTGAGCATGAAAAGTAAACCTTGAGGAGCAATGCGGAGGATGATATCATAAATGATGTGAATGATAACGTAACTTGTGATGTGGTAATCGTCAGCTGGTGTTTTAAAGAAGAAGTCGCTGAATCTTTATCCGCCGTCAATGTCTGTACAGCAGCTTATTATACTATAAAGGCTCGACTCAAATTATACAGCTACTTGGAACAGTGTCGGATCGCTGCCTATCCGACCTAAGTCACTGCACTAAGCTGTGGCTGTAGCCAATTGGTGCTTGATCAATTGGCCGTACGCGCAAAAATACCAACCGGTACCTGCACCAATTGGTACTTGAACCAATTGGTCACCGAGGTTTAATCCAATATCGACGCACTTCAACACTATCGAATTCAGTCACGGCCCTTAGCTGTGGCTGGGGACAATTGATACTAAATCAATTGACCGTACGCGAAAATAAATACCAATTGGTACATGCACCAATTAGTATCGGAGACCTAATAATTTTAAATGGACAAGTACTTGAACTTGTTCACTTCGAACGTATGCTACTATTTGTAAAAACCAAATTTTAACTTTTGAGCTGAACAAGTACTTCAACTTGTTCGCCTCGCACGAAATGAAAAATGAATGCTGCCGATCTGATTCTCGAAATCGAATGAATCTCTTTATTATGCTCAACTTACTTAAGTAGATTACAAAAAATGCATAGAACGCAAATTCCACTCGAGTCTTGTAGTGTTTATGATAACTTTTACAGAAGCGTAATCTGATACGCCGTCTATGATGACGATTGTGATGTGAAAATGCTGATTAATGAATTGTCGAGTGGAATTTGCGTGTGACAATGCAAAAAAACTGGATATGTTGAATGTGAATACGTACAATGTTGTGAATGAAATATAAAATTGAATATATTGAATGTGGATACGTACAATGTTGTGAATGAAATACAAAATTGGATATATTGAATATGGATACGTACAATGTTGTGCGTGAGTGCCCAAAGTAAATAACGATGGAATTCAGTGATAGAGTTTTGTATGAAGGATTGGATGATCTATGGCAAGCTGATCTAGTTGAAATGGGCGCTTACCGATCTGAAAACAATGGATATTCATTTCTACTTACCGTAATTGATACTTTTTCAAAATATGCATGGGCCATACCAATCAAAAACAAAACTGGAATAGGAGTAAAAAACGCTATGCAATCTATTTTCAATAGTAGCGGTGGTAGAGTGCCGAAAAACCTTCAAACAGATGATGGAAAAGAATTTTTCAACCGAATCTTTCAGAATCTGATAGAAAAATATAATATTAATCACTACTCAACATTTAGCATAAAAAAAGTATCGATTGTGGAACGCTTTAATAGAACTCTGAAAAATCTGGTTTGGCGACAATTCAGTGCAAATGGTACATATCAATGGGTTAAAAACATAAATGCTTTAACAAATCAGTACAATAAAACTATGCATCGTACGATAAAAATTCGGCCTATTGACGTTAACAAATCAAATGAATTCAGCTTACTATCCTCAGCTTTCAATCATACTAAAACTTATGGATGGCCGAAATATAAGGTTGGCGAGCATGTTCGCATCAGTAAATACAAGCATCTGTTTGAGAAGGGCTACACACCAAACTGGACAGCTGAATGAAATATTTAAAATTCGTCGAGTTCAGCTCACGAATCCAGTTACAAACTTACTTGACGACTACCAAGGAAACCCGGTTCGCTGTTTCTATGAACTGGAGCTGAGCAAAACAAAATATCCAAATGGTTTCCTAGTGAAAAAAGTTGTGAAGGCGAAAGGATCCAAAGACTACGTTAAATGGCTAGGATTTACAAAAGAACATAATTCATGGATAAATAAGAATGATTTATTGTAACAATTTTGTTGAACTTATCTATAATAAACATTATTTTTTCTTATAATGCTAAGTATATTTATTTATTAAACTATTATCCCCATGCTAATGAACTTCAAGAATTAGGCATAATGAATCTTTTGTCATCGTCGCCTGATAGACTTACTTTATTAACTAATCTAGTATAAATAAGATGCTTATCACATCTGAAGACATACATTTTGCTAAACATTTTAATTTTATGGTTTTGAGCACATTTAAGAAAGTCTGATGGTTCTGTTTCGCTATTTACTACAGATTTTTTAATTCCTTTTATCTTTTTAATGCGTGACTTATCGGCAACTATACAATAAGATTTGGCTTTAATGCCAATGAATTCTTCAATGGGAGCTAGAGTGCTTTCATCCTTAAATTTCCCCAGCACTTTTTTATTTGCATGTGGAATAAGATATAGGTTATCTACTATATATCATAATTACTTGTATCAAATAAGTTAATGTTATTTTTAGTGTCTCCATAAATATCGGACGTTTCAATGTCATAGATGAATGAGTCTGTGTCCATATAGAGAAGTTGCGCCCGATCTTTATATTTATTTTGAATAAAATTATAATAAAAATTATACATGAGTGTTTTCGATAAATCAAGAATTGCGAACCCGGTATACAGGGTGATCAACGAATAACTGGCGCATTTTTTTCTTAAATAAAATGAAAAAAAAAACACATTTTTTTATTGTTTCATTGTGATAAACATTTATTTTGGTTTATGCTAATTTGTTATGATCAGTTGTGGAACACAATATCTTTCAAATGGCCGCCTTTTTCCTTGATGGCCAAATATACTCTTTTTTCGGCGTTTTGCATCACTTTTTCGAGTGTCTCAGACGAAATCTTGCGTATTTCACGACGAATATTGGCTTTGAGGGTCCGTGGCTTGCTTTTATAGACGACCGACTTCAAATATCCCCACAAATAAAAAACTAAACAGGGCTGTTTATTAGCTCAACAGGGCTGTTTATCAGTTCAAGGATGATCGTTTACGTCATGCGCGGACGGCATGCGCGAACCAATAATCGCAGACATCGTATCCTTATTGCTCCTCCTCTTTTGCGTTAGAGCCGACACATATCTATCATCCCAACGTTCATCTTCTTCATCCTCTTGATCACTTGTGACGGCATCGTGCTCCTGTTAAGTGTCGGTCCTCTTTGTGACGTCATCATGCTCCTCTTAAGTGCCGGTCTCAAAAATGTTCTTAATATGATCGTAAGCGTATGATAATACTATGTATAATTCTATTAATAAACCGTTCATTGCTTCAAACTAATAAAATTATGTTCTAAAACAATCAGATTAATCATGGTTATGGCTAAAGATCTAATCGGAAGCTGAAATTTAACTACAATTCTATTAAAAAGCATCATGCTGCTAACAATAATAATACTACAACATGCAGATAACACAGAATCGTTACCAAGATCAAAGACACAAGCATCGAATGCCGTATTTATTCCCACGCGTGTGCCAAGAGATATGCTTTTCTAAGGTTTACTTTTCATACCCATCTGCTCAAACAGAGATCTTTATGAAAATTCAATAGGGTTATTAATCATCCCTTTTCATATGTTCATAAGCTTATGATAATACTATATATAACTCTATTAATATATCATATGCTGTTGTTAACAAACAAACACTAACAATTATATTGTAAGACCTTCATGCGCGTCTGTCCAAACAGCGATGTTTATCAATTCAATATGGTTATTAACCTGTTTAGACTGCTGTTCTTGCCGATTCTCATGGTTTGATAGTTTAGTTAATATTATTTGTACACCGTATATATTCTAACTTTGAATTCATTGAAATCAAGATCTGACGGAATAAAGTTACGATGAGTCAGCAGTCAGTCTAACCTATGATGAAAAATAATGAATGATATAAAAAAATGTTTTTACACCAATATGTGCATTGTTAGAGGTTAATAGCCCTAATAATATTCACTATACTATCAAATCATGAGAATCGGGAAGAACGATTGTCTGAGCTCCTGCAGTCTATTTTCAATAGTAGCGGTGGTAGAGTGCCGAAGAACCTTCAAACAGATGATGGAAAAGAATCTTTTTAAGCTGCTCAAACCTATAAAAAAACAACAGAAGTTGAAGAAGAAAATAATGAAAAATAACCGATAGCCAAAGAGACGTATTTTTTATTTAAATTTTTTTTATTTTTTCTTTTTCATACAGTACTGCTCAAAAATCCTTGAACACCATAAAAAATACAGTTTTTTCAACTTTATTCTATTATATTTGCCCAAATATATATTTATTCGCTTTGATTTTGTACGTACTACGTAGTTACAGAGTTAAGAGACTGTTTTATTTACATTTTGATCATTTTTTTTGGAATTTCTAAAGAAAATATTAAATATATCATTTCAATCGATTTTCTTGAATATGTCCACCTTTTGCTTTGATGACAGCGGCGCACAATTTTGGCATTCTTTCGACAAGTTTTTGTAGTGTTTGTGGTTGAATATTGTTCCACGCTTCTTGTAAACAATTCCAGAGGGTCGGTAGGCTCGTTGGCTTTAAGTGTCGGACGCGCCGATCCAATTCATCCCATAACAGCTCGATGGGATTCAAGTCCGGCGATTGTGATGGCCATTCCATAATATCGAGTTCTCCCGCTTCTTTTTTTCCATTCAAATAGCGAGCACAAAGTTTGGATGTATGTTTTGGATCATTATCCTGCTGGAAAATGAAACCACGGCCAATTAAACTGACGCCTGATGGAATCGCATGGCGCTGCAGTATGCTGTGATATTGCTTTTGTTCCAAAATTCCATCAACTTTCACAAGTTTGCCGACGCCAGCGTGACTAAAACAGCCCCAAACCATAACTGAGCCACCACCATGTTTCACAGTTGGCAAAATACATTCTTTTTTTAATCTTTCATTGACTTTTCTGCGAACGTATTGACGCCGTTGAGAGCCGAAGAGTTCAAATTTCGATTCGTCTGTCCATAAGACTGATTTCCACTGATCAATCGTCCAGTTGACATGGCTTTTGGCAAAATTTAGTCTTTTTTGTTTATTTGCGGGTCGGAGAAGTGGTTTTCTGACGGCAATGCGTCCAGTCATACCTTTTTCTATGAGCCGACGTGACACTGTCTGGCGCGATATTGGCGTAGTCAAATCTTTGTTGATTTCAGCACGAATTTGTGATGCAGTTTTGAATCGGTCGGCTTTACTTATAGCGTATATTTTGTTGTCAATCCGTTGGTTTGTTTTTCTTGGCCGACCAGATCTTTTTCTGTCAGCATTTTGACTGGTTTCACGATATCTCTTCAACGCCGTAGACACTGAACCCACTGAAATCTTCAATATTTTGGATATTTCTCGATATGATTTGCCGGTTTTTTGTAAAATTACGATTTGGGCGCGTTTTTCCACGGATATTTCCTTTCGTTTGACCATTTTGAACGTTTTTTAATGAACAAATTTTACGAAAACACTGTGCACACACAACAAACACTTACGCCTACGAACACTGCTTATGCGCTTTCTCCGTAGTTAGTTTCAAGTGTTCCACACTGTACAACATCATGACAAGTGTCAAATGACCAAATTTACCGTTATTTTATGACAAATCAGTGCATCAATCATGACGTTTGCATCATACTTTATTCAAATGATTGATAATTAGCAATATAAATCGCGGCAAGTTTGATTTAAATGTAAAGAATAATTAGAATCGATAATGGTTATTTTGGCCGTTTTTGGCCAATATTTTTTAACTCGAATTCGTGGCAATAAAATCATTTTTTCTCAGTAAAATGCAATGATAACAGTTTCTAATTAATAAAAATACATTTAATTTACAATATTAAAGCGAATAAATATATATTTGGGCAAATATAATAGAATAAAGTTGAAAAAACTGTATTTTTTATGGTGTTCAAGGATTTTTGAGCAGTACTGTATATCCGAGTATTGGCCTAAAGTTTGGCAGTTGAATTTTCTCCAAACATTTTGAGCGTGGTCATACTCTGCGTCGGTGATGCCTCTATTTTGCAATGTGCTATAAAATCCTGATTGAGCTGGTAAGGATGACTCATTAAGTTTATCGAAACAATCAATGTACTCATAAGGAAAAACACCTTTCCTAACGACAAGTTGAAGCAGCTCATTGTCGTGATGATATCGACGGGTTTCGAAAAATTTGTCTTTGCTGAGGTTTTGGGCAAGTTGGTCTAAACTACAGCTCATGAATCGGTATGAGTCGATAAACCTTAGCGCAATGTTTTGTTCATCGATCGTCATGTATTTCGTGAAGGAAATGTATTTCTCCTTATTTTTGGGAATGACATTGATATTATTAGAATCTCCTCCAAAGTTTGGAAATATGAAATGGGCGTCGTAGCCACTTAAGTTATGGAAAACAATTGGAATGAACTTGGGCACTCTATAAAGAAGATTGCAATTATTACATGTTGCACCTCGAAATGCTCCAGTTAAATGACAATGGTCTCACACTTTCTGAATTTCCGGTCCAAACTTTTGTCCACATATATGACAAGATATACCTAGAGGTTTAAAACTGTGTTTCCTCTGCAGCTGTTATTTGCATCGGCTTATTGTTTTTTAAGATTTTGATTATCTTCTCAATATCACGCTGCAGCCTAGTCAAGAAAACATCAACACATCCTTCACCCCAAAATATTTCTAGTTTGTTAAGAGATGAATCATAACTACATTTGATATAATATGCAAAGCTATATGGTAAATGTCGATGAGTGCTCTCTGTAAATGAGCTTTCAGGGCAAGGAGAACATGTATGAATTGGTTGCTGTTGGAATGCCCATCCACTACCCCGCTCTTGAAACTCTTCACTTTTCTTTAAAATAAAAAACTGAAAATTCTGATACACTTCACCAAGGTCGCATCCGATAGTAACTACAACATTTTTGGTATTAAACGATTTCAAATCACTCGAGCTATTTTCTTTGTTCACATCGAATTTAATGTAAATTGCAAACAGTTCCACATTGACTTTCACCGTAGTAAGCTCATGAAATTGATTTTGCAACAGTTCTTTAAAACAATTATTCTCCCTTCTCAAAAACTCCTCAATGCTTGATTTCTCATTTTCGTTATTAATCTGGTATGAGGCTATTCGACTTGCAAATGCTTGTGAAATTTTCATCACTTTCTCGTCTTGAACATAATTGATTTTACCGACGTTTGTTTTATGCAAATTACTTTTCAGATGGTTTTTAAAATATGATTTTATAATGTCTTTTTCACAAATATGGCAATGCATAGTATCAACATTTTTTCATCATCAACATCAACATCTTTTGATAGCTGTACGCTGAACTTGCACCCCTTGATTACTTTCGTACACAGACTTATTCAACTCCACATTCGATGAACTCTCGCGATCTACCTCTTTAGCTAGGAACACTTTTACATTTGATGAGCTCTCTCTATTATGTTTTAACTTAATATGCCTTTTTAAATTCCACGAATTAGTAAAACCTACTTTACATACACTACATATGGACTTTTTTCGTTCATGTACACTCTCAATGTGACGCTTCAAATTATCCGGTCTATTAAAACTTTTGGTACAACTGGGACAGTCAAACATTATAGATTATATATAGTAAAATTTTATTATATACTTGATCAAATATAAAGAGTATTTATAATAGTAATAATTAAAATATGTGTCGCGATGATGTTGAATCTCCCGGCGCTACCAATGTTTTCCACTGCGAGTAAATTGTGTCGTCAATAGTGTCTTCTTCGTCCGCATATAATACCGGCTTCTCTATTTCATCGACTGTGTTCTTCTCAACAGATTTTCCAATATCAACCAGATGTAAATCGTATATGCCTGCACCGTCCTTGACTAGACCTTTCGATGTAATCGACAACGAACTTTTGCTCATAATGTCCAACGTTTCCCCAATCAGCTTGTTGTATCGGTCAGGCAAGAACAGTACGTTCTCTTCCAATTCTAGACAAACTTTTTCGCCAAATCTTGTTTTCTTCACGCTACCATTCAGCACTTTGTACGGTTGGTTAATAACCAAGTCTTTTACGCTAATACAAGGCTTAAAATATCTTGCGATATCGTTGAATGCTTGTATTGCTTCTATTTTGGCTTTTTTTACAGTAGCGTCCCGATTATTGCCTACCGAGCTAAATGGGCTGAGTGTTCGTCGTTTTAAACCTGGAAGCGGAAAAAACTACTCTTTTATTTCCCATCTGCTATACTTTTAACTCGCTTAGATTTTCTGTCTCAAATTATTTTCACACAGAACCACACACACACACACACACACACACACACACACACACACACACACACACACACACACACACACACACACACACACGGTCATATAGAGACACATAGAGGCACATGAAAAATTTGAACTGATTTCATCACACACACACACACACACACACACACACACCACACACACGGTCATATAGAGACACATAGAGGCACATGAAAAATTTGAACTGATTTCATCATCATCATTTTTTTACGGTTTTATTTTCATTAACTCTATGTATTGAAAATTCGGTACTTACCAGCTGAATCCATCATTAATAAGACACTTTAACACTTTTGAATATTATTATTTAATACAACAACTTAGCAGTCACTCACACTTCACTTCTTAAACGTTTCTGATGTAGATGCTTGCAAACAACCTCCTTTTAAAGCAATCTCTTATCACGCAATCAGTGACCTTAGGGAACACCTCCTATTCAGTGACTTTAGGGAATACCTCCTTATCGGTGACTTTGGGGAATACCCCCTTATCAGGGACGTCATCGTGCTCACTGGCCTTGTGACCCTGCTTATGACGTCATCCTCCTCATCCTCATTGTCTGTGTCCAGAACTGGTATTCTCTATCTACTAATATTCATCCGATTCATTTGAATCAGAACCAAGTCCTCATTGATTTCTATACTACTGTGAATGTTGAGTCTATTGATATAATAATTTGCTTCTTTTTTCTTACCGATGTTTTCCCAATGGGTTGAAACTTTTTTTCCAACATACTTATCCCACATTTTCCATCGTTTTACCAAAAACACTGTTGTTCATTAATTTATAAAAGTCTTTTTCGAAATCAGTTGCGGCTTTTGTACGCATTTCGACATTTAAGTCTATATAAGTTTTTAGCCAGGGTGACTGAGTAAACTCTGATGCTCGGTTCATCTTTACTAATCTCTGGATTTGATTTTATGATAAATGGATTTGATTTTATAATATAATTTTTCAGAAGGAATACATTTTGTTGTGCACAACATCCACTATGCAAAGTACATCGTGGTGTTTCAGGATATTGTTTTTTCAGTGCTTTCAGATTAGGAGAATTGTAGTCATCCAAGTTGATTATAGTGGCAATATTCCCCAACAAGTCAGCGAGCCAGTTTTTCTTCTCCAATCCTTTGACGAATATTACGACATCTTTCATATTTAAAAGCAAATATTCTTTCAGCTTCCAGAACGTCGTAGAGCCACATTCCCAATCCAGACCATGATAATTTTCGTACAACCAATGCGCTTGAAATTGAAGCTCTTTTGAAAGTACAGTAGACCCTCGTTTATCCGTGCTAATTGGTTCCAGGCAAGGCGCGGATAAACCGAAAAAACGGTTGATCGAGGGAGCCAATTTTTCAGAAATAAAATCACTAGTAATTACAGAATAATATGTACATATCTATATTGCACATACATATATATAAATATGTAGATACATATTTTTTCCAAGCATATTCGTAGGACTTTATTTAACAACAAAATGACAAAAACTGCATTCAGTACGTGTGATAGTTCGAATGAAAATGTGCATTGTAAATCATTTTTGAAAGAAAGACGTAATTTTGGTTTGACTGATGCGTTCCTGCTGTTCTTTAATTACTTCTTCTCTAAACAATATTACGGAATGATAAAATTGGTTGTAGTTTTTGCCATCTGATGAATCAATGAACTTAATAAGTAAATCTAATGAATCGCGTGCGTCCTTTAGTTTAATTTTTTCTTCAGTTTCTGTCTCTTCAAACAAATCGTCATCCTCTGAAACGTCCTCTTGGCTTTTTGAGATATGCTGCGCGATATCATCTTCACTCAAAAAGTGATAGCCGGGATCCTGCATATCCGCCTCCAACCATTCCTCGATGTCGTCTATAGTTACCCCGTTTTCACCAGCTGACGTTAACATTTCATCAAAATCGACTGCAGTCAAGCCTTCATGATTTTCATTGTAGTCGTCGTCGCTGTCATCTTTTAAAAGCATATTCCAACCATGAATGAGAGTGGTTTCCTTGACATCTTTCCATGCTCTGTCCCAATTGAAAATGGCGGATTTGATTGTGTAATTTTTTAAATTTTTTAGCGTTCGTTCTCCTTACGTCAAAATATAGAATTTAACATAAAAATATATCAACACTAATTAACATACCCCTTTTATCAACTTCTTCGTCGTCATCTTGAAAATATACGAGGACTTCTGCTAGCATCTTTTTTCTGTACAACCTTTTGGTAGCCTCGATAATTCCTTGATCCATCGGTTGCAAAACTGACGTCGTATTGGGTGGTAGGAAAATGCATCGAATCTGTCCGTCTTCGCTACAAAGTTCATCTTCTGCCGGATGAGCCGGGGCATTATCCAATACTAATAACGCTTTAATATCTTTTCTTTCAATCTTTCGATTTTCTTGAAAGCTTCGCACTTCCGGGACGAAATGTCGCTGGAACCAATCTTTGAATATCGATTGTGTAAACCAAGCCTTGGTTGAATTGTAATAAATTAAGGGCAAGTCATCCATGCAATTTTTCAAAGCTCGAGGCCGCTTCGATTTACCCACAATTACTGGCTTTACACGATGGCTACCGTCACTATTAGAACATACCAATGCCGACAGTCTCTCTTTACACGCTTTGCGACCTGGAACGTGGCTTTCTTCCTTAGACGCTTGTGTATTTTGTGGCAAAGACTTCCAAAATAAACCAGTTTCATCAGCGTTATACAACTGACTCTTGTTAAGCCCGGTAGATGACATAATGGATTTTAGCTTTTCGCGAAATGGCTCGATACTTCCTACATCAGCGCTCATCGCCTCACCTTGAATACGAACGTTTCTGATGTTGTGCCTTTTCCGGAACCGCCACAACCACCCTTCACTGGCTTTAAAATCGGAACACCCAAACCGTTCCGCGAATCTTAATGCAGCACTTTTAAGCTCAGGACCACGAATTGGGATGCCAGAGGATCTTTGCTGTTTATACCATTTTAACACAGCATCCTCTATATCGATGTTTTTCGATGTTCGAAGAGTTTTTTTAGAGGACGAACTATGCATTTGGGCAGCGCGAATTTGACTTTTCTTTTTTATTAAGTCCCGAACCGTACTTTTACCGATATTAAAGCCCTGTGCTACAACACTAACAGGAACACCTTTATCAATCCTATCCAAAATTTCGTTCTTAGAGCCAATGGACAAAACCGTTCGTTTTCTTTTCAAGTTATTGATATTCTTAGACAGCCGTTACAAAACAGTGGAAGAAAAAGAATTTAAATGCACGAACGAATATGACGACGAATGAATTGCCCAATAGAAACCTTTTGATAATCGCAGAAAACTCTACTAAACGTCTCGATATATGTATACAACGTATATGACGAATGAATTTCACAATAGAATGCAATGTGCACGACATTCTCCCTCGTTTATCCGTTCATCAGTCGGATGATTGAAGGAGATACATACATAGTTTTAAAAAACAAAGGGAGCGGTTAAACCGAGGAACGGTTAAACGAGGGACGGATAAACGAGGGTTTACTGTATTGCAAATCTGAAGGGAGCTTTGAGTAGAAAATGTCGATGAGAATGCTCGTACGTATTTACGACAGCCAACTCTTTGACGATGAAAGCATTGTTGGGTCCTCTAAATCCTTGCATGTCGACGGCGAAAGTTGTCGTTGCCATAATGTCCAGTTTGAAAGAGCATAAACGTGATACTGAATAAACATTTATATTTGTTTTAGTTTTTATACAAGTTTCTCAACTGAGCTTGTGAGAGGATTGTATTCTAATACGCGATCATGAAGGAGTAAGCAGTAAGCTGTAGTTGAAGCAGGTACATCTACAGATGTTTTGATATCTAGTCGGATGTCAACTGAGCCGGATTTCATGGAATCATTTTGACGTGAACCATCAATTACTACAATTGGTGCAGATTTCTTGTATTCGATTCGTGAGAGTAGTGGTTGTGGTTGAACACCGTAATAAGATTGTTGAAAACTGCTGTACATATCATAAAGCAGAGCAAATCGATCACGCGTGAATTTGATATTCATATCATCATAGGGATACGATTCAGAGTTCAAATGTAATTTGACATTGGATAAATCACAATGATCGAATTTGCTAGCATCCTTATCTTTGTGATTTTTTCGATTTGTTTGCAATGCTAAAATAACATAACGGGGTTTTTTGAGCTGACTGGTGGTTTTTACACTCCACACATGTTCTGTTGTTGTTGGTAAGACCGGATATTCGTATAGCTCCCAACTTCGAAATCTTACTTGAACTGGTTGTGCTGTTTCCATATATTTCAACATTGTCAGCTTTTCAGAGCCATCTGGTGTGACGTGTGGCACCTTCCATTGTTATTTAAAGATTTTGAAGTGTACATCATCGGTGATGGAAAGAAAAGCGTTTTCGTCGCTTCTAGTACGAATAAGAATCAGCTCATGTTTGGCATTAACGATAACCTTCTTGTAGTCTTCGGCGAATCCCAAAAGTTTTCTTAGCGGAACGCAAAAGTTAAAGTAACCTCTTGACGGGTTGATGAGTTCGTTTGGCGACCAGCCAGCATTATAAAGCATTTTACTTTCGTTTTCATTAAGGGATATATAGTTTTTCAAAGTCGATGTTATTCCAACATTTTTGTTTCGGTCAATTTCGATTCCATTGAGTTCATATCTGATCTCGTCAAATAGGAATGCGATGGTATTATTCGTTAGTTGGGCGGTTGTTGAGCCTGTTCCATCCGCCTTAGTTAGAGCGCCTTCAATATAGATGAAACTCTGGCTGGGTAAAATGCACAAATCCTGTTGTTGTAGAGGAATTCTTATTTCATCACTGCAGTTGAATGATGATAAAAATGGAGAATAGCTGTGGTATTCAATTTTAGAAATATTATTGTCGAAGTTGACTTTACGCGTAACGTTCAGAAGCTCATTCATTTTCTGTTTACTTTGAATCCTAATTGTTTCAAGAACTGCTTATTTTGTAGCGTCAATCGTGATCTGACTCGTTTGGTTTTCCTGTTGCAACTGATTGCGTTGGGCGGGTATTTATCGTTATATAGCAGCATTCTGGGGCTTCAAATGAAGTCTTATAGTTATTGTTTCTCCCTTGAAATTGATTATGTCACCGGCTTGATCAATCAGTTTAAGAGTCAACGTACTTATTCGTTTAACGTTTACCGGTAAATAGATTACATTACTAGGAACTTCCACTATTTTATAGCCTGGTCCTCCCTCGGGCGAGAATTCATGCATTGTGTGTGAAGGAATGCTATTAATATAGGAATTTCCAACAATGGTGCAATCAATCCGTATTACGTTCACTTTACTTATGCTTACAGGTAGATCGGAAGTATGCTTTATATTGGCTTTTAATTCTCGTTTATTGAGTCCTAGTAATTGGCCAATCGATCTTTCTTTATCAAAGTAAATAGAAGCAGTCGACTTGATTTCACTTTTGAGGGTATTATTATTGGCGCGTATTGTAAGATTTATTTTATTATTGATCTTGGATAGTTCTTTGTATAGGTAGTTGGCAATATCATCAATTTCGTACGATCCAACGGAAATTTCTATAATGTGTTTGCCAATGTGTAGTAGATTATTTTTTCCATCCACATTAGGTATAGAATTATATGTTTGAAAATCAACAAGTCCGCATGCATAGTCGCCTTGTAGTTCGATGGGAGGAAAGTAATCTGTTGTAAGAATGGATGAGTTTCCACTTAGAGTCAGTGTTAGTGCCATGGTAGTATACGAAACAATGATTGATTTTTGGTTTATTAATAGTATTTATTCATCTCGAATTTACAAAAGCTTTTACAAAAATTTCAAACATAAATGACCACAGTTGTATGAATCATAGCTTTGATATGTGTTGTAGTTGTATTTTATACTAGATCCTATATAGTCAACTAATTCTCTCGGTGGAGGTAAGTTTCCAAAGCTATCAAAGTATTCTACATTACGATTTTTCTTGTTGTACGCTACCCAATGTGTACCGGAACCTTGAATATCATCGAGATTGACAATCCCACATTCGTTTTGCATTGGGGATTCCTTCGGCAAACTATTTCGCATGAAAACTCCTCTAAAGTCGGGCAAGAATCGTGCAAACTTTGTTAAATCATTCTCGTTTAGGGTTCTCTTGGGTAGCGTTTCTAAGAGTTTTTTGGAGCCGGTTTTAAATACAAACCCAATCCTTTCCTGTACGGTTTCAAATGTAAACCTCGACCTACTGCTATCTGCTCCATTTTCTGGTTGTGACGCTTCTTTTCTTCTAATGTGCTTTTCGCATTACTAGCATCATTAACAGCTTTAGCTATTCCGGCAGCACCACCTGATAAAGCGCCTATTGCAGATAATTATTCTTATGATAATTATAAATAATGATAATTATTCTATAATTATAAATAATGATAATTATTCTGGGAGTTTGGATTGACTTCTTCTGTCCCTTGGTTATACTCTTTGCTGCAGCTAAAGCAATTTTAATGCTTGTCTTGAGATTGTCGGGCTTCTTTTTCTTCATGATTTTCCGTAGTTTGGTAACAACTGTTCCAAATCTTGTTGTGTTTTTCAGTCCCATTCCTAATTTTACTTTAGCTTTCATCATATTGGTTACGAGTAGTGCGTGGGTGCGTTCTGCTAATCCTGCGTCTCTTGCCCAGACTCGTTGCCACGCCTTTTCGGCTAATATTCTATCAAGTTTGTGACGATCGCTCGTTTCTTTGAATTTCGAATATCCAATATCGTGTTCTTTACAGGCCTGATCCAATAAATTTATTCCGGGGTCACCTCTAGCAAGTCGCTCGCTTAGTTTTGTGCCAGGTCCACAGTACTGATAGCCAGGTAAGTGCAGTTCAAACGGTAGTTTACTGATGAGAGTATTAACAAGACCTCTTCCGCTCACCGCTTTTCGTGATCTACTGGAACATTCCTTTTTGTGATCAATCATTTTATACTATTCGATCCGTCTCGTTCAACAACTCCTCGTAGACTATACCTAAAACCTAGTTGTTTTCATGTTTTCTGTTAGTTCAACTCAGGATGCGATTCATACAACAACAGCAAAAGCTGTCGGTGGAAAATGCTGACAATATGAATGAAATTTGCTCAGCTAAACATAGCAATTTATTACCTAACAGCATCCGAGGTATAATTGTGGGTCCTTCAAACTGTGGTAAAACCAACGTAATGATTTCTCTGCTGAAACATCCGAATGGTGTTAAATTCGAAAACATATACATCTACTCAAAGTCATTGCATCAACCCAAATATAGACACTTGGAGCAGGCGGTAAGACCTATTTCCGGACTAGGCTTCCATACATTTTCAAACAATAGTGAAGTGATTGCACCTGAAGAAGCTCAGTCTAATTCTATATTCATTTTCGATGACATTGCCACCGAGAAACAAGATAACGTTCGATCATATTTCTGTATGGGACGACATCATAATATTGATAGTTTCTATCTGTGTCAAACTTATACGAGAATACCGAAGCACCTTATTCGAGATAACGCAAATTTTCTGATTGCATTCAAACAGGATGATATGAATTTAAGACACATTTACAATGACCACGTGAACACCGATATGACTTTCGAACAGTTTAGAGCCGTTTGTGCGGAATGTTGGAATGATAAATATGGATTCTGTGTAATCGATAAAGACAGCCACCTGGACAAGGGTCGGTATCGAAAGGGGTTCGATATATTCATAATGATATAAAAGCTTATAAAAACAACTCATAACATCGAAACAGCTCAGTACCAGTTCAATACCAGTTCAGTACCAGTTCAGTACCAGTTCAGTACCAGTTCAGTACCAGTTCAGTACCAGTTCAATACCAGTTCAGTACCAGTTCAGTACCAGTTCAGTACCAGTTCAATACCAGTTCAGTACCAGTTCAGTACCAGTTCAGTACCAGTTCAGTACCAGTTCAATACCAGTTCAGTACCAGTTCAGTACCAGTTCAATACCAGTTCAGTACCAGTTCAGTACCAGTTCAGTTTCATGCAGCTCGATAGCTGTTCAATAAAGTTTGATACCAGATCAATACGGTTTGAGTGTAGGAACAGTGAAGATAGTTCGGGAAAAATCGAGAAGAACGTAAATCGATTTAAATACAACAAAAATCACTTCAAAATCAAATTAGAACCCATTAGGAGACTATTTCAAAATATTGTAGAGACCTTTCGAAACTGTTGCGCAAACACCAAGAACAATGAAGTCTGATAAACGGTTGCTCAATGATATTGTAGAGCCGACAAATTCGATAAGGAAAAAGTATCAACAGCTGAAAGCCAACAAAGCCGGAATTGAAGTTCAGTTGGAGGAAACATTTAAGCCAATCACCAAACCTCTCAATGAATTCGTGAAAAGAACCAAGCTCTCGGAAATTAAAGAAGAGCCTCTGCCTTCAGTTAAACGTGAAGAAACAAGTTCGGAGAGGAGTGACAACGATGAAGACAGTTTTAAAACTCCCACGAGGCGAAAGCTTGACCTCACCATCACCCCATCAAACTCTTCTACAAAAACCGTTCGTAAATTTGTTAGCACCCCGAAAGGACAAGAACATCTTAGGCAATACATGGATCAGAAACAATTTTCGGAAATTCCTATGCAATATTTACACACATTTATTAATGAACCCTCTGCAATTGATAATACATATGGGGTATATAAGGATGATGATGATGGAGAACAATGGAAAATAGGAAATTCGAATTTCGCAATCGATGGTAATAAAATACTTGTAAATGAGAAATCATATACGGGAACTCGTGGTTTATATGAACTGCTTTTTATGAAACAGCCAGATGAAACTATATATAACGATAAAGATTTAGAGAATTATAAAAGTATTCTTCTGCACACGAATGCTTACAGACGTTCTTACGACAGCGATAGTCAAATAAATGGAAATCGAAGTTTTAAATATACAAAAATAATTTCTAAACTTCTAAACACCAATAAGGGGGGAAAAGGGCTAGAACCTAACATTAACAAAGACTACAGCTTGATGCAAACATCGACAAAGCCAAAAGATTACATACATTGGGATGATCCGAATGAATTAGTGGATCGGTTGCGGCTCCTTATTGCATCACACCAAGCCGGTCACAATAACCACAACAACGAAATTATATCAATCATTGAAGAACTGAAAGAATCACAAATAATAGATTAAACGAAAATGGGTATTGATAAATTTGGTCGATTTTCAACGGAGAGGGGAGCAAAACGGGGCTTACAGGGTCTTCAGGGTCCACCAGGTGCACCAGGTCCACCAGGTCAGCAGGGACCACCAGGAAAACCTGGCTTCGAGGGTCCCCAAGGTGTAGGGTTCAGTAAAACGGAAGATGGTGACTACGTTCTTAATTATAAACGAATTAAATACCTTGGATCACCCATAGAGGATGACGATGCTTCCACAAAACACTACGTTGATATTAATATTGTAAAACTTAAGCAATATATAGATAAGGAAATTCAAAAACGACACATTAATGTCTCTGGTCATAAGTAGACTGGTTGCATACAATGAGCAAAAGACAAGTCGTAAACGAATTACATAAGACCGCTCGAACAAATTTTAAACGACGACGAGTTGTAATAAAAGGTTTGGATGATCTGTGGCAGGCTGATTTAGTTGAGATGGGGACATATGCTAGCGAGAATACAGGATTTCGTTTCCTCCTCACAATCATTGACACATTTTCCAAGTTTGCGTGGACGGCTCCTATCAAAACGAAGACTGGCATAGAAGTTACTAGGGCGATGGAACACATACTCCAACAAGAACGCATTCCTCAAAACCTGCAAACAGACGATGGAAAAGAATTCTACAACAGCCATTTCAAAAACCTCATGAAAAAATATCAAATAAACCATTATTCTACGTATAGTTCGCTCAAGGCGTCAATTGTTGAACGATTCAATCGAACACTAAAGAACATGATGTGGAAGGAGTTTAGTATGAATGGAAATTACAAATGGATTCGTATAGTTGATGATCTGGTTAAGACATAGAACAATAAAAAACACAGAACAATAAAAATGTCTCCATCTGCTGTTAATAGTTCCAATGAAAAATTAATTCTGACTACCGTATACAACAACATTAAGGTGATGGGTCCATCTAAATATAAGGTGGGTGACCATGTGCGAATCAGTAAATACAAACATGTGTTTGAAAAGGGCTATACACCAAACTGGACTACGGAAATTTTCAGGATCCGTCAAATTCGAATAACCAACCCCGTCACATACCTACTGGAAGATTATGAAGGAAACCCCATCGAAGGCGGCTTCTATGAACCTGAACTATTGAAAGCCAAGTATCCGTCGCTCTATCTCGTGGAAAAAGTATTGAAACGGAGTGGAAATCGAGCGTTTGTCAAGTGGCTGGGATTTTCGGAAAAACACAATTCCTGGCTAAATGTTAAGGATATGATAAGATAATTTGAAACATTGTATAGTTTTTAAAATTATTTATTATTTATTAATAAAACGTCTGTAAAGTTGAACACGTTTTTTCATTTTACATATTATCCTACGAACACTATAACATTCACAAGTATCTGGTCCGGATTTCGCATCATCATAGGCCCAAGGACAGCTCACATAATGTTGACCAAATTTGCTGACTTTCTGCTCCATAACGGTGTAGGGCTTCAAAAACGCATAGTTACTCGTAAATTCATCAAAGTGTTCCTCAAAAATGTATTCTCTATTAGCGTAGAAACATTTTTTATAATTCTCAAGAGAATGTTGAAGATCGTTTTCCGTTTCGTTGTTGTTCATGGCTACGATGTGCAGTGTTTCACGGTTCAAGTAATACTCATGCTATATGTTTGCTTCATCCTCTTTAAATCCAGAAATTCTATATTTGACTTATAGTTTGGATCTTCCTGTTTTATATATTCAACTTCACCATTACTTAGAATTCTTTCGGCCTCAAACTCATGATATTCATAACACGAGGTCTTGAGTGAGCGCATCGAATAATTGCTATCATATGTACATCGAACTGTCAACATTTTTTCATCGTCAAACTCTAATTTAAAATGTCTGTAAAAAATATTTTTGCTCTCGATTATTCCAGCTATTTCCATTTCTTTCTTAAGCAAATTTTGCCGAAATCCCTCTATTGCTTCATCGACCGTAACGAAACTTCTCGATGGTTCTGTTGTTGTTGTAGTTGGCGAAATTTCCGACGATGATGAAATAGCGTCATTCAATGTTTCCGTTTGTGATGAAATTGTACTTATAGTCATAAGTCGAAAAAATAATGCTACTTCCACTGTCTTGTTATCAGGAAGCGCAAGATTAAATGCCAAATTGTTAATGCTTTCGTTCTCACTCAGGGTCACCACTGGCAGGGGGCTACCTTGAAGAAAAGACACTACACTCAAAATAAGAGCTATGTTTAAGAACGCCATTCTCTATTCCAATCAACAAACAAACTGATTTTCTGGCTCCCAACCTGAAACTATTTATAGTAAAAATTCTTTTTCTGTCTCGTTCACACCATTGTCAGCACTAGAAAGAAAGAAAGAGAGAGAGAAAACATTTTTTTCATTTTTTCTTTTTATTGCTTATATCACTAATCTACATCCATAGCTATATTATAATGACCCCATGCATACGTACTAACCCCATCTTCCCTTATAAAACGCTTATCGTCTGTACAACTAAGTGCAATCTTATTAATACATTCCGTATATAAATTGTGCAGCTTAGATCTAAATACATACATACTACCTCGAAAAATTTTTTTCTTAAATAAACAATCTCTATAGCTATCTAAAGTTAATCCATCTATTATAATTTTGTTTTCACACCTTTTGCTTTCTTAATTATCTCGCCATTATCTACACTTAATGAATACATTTTAGATCTTAATCCTACAAATTCCTTCATAATTACTCCATGGTTCTCGTCCTTCATCATCCCCAATACTTAGCCATTCCTCTGAGGAATATTATAAACGTTGTTGGCGGCATATTCTGAAGTGTCAAAGTGTTCATCGATATCGGACGAAATATCTTTATAGAAATCAGCCGTTTGAATTGTGTATATAAATGAATCCGTATCCATATAGTTAAGAGTAATGTTTTCACCATACTTGGGCTTCATGAAACTATAGTGAAAATCATACATCTTTAACTTTGATAAGTCGAGCACTGTGAACCCCAGATAGATCGGCTTATTATAGCAGGTTAATACTCGATCCATTTGGATAGCGGCCATGTTTTCAGTAAATACGGCTGCACTATGGAAATTGGGTTTCGATATTAGACTTCGAGCACCCAAATGCCTACCTCGACTTTCCCAATCTGTGACAATTTGAACGTCCTTCCTGTTGTCAACATTTTCCATAGTTTTCCCATAAACCGCATTATTCATCAACTTGAAAAAGTTTTTCTCAAATGAATTTGTGCTTTTTTTGCGGTGAAAAGTGTTGAGATCGATATATTGTTTCATCCAAGATGACTGCCGAAACTGTAAACCTCTATAGATTCGAATCAGTTTCATCCCATTTTTAATGCATTGCTGCAGATTCCTATTGTGAATTACATATTTGTGTTTGTTTGTCAAATCAGCAATCAATTTTGAAGTTTTTGAACCACCCACTATTTTGTTTTCAGCGCAGAAAGGCAAATCATTATGACTGGCATGCATTGATTGCGGATATTCCAAATCAACTTCAAATATGTAACCAATGTCAGAATCTGCAGCAATACTAAAAATATCAATATCATCCGGATTGTCAATCCACTTAAATTCAGAATGAGGAAGTGGCTGAGACATCGCCCACCCATACAAATTGTTAGCATCTAAGTATAACAGATATTTGGATGGATCTTGCGCCTTATAATTGTCCATATATTTATTATTAGCGATTGAATGACGATGCGAGCATTGAACGATACCACCTCTGATTCCCCGTTTAACGAAATGATGTATGGTAACGTCAGTTAACAACTCGAGTTGAATAGATGTTGTT
Source organism: Nemotelus pantherinus (assembly GCA_963978885.1). Lineage (NCBI taxonomy): Eukaryota > Metazoa > Arthropoda > Insecta > Diptera > Stratiomyidae > Nemotelus > Nemotelus pantherinus. The sequence continues at coordinate 80,830,971 of OZ022265.1, read as the reverse complement.
TTGAGCATTGCGTCCCACGATAGCCCCGGAGTTGTGTAATACTGACAAGGATCAAGACCATATATTTTCCGACAAACTTTTCTAAAATTCTCAAACACATCTGTCAGAAGTAGCACGTCCGTCTTTAAATATAATTCCAAATAGTCCGAAAGCACTGTACAATTGAACTCTTTCCAAACATTTTGCGCGTGTTGGTAATCGTTCTCTTTGCATTCGCTATTTGTCATTTTATTGAAAACCTTCTCGCGTGGTGGTAGGCAAACGTCATTCAATCGATCCCAAGAATTAATATAGTCATAAGGAAATACACCCTTTCGAGTAAGTAGCTGAACTTTCTCATCCTCTCCATACGCCGAAAATACCGTTTTTAAATCTTCTTTGGATAAATTTTTCACAAGAGCATCCAAACTGCTCTGCATAAATCTAGCCGAGTCCAAGAATCTAAGTTCAATCGTTTCAAAACCGTTGTCACTAATAACTTTAATGCGTTTAGAGAGTGAGACGTACAGCTCCTTATTCAAGGGAATCACCGATATTCCCCCATCAACTCTATCCAATTCTTTAATAAATAAATGGCAATCGTAGCCGGAGAGGTTGTGGAATAGTATTGGGAAGAATTTCGGAATCCGAAACAATAAATTACACGCGTTATGAGCTGGACCTCTATAATTGCCAGTGAAATGACAATGATCACGCACCCTGTCACTCCCAAGCTCTTTTTGACAAATATGGCAATTATTTAAATTTTTAAATTCAACTTCCTCTTCCAATGTAAGCGGAGTCATTGCCTTTGGTTTCCTGACGTGGTTGAAGTAAAGGAATTTAATGTCATTGACAATTGAGTCAACGAAGTTTTTGGGCGAGTCAAGTCCTTTATACATTCTAAACTTATCTAAACGTTTATCATACGAACACTTAATATAATAGGAAATGATAAACAATTTGAATAAATAGGATTTTTACAAACTTACTTGAACCCTAAGAGACTGCTGCGATGGCGGTGTTGGCGATAGTTCCGGTCTCTGTAAAAATATAACAAAATATAACAAAAATTTGAATAAATATAATTTCACTACTCACTTGAATCCTATATATTGGAGGTATTGGCTGTAACTCCTCCTCTTCGGTCTCCACATCTATAATGTTGTGTTGAATATTATGCTCCATTGTTAAATAAACTTCGACTGAACTAAACCTAATTCAAGATTCTACTTTTATACGAAAAATCGTAACCGCAATTATATTCTTATCAATTCATTTTTAGAAACTACTTACCATAGAAAAGTTTTCTCACACTTCTCGCATCCTAAAACAATAGAAATCACAATTGTCGCAAAACTTCCTATACGTAACCACATCGAAAAATTCACTAATCACCTAATTTCCAAATATTTTACAATAAAAAATATATTCTCAAATACTAGAAAACCGCTAATTAAGAAAATATTGCAAAGCTAATCCGTCACAAAAAATACAATTGCTACAAAACACTAGATAACCACATCGAAAAAAAAAAATCCGTAATCACTTAATTTGACTATAATATTCTCTACCGAAAGAACTTAAAACCACCACATGGAATTCCATTGCTGATAAGCCGTTTTCATACGATCACACATGTTGCTTATTATCATTCAAAACCACAGGTTAACAAATTCTTCGTCGAATATCACAGAGTAAAATTTCAAAAACATGTCGACGCGTGACGTCATCCAGCAAAGGGCTTCCCCCACAAATGTAAACAAAGTCGAATGTAAACAAACAAATGTAAACAAACTCGAAACGCTAAAACCACAAAGCATTGTTGATAAGACGCTACGATTCCGCTTCATATGCAGCACGCGCTAAAAACCACACATGAAATTTCATATGAAGAAAATATATTTATAACACAATGTATCGTTGATATGAAAACCATACAGCTTCGTTTGAAAATGAATGTATTCGTAATGCTTTTGAAGATTTTACGTAGGAATCAAACCGTAGATCAATGATCATCATTACACACACCTGTCCCCCTCCCTCTTGTATCATACACCACACACCTATCCCCTTCCCTCCCGACCGGCCCGCACGCGCCAAAACCGTCACACGACCAGATGCCGCTAACCGCAAAGATTTTTGTATGCAAGGGAGTTAGAATCCTGACCGGATGTCGCTAACCGCAAAGATTTTTGTATGAACGGGGGACAGAACCCTTGTATCTCTTCTACTAATATTTCAAAATATTGTAGAGACCTTTCGAAACTGTTGCGCAAACACCAAGAACAACGAAGTCTGATAAACGGTTGCTCAATGATATTGTGGAGACGACAAATTCGATAAGGAAAAAGTATCAACAGCTGAAAGCCAACAAAGCCCGAATTGAAGTTCAGTTGGAGGAAACATTTAAGCCAATCACCAAACCTCTCAATGAATTCGTGAAAAGAGCCAAGCTCTCAGAAATTAAAGAAGAGGTTCTGCCATCAGTTAAACGTGAAGAAAGAAGTTCGGAGAGGAGTGACGTCGATGAAGACAGTTTCAAAACTCCCACGAGGCGAAAGTTTCACCTCACCACCACCACCCCATCCAACTCTTCTACAATAGCTGTTCGTAAATTTGTTAGCACACCGAAAGGACGAGAACATCTTAACCAATACATGGATCAAAAACAATTTTTGGAAATTCCTATCCAATATTTACACACATTTATTAATGAACCCTCTGCAATTGATAATACATATGGGGTATATAAGGATGATGATGATGGAGAACAATGGAAAATAGGAAATTCGAATTTCGCAATCGATGGTAATAAAATACTTGTAAATGAGAAATCATATACGGGAACTCGTGGTTTATATGAACTGCTTTTTATGAAACAGCCAGATGAAACTATATATAACGATAAAGATTTAGAGAATTATAAAAGTATTCTTCTGCACACGAATGCTTACAGACGTTCTTACGACAGCGATAGTCAAATAAATGGAAATCGAAGTTTTAAATATTCAAAAATAATTTCTAAACTTCTAAACACCAATAAGGGGGGAAAAGGGCTAGAACCTAACATTAACAAAGACTACAGCTTGATGCAAACATCGACAAAGCCAAAAGATTACATACATTGGGATGATCCGAATGAATTAGTGGATCGGTTGCGGCTCCTTATTGCATCACACCAAGCCGGTCACAATAATCACAACAACGAAATTATATCAATCATTGAAGAACTGAAAGAATCACAAATAATAGATTAAACGAAAATGGGTATTGATAAATTTGGTCGATTTTCAACGGAAGGAGGAGCAAAATGTGGCTTACAAGGTCTTCAGGGTACCCCAGGTCAGCAGGGATCACCAGGAAAACCTGGCATCGAGGGTCCCCAAGGTGTAGGGTTCAGTAAAACGGAAGATGGTGATTGCGTTCTTAATTTTAAACGAATTAAATACCTTGGATCACCCATTGAGGATGACGATGCTTCCACAAAGAACTACGTTGATATTAATATTGTGAAACTTAAGCAATATATAGATAAGGAAATTCAAAAACGACACGCTAATGTCTCTGGTCATAAGTAGACTGGTTGCGTACAATGAGCAAAAGACAAGTCGTAAACGAATTACATAAGGCCGCTCGAAAAAATTTTAAACGACGACGAGTTGTAATAAAAGGTTTGGATGATCTGTGGCAGGCCGATTTAGTTGAGATGAGAACATATGCTAGCGAGAATACAGGATTTCGTTTCCTCCTCACAATCATTGACACATTTTCCAAGTTTGCGTGGACGGCTCCTATCAAAACGAAGACTGGCATAGAAGTTACTAGGGCGATGGAACACATACTCCAACAAGAACGCATTCCCCAAAACCTGCAAACAGACGATGGAAAAGAATTCTACAACAACCATTTCAAAAACCTCATGAAAAAATATCAAATAAACCATTATTCTACGTATAGTTTGCTCAAGGCGTCAATTGTTGAACGATTCAATCGAACACTAAAGAACATGATGTGGAAGGAGTTTAGTATGAATGGAAATTACAAATGGATTCGTATAGTTGATGATCTGGTTAAGACATACAACAATAAAAAACACAGAACAATAAAAATGGCCCTATCTGCTGTTAATAGTTCCAATGAAAAATTAATTCTGACTACCGTATACAACAACATTAAGGTGATGGGTTCATCTAAATATAAAGTGGGTGATCATGTGCGAATCAGTAAATACAAGCAAGTGTTTGAAAAGGGCTATACACCAAACTGGACTACGGAAATTTTCAGGATCCGTCAAATTCGAATAACCAACCCCGTCACATACCTACTGGAAGATTATGAAGGAAACCCCATCGAAGGCGGCTTCTATGAACCTGAACTATTGAAAGCCAAGTATCCGTCGCTCTATCTCGTGGAAAAAGTATTGAAACGGAGTGGAAATCGAGCGTTTGTCAAGTGGCTGGGATTTTCGGAAAAACACAATTCCTGGCTAAATGTTAAGGATATGATAAGATAATTTGAAACATTGTATAGTTTTTTAAAATTATTTATTAATAGTTCGTAAAGTTGAACATTTTTTTTTTCATTTTTTAATAAAACGTCTGTAAAGTTGAACACGTTTTTTCATTTTACATATTATCCTACGAACACTATAACATTCACAAGTATCTGGTCCGGATTTCGCATCATCATAGGCCCAAGGACTGCTCACATAATGTTGACCAAATTTGCTGACTTTCTGCTCCATAACGGTGTAGGGCTTCAAAAACGCATAGTTACTCGTAAATTCATCAAAGTGTTCCTCAAAAATGTATTCTCTATTAGCGTAGAAAAAATTTTTATAATTCTCAAGAGAATGTTGAAGATCGTTTTCCGTTTCGTTGTTGTTCATGACTACGATGTGCACTGTTTTACGGTTCAAGTAATACTCCTGCTATATGTTTGCTTCATCCTCTTTAAATCCAGAAATTCTATGTTTGACTTATAGTTTGGATCTTCCTGCTTTATATATTCAACTTCGCCATTGCTTAGAATTCTTTCGGCTTCAAATTCATGATATTCATAACACGAGATCTTGAGTGAGCGCATCGAATAATTGCTATCATATGTACATCGAACTGTCAACATTTTTTCATCGTCAAACTCTAATTTAAAATGTCTGTAAAAAATATTTTTGCTCTCGATTATTCCAGCTATTTCCATTTCTTTCTTAAGCAAATCTTGCCGAAATCCCTCTATTGCTTCATCGACCGTAACAAATCTTCTCGATGGTTCTGTTGTTGTTGCAGTCGGCGAAATTTCCGTCGATGATGAAATAGCGTCATTCAATGTTTCCGTTTGTGATGAAATTGTACTTATAGTCATAAGTCGAAAAGATAATGCTACTTCCACTGTCTTGTTATCAGGAAGCGCGAGATTAAATGCCAAATTGTTAATGCTTTCGTTCTCACTAAGGGTCACCACTGGCAGGGGGCTACCTTGAAGAAAAGACACTACACTCAAAATAAGAGCTATGTTTAAGAACGCCATTCTCTATTCCAATCAACAAACAAACTGATTTCCTGCCTCCCAACCTGAAACTATTTATAGTGAAAATTCTTCTACTCTCTCGCTCACACCACCGCTAATTGAAAGAAACAAAAAATTTTTTTTCATTGTTTTTTATTACTTATATCACTAATCTACATCCATAACTATACTTATATCACTAATCTACATCCATAACTATATTATAATGTCCCCAAGCATACGTACTAACCCCATCTTCCCTTATAAAGCGCTTATCATCTAGATAACTTAATGCAACCTTATTAATACATTCAGTGTATAAACTATGTAACTTAGATCTAAATACATACATACTACCCTTAAATATCTTTTTCCTAAATAAACAATCTCTATAACTATCTAAACTTAAACTATCCATAATTATTTTTTTTACACCTTTTGCTTTTTTAACAGATTCATCGTCTTCGACACTAAACGAATACATTTTTGATCTTAATCCTATGAATTCTGTCATTATCTTCCCATGGTTTTCGTCTTTCATCATACCCAAAACTTTCCCATTCCTCTGAGGAATATTATAGGCATTGTCGGTGGCATATTCCGAAGTGTCAAAATGTCCCCCGATATCGGACAAAATATCTTCATAAAAATCAGAAGTTTGAATTGTATAGATGAATGAGTCAGTGTCCATATAATTGAGAACCAGTTTTTTATCGTATTTGGGCTTCATGTACTGATAGTGAAAATCGTACATCTTGTACTTTGATAGGTCAAGTACAGTGAAGCCCAGATATGTAGGTTTGTTGTAGCAGGTAAATACTCGGTCTAGTTGGATAGCTGCCATGTTGTGTGTAAATACAGCTGCACTGTGAAAATTGGGCTTCGATATTAGACTTCGAGCGCCCGAATGTCTACCTCGACTCTCCCAATCTGTGACAATTTTCACGTCCTTCCTCTTGTCGACGTTCTCCATCGTTTTGCCATAAACTGCATTGTTTAGTAGCTTGAAAAAGTTTTTTTCGAAGGAATTTTTACCCATCTTATGGTGATGTCTATTCAAGTCTATATATTGCTTCAACCAGCATGATTGTTTGAATTGTAAAATTCTGTACACACGAGTCAGCTTCAAGCCATTTCGAATGCACTGCTGCAGATTCCGATAATGAATCACATATTTTGTTTTATTCGTAAAATCAATGATCAGCTTGCTTGTTTTCGAATCATTAACTTTTTTATTTTCCGAACAGAACGGAACGTCATTGTGTTGATCATGCAATGTTGTTGGATATTCCAAGTCAACTTCGAAAATATAACCAATATCAGAATCTTCTGCAATATTTAGAATGTCAACATCATCTACTTTTTCAACCCACTTGAATTCAGCATATGGAAGTGGTTGTGACATTGCCCAACCATATAAGTTGTTTGCGTCCAAGTAGATAAGATATTTGGAAGGATCGTCCTCCTTATACTTTTTCATGTATTTGTTATTGGCAGTTGGGTGACGGTGAGAGCATTGGACGATACCACCTCTAATTCCACGTTTCACGAAATGATGCATACTGATATCTGTCAGCAGGTCAAGCTTAATAGCTGTTGTTTTAAGCATAGCATCCCACGATAATCCCGGAGTTGTATAATATTGGCAAGGGTCTAGTTGATATATAGTTTTGCATACTTTCCGGAAATTTTCAAACACATCGGTTAGAAGAAGAACGTCAGTTTTCAAATACAACTCTAAATAGTCCCAAATCTTTCCACATTGGAATTCTTTCCAAACATTCTGTGCATGCTGGTAATCAAGCTCGGTGCACTCGGTATTCGCCATCTTGTGGAAAAATTTCTCTCGAGGTGGTAGACAAGTTTCATTTAATCGCTCCCATGAGCTTATGTAATCATAGGGAAATACACCCTTTCGCGTCAGAAGTTGAAACTTTTGTCTATCACCATATGCTGAAGAGACAGTTTTCAAATCTTCTTCAGCTAAATTTTTAACAAGAGCATCCAAACTGCTCTGCATGAATCTGGCCGAATCCAGAAATCGAAGTTCAATTGTTTCGGAATCATCAAACCGTATTCTTTTAGAAAGTGAAACGTACAATTCCTTATTAATGGGTATTATTGAAATATCGCCATCAATATCTCCCAATTCTTTAATAAATAGGTGGCAGTCATAGCCGGAGAGGTTGTGAAACAATATCGGGAAAAATTTGGGCACCCGGAATAAAAGGTTGCATGAGCTATGCACAGGACCCCTATACTTTCCGGTGAAATGGCAATGATCGCGCACTCTATCGCTATCAAGTGGCTTTCGACAAATATGACACAAAATTGACTCACATTGGATCTTTTCTTCGTTCGAAGTCAGGGCATCCATGGGTTTAGGGGACTTTATATGTTTGGTATAGAACCATCTTACATCATTCACTAAAGAATTTACAAATTTTTTCGGTGAATCGGGTCCCTTGTAAATCCTAAATCTATCCAAACTCGAAAGTTTTTTTCTATTATCTATCGATTGTGGTAGTGTATACTCGTTATTTTCTCCCTTTATTTTCAACTGTTTAGTGATACCACAGCGAATATAGCAACCTTTGTCAGCCTTTATTTTCAACTGTTTAGTGGTAGCACAGCGAATATAGCAACCTTTGTCAGTCTTAGCGAATGCACTGCTGTTTTATACTAGATCGTTGTTTTTGCAGAACTATGCCGCTGTTCTGTATCGGAGCAAAAAAAATACGCTTAATATTTTTTCCAATACTCGGAGTGATGGAGAGAGTGGAAGGAAGGAGGAACAAGTGAAAAAATTTTGTTTAACTTTACATTTTTTTTTTTATTAAAAATAAATGAAAAAACTTAATTCTATTATAGTCATCATTTTTTTAAAAATAAAGTTTTTAATAAGTTGTAAAATTCCGCCTCGGCGCGGTAACGTTCTTTAATTAACAGTTCCACTGCTACAACCAGCTCTCTCCCTTGCTGTTGCTGGTGATGGTTGGTTTGCGCGGGAGACGGCAATTGCTGCTGCAAAATATAAACAAATTAAAATTCGAAGGTATATTTTTTTTTTTTTTTCTAATATATACCTGGGGTCTATACATCGGAGGTCTTGGCTGTAACTCCTCCTCTTCGGTCTCCACATCAAAAACATTTTGGGTGCGTTCCATGATTTCAAGTTTATACGTATGAATCAAACCGTGAACTGAACTAAACCTAATTCAAGATTCTACTTTTATACGAAAAATCGTAACCGCAAATATATTCTTATCAAATCATTTTTAGAAACTAATTACCATAGAAAAGTTTTCTCACACCCTAAAAAACCACAATTGTCACAAAACTAACCACCTAATTTCCTACAATATTCCAAATACATCAAAAATATTCTCAAATACTAGAAAACCGCAAATTAAGAAAATATTCCAAAGCTGATTCGTTACAATTCCCAAAAACACAATTGCTACAAAACACTAGGTAACCACATCCCCAAAAATCCGTAATCACTTAATTTGACTATAATATTCTCTACCGAACAAACTTAAAACCGTCACATGAAATTCCATTGTTGATAAGCCGTTTTCATACGATCACACATATGTTGCTTCTTATCATTCAAAACCACAGGTTAACAAATTCTTCGTCACATGGTAAAATTTCATATTCAAACATGACGACGCGTGACGTCATCCAGCAAAGGGCTTCCCCCACAAATGTAAACAAAGTCGAATGTAAACAAACTCGAAACGCTAAAACCACAAAGCATTGTTGATAAGACGCGAACACGAAAACTCATATGCCGCTTCATATGCAGCACGCACCAAAAACCACACATGAAATTTTATATCAAGAAATAGCACAAAAATGTATCGTTGATATGAAAACCATACAGCTTCGTTTGAAAATGAACGTATTCGTAATGCTTTGAAGATTATGCATTATGAATCAAACCGTAGATCAATGACCGTCACACACCTGTCCCCCTCCCTCTTGTATCATACGCCACATACCTATCCCCTTCCCTCCCGCGCGCGCATGCTCAAACGTGATGTCATCAAAACAATGGAAACTCGAAACACGCTAATTAGTGAAATTTTGCGGTTCCGTTCATTAGACACGAGCAATTAACCCTACAATGGTAAATTTGTGGATGATTTTACATGTTTTTTACTCAAAAGAAGGCAACATTAGTGCTATGTACATTTCTTATTTTATCATTAAACATAAAAAGATTGACTGACTGATGCGCAACGAAATACCGTATATAAGTAAAAATTATCCCACGGCATTCTAGGGTTAAAAATCTTCGACATCGCACGCTTATCAGTCCAATCTATCTAACCACAAACGCGCATGTTCAAACATATCGTCATCAATGCAAACTCAAGCTAGAAATGATGAGACTCCCAGAAACCATGATAAGCACGCGCCGTCACACACACACACACACACACACACACATCCATGCAGCACCGTGCCCGACCGGAAGTCCCCTGACCGCAAACATTTTCCATACAAAGTGGTCTAGAACACCCATATCCATACTACTCAGGTCAAGCTTAATAGATGTTGTTTTAAGCATAGCATCCCACGATAATCCCGGAGTTGTATAATATTGGCAAGGGTCTAGTTGATATATATTTTTGCATACTTTTTACATACAAATTTTCAAACACATCGGTTAGAAGAAGAACATCAGTTTTCAAGTACAACTCTAAATAATCCCAAATCTTTCCACATTGGAATTCTTTCCAAACATTCTGTGCATGCTGGTAATCAAGTTCGGTGCACTCGGTATTGGTCATCTTGTTGAAAATTTTCTCTCGAGGTGGTAGACAAGTTTCATTTAATCGTTCCCATGAGCCTATGTAATCATAGGGAAATACACCCTTTCGCGTAAGAAGTTGAAACTTTTGTCTATCACCATATGCTGAAGAGATAGTTTTCAAATCTTCTTCAGCTAAATTTTTAACAAGAGCATTCAAACTGCTCTGCATGAATCTGGCCGAATCCAGAAATCGAAGCTCAATTGTTTCGGAATCATCAAACCGTATTCTTTTAGAAAGTGAAACGTACAATTCCTTATTAATGGGTATTATTGAAATATCACCATCAATATCTCCCAATTCTTTAACAAATAGGTGGCAGTCATAGCCGGAGAGGTTGTGAAACAATATCGGGAAAAATTTGGGCACCCTATACTTTCCGGTGAAATGGCAATGATCGCGCACTCTATCACTATCAAGTGGCTTTCGACAAATATGGCACAAAATTGACTCACATTGGATCTTTTCTTCGTCCGAAATCAGGGCATCCATGGGTTTAGGGGACTTTATATGTTTGGTATAGAACCACCTTACATCATTCACTAAAGAATTTACAAATTTTTTCGGTGAATCGGGTCCCTTGTAAATCCTAAATCTATCCAAACTCGAATCGAAGGAACATTTGATAAAGTACGAAAAAGCACAAGGTATATGCTCTTGCATTGGCGTTGTTGATGAAATCGCTGGATCCGGCTCGCAAGTGTCAATGTCCTGAAGAAGACACTCAAAGTCAGCGTAGATGACGAACGGCACATCCAGCTGTCGTTCGAAATTTTTGTACTCCAACGTCGATTTCTCCGGTTCCACCATTTTCGTCACAATTCTGCCACACTCATCCTTATGCGTTTCAAGCATCTCACTTGAATGAAAATGTTGAAGACACTGGTTGCATACATATATTGTGTGACTGTTTAACGTCTGCTGTGATTCAATTAATCTGTGAAAAATTCTTTAAGCAAATCTTAGAAAAAAACCTATTACATTTTCTTACCTTGATATATTTTTTATCCAAACATAATGATATTTTTCTCCAACTTGCAGCAGCAGTAAGTTGATGTGATGCGTTTTTTCTTGCTTAGTGAGATAATAGGGACCCACAATTTTCGTAATTTCGTCTTCGTACCCAAACAAATTGATGCTAATCGATTGGTTTAGTTGTTCGAAAACAGCAATGTCTTGAATCTTCATCGGAAAGTCAAGACCCAAAAAATTCAGTAGTATCCCATTATTCAACCGTATAACGCAGTCAGCAATATCATCGATTTGGTATGATGATGTTCTTTCGGAATTAATGTTTGCTGGAAACAGGGCGGAAATAACGCTCCACTTGAAACAGTAGCTATCCTTATTCTTCACGTTCACACCTGCTCGTTTGGATGTTAAATGTTTAGGTAAAGGAATGAAGTTCGTTCCTCGCAGTGGTTTGAATTCATTGACATTAAGCTCGCAATGAGTTATCCTTATCAAAGCCCATCCGCTGTCTTTTTCTTGGAATTCTTCCATTTTTTCCTTGATTTGCGTGGTCATATTATTAAACGCGATCTCTAGCTCAGAAGGATTGATTATGGCTTGCATCTTTGCGTGGAATGATTTTATGCTCACTACACATTCACTGTCCATATCAGCATCCATTTTAACAAACTCCGCAAAGAGCTCAATATTGATTTTAATTCCCATACGCTCCGCTAATGTTTTGCGGAGATAGTCCATCAAGGGATCTTCCATCCTCTTTAAAAATTCTCCGACATCCAAGAGACTCTCTTCCTTATTTTCGAAAATGAGAGTCTCGATCCGGTTGCTAAAGCAGGTTTTCACTCTCTTCAAATTTTGATTGATTGTCTCTGCAGCATTCCGCTTATGCAAATTTGTTCTCAAGTGGAACAGCCACACCGCACTTTCTAGATCGATTTTGCACGCCTGACAGAACATGATTGTATTTATGAGTCTTACTGAGTCAATTGGAACACTTTATAAAACTTGGTATTTTAAACCACTTAAAAATTGTTAATACACTTTAAAAAATTCTAGTCACTGGGGATTTTCTGAAATGAACAAAAAAAACTTTTTATAAACGTGTTCTAACACAGAATACAAAAAAACAATTTTAATCAATATATTTTGAAATTACCAAAAACTGTTTATAAATTTGCTCTAAAAGTCACTTTTCACAAAATAATCAAAACTTTAATCGTTGGGATCGCCTGAATTCACTGAAAGTCGAATGCAAACTTGTGTTCAAAAACTCTTGCAGTTGCTTTTATACGAAAATCGTAACCACAATTCTATGCTTATCAAATCATATTTTCTGAAACTACCATACAAAACTTTTCCTACACTTCTCACATCCTAAAACAATAGAAAACCACGCTAATTAGTAAAATTCTCACAAAACACGTGCGGTGCCGTTCATTAGACGCGAACCAATATTTTTCGGCATCCAATTCAGTCCAATCTATTCAACCGCAAACGCGCATGTTCAAACATACGTCATCAAAACAATGCAAACTCGAAACACGCTAGAAATGATAAGACTCCCGTGCATAGAAATCACAAAGCATGATAAGCACGCGCCGTCACACACACACACACACACACACACACACACACACACACACACCTGTCGTCATCCACGCAGCGTAAACACAATACTCAAACCACAAAGTGAGCGTGCCCGACCGGAAGTCCCTGACCGCAAACATTTTCCATACAAAGTGCGTTAGAACCCCCATATCCATACTACTCATTATGACTGTCATGCATTGATTGCGGATATTCCAAATCAACTTCAAATATATATCCAATGTCAGAATCTGCAGCAATACTAAAAATATCAATATCATCCGGATTGGCAATCCACTTAAATTCAGAATGAGGGAGTGGCTGAGACATCGCCCACCCATACAAATTGTTAGCATCCAAGTATAACAGATATTTGGATGGATCTTGCGCCTTATAATTGTCCATATATTTATTATTAGCGATTGAATGACGATACGAGCATTGAACGATACCACCTCTGATTCCCCGTTTAACGAAATGATGTATGGTAACGTCAGTTAACAACTCAAGTTGAATAGATGTTGCTTTGAGCATTGCATCCCACGATAACCCAGGAGTTGTATGATACTGACAGGGATCAAGACCATATATTTTCCGCCAAACTTTTCTAAAATTCTCAAACACATCTGTCAGAAGTAGCACGTCCGTCTTTAAATATAATTCCAAATAGTCCGAAAGCACTGTACAATTGAACTCTTTCCAAACATTTTGCGCGTGTTGGTAATCGTTCTCTTTGCATTCGCTATTTGTCATTTTATTGAAAAACTTCTCGCGTGGTTGTAGACAAACGTCATTCAATCGATCCCACGAATTAATATAGTCATAAGGAAATACACCCTTTCGAGTAAGTAGCTGAACTTTCTCATCCTCTCCATACGCCGAAAATACCGTTTTCAATTCTTCTTTGGATAAATTTTTCACAAGAGCATCCAAACTGCTCTGCATAAATCTAGCCGAGTCCACGAATCTAAGTTCAATCGTTTCAAAGCCGTTGTCATTAATAACTTTAATGCGTTTAGAGAGTGAGACGTACAGCTCCTTATTCAAGGGAATTACTGATGTTCCCCCATCAACACTATCCAATTCTTTAATAAACAAATGACAATCGTAGCCGGAGAGGTTGTGGAATAGTATTGGGAAGAATTTCGGAACCCGAAACAATAAATTACACGCGTTATGAGCTGGACCTCTATAATTGCCAGTGAAATGACAATGATCACGCACCCTGTCACTCCCAAGCTCTTTTTGACAAATATGGCAATAATTAAAATTTTGAAATTCTACTTCCTCTTCCAATGTAAGGGGATTCATTGCCTTTGGATTCCTGACGTGATTGAAGTAAAGGAATTTAACGTCATTGACAACTGTATCAACGAAGTTTTTGGGCGAGTCAGATCCTTTATACATTCTAAACTTATCTAAACGTTTATCATACGAACACTTAATGTAATAGGCGAAAGCACAAGGTGTATGCTCCTGAATTTTCCTTGTTGATGATTCCTCTGGATCGGGTTCACAACTATCAATGTCCTTCAGAAGGCACTCAAAGTCCGCGTAGATGACGAACGGTACATCCAGTTGCCGCTCGTAGTTTTTATACTGCAGCGTTGACTTCTCCGGCTCCACCATTTTCGTCACTATTCGACTGCATTCGGTTTTGTGTGCTTCGTGTTTTTCAGCGGTGGTAAAGTATTGCAAACACTTGTTGCATACGTGAATAACCGTAGTGTGTGACGTTTGTTGAGAGCGTGTTAACCTGTAAATAGAAAAACATACTTAACTATGAAACATTTATTCTTTCGAATAATCATACCTTGAAATATCTTTAATCCAAATATAGTCGCACTTCTCCTCGACTTGCAATAACAGCAGGTTAGTATGGTGTTCCTTTTCTTCCTTTGTAAGATGATAGGGCTCAATCACTTTTTTTAATTCTGCATCGTAGCCAAATAGATTGATGCTTATAGTGTGATTCATCAACTCAAAATTTCGAATATCTTCCGCCTTTAACGGAAACTCAAACCCCCAAAAATTCAGAACGAGCCCATATCTCAATCGTATTACTGTGTCAGTGATATCATCGATTTTGTATGAGAAAGTTAGTTCTGAATGACGTTCCACTGGGTACAGAGCGGAAATTATGCTCCACTTGAAGCGATAACTGTCTTTATTTTTTACGTTCACACATGCGTTTTTTACAGATAAATAGTTTGGGGTGGGGATGTAACTTGAACCTCTCAGCGGTTTGTATTCATTAACGTTCAACTCACAATGCACGATTCTAAGTAGAGTCCACCCACTGTCTCTCTCTTGGAACTCTTCCATTATCACTTTAATTTGAATACACATGTCCTTGAATGCAGAGTTCAATTCGCACTTATTTGTAATCACAGTCATTTTTGTATTAAATGATTTTACACTCACTATTAATTCACTATCAAGATTATCATCATTGTTTGTGTCCATTTTAATATATTCCCCAAAAAGCTCAATGTTAAATTTGATCGCGCCACGTTCGTCCACAGTCTTAATAAGGTATACCATTAATGGACCTTCCATTCTCTTTAAAAATTCTTCGGGGTACAACAAACCTACATCTTTGTTTTCAAAGATAAGGGTTTCAATCCGGTTGTTAAAACACCCTTTTACCCTCTTAAAATGCTCATTTACGGACTCTGTACCGTTTCTTTTGTGGAAATTCGTCCGCAAATGGCTCACCCATAAATTGTTTTGCACTTCGATTTTACAAATTTCACAATTCATATTGTCTTCGAAAATAATGTCACTTAGTTAAACACCGAAAATTGTCTATTGCTTTACACTTGTTTATATATATATTAACGATATAATATCAAAGTTTTCTCAGAGTTTATTTTTCACTTTCACTTTTCACAACCTGAAAAACGGAAAGTCACGATTAGTAATACAAGTAAAATCAAAATGTCACACAGAAAATATTTATATTTAAAGTTACTCACCAGATTTAAACTGTTTTCACTTGCTTTCCACCTACACACTGTATGTTCAAACAATTCAATCACTATATTAAATTGAAATAACCGAAACTGTTAATAACTTTATTCAAAAAGACAATCGAATTTGGAACCGTCTGAATTCACCAGAAGCCGAATACAAACTTGTGTCAAGAAAATCTTACAGTCGTTTTTATACAAAAATCGTAATTAAATGCTTATCAAATCAACTACTGTAAAAGTTTTCTTCTCACATCCTAAAACAATAAAAACCACAATTGTCGGAAACAACAACACGTTTAAATATGCGCGTGAAAACCACTTCTGACATCCTAAAACAATCAAAATCACAATTGGCTCAAACAACAACACGTTTGAACATGCGCGTGAAAACCACTTCTCACATCCTAAAACAATAAAAACCACAATTGTCGGAAACAACAACACGTTTGAACATGCGCGTGAAAACCACTTCTGACATCCTAAAACAATAAAAATCACAATTGGCTCAAACAACAACACGTTTGAACATGCGCGTCAAAACCACTTCTGACATCCTAAAACAATAAAAACCACAATTGTCGCAAACAACAACACGTTTGAACATGCGCGTGAAACCCCCAATTATTTCGCTAATTAATGAAATTCCTGCGGTTGAGTACTTCCGTCGAGCAAAAAAATACGCTTAATATTTTTTTCCAATACTCACGCTCTATCAGTCACTTCAATCTAACCTCACTTCTTCACATAACAAACAAAACCGCAACGCGCACTATGCTAGCGCACACAAATCGTGTATAGAGAGTGGAAGGAAGGAGGAACAAGTGAAAAAATTTTGTTTAACCTTACATTTTTTTATTAAAAATAAATGAAAAAACTTAATTCTATTATAGTAATTATTTTCTTAAGAATAAAGTTTTTAATAAATTGTAAAATTCCGCCTCGGCGTGGTAACGTTCTTTAATTAATATTTCCATTAGAGCCTGTTCTGGTGGCGGTGGTGACATTGACGTCTGTAAAAAATAAAATGATAAAAAATTTGAATAAATAGGATTTTTACAAACTTACTTGAACCCTAAGAGACTGCTGCGATGGCGGTGTTGGCGATAGTTCCGGTCTCTGTAAAAATATAACAAAATATAACAAAAATTTGAATAAATATAATTTCACTACTCACTTGAATCCTATATATTGGAGGTATTGGCTGTAACTCCTCCTCTTCGGTCTCCACATCTATAATGTTGTGTTGAATATTATGCTCCATTGTTAAATAAACTTCGACTGAACTAAACCTAATTCAAGATTCTACTTCTATACGAAAAATCGTAACCGCAATTATATTCTTATCAATTCATTTTTAGAAACTACTTACCATAGAAAAGTTTTCTCACACTTCTCGCATCCTAAAACAATAGAAAACCACAATTGTCGCAAAACTTCTTATACGACGCCAAGTAACCACATAAAAAATCACTAATTCCCTAATTTGTTACAATATTCCAATTATTTCACAGTAAAACTATATTCTCAAATACTAAAAACCGCAAATTAAGAAAATATTGCAAAGCTAATTTGTTACAATTCACAAAAACTATTGCTACAAAACACTAGGTAACCACATCGAAAAAAATCCGTAATCACTTAATTTGACTATAATATTCTCTATCGAAAGAACTTAAAACCGCCACATGCAATTCCATTGCTGATAAGCCGTTTTCATACGATCACACATTCATATGTTGCTTATTATCATTCAAAACCACAGGTTAACAAATTCTTCGTCATTCGAATATCACAGAGTAAAATTTCAAAAACATGTCGACGCGTGACGTCATCCAGCAAAGGGCTTCCCCCACAAATGTAAACAAAGTCGAATGTAAACAAACAAATGTAAACAAACTCGAAACGCTAAAACCACAAAGCATTGTTGATAAGACGCTACAATTCCGCTTCATATGCAGCACGCGCTAAAAACCACACATGAAATTTCATATGAAGAAAATATATTTATAACACAATGTATCGCTGATATGAAAACCATACAGCTTCGTTTGAAAATGAATGTATTCGTAATGCTTTTGAAGATTTTACGTAGGAATCAAACCGTAGATCAATGATCATCATTACACACACCTGTCCCCCTCCCTCTTGTATCATACACCACACACCTATCCCCTTCCCTCCCGACCGGCCCGCACGCGCCAAAACCGTCACACGACCAGATGTCGCTAACCGCAAAGATTTTTGTATGCAAGGGAGTTAGAATCCTGACCGGATGTCGCTAACCGCAAAGATTTTTGTATGGGCTTGAGTTAGAACCCTTGTATCTCTACTACTCACTTGAAGCAATAAATCTCTTTATTCTTCACGTTCACACATGCTCGTTTGGATGTTAAATATTTGGGTAAAGGAATGAAGTTCGTTCCTCGCAGTGGTTTGAATTCATTGACATTAAGCTCGCAATGAGTTATCCTCATCAAAGCCCATCCGCTGTCTTTTTCTTGGAATTCTTCCATTTTTTCCTTGATTTGCGTGGCCATATTATTGAACGCGATCTCTAGCTCAGAACAATTGATAAAAATTTTGAGAAAATTCACTTGGAACTGAGATAATTGGTTGCTACCTATATTTTTCATAATATATAACACCTGAATAAACCAGGATGGAACAACCTCAACAACCAACGAATAATACCATCGCACAATGAGTGATGGAGAGAGTGGAAGAAGGAGGAAAAAATGAAGAAAAAAATTTCATGAACTTTACATATAGTTTATTGAAATAACTAACCCTATTATAATGATTACTTTTTTAATAATATTTTGAGTACATTTAAAAATTCGGCTTCAGCCCTGTAATGTTCCTTAATCAAACATTCGATAATAGCCTGCTGCTGTTCTGGTGGTGCTCTCGGTGTCTGTAAAATATGAAAAAAAATAAAGATTGAATATATATTATTTTACAATACTTACTTGAGCTGTATATCTTGGTGGTAGAGCTGTATATCACGGTGGAAGGAGTTCCTCCTCCTCGTCTTCTGATACTGCATTTATAATATTATGTTCCATGGTTTCAAGTTTCACTTCAACTGAACTAAACCTAATTCAAGATTCTACTTTTATACGAAAAATCGTAACCGCAAATATATTCTTATCAAATCATTTTTAGAAACTAATTACCATAGAAAAGTTTTCTCACACTTCTCGCATCCTAAAACAATAGAAAACCACAATTGTCACAAAACTTCCTATACGTAACCACCTAATTTCCTACAATATTCCAAATATATCACAAAAAAAAAATATTCTCAAATACTAGAAAACCACAAATTAAGAAAATATTCCAAAGCTGATTCGTTACAATTCCCAAAAACACAATTGCTACAAAACACTAGGTAACCACATCCCAAAAAAACCGTAATCACTTAATTTGACTATAATATTCTCTACCAAACAAACTTAAAAACGCCACATGAAATTCCATGAGCATGTTTGAAATTATTGAACTGAAAATATATGTATTTGTTAAATAAAATTTTTTGAGAAAATTTTTTGAAAATTTTTAGAAAATTTTTAAGAAAATTTTTAAGAAAATTTTTTGAAAATTTTAAGAAAATTTTATCAGGCAGCTTTTCCACGTACGTTCTTTTCCGAGATTGTACGCCAAGCCGATGGATGTATCCCAATCTTGAAATCCATGTACTAACTGATTATAATTCAATTGCATCAGTGTATGGCAGATGAGTGATCATACCATACACCAATGTCTTCCGTGTAGGAATACTCTAACATCATCTATTCCGATTTCGGCGTTAGCGAATGTCCTTGATCCTTGATGGACCACTGGATTCCGACATGTGGTTCTTTTTTGAGAAAATTTTTTGAAAATTTTTTTTTGAAAAATTTTTAAGAAAATGTTTAAGAAAATTTTAAGAAAATTTTTTGAAAATTTTTTGAAAAATTTTCTTAACCGTTTTAGTGCTAAGCAATTTTGGCAAAAATAAATGAAAATTGCTATACACATATTGATTAATTTAGAGGAAAAAATAATGGTGTCAAATAAAACACTCTAACTTAGACAAATATCAATCAATTTTATTAATTATTTTTGCATTATAAAGATAAAATGTTTATTGTTTATTAATGTTTATTAAACATAAAATAATATCAATATTATTGTATTTTATTTCTTTTAGAAAATAAAAAATCAAAAAAAAATAGCTCAACAATTATGTTTTGCCGCACTTATAGCGTGTAGGCCTTTCCTACAGCGTACGCAAATAAGGCGGGATCGCTTTATCCCACTCCCTCTGTTGCTACACACCTCGCACTGGCGTAAGTTACGTCCCGGTAATTTTTCCAGCGCAAATTTTTTCTTTGATGAAGATGGTTGTGTTGACACGCTATTTTTATGATTCATCCACTCCTTTTCGAGATCCTCAATAATTTTCGATGTGAATTGGAGCCGGGTCATTTTTTTTTCGGTAGTGTTGGAAACATACAAAATATAAGAGTTGAGTACCATTCTTCCAAAAATGTTGAATACTACTTTTTTCCAATATTTTAGGGTTCTTCGCTCGTCCAAATACACGTACAACATTTTGTCAGATTCGTCCACACCTCCCATGTATTTGTTGTAGTCATCAATCATGCTTGGTTTCACTTTTTCGTATTCAAAATTCCCTTTCTTTTTCTTGATCGTCACACTATTAGTATCTGCATTGGATGAAATCAATATGACTGGCTTTGGTTTGGACTTTTTGTCTCTGAATGAACACATCAAAACATTTTCATGTGCTAGGTATTTGGCTTCTCCTACGATTGCTTTCTTAGCTTCTGGAGGAATCTCTTTTCTGTTACGTCTTATTGTTCCAGTTATATATGTATTTTGTTCCAAAAGGGCTTTGGCCAATCGTAAGCTTGTGTAAAAATTATCTGTAAACAAATGATAACCTTTGTTCAGGTAATTTCCAATTGAAAGCAATTTTTGCACTACCGTAAATCCAAGACCATATTTTTCTACCGAATCTCTGTCATCTGTATTTTTAGCTCCTTTGTAGCAGAAAAAACCCAAGCAATATTTGGAAACCGAGTCGCACAGCATCCAAAATTTGATTCCCCATTTATGGTGTTTTTTGTTTGGAATATATTGTTTTATCGAAGAATGGCAGTGAGTACCAACTAACGACTCGTCGATGGATAGTTGTTGATTTGGTACATAATGCTGATGAAATACGGTATTTGCATGTTTGACAAGCACATCAAACCTGCCACATGGGTCATAATTCGGATGGCCTGGTTCAAATAATAATCTGTTATCAACCAAGTGAAAAAACTTCAAAATCAGTTGGAACCTATCCCTTGAAAACATTGTCCCAAACCATGGTATGTGTCGGGAATTTTTTATCCAATAACTACTAATTGTTGGCCTTCTCGTTATTCCCATTTCGAGTATGACAGCAATAAAGGCTTTCATTTCGTATATTGTTGTCGGCGTCCACTTTTTTGCTCGAGAATTATCCGATACAGTGTGCGAGGCCAAAAACTGTGCAGCATATCGATTTGTTTCCCTTACGATGGTTTCGAGCAGTGATATGGTAAAGAATATGTTGAAATAGGTTATGGGTGTGCCATCGGGAGGAGGCGCCCGCCTAGGTCCAGGAGTCTCGAAAAAATCATTTGTTGATTTAGAAAACACTTTTGTCGGAGGAATTTTGGCAAAAGTTGGTGTTTCTTCTGTTTCTGTAGATGAAGAGGAGGTAGAAGACTCACTTTCAATCCTCAATCTTTTTCTTCGATGCGTTATAATACTGCTATCATCACTATTTGTATCTGTCGTTTCACTCCCCGTAGAATCACTAGGAATCGAATCAACGTTCGAAATAATAGCACGTGACATGGTTATTTTTTTAAAATAATATAAAAAAACGATAAAAGTTATTTTTAAATGTATAAGAATGCACTCTCATTACAAATTACGCGCGAGGTTAGCGTACGTGCACTCCCGCGGAGCACCGAAAACACACTGAAACTCGCAGCGCTTTTGCGCTGCGCCGCAATTTTCGATACAAACGATCGCAGCGCTTTTGCGCCGCGTAGCATTCTAACGGTTAAAATTTTCTCAAAAAATTTTCTTAAAAATTTTCTTAAAATTTTCTTAAAATTTTCTTAAAAATTTTTCAAAAAATTTTCTAAAAATTTTCAAAAAATTTTCTTAAAATTTTCTTAAAATTTTCTTAAAATTTTCAAAAAAATTTCTTAAAAATTTTCTAAAAATTTTCAAAAAATTTTCAAAAAATTTTTTCAAAAAATTTACTGTATTCAATTTGAGCTTTCTTCATTGTCTTTTGCTATTTACTTTTCACTTTACTGTCTCTCTTAATAGAATAAAATGAAAAGTAGAAATTTTCATAAAAATTTCAATATTCCATTCCTATGGAATATTATTATCATCACCCTTCTACCAAAGCCGTCTTTGGTTCAATCTAAAAAATAAAAAATTAAAAATAAAATTAATTATTTGAGCATATAGCGACATCACACTAACCGAAACAGGTGAACCACATGTCGGAATCCAGTGGTCCATCAAGGATCAAGGACATTCGCTAACGCCGAAATCGGAATAGATGATGTTAGAGTATTCCTACACGGAAGACATTGGTGTATGGTATGATCACTCATCTGCCATACACTGATGCAATTGAATTATAATCAGTTAGTACATGGATTTCAAGATTGGGATACATCCATCGGCTTGGCGTACAATCTCGGAGGAGAACGTACGTGGAAAAGCTGCCTGATAAAATTTTCAAAAAATTTTCTAAAAATTTTCTTAAAAATTTTCTTAAAATTTTCTTAAAATTTTCTAAAAATTTCAAAAAATTTTCTTAAAATTTTCTAAAAATTTTCAAAAAATTTTCTTAAAAATTTTCTTCAAAAAATTTTCTAAAAATTTTCTAAAAATTTTCTTAAAAAAATTTTCCCATAAACCGCATTATTCATTAGCTTGAAAAAGTTTTTCTCAAATGAATTTGTGCTTTTTTTGCGGTGAAAAGTGTTGAGATCGATATATTGTTTCATCCAAGATGACTGCCGAAACTGTAAACCTCTATAGATTCGAACCAGTTTCATCCCATTTTTAATGCATTGCTGCAGATTCCTATAGTGAATTACATATTTGTGTTTGTTGGTTAAATCAACAATCAATTTTGAAGTTTTTGAATTACCCACTATTTTGTTTTCAGCGCAGAAAGGCAAATCATTATGACTATCATGCATTGATGACGGATATTCCAAATCATATATTTATTATAAGCGATTCAATGCTCTCAAAAAAAATGTTAAAATTGTTAAAAATAACACTTTTTAACGTTTTTGTCTTTAAAAAAATAACATTTTTTCGCCTTTTTCTGACTTTTCATAGGAAGTTTAACAATTTTCTGGCATTTTCACACTTTTTGTAGAAATTCCAACATTATGAAATAAACAAAGAAAAACTTGAACAATGATTTAGGGATGATTAAACTAAAGCAGGCACATCATAATTTCATTGGCATTTTTGGCAGTATAATTATTACGAGTTGTAACAAACTGAATCAATTCCTGAATAAGCGATCATTGTTTCATTTGAAATATTCCGTTTCTAAATAAATTAAACAGACCACAAACATCCTGGTGCAGCGAAAAAGTTCGAAGACGAGGAATCGCAGGCGCTATTGCGTTCAACTCACCCATTCACAACAAGTATCAACTCACCCATTCACAACAACAATTGACACAAACACTACATGTGATCCGAGGAGCAATTTGCCAACGTTTGAAAGCCATGGGAAAGATCCAAAAGTATAGAAAATGGGTACGACACCAACTGAACTATAGACAGATGAAAAATCTAACTGCTAAAGTGCTCCGCTCATACCACTATAAAGTGGTGAAGAACACTCTAAGAACAAAAAAAATTTTGATACCCTTGAAAATTAAGTTTTTTTTTTCTCTTGAACTTCAAAACATTTGTCTTATTTAATTGATGTTTTATTTCTTCATTAAATTGTCTATTAGTTTTAAGAATTCTCCTTGACTTCGGTAGTATTCTTTAATTAGTTCTGTTATAACCAGCTCTCTCCCTTGCTGCTGCTGGTGATGGTTGCTTTGCGCGAGACACGGCAATTGCTGCTGCAAAATATAAAAAAATTAAAATTCGAAGATATATTATTTTTCCGAATACATACCTGAACTCTGTATACAGGAGGTATTGGTGCCTCCTCCTCCTCCGTTTCCACTTCGATCACGCGTTCATCTATATAATATTCCATTTTTGATTACTATAAAACTTCAACTGAACTAAACCTAATTTAAGATTCTACTTTTATACGAAAAATCGTAACCGCAATTATATTATCATCAAATCATTTTTAAAAACTATTTACCATAGAAAAGTTTTCTCACACTTCTCGCATCCTAAAACAATAGAAAACCACAATTGTCGCAAAACTTCTTATACGACGCTAAGTAACCACATAAAAAAAATCACTAATTCCCTAATTTGTTACAATATTCCAAATATTTCACAGTAAAACTATATTCTCAAATACTAAAAACCGCAAATTAAGAAAATATTGCAAAGCTAATTTGTTACAATTCACAAAAACTATTGCTACAAAACACTAGGTAACCACATCGAAAAAAATCCGTAATCACTTAATTTGATTATAATATTCTCTATCGAAAGAACTTAAAACCGCCACATGAAATTCCATTGCTGATAAGCCGCTTCAAACTTTCACACATTCATATGTTGCTTATTATCATTCAAAACCATAGGTTAAAATTTTATATTCAACGATTTCTTCGTCATTCGAATATCCCAGGGTAAAATTTCATATTCAACCATTTTATATTCAAACGTGTCACCCCGTGACGTCATCAACTAAAGGGCTTCCCCAACATAAACAAATTCAAATGTAAACAAAGTCGAATGTAAACAAAACACAAATGTATCAAATGTAAACAAACTCGAAACGCTAAAACCACAAAGCATTGTTGATAAGATGCGAACACAAAACTCATATGATCATACAAAGCTCATATACCGCTTCATATGCAGCACGCACCAAAAATCACACATGAAATTTCATATGAAAAAAACATATCTGTAACACTATAAATGTATCGTTGATATGAAAACCATACATCTTCGTTTGTAAATGAGACGCTAGAATCGCGTAATGTTTTGACGATCCGTCAGGAGTCATGTGCAACTCGAAAAAATCCACCAGTTACGGTTATATTAAAAATTCGAACAGATAACCATGCATGCTCACAGATACAATATTCAGTTTTATTTTGAATTACTTCGATCTAAAACATTTTAACTTTTTGTTTTTTCCACCGAGCTCGCTTGAAAGAATTCTTGTTCGAAAGAAGAAATCTTGTTTACTATTTATATACAGGTATACAAAAACTATGCCTGGCAACTCTGCTCACCCGAAACCCGCAAACAAAGAATAAAGCACGAACAATGAACACTATCCAATATTTTTAAACAATCAACCAATACTCCAGCTCTTATCAGCCCCTCCAAACTATCACTTATTGGCACCAAAAGGCTTCCATACTCAACGAATGAAACCAATTCATGCTCAAACGTGTGGACGTGTGACGTCATCCAACTATGTAAATAATATAAGAATTTACTAATAAAACGCAAACACGAAAGCTCATATGCCGTACATGAAAACATAGCACACGTCCAAACCACATGCTATCAAACGTATGCATCAAACCATGGACCAATAACCGTCATGACACACACACACATACACACATACACCTTTCTTCTTTAACATACACCTACACCTGTCTCCCTTCCTCTAAACCGGCAACAGCTGACCGCAAAGATTTTTCCATACAAAGTGGGCATAATAATCAATCCGTGGCGTCATCGAACAATGCAAACAAAGTCGAATGTAGCAAATGTAAAATCAAAACACGCTAGAAAACTACAAAGCATGATAAGACCCGAACTTCATGCAAAACTCATAGTTCCTCAAGCTCGAAACATAACACACACCACCCAATGCCGTCGACTAATAGCCGTCATAACACATACCTCTAATTCCCTTCTTTACCACACATATACACATGTCCCCCTTCCTCCTGGCCGACGTCAGCTGACCCCAAAAATTAATCAATCAATAACCAATCAATACTCTATTTTTCGGGATCCAATACTCGTACGTTATCAATCACTCCTATGCATTCATATGTTGCCATTCGAACCCATAGGCTTCCATACTCAACCGCAACGCGATAACGTCATCCAACTCGAACCACGCTAGAAATATAAGATGATATCAAGAAATTGTGTAGCACAAATGTATCATTGATATGAAAACCATACCTATTCATATGAAGATCAGACGGTATTCGTTATGCTACCTTTGAATCAATAGCCATCATAGCACACACACACATGCACCTATCCCCTTCCCTCTTGTAGCACACACATACGACTGTCTCCCCCCTCTTGTACTACCCCGCCGGCAACAGCTGTCCGCAAAGGTTTTCCATACAAAGTGGACGTAATAATCAATCAATCAATATCCAATCAATACTCACACGGACTCCAACTCTTATCAGCCACTCCAAACTATCATGCATTCATATATTGCCACAGGCTAAAATTCTATATTCAACGAACCAAACCACAACGCGCATGCTCAAACGTGTCGACGCGTGACGTCATCCAACTCGAAACACGCTAGAAAGACCCAAATCTGCCTGGACCCAAACCACAAAGCCTGATAAGACCCAAACTCATCATACAAAACTCTTCACTGATAAGACCCGTACAGCACGCGCCACAAGCAAGCATGTGTGCGTGACGTCGACCGGAAGTCGCTAACCGCAAAGATTTTCCATACAAAGTGGATTAGAACCCCCATATCCATACTACTAACTACCTATACGAAGAACTATCCAGGATCAATAATAAAATAAACCTTACAATACGCGCCAATAATAATACCCTCAAAAGTGAAATCAAGTCGACTGCTCCTATTTACTTTGATAAAGAAAGATCGATTGGTCAATTACTAGGATTCAATAAACGAGAATTAAAAGCCAACATAAAACATACTTCCGATCTACCTGTAAGCATAAGTAAAGTGAACGTAATACGGATTGATTGCACCATTGTTGGAAATTCCTATATTAATAGTATTCCTTCACACACAATACACGAATTCTCGCCCGA
Source organism: Nemotelus pantherinus (assembly GCA_963978885.1). Taxonomy (NCBI): domain Eukaryota; kingdom Metazoa; phylum Arthropoda; class Insecta; order Diptera; family Stratiomyidae; genus Nemotelus; species Nemotelus pantherinus. Next base: position 80,803,877 of record OZ022265.1, on the reverse strand, counting down.
GGTAGGACCAGGCTATAAAATAGTGGAAGTTCCTAGTAATGTAATCTATTTACCGGTAAACGTTAAACGAATAAGTACGTTGACTCTTAAACTGATTGATCAAGACGGGGACATCATCAATTTCAAGGGAGAAACAATAACTATAAGACTTCATTTGAAGCCCCAGAATGCTGCTATATAACGATAAATACCCGCCCAACGCAATCAGTTGCAACATGAAAACCAAACGAGTCAGATCACGATTGACGCTACAAAATAAGCAGTTCGTGAAACAATTAGGATTCAAAGTAAACAGAAAATGAATGAGCTTCTGAACGTTACGCGTAAAGTCAACTTCGACAATAGTGTTTCTAAAATTGAAAATTCTCTATTCTCCATTTTTATCATCATTCAACTGCAGTGATGAAATAAGAATTCCTCTACAACAACAGGATTTGTGCATTTTACCCAGCCAGAGTTTCATCTATATTGAAGGTGCTCTAACTAAGGCGGATGGAACAAGCTCAACAACCGCCCAACTAACGAATAATACCATCGCATTCCTATTTGACGAGATCAGATATGAACTCAATGGAATCGAAATTGACCGAAACAAAAATGTTGGAATAAAATCGACATTGAATAACTATATATCCCTTAATGAAAACGAAAGTAAAATGCTTTATAATGCCGGCTGTTCGCCAAACGAACTCATCACCCCGTCAAGTGGTTACTTTAACTTTTGCGTTCCGCTAAGAAAACTTTTGGGATTCGCCGAAGACTACAAGAAGATTATCGTTAATGCCAAACATGAGCTGATTCTTATTCGTACTAGAAGCGACAAAAACGCTTTTCTTTCCAATGCCGATGATGTACACGTCAAAATCTTTAAATTACAATGGAAGGTGCCACACGTCACACCAGATGGCTCTGAAAAGCTGACAATGCTGAAATATATTGAAACAGCACAACCAGTTCAAGTAAGCTTTCGAAGTTGGGAACTATACGAATATCCGGTCTTACCAACAACAACAGAACATGTGTGGAGTGTAAAAACCACCAGTCAGCTCGAGAAACCTCGTTATATTATTTTAGCATTGCAAACAAATCGAAAAAATCACAAAGATAAGGATGCTAGCAAATTCGATCATTGTGATTTATCGAATGTCAAATTACATTTGAGCTCTGAATCGTATCCCTATGATGATATGAATATCAAATTCACGCGTGATCGATTTGCTCTGCTTTATGATATGTACAGCAGTTTTCAACAATCTTATTACGGTGTTCAACCACAACCACTACTCTCACGAATCGAATACAAGAAATCTGCACCAATTGTAGTAATTGATTGTTCACGTCAAAATGATTCCATGAAATCCGGCTCAGTTGACATCCGACTAGATATCAAAACATCTGTAGATGTACCTGCTTCAACTACAGCCTACTGCTTACTCCTTCATGATCGCGTATTAGAATACAATCCTCTCACAAGCACAGTTGAGAAACTTGTATAAAAACTATGACAAATATAAATGTTTAGTCAGTATCACGTTTATGCTCTTCCATTATGGCAACGAAAACTTTCGCTATCGACATGCAAGGATTCAGAGGACCCAACAACGCCTTCATCGTCAAAGAGTTGGCTGTCGTAAATGTGTACGAGCATTCTCATCGACATTTCCTACTCAAAGCTCCCTTCAGATTTGCAACACTTTCAAAAGAGCTTCAATATCAAGCGGAGTGGCTATACGAAAATTATCATGGATTGGATTGGGAATGCGGCCATACGACGTTCTCGAAGCTAAAAGAATATTTGCTTTTAAATATGAAAGATGTCATAATATTCGTCAAAGGATTGGAGAAGAAAAACTGGCTCGCTGACTTGTTGGGGAACATTGCCACTATAATCAACTTGGATGACTACAATTGCCCTAATCTGAAAGCGCTGAAAAAACAATATCCTGAAACACCACAATGTACTTTGCATAGTGGATGTTGTGCACAACAAAATGTATTCCTTCTGAAAAATTATATTATGAAATCCATTAAATAAAAATACTTTTTTGTGAATAAACATTCTTGTTTTATTTCAACCAGATATCGATAAATTCTTTTTATACTTTGCATTTTGCGCTAGCTGCCTGGTGAAGAGTGTAGAATACTTTTTATGAACTACATTTTGTTTTATTTCAACTATTTTTTAATAGGGAGTGTAGAAATAGGTTTCATCCACTTCATGGAATTGTAGTCCTTTGTGATCTTTGGTAGTACAACTCAGCGCTAGCTTTCCACCGTTAAAGCCCTCCAAAACTCTATCGCTACATTTGTTGAATCGTGATGGCAGAAATATTCGTATGCTGTTGTCCAAGTCGATTACGATTGCCGTTCCATACCTGAAAACAAAAAAAATTACTTTCAAGTACTTATGCAAATCATTAAATTCAACTTACCGTGTTGACATTCTCTCGCCAGCTGTAATTCTATACCGCTTGCCAACTTCCAAATCTGCAACTTTCGCGTATAATAACGGCTTGCACTTTAACAGCTCATTGATTGATTCCATTGTTCTTCGGTCGTCCTCGATGTTCACGCTTTGACTAACTTTGAAGGAAAACGATACTGTTCTCAGATTGCACGGCTATTTATACGAATTTGTTATCAAGTTAATTCCCACGATCACATAACATGAAATAGTTTCCTAAACCACTAATTAGTGAAATAACTTGCGGTTGAATACTTCCGTTGCATTTTAACATGAAACTTTGCGGCTACGATTTTTCGTATAAAAGTAGAATCTTGAATTAGGTTTACTGCAGTTGAAGTTATGAAAATTAAGTGCAACGTCAAACGCGATATTAAAAAAATGACTGAAGAACGTGAATATCAAGTGCCTACTTTGCAACATTTTGCGCTAGCTGCCTGGGCGAACTCAAAGAATTTTCATCATGATGACTTCTACTTTTTGAAGGACAGAATGCAGCTTCAGGATCTGAAATTCATAACCAGTTGTTTCTTCTATGATAAGGTACAAAACACGTTGAAACGATCCTCCTGGACTCTCGATGGTATGCTACGAAACCATGTCGAAGAATTTATACTTATCCTAATGTAAAAGCTGTACAAACTTATGTTAAGAAAAAATAAAAATTTATTGAAAAAAATCTCTTTTATTACACTTTTGTTGCATAAGGAAAAAGAACATGATTTATTTTTTCTCTGGCACTTTCTCCCAAAGAACCTCTGAATCGCTGTTGGTCCTCCGTTTGCCGCTATCTCTACGCATTTTCTCTTTGATGGAAAAAAGAAAAGCTCATGAGAAGTTGTCTTTTTTGTTGTGAGGTGGCTTTTCATGGTTATGTTAAATGTTTTGATAGTTAGAAAATTATAAAAAACCCTCATAATGTGTAGAAAGTTAAAAGAAATGATTTTCTGTTAGTTTTTTCTATTTTCTATCGATTGTGGTAGTGTATACTCGTTATTTTCTCCCTTTATTTTCAACTGTTTAGTGGTAGCACAGCGAATATAGCAACCTTTGTCAGTCTTAGCGAATGCACTGCTGTTTTATACTAGATCGTTGTTTTTGCAGAACTATGCCGCTGTTCTGTATCGGAGCATAAAAATACGCTTAATATTTTTTCCAATGTTTTTGCAGAACTATGCCGCTGTTCTGTATCGGAACAAAAAAATACGCTTAATATTTTTTCCAATACTCGGAGTGATGGAGAGAGTGGAAGGAAGGAGGAACAAGTGAAAAAATTTTGTTTAACTTTACATTTTTTTTTTTATTAAAAATAAATGAAAAAACTTAATTCTATTATAGTCATCATTTTTTTAAAAATAAAGTTTTCAATAAGTTGTAAAACTCCGCCTCGGCGCGGTAACGTTCTTTAATTAACAGTTCCACTGCTACAACCGGCTCTCTCCCTTGCTGTTGCTGGTTGGTTTGCGCGGGAGACGGCAATTGCTGCTGCAAAATATAAAAAAAAATTAAAATTCGAAGGTATATTTTTTTTTTTTTTTTTTCTAATATATACCTGGGGTCTATACATCGGAGGTCTTGGCTGTAACTCCTCCTCCTCTTCGGTCTCCACATCAAAAACATTTTGGGTGCGTTCCATGATTTCAAGTTTATACGTATGAATCAAACCGTGAACTGAACTAAACCTAATTCAAGATTCTACTTTTATACGAAAAATCGTAACCGCAAATATATTCTTATCAAATCATTTTTAGGGTAATTATTTAGAAGTGGGGCTCCAGTCAAAACTCGCCCCAAAAAATTTTCCACCCTCTGGAGAGTATTCTATAGGTTAGAAATAGATGTTTTAAAGTGGGGGAAGACATTTTCAATGATAGTTTATAATAAAAAAAATTTTGTTATAAACGAAAAAAATTTTTTCTTCCAATTATTTAATTTTTATTTATTTACATATTTAGACCAAGTGGGGCTCCAGACAACCTATGTATTATGAGGTTTCTTCCTGTTCACTCAAATTCAAATAAAAATCATGAATAGCAATGGCTAATTGATGAAGCCTTAGAGTATGATTAGGGAAACGTTGCCTAAACAGGAACTCGGCGATGTACCCGGTCATGTGGTAATCCCGACGACCATATTTGGGCATATCCTCACGTGCATCGCGCCAAACACGCTCGATGTTCTGCGTGTATGCACCTGAATCAGGATCTACAAAATTGAAGGTGTGGTTGACCGTGAGGTGTTTAAAACCTGGAACAATAAACATGATTAATTTATTTAGATAGTTTTAAAACAACAATTAGATTATATTTAAAAATTAATAGTAGTGCGGAAATTATATCTTTTCCAAGCGATGAATTAATTCTGTTAAAATAAACCAATAAACTCTAGTTACGTGTAAATGTGATATTTTTTGACCAACTATTACTGAAAATACATTTAAAAAATCATAAAAGTGACGAAATTTCAAAAAAAGAATCAAAACAGCAAACATTTACTTACCACTCTGGTTAAGGCAATTGTACGCCTTCCAACAGTTTGACATTATCGTCGTCCCTGGTTTAATGCGGCGCTTGATTACTTCTAACAATGTTTTGGCAGAACGATTTGGAACAGGTTCCATAAAAACCTGTCCAGATGTTCGATCGAACCCACCAAAAATCCAAGTTCCCTCTATTATACGCCCTTTATGGAACTTCCTTTTGCCAAATTTGGCTTCATCAATTTCAACTACGTATCCATTACCACCTAATTTTGGATCACAATTAGTTAAACACCACTCTTCCAACACATCGCGAATAAAATGAGCCCAATCACATACAGTTGTCGACGACAGGCCCATTTCATCCATTAACATCTGTTGATGTGGAGGATTTAACAAAATATATAGTGCTAAAAACTGAGTCGATTTTTCAGGCGACAAATGCGTATTTGCCAGCCATGAACTTGCGCGCACTGATCTTTTAAAATTACATCGTGTTTCTACAATCCTATGCCCTTTCTTCTTTCTATGGCGTCTTTGGCACCGCCACAAGCACTTAGGTGGTGAAAAAGTTGCGGGATTGCCACATGACGAGCACAAAATATTATTTTCTAAAATCCCATGGTCTTGTAAAAATCTGATACTTGATTCTCGCGATGAAAACGTGATTGATGCACGTTGAATACTCCAAGTACAACCTTCGCAAACCATGGCTTAGATCAAACTAATTAGATCAAACTTTCCAAATGAAAACAAAGGCAACAAGAAAATAATTCCTAGTATTTGAAATCTCGTTGTTATCTTTGTTATCATACAAAAAAAATCATACTCTAATATTAGAAAATCAAAACAAAGCAAAGTTTCGTTTACTTCACATAGTTCAAAGAAATAAGGGTATTTATTTTGATGGTTTGTGATCAAAATTATTAGTGAATTTCAATATCAGAGTAAAAAATGGAAATCGTTATTTATCGTGAAACCGTAAAAAAATTCTCCGAAAGAACAAAAAATTGGTCAAAATATGTCATTTAATAAAAATTAAAGTAATTAAAAAAAAAATTTTTTTTGTTTATAATAATTTTTTTTATTATAAACAATCATTGAAAATGTCTTCCCCCACCTTAGAACATCTATTCCTACCCTATAGAATAGTCTCCAGGGGGTGGAAAATTTTTTGGGGCGAGTTTTGACTGGAGCCCCACTTCTAAATATTTACCATTTTTAGAAACTAATTACCATAGAAAAGTTTTCTCACACTTCTCACATCCTAAAAAACCACAATTGTCACAAAACTAACCACCTAATTTCCTACAATATTCCAAATACATCAAAAATATTCTCAAATACTAGAAAACCGCAAATTAAGAAAATATTCCAAAGCTGATTCGTTACAATTCCCAAAAACACAATTGCTACAAAACACTAGGTAACCACATCCCAAAAAATCCGTAATCACTTAATTTGACTATAATATTCTCTACCGAACAAACTTAAAACCGTCACATGAAATTCCATTGTTGATAAGCCGTTTTCATACGATCACACATATGTTGCTTCTTATCATTCAAAACCACAGGTTAACAAATTCTTCGTCATTCGAATATCACAGAGTAAAATTGAAATTCCATTGCTGATAAGCCGTTTTCATACGATCACACAAAAAATTTTGTTATAAACGAAAAAAATTTTTTCTTCCAATTATTTAATTTTTATTTATTTACATATTTAGACCAAGTGGGGCTCCAGACAACCTATGTATTATGAGGTTTCTTCCTGTTCACTCAAATTCAAATAAAAATCATGAATAGCAATGGCTAATTGATGAAGCCTTAGAGTATGATTAGGGAAACGTTGCCTAAACAGGAACTCGGCGATGTACCCGGTCATGTGGTAATCCCGACGACCATATTTGGGCATATCCTCACGTGCATCGCGCCAAACACGCTCGATGTTCTGCGTGTATGCACCTGAATCAGGATCTACAAAATTGAAGGTGTGGTTGACCGTGAGGTGTTTAAAACCTGGAACAATAAACATGATTAATTTATTTAGATAGTTTTAAAACAACAATTAGATTATATTTAAAAATTAATAGTAGTGCGGAAATTATATCTTTTCCAAGCGATGAATTAATTCTGTTAAAATAAACCAATAAACTCTAGTTACGTGTAAATGTGATATTTTTTGACCAACTATTACTGAAAATACATTTAAAAAATCATAAAAGTGACGAAATTTCAAAAAAAGAATCAAAACAGCAAACATTTACTTACCACTCTGGTTAAGGCAATTGTACGCCTTCCAACAGTTTGACATTATCGTCGTCCCTGGTTTAATGCGGCGCTTGATTACTTCTAACAATGTTTTGGCAGAACGATTTGGAACAGGTTCCATAAAAACCTGTCCAGATGTTCGATCGAACCCACCAAAAATCCAAGTTCCCTCTATTATACGCCCTTTATGGAACTTCCTTTTGCCAAATTTGGCTTCATCAATTTCAACTACGTATCCATTACCACCTAATTTTGGATCACAATTAGTTAAACACCACTCTTCCAACACATCGCGAATAAAATGAGCCCAATCACATACAGTTGTCGACGACAGGCCCATTTCATCCATTAACATCTGTTGATGTGGAGGATTTAACAAAATATATAGTGCTAAAAACTGAGTCGATTTTTCAGGCGACAAATGCGTATTTGCCAGCCATGAACTTGCGCGCACTGATCTTTTAAAATTACATCGTGTTTCTACAATCCTATGCCCTTTCTTCTTTCTATGGCGTCTTTGGCACCGCCACAAGCACTTAGGTGGTGAAAAAGTTGCGGGATTGCCACATGACGAGCACAAAATATTATTTTCTAAAATCCCATGGTCTTGTAAAAATCTGATACTTGATTCTCGCGATGAAAACGTGATTGATGCACGTTGAATACTCCAAGTACAACCTTCGCAAACCATGGCTTAGATCAAACTAATTAGATCAAACTTTCCAAATGAAAACAAAGGCAACAAGAAAATAATTCCTAGTATTTGAAATCTCGTTGTTATCTTTGTTATCATACAAAAAAAATCATACTCTAATATTAGAAAATCAAAACAAAGCAAAGTTTCGTTTACTTCACATAGTTCAAAGAAATAAGGGTATTTATTTTGATGGTTTGTGATCAAAATTATTAGTGAATTTCAATATCAGAGTAAAAAATGGAAATCGTTATTTATCGTGAAACCGTAAAAAAATTCTCCGAAAGAACAAAAAATTGGTCAAAATATGTCATTTAATAAAAATTAAAGTAATTAAAAAAAAAATTTTTTTTGTTTATAATAATTTTTTTTATTATAAACAATCATTGAAAATGTCTTCCCCCACCTTAGAACATCTATTCCTACCCTATAGAATAGTCTCCAGGGGGTGGAAAATTTTTTGGGGCGAGTTTTGACTGGAGCCCCACTTCTAAATATTTACCATTTTTAGAAACTAATTACCATAGAAAAGTTTTCTCACACTTCTCACATCCTAAAAAACCACAATTGTCACAAAACTAACCACCTAATTTCCTACAATATTCCAAATACATCAAAAATATTCTCAAATACTAGAAAACCGCAAATTAAGAAAATATTCCAAAGCTGATTCGTTACAATTCCCAAAAACACAATTGCTACAAAACACTAGGTAACCACATCCCAAAAAATCCGTAATCACTTAATTTGACTATAATATTCTCTACCGAACAAACTTAAAACCGTCACATGAAATTCCATTGTTGATAAGCCGTTTTCATACGATCACACATATGTTGCTTCTTATCATTCAAAACCACAGGTTAACAAATTCTTCGTCATTCGAATATCACAGAGTAAAATTGAAATTCCATTGCTGATAAGCCGTTTTCATACGATCACACATTCATATGTTGCTTCTTATCATTCAAAACCACAGGTTAACAAATTCTTTCGTCGAATATCACATGGTAAAATTTCAAAAACATGACGACGCGTGACGTCATCCAGCAAAGGGCTTCCCCCACAAATGTAAACAAAGTCGAATGTAAACAAACTCGAAACGCTAAAACCACAAAGCATTGTTGATAAGACGCGAACACGAAAACTCATATGCCGCTTCATATGCAGCACGCGCCAAAAACCACACATGAAATTTCATATGAAGAAACACAGCACTCGGAGCCCGACCGGAAGTCCCCTGACCGCAAACATTTTTCATACAAAGTGGATTAGAACACCCATATCCATACTACTATCGTTGGTGGTACAACTCAGCGCTAGCTTTCCACCGTTAAAGCCCTCCAAAACTCTATCGCTACATTTGTTGAATCGTGATGGCAGAAATATTCGTATGCTGTTGTCCAAGTCGATTACGATTGCCGTTCCATACCTGAAAACAAAAAAAATTACTTTCAAGTACTTATGCAAATCATTAAATTCAACTTACCGTGTTGACATTCTCTCTCCAGCTGTAATTCTATACCGCTTGCCAACTTCCAAATCTGCTACTTTCGCGTATAATAACGGCTTGCACTTTAACAGCTCATTGATTGATTCCATTGTTCTTCGATGTTCACGCTTTGACTAACTTTGAAGGAAAACGATACTGTTCTCAGATTGCACGGCTATATATACGAATTTATTATCAAGTTAATTCCCACGATCACTTGCAAATGATAACATGAAATAGTTTCCTAAACCACAATTTCGCTAATTAGTGAAATTCCCATGAATCCACTTGCGGTTGAATACTTCCGTTGTAGCTGCATTTTCGAACAACTTATCACTATCTTGCTGTAAAAGCTGTACACACTTACGTTAAGAAAAAATAAAAAAACAATTAATTGAAAAAAAAAAATTTTTATTACACGTTTGTTGTATAAGGAAAAAGAACATGATTTATTTTTTCTCTGGCACTTTCTCCCAAAGAACCTCTGAATCGCTTTTGGTCCTAGGTTCGCGTTTGCCGCTATCTCTACGCATTTTCTCTTTGATTCCCGCTTCCTCACTTATTCTCTCCAGACGCAATCTGTGATATGATTCGCTACGATACCAGTCATCGTAATGATTAAAGGTGCACCCGGACGGGAATTTATTGAGTGCTCGGGAGTTTTTAAAGCCGCTGATTGTTGATCCCATTAAAACGATGTCACCTCCTTGAATAGAAAAGTAACACCATTATCTTACAAAGAGAAATAATTAATACTCACCATATACTGCAATTTGAACGTGTTGAAATGGTTCGAAATTGAAATCAACGTTGAAATGCTTGGGAATAGGTTCGCCATTTCTTAGTCTTAACACTAATGTTTTTGGACCACCCTCAGGAGTCATGTGCAACTCGAAAAATCCTCCAGTCACGGTTATATTGATAATTCGAAAAGATAACCATACATGTTCACAGATACAATATACAGTTTTATCTTGAAGTACTTCAATCCAAAACATTTTTTCCGCACCAAGATCGCTTGAAAGAATGATAACTCTTGATCTTGTTTACTATTTATATACAAACATCCGAATTTACTGATAACGAACATTACCAATCAATCATGCTTCATGTTCAAACATGTCGACGCGTGACGTCATCAAAACAAAGTAAACTTCGCTAATTAGTGAGATTTTGCGAGGCATGAGCTCACACACTTGGAAACACACTCTAGCGTGTTTTGCTTACACGAGTCAATTTGATTTTGTTTATATAGGCGGGTCTAAAGCGAAGGAGGTGGAGTATGCTGATTCATGTACAATAGATTTTAAAATGATTTCTTTCGCTCAGTGGCATGTGTGGATGATTCATTGGTGATCATTTAAATATATGTTTTGTGGATGATTATTTTCTTATATAATGATGTGGATAATATATATTTTGCATCCTTACGTGCATGACGATTACGAAAAAAAATTGAATGCATCTGAATATCTAGACACAAACATATATATATGTAGGTATATAGTCATATGGATTAGTACATACGATTTTCTGTCACCAATATATTTGTACGGAGCAAAAAAAAAACATTATTATAAGCGTGTAAAATCCATCCACTTATCGCCTTAGCCTCGCCTATATAAACAAAATCAAATTGACTCGTGTAATCTAAAAACACATGGACGCATGGACGCTTGTCTGAAAGACCCATAAAAGCTACGCAAAAAATAAAAAAACAATTTTTTTGTAAAAAAATATCTTTTATTATATAAAATCTCTTATATAAAATATAAAATATAAAAGATAAAATCACTTTATCTATGATTTAGGAGGACCTCCATAAGTTGGAGGAACTCTGCTTGAGCTCTATAATGCTCTTTTATTAAAGTTAACACTAACTGCTCTCGTTCTATACGATGATGTGAACTCCTATCATTCGGCGGCGTTCTATCATACGGCGTCTGTAAAAATGTAAAATAAAATAATAAATAAAAATTTGAAGAAAAAATGTTTTTTTTTACTTACTTGCTGCGCTGTATACCTTGGCGGTAAAGCTGTATACATCGGAGGTCTGGGCTCCAGCTCCTCTTCTGTGTCAGCATCAAAAACATTTCGGGTGAGTTCCATGGTTTCAAGTTCCAAGTTTCACTTCAACTGAACTAAACCTAATTCAAGATTCTACTTTTATACGAAAAATCGTAACCGCAAATATATTCTTATCAAATCATTTTTAGAAACTAATTACCATAGAAAAGTTTTCTCACACTTCTCGCATCCTAAAAAACCACAATTGTCACAAAACTAACCACCTAATTTCCTACAATATTCCAAATATATCAAAAATATTCTCAAATACTAGAAAACCACAAATTAAGAAAATATTCCAAAGCTGATTCGTTACAATTCCCAAAAACACAATTGCTACAAAACACTAGGTAACCACATCCCAAAAAATCCGTAATCACTTAATTTGACTATAATATTCTCTACCGAACAAACTTAAAACCGCCACATGAAATTCCATTGCTGATAAGCCGTTTTCATACGATCACACATATGTTGCTTCTTATCATTCAAAACCACAGGTTAACAAATTCTTTCGTCGAATATCACATGGTAAAATTTCATACTCAAACATGACGACGCGTGACGTCATCCAGCAAAGGACTTCCCCCACAAATGTAAACAAAGTCGAATGTAAACAAACTCGAAACGCTAAAACCACAAAGCATTGTTGATAAGACGCGAACACGAAAACTCATATGCCGCTTCATATGCAGCACGCGCCAAAAACCACACATGAAATTTCATATGAAGAAACATAGCACTCGGAGCGTACCCGACCGGAAGTCCCCTGACCGCAAACATTTTTCATACAAAGTGAGTTAGAACCGCCATATCCATACTACTTGGGTGATCTGCCTGATAGTGTTATTCTACTCTATTCTAATTTTTGATTTTTATTTATTTTGATTTTTGTTCTTATTTTTATTTTTATTTGTATCTTTATTATTATTTTTGTTTTTGTTTTTCGCTTTTGAGTGTTTTGGGCAGTTTGTCGACGAAATAATATTAGAATATTATTTATGAAAGAAGAGTATAAAGTATTACTTTGATTTCTCCTCGTCGTGACATCGAGCGCATGAAATAGCTCCCCGGACGATTCGGTATCACCGGTTCCGTGGCGCAATTGGTAGCGCGTCATGCCGCTGGCGGTCGATGTTGGTGGTTCGATCCTCGGAACCGACGATGATGGAAAAACATTACCAGCTGAGTCTGGGGTCGAAGGACGCGGAATCGCAGATCTTTTTGGCTAAGGTTAGTCTAAGTTAAGAATTTTACTTATATTTTATTAATTTACGATATGAAAATTTTTTATACGACATGGGTCGTATAACCGAATAGTTATTTAAACCATCAATGTTCGGATGGTCTAGAATCTCTGGTGTTGTCTGTGAATAATAAGAAAACAAAACAATGCAAGTGTAGCAAGTGGTGTATTTCTTAGGAAGAAAAGAAAAATTTGAGGTTCAATACCAGTTCAATAACAGTTCAGTACCAGTTCAATACCAGTTCAATAACAGTTCAGTAGCAGTTCAGTATCAGTTCAATACCAGTTCAGTACCAGTTCAATAACAGTTCAATACCAGTTCAATACCAGTATACAAAACTGAACTATTCATTCGACTTTTTCCAATGCATTCTCATGTTCACTAAGAGATATGTTTTGTAAGGTTTACTTCCCATGCGCATCTTCTCAAACAGAGATGTGTATCAATTTAATAGGACTGCTTATCACCCCAGACAACCAATGGCGAATATTATTGGTATACTGTATACACTCTAACTTTGAATACATTAAAATCAAGATCTGAGCAATTCAAAAAACTATTTATTTTATAATCGCATGTAAAGTGTATCAAGTCTTTTAATTTCACATATTTTCCTTCGACCACTATAGTATTCACAAGTAACTGGTCCGGATTTCACATCATTATAGACCCAAGGATAGACCCCATCATGTTTTTCGAGTTTGCTGACTTTCTGCTCCATAAAAGTGTAGTTGTCAAAGTAAAAAGAACTAGCTTTTCCTTTTCTTTTCTTATTTTCCGCAAATAACGTACTGACAATTCTTTCATATCTTTTGTTAAGTGGATTATATTTATCAATTACACAGAAACCCTATTTATCATTCCAATGCCCAATCCCAAACGGATTTATGCAAGGGGTGTTTATCACACCAGACTGCCGTTCTACCCGATTCTCATGTGAATATTATTTGTGTACCGTATGTATTCTAGCTTTGAATTCACTAAAATCAAGATCTGGTCTTATAAAGTTTTGCCTTTATTTTTGTAAAGAAATTTTTACTATGTTGGGTTGTGAAATTACCATTGTTGGAAAGGTTTTGGTGGAAAAACATTAGATTTAAAAAGAAAATTTCATAAGATCAGATCGCTGAATCCGCGAGATGTTCAGGAGCCGTCAAGTTCGAACAACCGAATCCGTTGATTCTATTAGAATATTATGAAGAAATTAAAATTAAAGGGGGTTTCTATGAGCTTGAACTACTAAAAGCTAAGCATTCACCGTTTTGTATCGTGGGAAAAAAAATATTGAATAGAAAAAGAAATCAGGTGTTGGATTCTCATCAAAACACAATGTCGGGATAAATAACCTGAATATGAAAAGTGATTGTAACAAAAAATTCTTTACTCTTTTATGCTAAGATCCAAATGAAACATTGTAATTTGATTGAAAATAATAACTATTTAATAACCATATGTAAAGTTTAACAAGTTTTTTCATTTCCAATATTCTCCTACAAACTCTATGACATTCACAAGTATCTGGTCCGCATTTCGCATCATCATAAGCCCAAGGACAGCTCACATAATGTTTTCCAAATTTGCTGGCTTTCTGTTCCATAACGGTGTAGGGCTTCAAAAAAGTATAGTTGCTCGTAAATTCGTCAGTGCTCGTAAATTCGTCAGTGTTCCAAATGAATTCTTTGTTAGCATCGAAAAATGTTTTGTAATCCTCAATAGAACGCTCTCGTAATAAAAAGTCGTTGACCGCTTCGTTATTGTTATTATTCATGATTATCAGCTCAATGTGCGGTGTCTCGCGATTCAAGTAATACTCATGCTATATGTTTGCTTCATCCTCTTTAAATCCAGAAATTCAATATTTGACTTATAGTTTGGATCTTCCTGTTTTATATATTCAACTTCGCCATTACTTAGAACTCTTTCGGCTTCAAATTCATGATATTCATAACACGAGATCTTGAGTGAGCGCATCGAATAATTGCTATCATATGTACATCGAACTGTCAACATTTTTTCATCGCCAAACTCTAATTTAAAATGTCTGTAAAAAATATTTTTGCTCTCGATTATTCCAGCTATTTCCATTTCTTTCTTAAGCAAATCTTGCCGAAATCCCTCGATTGCTTCATCGACCGTAACAAATCTTCTTGATGGCTCTGTTGTTGTTGTAGTTGGCGAAATTTCCGACGATGATGAAATAGCAGCGTCAGTCAATGTTTCCGTTTGTGATGAAATTGTACTTATAGTCATAAGTCGAAAAGATAATGCTACTTCCACTGTCTTGTTATCAGGAAGCGCGAGATTAAATGCCAAATTGTTAATGCTTTCGTTCTCACTAAGGGTCACCACTGGCAGGGGGCTACCTTGAGAAAAGTCACTACACTCAAAATAAGAGCTATGTTTAAGAACGCCATTCTGTACAAACTGATTTCCTGCCTCCCAACCTGAAGCTATTTATAGTGAAAATTCTTCTACTCTCTCGCTCACACCACCGCTAATTGAAAGAAACAAAAAAAAATTTTTTTTTCATTGTTTTTATTGCTTACATCACTAATCTACATCCATAACTATATTGTAGTGTCCCCAAGCGTATGTACTATCCCCATTTTCCCTTATAAAGCGCTTATCATCTAGATAACTTAATGCAACCTTATTAATACATTCAGTGTATAAACTATGTAACTTAGATCTAAATACATACATACTACCCTTAAATATATTTTTCCTAAATAAACAATCTCTATAACTATCTAAACTTAAACTATCCATGATTATTTTTTTACACCTTTTGCTTTTTTGACAGATTCATCGTTTTCCACACTAAACGAATACATTTTTGATCTTAACCCTATGAATTCTGTCATTATCTTCCCATGGTTTTCGTCTTTCATCATACCCAAGACTTTCCCCTTCCTCTGAGGAATATTACAGGCATTGTCGGGGGCATATTCCGAAGTGTCAAAATGTCCCCCGATATCGGACAAAATATCTTCATAAAAATCAGGAGTTTGAATTGTATAGATGAATGAGTCAGTGTCCATATAATTGAGAATCAGTTTTTTATCGTAATTGGGCTTCATGTACTGATCGTGAAAATCGTACATCTTGTACTTTGATAGGTCAAGTACAGTGAAGCCCAGATATGTAGGTTTGTTGTAGCAGGTAAATACTCGGTCTAGTTGGATAGCTGCCATGTTGTGTGTAAATACAGCTGCACTGTGAAAATTGGGCTTCGATATTAAACTTCGAGCGCCGGAATGCCTACCTCGACATTCCCAATCCGTGACAATTTTCACGTCCTTCCTCTTGTCGACGTTCTCCATAGTTTTCCCATAAACCGCATTATTCATTAGCTTGAAAAAGTTTTTCTCAAATGTATTTGTGGTTTTTTTGCGGTGAAAAGTATTAAGATCGATATATTGTTTCATCTAAGGCAGATTCCTATAGTGAATTACATATTTGAAGTTGATTTGAAGTTGATTTTCTTCTTGTCTAATCAACAATCAATTTTGAAGTTTTTGAACCACCCACTATTTTGTTTTCTGCGCAGAAAGGCAAATCATTATGACTATCATGCATTGATTTATTTATTTATTTATTGTTAAAATCCACAGAACAAATCCAATTATTGATTAGACAAGAAGAAAATCAACTTCAAATCAACTTCAAATATGTAACCAATGCCAGAATCTGCAGCAATACTAAACCTCTCCACATGACGAAAATGCCGTTTTCAGATCTTTTTTGAATAAATTCTTCACCCAGAGTTCCATCTATATTGAAGGCGCTCTAACTAAGGCGGATGGAACAACCTAAGTGTAAGCAATATTGTCCTTATTTCCAGGCAGCAACTTACGCTTTCCATAATTATTTTTTTTCCAACACAGCTTCGTAGGCGTCATTTAACTTTTCACTTGCTGTACCACTTTCAATTTTACCCAAGATAACAATGTCCTGCTGATCTTTTTCCAAGTCCATGAAATTGTTTCGTGATTCTACTATCATACCTTTGGGTATCAACTTATTACATTCCTGGATACAACAAGCATTTAAAAAACTCTAATACCGTTTTATTTTTGTCAATATCCTGAAGAGACATATAGAAAGACGAATCTGGTATAACGTCATTTTCTAATCTTCTATGTCAGTAACACCTGCACCTCCACCTTGATCTTCGTAATCTTCATCACAATCGGCAAATACTGTTTCTCCACTGCTTTAAATTCTTCTTCTAAATCTATTCTACACTTTCACAAACTGAAACAATTTTAAATTAGCTGCATAATTATGAAAAAAACCACGATCTCGAAAATAGAATAGTAAGAAAAGCAGCAGGTATTATTCCAACTTTTTCAACATTCACAAAATTAGCTATTTAGGCGAAATCACTTGAATAAGGTACAAAGATATTTATTGTAAAAGCACCACTGTATAGTGAAAGTCTAAAAAAAGATGAAGAGCCAAGGGTAAGACGAAAAAACACCAGGTAGAAGCGCAAATACAAACTCGAAAACTTGATCTCTAACCATAGGTACCTTTCCGTAGTCCAGGTCACATATTACGTAGATATTTGAAATATATTATAATGATTAGTATTGGCTGCAAGATATTGTAGATGTAGCAGAATAATTAGTCAAATGTGGGCAAAACAACGAAAAAATTTTGAGAAAATTCACTTGGAACTGAGATAATTGGTTGCTACCTATATTTTTCATAATATAACACCTGAATAAACCAGGATGGAACAACCTCAACAACCGTTCAACTAACGAATAATACCATCGCACAATGAGTGATGGAGAGAGTGGAAGAAGGAGGAAAAAATGAAAAAAAATTTCATGAACTTTACATATAGTTTATTGAAATAACTAACCCTATTATAATGATTACTTTTTTAATAATATTTTGATTACATGTAAAGATTCGGCTTCAGCCCTGTAATGTTCCTTAATCAAACATTCGATAATAGCCTGCTGCTCTTCTGGTGGTGCTCTCGGTGTCTGTAAAATATGAAAAAAATTAAAGATTGAATATATATTATTTTACAATACTTACTTGAACCCTGTATACAGGAGGCACTGGAACTAGTTCCTCTTCCTCCGTTTCAACTTCTACAATGTTATAGAAATAGCTCATTTTCCAAACTTCAACTGAACTAAACCTAATTCAAGATTCTACTTTTATACGAAAAATTGTAACCACAATTATATTCTTATCAAATCATTTTTTAAAAACTACTTCAAAAGTTTTCTCACACTTCTCGCATCCTTAAACAATATAAACCACAATTGTCGCAAAACTTCCTATACGACGCTAATTAACCACATCGAATTCCCTAATTTGTTGCAATATTCCAAATATTTCACAATAAAAAAAAACGTTTTCAAAACTCTGAAATACTAGAAAACCACAAATTAAGAAAAATATTGCAAAGCTGATTCGGTACAATTCACAAAAAAACACAATTGCTACAAAACACTAGGTAACCACATCGAAAAACAAAAAACCCGTAATCACTTAATTTGACTATAATATTCTCTACCGAAAGAACTTAAAACCGCCACATGAAATTCCATTGCTGATAAGCCGTTTTCATACGATCACACATTCATATGTTGCTTATTATCATTCAAAACCACAGGTTAACAAATTCTTCGTCATTCGAATATCACAGGGTAAAATTTCAAAAACGATTTCATATTCAAACATGTCGACGCGTGACGTCATCCAGCAAAGGGCTTCCCCAACAAATTCAAATGTAAACAAATTCGAATGTAAACAAACGTATCAAATGTAAACAAAATCGAAACGCTAAAACCACAAAGCATTGTTGATAAGACGCTACGATCATATGCCGATTCATATGCAGCACGCGCCAAAAACCACACATGAAATTTCATATGAAGAAATAGCACAAAAATGTATCGTTGATATGAAAACCATACAGCTTCGTTTGAAAATGAACGTATTCGTAATGTTTTGAAGATTTTACGTATGAATCAAACCGTAGATCAATGACCGTCATTACACACACCTGTCCCCCTCGCTCTTGTATCATACGCCACACACCTATCCCTTTCCCTCCTGACCGGCCCGAACGCGCTTGTTCAAACGTGACGTCATCAAAACAATGGAAACTCGAAACGTATACGCTAATTAGTGAAATTTTGCGGTTCCGTTCATTAGGCACGAGCAATTAACCCTAGAATGGTACGGTAAATTTGTGGATGATTTTAGGTACATGTTTTTTACTTAAAAGAAGGCAACATTAGTGTTATATACATTTCTTATTTTATCATTAAACATAAAAAGATTAAAGAGTGGCCAACTGACTGATGCGCAACGAAATATATACCGTATGCAAGTAAAAATTATCCCATGGCATTCTAGGGTTAAAAATCTCTCAATATTTTTCGGCATCGCACGCTTATCAGTCCAATCTATCCAACCACAAACGCGCATGTTCAAACATATCGTCTTCAATGCAAACTCGAAACACGCTAGAAATGATAAGACTCCCAGAAATCACAAATGATAAGCACGCGCCGTCACACACACACATCCACGCAGCACTCAGACCGTGCCCAACCGGAAGTCCTTGACCGCAAACATTTTCCATACAAAGTGTTTTAGAACCGGCATATCCATACTACTTCGGTCTTTAAATATAATTCCAAATAGTCCGAAAGCACTGTACAATTGAACTCTTTCCAAACATTTTGCGCATGTTGGTAATCGTTCTCTTTGCATTCGCTATTTGTTATTTTATTGAAAAACTTCTCGCGTGGTGGTAGACAAACGTCATTCAATCGATCCCAAGAACTAATATAGTCATAAGGAAATACACCCTTTCGAGTAAGTAGCTGAACTTTCTCATCCTCTCCATACGCCGAAAATACCGTTTTCAAATCTTCTTTGGATAAATTTTTCACAAGAGCATCCAAACTGCTCTGCATATATCCAGCCGAGTCCTCGAATCTAAGTTCAATCGTTTCAAAGCCGTTGTCATTAATAACTTTAATGCGTTTAGAGAGTGAGACGTACAGCTCCTTATTCAAGGGAATTACTGATATTCTCCCATCAACACTATCCAATTCTTTAATAAACAAATGACAATCGTAGCCAGAGAGGTTGTGGAATAGTATTGGGAAGAATTTCGGAACCCGAAACAATAAATTATACGCGTTATGAGCTGGACCTCTATTATTGCCAGTGAAATGACAATGATCACGCACCCTGTCGCTCCCAAGCTCTTTTTGACAAATATGGCAATAATTAAAATTTTGAAATTCTACTTCCTCTTCCAATGTAAGAGGAGTCATTGCCTTTGGATTCCTGACGTGATTGAAGTAAAGGAACTTAACGTCATTGACAATTGAATCAACGAAGTTTTTGGGCGAGTCAGATCCTTTATACACTCTAAACTTATCTAAACGTTTATCATACGAACACTTAATGTAATAGGCGAAAGCACAAGGTGTATGCTCCTGAATTTTCCTTGTTGATGATTCTTCTGGATCTATCAATGTCCTGCAGAAGGCACTCAAAGTCCGCGTAGATGACGAACGGTACATCCAGTTGCCGCTCGTAGTTTTTATACTGCAGCGTTGACTTCTCCGGCTCCACCATTTTCGTCACTATTCGACTGCATTCGGTTTTGTGTGCTTCGTGTTTTTCAGCGGTGGTAAAGTATTGCAAACACTTGTTGCATGCGTGAATAACCGTAGTGTGTGACGTTTGTTGAGAGCGTGTTAACCTGTAAATAGAAAAACATATTTAACTATGAATCATTTATTCTTGCGAATAATCATACCTTGAAATATCTTTAATCCAAATATAGTGGCACTTCTCCTCGACTTGCAATAACAGCAGGTTAATATGGTGTTCCTTTTCTTCCTTTGTAAGATGATAGGGCCCAACCACTTTTTTTAACTCTGCATCGTAGCCAAATATATTGATGCTTATAGTGTGATTCATCAACTCAAAATTTCGAATATCTTCCGGCTTTAACGGAAACTCAAACCCCCAAAAATTCAGAACAAGCCCATATCTCAATCGTATTACATCGCATATCTCATATCTCAATCGTATTACATCGCATGTTGTATGTATTCCTGCATGTTCCGTGGACTGGCGATGTAGCTTGAAGGTAAAATGAAAGCATTACCGATGTCATTGGGGTTTAAATTTCCGTCGATGTTCGTAATTTAGCCTGGTTATATCGAATAAATCGCAAGCGTTCGCTTTCAACCTTAGCATACATATCAACAATGTATTGATGAAATAGCTGACGATATCGAAGAATATAGTTGTCCTGATTTAGTCTAACCATCAATCTAGGGTGACCATCTGACCTGAGTACAAAATACGGACACCTCTATTTTTTTTGGCGAAAGAGCTAAAAAAAAAAAAGGTCATCAACTCTGTATCTCATTTTCCTAGATGGCGGTAGCTGAAATTTCAAATGTATATAGGAAAATTTGAATGTAAAATAAGAATCAACACTATTTCCAAGTAAAACAAGAGTTTATTAATCAAAAAATGTTAAAAATGTTAACATTTTTGTTTTTACAACGTACAAAATTTTAGTATTTCTCACCGCTTCCAATTTTTCTCAATAACGCAGGATTTTTTTCCAAATAAGAGTGAAATTGCAGACAATCGAATTTCCTAAAATTATATTGAACAAGAATGAGATTTTTCAAATTTTCGAAAAGAAATTTGCTTCTTTCGTCGGTCCATTGAATGTTGACAAACGAGAAAACACGTTCACAATTAGCATTGTGACTGGGAATGGCAAAAAAATATTGCGCAATTTTGACAATCTCCGAACAAGTTTCCAGACAATTATTTTGATTGAGAAAATCACACATTTTTGCACTGCTGCATTTGTTGAAAAATTCATCTTTTGAATCCTTCGAAGCCAGAAAGTTTTTCAAATTCACAAATTGATTGAATAATTTCGAATCATCGATGACAATATTTTTCGATGCGAGAAATTCGACAGTTCTTTCCATTGATTCATAGTTTAACTTTTTCCCGGGCTTAAAATCCAACCATTCAAAATTTTTTAAAATTCGCAATGACTCACTCCATTTGAGTAAATATTGGTTGGATTGTTGATACACAGAAAGCATGGATTCGATGAATTTATTGCATTCAGTTTCTTTACCTTCATTTTCAAGCGTTTTCAATTTCTGTTTCACTATGAATGGAATGAATTTCGAATCAAATCTGTTACTTAAAATCTCCGAAATTTCATCAATAACATTCAGCACTTCCAAAACAGAATTCTCTTCCCTTTCAACTTTTTTGATATTATCGTGAAAAATAGTCATGAATGAACTAATGAACAACAATTGAAGTTCTGCAAAATCGTCGTTGAAAAATCTTTCTAAAACTACAGGTGGTTGGTCAATTGACTTAAAGTACGATTGCAGGGCTGGAAATAATTGCAAAATTCTGTCAATGCATGGAGCGAGACTGAGCCATCGAGTTATGACGTGCGATAACAAAACTCGGTACTCGATTTCAACAAAATCACAAAAGCCCTTCAATTCATTAGTTCTGACGGTGTAAATAGAAAAATGCTTTAAGATTTTCCCAACAATCGACTCTATGTCAAAAGAACCGAATCGGTCTAAGCCGTGATGGACAGAATTATGCAATATATGACCGGGACATCCAATTCCAACAAGATGTTCATTAACTTCTTTTCTCAGATGAGTAAAAACATTGTTTCCTTCTTTTCGTTTCAGCCCACCAAAGTTTGTATTGATATTATCGCCCCCCAAAGCGATTAGCTTTTTTCTCAAATTCTGTCCATCATGTTTATCCAATTCCTCTGTGATCATGGTAGCAATTGTTTCAGATGTTTCATTTTTTGTTTCCTTGACATTTAACAATCTAACAACTATGCCTCCTTTATCAGGATCAAAGAATTGCACAATCAAAGGGAACATTTTTAGACTACCATGATTACTCGAATCAGTCCCAATGCTAAAAAAAGGGATGTTCTTCAAATCTTGAAGGATTGTTTCGATAGAATGACCGGACAAAACTCCATTAACGATCGCTTCCACTTTTGTGCGAGCGCAAGAAATGTTTTTTCCTACTTTTGAATCGCTGAAAAGTTTGCGCATTAGTTGACTTGTGCAGTCCATGGATCTATAGCTTTGATGATGCCTGACAGTATGAAATGCCATAATTCCTTCAGCGGCCCACACTGCTAGCGCTTCTGGTGTTGACTTGTTGTAGGTGAATTTTTTCATAGAAATCGTAGTTGATGCTGTCTGCACATTGTTCTCGTGCTTGGTAGTTTTCAAATGTACCTCCAAATCACGTCTCCCTGCAGCAATAAAAATGAGCTTTTTTTTCAAATGTATTATAATATTAAATGAAAAAAGAATTGTGATGCAATAGGTATTCTTAGGTAAAGAATCGAAAGTGTAAAAGCCAGTACCCTGTACCCTACACCCTTTTTTTACATATTCCAAACACAAACACCCTTATCAAATACAGAAACAATAAACAAAAAAAAAAGATTCCACCAGCAAAAAACAATACAAACCACTATTTGCTACTGAAACTTCTTTATCGCAAACTATGCAATGAGCAAAACATTCACTTTTGCCATTGCAAAAACTACTTGCAAATTCCCTGCGCAAATCATCTGTAAATGTACATTTGCGTTTATTTGCTGTACTTTCACTGCTATTGCTGCTGCCTTTTCTTTTCGGTGGCTTTGACATGTTTGGAGATTTCGAAAAGCTATTATTTTTTGCTTCTGCAAAATCTGCAATAAATAAACACGAAATATTTAGAACGCTACGAATCATGGTCGAAAATAATGTATAATTTTATACTTACACGGGGATTATTGAGCAATGGAACACTGATTCACTGATTGCAATCAACTTACAATTTTATAAAATAAAATGAATGGAAATGTAAAAACACGTTCAACGGGTTCAACGCCACTCACACAACTATACACTTATACACATTTCGTTCGTATGCACACGCGTCACTGTCGATACACGCAACCGCGTACAACTTTTGGGTACTCTAGGCGCCCTCGGGCCTTGAAAACTAAAAAAAAAATTTTTTTTTGTGCAAAATTGGAAAAAATACGGACATTGATTGAAAAATACGGACATACGGACACGGAGCTAAAAAAACGGACATGTCCGTATAAATACGGACGGATGGTCACCGTACATCAATCGGTGTGCGTAGTAGTTCATAGAACTAACTTTTTTATTTCCATTAGCACCTAAAAAAAAATAAAAAATAAAATGAAATAAGAAATCAAAATTCGTTCATACAGTTAGAAAATACATAGTTATTAGTCAAATTTACCGGTATTTGGATCACACTGTTTGATATTAAGATGATATTCATCCTGTCCTTGCCAAAATATTAATTGATATTGTAGTGCGTCATATGAACGGTGTAGATCCGAAATCGTACTGACAGTGTTGTCTCGCCGTGTAATTTCTATAGCTCTGTTGTCAACTGGATCACCAACTATAATAACAGCAACTTCGTCAACAGTTGGAGCGTTGAATCTGCCAGCATGTTCACCTAATGGTACTCTGTCGGCTTTTATGACGATTTGATAGTTGTCATTTTGCAATCGTGGCGAAACTCTTTTAAACAATCGAATTAGTTGATTCTGATCTTCTAAAAAATTTTCCAGCAACATCACAATTGCTCTTTCCTCTGCTTGTTCAATGAAATTATACTGGCACCGACTTGTTACGCACTCTTCACAATTGCCCATAAAATAAATTTGAAGAAATTTCGGATCATCAGGCATTGGCATCAATGATCCGATTTTATGGTACACCTGGCCTTGTATTTTGAATGTAGGTTCAAAATTACGTCCATCGGATGCGAGATCGCAAATTTTAGTTGCCCCAAATGACGTCATTTGGAAGCAAGAATTAAATTTGCGTATCTTACGCAAAAATAATTTTGAATCATCTGAATCGCCAGCAAGAAAGGATAATAAAGGTTCCGGCGGAGTGAGTAGAGGTGACAGCACAACTTTTCGCGATGCGCAGCACATGCCGGATGTTTCATTCCGTAATTTCAATGCCTGACAATATTGGCATACTTTATCCATTGCACCGATAACAATTTTTGAATGCGCAGTGTAGTTAATATCTGGTGCATATTCGAAAGCAAGACGAACAAATGATGCACGTGTTAATGAGCGGCTGATCCGCTGCCTCTGTCGTTCTTGTACTCGTGCTGTAGCTATGTTTCGTTCTCGTGCCGCTCTTGTTCTTGCAATAGTCTGTCACAGACGTTCGTCACGCTGTTCTTGACATTCTTGTGCACGACGCTCTGCTGTCCTGACTCTTTGGGCTGCATTTCTTATTGTGATTTGTTCTGCCGACTGATGAGCTCTTTCAACGCGCTTGCGTCGTGCCTCTCTGCTCCTCGCGTTGTTGAGGTTAGATTTTTTCGGTGGCATTCGACTGAAAATAATAATTTAAACGTTGAAATATTGAAAAAAAAACAACTCAAAAACATGCTATTATAGTGCATTGAAATAACAATATATATAATATAATTATGTGATAATACTTACATGTATATAGTTTAATTAGAGTTTTGAACAACGAAGCTCTAATAATTAAAAAGCGGGAATAATTTCAATGTATTATATTCACTATAATATGAATTTAATTTATACTTCAGTCTAAGTAACACGTGGTCGGCTATGCTAACACCAAAAATTGAAAACGTAAAATTCACTGTATTTCGGTTTACTACAAAATAAATTTAACCTGTACTTTAGCCTCAGCAACATGTGGTGGTTATGCTATTAAGTTGTAGCTTATATGAAACGTTTAGACGTTTGACATCTATTGAATACTTACTCAATCCAGTCAACAGATGTCGCCATTTGTTAAAATCGTTTGGAGCTAACAGATAATTGTGACTGTCAAATAATAGACAAATAATTTGCAATAAAATAATATTGCGATCATAAATTGAGATGTAAGCTATCCTATCTTTCAAGTTGGATCAAACAGCACACGGTGTACAGATTTGATTATTCTAAGTTCTAAGCAGCTTGACAAGGTTCTTATGTACTTTATTTTTGAGGTAACGAGGTCAAAGTGAAAGTATGCATATTTGCCGTTCTCAAAATGGGTGGTCCCAAACCGACCTCCCCGTGGTCCGAACCCGACCCCCCATATTTTTTGCTGCAAATCAAGGGAAAAGGCAAAACTGGAATTTTTTGTGTAACTAAGTATCAAAATAATGGAGTTCGGAAAAATTTTGGATTAAATAACAAATATTTAGAGACTTGGTTTGTAGAATACAATATACCGAAAAATAGTAGAATTTTCGAAAATTTTGGATTTTATTCACAAATATTTAAAGACTTTATTCATGAAATACAATATAATTTTTACATTAATTCAAACTTTTAGTCACTGTCTGAAACATCATGTGCTTCATTGTAATTCTGAGTTCTCAGTACACGAGATGTTTTTCGCGATTGAAAGTCACTGTTTTTTTCTTCTTGTTTTTTTTGCAATTTTTTCCCTCGCTGTTTTTTCTTTTCTTCTTTTCCTTTCTGCTCCTTTTTTTGATTTTTCTTTTTTCGTTCCTTTTTTTCTTCTTCCTTTCTAATTTTTTCTTCTTTTGCATTTTCTTTTTTGATGGCTCGGTTGATTTCAAGGTCAGAAGTCAAAATTGAAGTCCGACCGGGTGGACGACCTTTCCTTTTTTGACTTCGCGGCGGAGCTTTGGGGACGGGTGCGAGAGACTGTAAAGTAGAGTTCAAAGAAGACGTTGATTCGCGCGGTGTTAATGTCTCCAATGAGATTTCTTGTTGATTTTCCCCATCGTTTTCTATTTCTTTCTCAACATCCAGTGCATTTGGGGTGTCATTTGGATCTGCTCTATCCGTTGTCGTGCTTGGCAGGAAATCCACTTCTTGAAAAATTTCTGGATTGATTGGCCAAATTCCTGTCGATCGAAATCCAGATTTTATATTGCACTCGTTGACACCAATCTCCAACGCACGCGACACCATCTCCGGGATATCGAAAACTTGAACATTGCGCCCTGGATGCATGCGCATAAATGTCTCGAATTGCTTGTTGATGGCAGTTTTAAAAGGCTTAAACACTCCTACGTCAAGCGGCTGAAGGCGATGGGAACAGTGAGGTGGAAACGAAATAACATGAATTCCATTGTCGCGACAAAATTGCAATGCTGCCAAAGAACAATGCGATTCGTGATTATCCAAGAGAAGGACAACCGGATGATCAACGGTGCAGCGAGTGAAGGACTGAAACATTTTCAAAAATTCGACGAACAATTCTGCGGTTATCCACCCGCTGGGATTCGCTCCTCCTTTTGCACCTACAGGCCCACCATTTAAAAAATGCGGTCGGAACCGGGCACGTGGAAAGACGAAAAAGGGGGTTGCGCGCATTCCAGTCGCAGACACGGCTTGGACGAGTGTCACCAAGTTTCCACGCTCACCTGAAGTAATATGACCAACTCGTTTTTGACCACGACGTGAGATTACGCGGACTGCTTTGTGCACTGTGGACACTCCGGTTTCGTCGACGTTCCAAATATCGTTTGGTCCAACTTTGACGACGTCCATTACTTCTAAGTAATTTTTGAAAAAAGCAGCAACGTTCGTTGAGTTAAAGGCGCTGGCTCTGGCCAAGGTGGTCGCTTCAGGCTTCCTCAGAGATAATTGAGGGTGTCGAGACATAAAACCCCGAAACCATTCTAATCCGGCCATTTCGTCCCGAGCCCACGAAGATGGAAAGGAAACTTTCAAAGTTAGTGCGTACTGGTAGGCCAATGATCGTGCGTCTACTGAATTCAGTCCAAAATAAATAGCAGACAAATAAAGAAGATGCTGCTCCAGACACTTTTCTTGCTGTTCGCTGAGTATCTATAAAACCAAAAAATATGAAAATATTAGAGTAAAGCATACACGAGATTAAAAAAAAAAAGTTTTTAAAGATTGCATAACCGATAGTACAGCCAGAAATTAGTTGTCTCATTTTTATTTATGTGATATACCTACTTTTATAGCAAATAATAATATTTTTGTCATTCCTATAACAAATAATGTGAAATATAAATAAAATTTTGACCAAGAAATATAATTTTTTAGACTGAACAACGATCACAATATATTGTAATGAAAAGTACCTGGCCCGTCCGCAAGGGCGGGGGGTTGGGGGTTTAACCTCCTTCCCTCCCCATTGCAACACAATTTGACATTTTTTTATAGAATTTCGGACTGATAATCATGTAGGTATTGAAAAAAATTTTTCCCACTCATAACGCTAATAATTCTCAATCTCATCGTTCAATTTTATTTGACGACTTTTTTTCCCTTATAAACGGAATTGGAAAGTTGGATGACCTTTTTTTTAAAATTAAAAAGTTTGACGACTTTTATTTCAGAAATTACATTTAATATATTTTTGAAATTTAAATCCCCTCCGCCAACGGTAAATCTTGAGCACGGGCCTTTAAGACGACTCGGAAGGCATTCTCTTTTCGTCTTTTTTCCTCTCATTCAGTTTCCATTCTAATATATACAGTAGCTTCCGTGTCGTCTTAAAGTACAATTTTCCAGTCAAATTCTAATTTCGTTATGCTTTAATTACAATTCTACTCCAGTTTAATTATTATACCTACTTATTTAAAAAAAAATTACCGTTTTAAAGCCTTTCTCCGCTATCTTCAAATCTTCGACATTTACTTCCGTCGGTCTTGCGGTGCCTTCTTCGGGAGTAATCACGTTTTTTTTTCGATGCAGTAGTAATGTGGACCGAGGAATTCCAAATTCACGCGCAACTGCACGTAGCGAAGTTCCTAATGCCATTGCGGCAACTGCGCGCCGCAGAATTGCCGGATCTCGTTTTTCCGTTTTCCGCTTGAAGGATCGTCCCATTTCTAGGAAAAAAAAATAGGGGGGGGGGGGGTTTACTATTTCAATACATTGAACCAAAGTTTGACCACAAAAAACACAGTAAAAAAATTTTTATGCGTAAAAATACGGGGGGTAGGTATCGGACCACCTCAAAGCGGTCGGTTTCGGACCACCATGACATTTTACAAACAATGACTTGTTATTCTCTTATAACAATAAAAGCGATCAAAATGCTATAGCACCTCTAAAAGTCTAGTCCATAAGGAATATAAAAAACTTACCTTCCGATTTTCCAAGAGACAATAAAGCACTCAAAGTCAAAGTTTTGTGTCCACTGCCAAATTAAATTCTACACTCGCCAAAACACAACACGTCACATAACCACAAAATGAAATGTGTCAGAAAGCTGCGTCATATCTCCAAATTGTCGGTATTGAAGGAGCTTTCAAATACATATACCGACATTTAAATGGAAAGTACGATTACTGAGAAACAGGTGGAGGTCGGGATGGGACCACCGGTCGGTATGGGACCATGTTACCCTATATATATATATATATATATATATATATATATATATATATATATATATATATATATATATATATATATATATATATTACTTTTCAGTGCTGCTGTAACACTGTATGCCCTCACAGCAGGCTTTGTTTCCGTTCCTCTCCATGCGAAATCAGAAAGCAATTTACGCCAAATGCACCTAAAATAATTTTTCGGCTCTGATGCTGCGAAACTAAGATAAATGTATATACAGGGTCCGGCAATGAAGTATGGTGTTTTTGAAAAAATTGACACATTTTCATTTTTAAAATCTGTTATTTTAATACATTAGTGGAATGATGCCATTTGAGTAACATAACATAGTCAGGTGCGAAAAATTACATCAGTTAGGTGGCGTCCATTCTTGCCGAAGCATTCTTGGAGACGGATTGCAAAATCGTCCATACTCCTTTCGAGCATGGAACGAGAAATCTTTTCAATTTCGTGCGTTATGCTTTCTGAAAGAGCCACAAAAGTTCGCGGTTTGTCTATGTAAACTTTGGATTTTAAGTAGCCCCATAGTCACAAAGTAGTCACAACATGAAAGGTCTGGTGACCGAGGTGGCCATTCCATATCTCCATGCAACGAAATAAGGCGCCCAGGAAAGTGTTCCCTTAAAAAGGCCATTGCAGCTCTTTATGTATGGCAAGTCGCCCCATCTTGTTGGAACCAAACTGTATTGAGGTCAATGCGTTGTCTTCTTAGTTCGGGTAGAAAATAATCACGCAACATGGGGCAATAGCGATCTGAGTTCACTGACACTGTTCGTCCGTTTTCACGAAAAAAATACGGGCCAATTATGCAATTTCGAGCTACGGCACACCAAACAGTTACCCTTTCAGAGTGCAGAGGTTGTTCATGCAGTTCTCGAGGGTTTTCGTGTGCCCAGTATCGAAAGTTTTGTTTGTTTACCATCCCTGATAAATGAAAATGGGCCTCGTCACTCATGAACAAAACAATGTTGCCGTGCAGCTTTTCCAGCATCCTTTCTGCGAACCTGTGTCGTCTCACAAAGTTATTTTGGAGCAGCTTCTGAAAAACCATAATTTTATACGGATGGTAATGGAGGTCCAAATGTAAAATTCTGCGAACTGAACGATCTGACATTCCAAGAGCGCGTGCGTGACGTACCACTGAAAGGCAAGGGCTAGTATCCACCGCTTGTTGCACTCTTGCAATGTTTTCCGGGGTTCGCACTGTTCGATCTCTTCCCCTTGCAGTCCCAGGTCTCAACGATCCGGTTGTTTGAAATTTATTTACCCACTTCAAAATAGTTTGACCATGCCGACCAACGTTAAAATGGTTTCGAAATCGTCGCTGTGTGAGCACAACAGAATGACCAGTTTTAATAAAAGTGTTGTGAATAAACACGCGATGTGCCACAGACCACGGCTCCACCGCTACTAAAATAACATCGCGGAACGAGTACATATCAACAATCGTGAAAACATTGGCTCGACAGTGCTGCACATAACGGTCGTTGCAAAAACACCATACTTCATTGCCGGACCCTGTATCTTACTAAAATATTGAATTTATCTTCATCCGACTGAATTGTTTGTTCGAATTCTATGAAATCCTCTTTCGATGTAAATGGTGTAAACGGTATAATACACATGCTTTCTATATGTATCCCGTTTTTCTCCCGTATCTCCTTCCGCAATGAAATCACTTCCTCAGTCAGCCTCGTTACTATTTTTGTCATTTGGGCAGTATGCTTCTGAAATTCATCCTTTAGCGCTACAATATCTTCTCTTCCACAGTTGCATTTGGTTTTTTTGGAAGACGATTCGGGGTCTGAAATAATTTTAAAGCAAAAGAAAAGGATTTAAGCTATGTCCGTTTATGGCAAATTATGTAAAGCATAAGAATCTGCTGGGTGTTGATAGCTACCTTTTTCCCGGACACTTTCGAGATTAATATATCGGTTTCCAGCATCAAATATTGATGGAGACTTCCGCACATCTATGAAAGCGATACGTCTGTTAAAGTACATAAATCATTCAAAAAAAATTAATCTTTTAACCTTATGCGACGCGTTGCGGTTCACTTTCTCGATAATAGCTGCTAAAATATTTTTCGGTAGGTGTTGGTAGAAACTGGAAACCTGTCAACAGTTAGTAAAATTATTGAATTATCGACACGAAATTTTCAAACTTACCATTGATCATCAGGAATTTGCAATAGTCCAAGTTTTCTGTGTCCGTATCGGTAATCATTGTCAGTGATTTATGACGAAATGCTTTTAGGGAACAAACAAATGCAAATTCTACACTGTAATCACCAACTAATTTTCTAAAATTTATTGCTTAATATTAAAATTGTATCTCTTCCTACTTTTATAATCTCTGTCTACTGTTTTAATTTCTATCTACTCTCTACTCTCCACTTATTTTTCTTTGAAGTGGACCAGCGGAATAAATAATATATCGAGTTCACTAGATTCTAGCATCATAACCTTCGACTGCACTTGATTTAATAAATGGCAGCTTGATTTTATTGGTGTTTCGACAAAATCTTGCAAACTAATGACAGGAAAGCCTTTTAAAAGAATTTCGTTGTTTTGGTAAAATATTTTTGTTAATTTAAATAAACTGTTTCTAACAAGATAAAAATTATCTGGAGGATTTATTGAGAGTTTAAAAGATTTAACTTTAACAAATTTGTATGTATCCCCTTGCAATGTGCCAAATAACGGAAAATGTTTATTGCCATTACTAATTACGAATTTACTTCGTTCTACACAACGATTGTAAATTTGTGTGACAATGTCATTACCCTTTTTCACAGCTTTTTTAATTCGTTGGAGTTTGTTTTCGAATTTGAAAGCAGAAACATATTCTAATGATCCATATACCGTTGCGTCAGCAGCCAAATGAATCAAAGAACGAAAATTGTATGTAAGAAGTTTTGGTGAATAAAGCTGTGGAATACATTCTACAAATGAATTAAGAAGCTTGCTTGCGCACTGATGGTTCAAACTAGCATTTTTTGGTTCTAAAAGAATGCGAATGCCAAGGCTTAACTTTAAAAAATGGTGACATCTTTCGCTATCTAAAATATTTGACAATACAAAAGGTCCAGTATATAATAAAACTGCCTTAGTTCAGTTGCTTTCCATCTGTCTAGTTCATCTAAATCACGGGGAGACCTACAAAATTCATAAGCTATATGTTTTTTTAAGGACAGCAGTGCTTTATTCAATTTTCTGATCTTATCGGGAGTTAATGAATATATTTGATTTCTATGTTTTATCCAATGAGTAAGCAAAGACTTCATAGCACCGAGACACACAGTATGCATATAATCTAATGGAAAGTTATCGATGCAATCAATCGAAAGATTTTCAATAGCTACCTGGCTTAAATTTAAATGATGCTTCTTTAACTAAATGATTCATTTGATCTCGATTCATGAACGCCATGTGGAAAAATAATTCTATGGTCCAATCGCTCTCCTTTTTGTATGCCTTTAGTGCAAGAATAGTAACCAGTATGAGTTTTTACATTTAGAACAAAACTTCGAGCGCGTGCATCATAAATAAACGCTCTGCACTTAATTTTATACTTAATGCTTCTATAAATCATCCCCTCCTATAGTAATTGAGACAGTTCTTCCACAAATTTCTTTAAGAAATCGCTTGAGTTTGGAGGTTTTGAATATCCACCATAAATGCCTATCATAAGCATAACGTTATAGTTTACGACGCCAGCTAAAATTTGCCAAACTTGACTTTTAAAACTTTTAGGTAGACCGTCTATGCTGAAATCCAATTCAATTTCATTGCTTGATATTTTTCCTTCGTTGGATTTGAAAAAATCAGTTAAAGCATCTTTCAATCCGTAATGGATGTATTGACCATTTTCCATGACCCGTACTAAGTTTTCCCGAGGCGTTTCCTTTAAAGTTGTCACGGTAGTTGAATATTCAACATAATAATATCACAAAAAAAAAAAATCTCCATCGTCCTCTAAAAGAGAGAAATCGCAATGTATGAGTTTAATTCTAAGTAAGATTAGGTTAGATGTGTTAGCTAGCACAATTCACGGATTTAAGTTAAGTTAGATTAGGTTAGTTGTTGTAACGATCACAGTTCCCGAATGTAGTTTAATTCAGATCGAGTTAGATGATCAACATAAGTCATGTCGACGGAGTAAACGATGAACGACACATAAGTACAAAGAAACATTTAACGGACGCACAACGCAGTCGAACATCGACACATTGATCAGCAGAGCAACACGATTAAATGGTGCACACGAAGAACACCATAGCCATCAACGGAAATAACCAAATTGTAATAATAACCAAAACACGGCAAAATCTACAAGATACCGCGATCCGAATCATCTTGTCACAAATCCACACACCCGGCAGAGCAATGTATGGGCTGAGTCGTACATGCTGACGACATCAGACCTAGGCCAATAATTGACCTACATACGGCTGATGCCGAGTGGATGACCGAACAGATGACTGCCGAACTCAATACCACCGATCGAATAATAACTAAAGCCAGTGATGGGAGGAAAAAGGAATTGACTCGAGACACTAATAGTACGTATACATGGATGATTCAGAGGTCCAAAGATCGAAAGATTGAAATTTGAATCGCGTATATGACAACACCGGATTGAAACATCAAAAGATCGAAATGAGATTGAAATGACACGTAACTTAACCTTCAGTTCATTTCTATTCCTACGGTCGTGAAGTGCGAAAACAATGACGAAAATGAAAGTTTTGAGTGTTGCTGTCATGCATTTGTTTCAAAATCAATTTTCAATGCTAATGAATTTACGTCGAAGATTGATTAAAAAACGAAGAATTGAATTGATTAGAAGATTGTCGCGGCGCACAAAATTAATCGGGTACAACCACATAAAGAGGATGTCAACTTTACATGAGACTTTGATAAATATCTCAAAAAAAGAGTCAGAAGAATGTGGATGAGAAACAGGAGCAAACACTGGTGGCTTTCGGTTGTGAAAAATTCTGAGTTTCAAGAAGAAATGCTAGAACATTTCCGGATGGATCGCGAAACATTCAATTATGTTTGCAGTGAGTTGTTTATAGAACTAAGGCCCAAGTCTGGTACGGTGCGTGATCCCTTATCTGTGGATATGATAGTAGAAATTGGAATTTACAAACTGGCTTCATGTGCCGAATATAGAGTAATAGCAAACCAGTTCGGAGTGCATAAGAGCACCGTCCAGAAATGCTTGTACAAACTTTGTAATGCTATGATAAAAGTGTTCCTGAAGCAAGAGATAAAAATACCGTCTGGAACAGAAGCTGAGAATATTATCCAAGGTCTCGAAAAGAAAAGTGGCGTTCCGCAAATTATTGGGGCTATTGACGGGACTCACATACCATCAACAGGAACTTCCGATTATATTAACAGAAAGGGATGGGTGTCGTTAGTATTGCAAGGTTTGGTGGATTGCAATTACAGGTAAATTATTTATATATTTTATATACGACACTGCATTTACATGATAAAAATATTCACAATAAATTTATGGATATAACCTGCAAGCATCTGGGAAGTGCGCATGATGCCACCGTGTTAAAGGATTCATTTCTTACTATTGAAGAGAGGACTTTTGTGGGTTTAAGTATACTTCGTGTTTGATTTTCATACTAATTTTTCAATATATTGACAGCCTTCAAAAACTATTGAAGGAAGAGATATAACAGCATTTATCATTGGTGACAATGCATATCCGCTGCAGAAGTGGTTAATTAAAGGATATTCCGGGGTTTTAACGCCCGAACAAGATTCCTTCAATGCATATACAAACAAAGCACAAATCGTAGTGGAAAATGCTTTTGGCCAGTTGAAGGGAAGATGGCGAATAGATGTCAACGTTAGTTTTGTACCGAAAATTGTTGCGACTTGCTGCATTCTTCACAACATCTTAGATAGAAGGAAACTTCCTTACAGGGAGGCGTGGAATGAAGAAGTCACATCAACCAGCAATATCTTAATTCAACCATTCAATCAAAGCGAGCTATTTACTTTACAGGGTGAAAAAATTAGAAATCATCTGAAAAACTATATGGCTATGAAATATCCATTAATTAAAAGTTTAAAAACCAAGTAATATATGTTTAATTTTTGTTTGCTATATCTTACATATGTACATGTTTCAATAAAATTTTGTAAGTGGTTGACAATATTTTTCTACGTTACTCTACATATAAGTGAATGCGTGTAATGCATTTTTTCCCATTTCAAAGAAGCATTTTGAGTTAACTGTTGTGGCTTCGACAGCAATTGAAAAAATATTGATAATTTTTCAAATTCGGAGACTGTCTTACATGCAAAATAAAATTATTTGCGTATTCGAGACGTTCGAGGCGTATTCGAAACCAGCTTTGTATCTGCGAATTGCAATTAATACTCCTTTTTAACGCGAAGTTTTAGCAATTACTACCTCGAACTTGTATAAACTATCAACGATAATGTATGAGATGTGGCAACATGAAACTCCAGCACATTCACTTTTAATTAAAAAATAGCTAGAAACAAAATTTAGTTAAAAATCCCTATGAAATAACAAAATGCAACGCAAATTTATGGGAAAAAAAAGATTCATTTCAAACGATATGTACTTATAGAATATTGTACGCATAATTTTAACTAACTTATTACTTAAAACTAATAATCAGGTTAGTCCACTGCATTGAAGTTGCGCAGGAAACTTCTTACATCAGCGGAATTATCGATGACGCTTTCTGAGGCTGTACTGGCGGCAAATTGCTGATTTGCCTTAACAAAAATATCCCGTAATCCCTTTAAGAACGATTCAGTGCTTTCCTGCAAGACCTCTTTTGCTGTCGCCTTAAATTTTTCATCTGCTTCGGCTTCAATTCCTTGTACCGCTTGAACTCCAAATCCATAATTTTTTTTTGTTCGTCGAAAAAATGTTTCGATGCCTCTTTGTAGCGAATATTAAGATGGGAGGGTGGCCTTAGCACAACTTAGAACCTGACCGAAGTCCAGAACCAAGAGTGCTGAGGTCGGAAAGTGGAATGGCTAATGCCATTCAAGAGGCAAAACAAAAAAAAAAAAAGAATTGCCCCGAGAGCAGGGTGCCCTAGAACTGGCCGTGAAGGCCCCTCGTCCGCATTAGCGGAGCACCCTTTAACCAACCCCGACGGATGCTGGGGTGCCGCTTTGCTAGCTCGCTGCGGCTGGGGTGGGTTCTTTAAACAAATGGGGATGGTTGGCTCTCAAGAAACGGGATGCTACGTATATTCATCCGTCATGAATTGTAGCCGCAAACTGGTATTTAAAATACCCAGGGACCAAAAAGGGGGCATCGTTCCGTACAGGAAACCACCCAGGCTCTGCAACATGGGCTGACTAAGCAGACCCAGTGCTCGTGACAACACACGGAGCCAAAACTTGAAAAATCTACGAAAGGGAAAACGGGAAAAAGGCTACCTCTCTTTTCTAAGGAACCCGGGTGAGGCAGACAGCCCCGGGCCCCCGATGTTAGTGGAGCCCTGACCCCGATGGTCTGGGGTCCTCCACCTTCTGATACTGGCCATATATCAAAAATTCAAAAAATCTAAATCAAAAACAGAAGCTATGTGTGGCCAGTATCCCTCCCTTTCAAGATGCTGAAAATACCGGAAAAATTCACGAAAACTACATTGTTATTTGTAGGCCAGCCAGGCCACGCGCAGACTCTGAAAAGTAAGAGAACTTCTCGGGCTTACACCCAATAAGAAGGCCTGATATCTTGTATTTAAGCAAACATTATTGTTTATTCATAAAGCGCATGTAAGTATTAACACGGATGATAGTGTCGATACCATTAATTTAATAATTTAAATTTAATCCAATAAGAAACTCTAAATGAAACGGATCTCCTAACTTCTATGGTACCGAATCATAGCATATACATTATCATTTTTCCGACGATTTAACCATAGTCCAAGATATATGGATGGGTTTTGGTCATACAATTAAAATATGCAAAATCTACGAAAAATCAATCTTAGAACTCGAATATACCTGGAGTGATCTTAGTGACCGCAATCATTACTTTTAAGAGATGAACTAAAAATAAAGATAATTGAAATGAGCGCCTGCAATCATCCTAAAGACTTAACCACCCTGTGTTCATCAATAGCTGAATTTCTTTTATATCATCACAAAAATTTCACTTTTAAATCCCAGGGTCTGAGCACAGTAAAAAAAAAAAAACTCGAGTTTTCCTTTTCCCCCAGTGTTGTTTCTTTGTTTTCTTTTCTTCTTTCAAACGAATAGATAATGAGAGCAGATGTCCGTTTATGGTATATTATCAACCAAAACCCATTCGAAATAGTGCTAATTGGCTAACAATATGACAGCCAAATTTCAACGCCTAATACTACTTAACATTAAACTTTATCATACTAGTAACGCATCAAAAGCGTAATGGGTGAATTCTGAATCACATATAAATCCATAATTTTGTTGAATGAGAAATCGGATGCAACATACGTATGAGGGTGTTCTTTTTTTTTTTTTTTTTTTTTTTTTTTTTTATAGGCCCCACCCACCAATGATGCTAGCCACCTTATCGTGGTGGAACTGCACATTGTTACCACGAGGGGTGCGAGGTGAGTAGGATCGCGGCACTGGTACAAATGATTGTGCGCGAGGGTTAAGTCTTGGCGACTCTACATTCCCAGTCCGGGACGGAAGGTTCAATTGGGCCATGCGCTCCAGCATCACACGCATGCCGTTTTGCAAATCATTAATTTGTTGCTGAAGTCCGCTTAAATCTTGGGGCACTATAGAGCGCGCTCCTGCGGCTTCTGACGTCACATCTGATATTGGGGACGCTTTCGATGACGGGCCAGGTGGCTGAACTAAACCTTCCGCCCCCGACTCGGCCTGCAAATCGAAGTCCCTGATTTCCAAATCATCGTTTCTCATGCCTCGGGTTCTTACTCCCGGCCGTTGTGTTTTGGGCCGAGCCCCTCGTGGCATAGATGCTGCAGCAGTGGGGGCCTGTCTGGCTCCTAAGGGGAGACTCAGTTGTCCACGGCACAGCGGGCAATCTGTACGGTTTCTGAGCCATTGCTCCAGGCACGTTTCATGAAATGTATGTCCACATTTTGTGGTATACGTGTCCTGGACAGCAGCGAATGACTGCTGGCATATGGAGCACTGAGCCTCCACTGTGGTGCCAGACAGGTCCTCACTACTGTGTCGCAGTGGCTTTGTCAGTTTATGAAAAGATTTCTAAGAAAAGTGAAAATTCCAATTAGGTTTTGCACGTTAACGTGACTAACGAGTTAATACGCTTATAACTAAGTGGAGTTGCTGCAAATTCAAATAGCAACCCAATGCACAACAGGGTGTGACTAACTCTTTCAAAGAGATAAATCTTAACAGCTAATAGGCCAAAGTGCCAAATTCAAAAATATATATAATATATATATATATAAGAAAAAAAATAATATATATATAAGAAAAAATATATATAAGAAAAAAAATATATATATATAATATATATATATACCACCTTGATCAAAAAGTTCCCGGAATCACCATCGTGTTTTGCTCTCAGTCACCCGATTTGAGTATTTTTTTTTTTTTTAGGTTGCTACATCTGTTATTGACATTCGGTCAAATTTTCAGGTTAATAGCTTGACATTTCTAAAAACAACGGCGTGTTGAGTAAATCTATTTTGTGCGTGTTCTCGATTTTGTACAATTTGAAAAATGGAATTGAATTTGCAACAACGAGTTTGTATAAAATTTTGCGTTAAAAACGGTTTCAATGGTGCAACGACATTGCAAATGTTAAAAAAGTGTTTCGGCAACGATACTCTGAAGAAAACAGTCGCTTATCAGTGGCACAAACGTTTCAAAAGTGGCCGTAAGTCCGTGAACGATGATGAACGCAGTGGCAGGCCATCAACATCGAAAACCGACGAAAACATCAACAAAATTAAAGAGTGGATGACCGTAGACCGCAAATTGACCATTAGAGAGATGGCAGAGGAGTTGGATATTGCTTTTGGATCCGTTCAAGACATTTTGGTGAATGATTTGGGCCTCAGACGTGTCGCTGCGAAGTTGGTGCCGAAAGAGCTGAATTTCATGCAAAAAAGGGACCGCATTGACGTCGCAAAAGACATGATTTCCAAGGTCGAATCCGACCCAACATTCATAAAACGGATCATTACTGGAGATGAGACATGGATATATGAGTATGACACGCAATCCAGACATCAAGCGAGTGAATGGCGAACGACGAATGAACCGCGACCGAAAAAACCACGTCGTTTCCAGTCGAAAAAGAAGGTGATGCTCACAGTTTTCATGGATTACAAGGGTATTGTGTATCATGAATTCCTTCCACAAGGCCAGTCAGTCAACAAGGAGTATTATTTGGGCGTTATGAGACGTTTGCGTGAAGCGATTCGCCAAAAAAGACCGGATTTGTGGGCAAACAACTCTTGGATCTTGCACCACGATAACGCACCGTCGCACAATGCCATCGTTATCCGTGAACATTTCGCTAAAAACGAAACGAAAACCATTCAACAACCACCGAATTCGCCTGATTTAGCTCCCTGCGATTTTTTCCTATTCGGTCGACTCAAGAAACCACTCCGCGGAACGCGTTTCAGCGCCCGAGATGAGATCATGGAAAAATCGAAGATGGCTCTTATGGCCATACCGCAAACGGAATATAAAAAATGTTTCGAGGATTGGATCAAGCGCTGGCATATGTGCGTTGCAGTCGACGGGGAGTACTTTGAAGGAGACAATATCAATTTTGATGAATAATCTTGTATTTTTTATTTACTGAATAAATTCCGGGAACTTTTTGATCAAGGTGGTATAAGAAAAAAAATGTATATAATATTTATATATACTTGTGTGCACACCGGTGGTGTGACTAACTCTCAAGATTGATAATCAATTAGCAAAGCCAACTGGCTACTATTGAATGAAAAATATAAATTCGAAAAAGATTTAAATTTTCAAAATCTATACAAGTGTGTGCACATCAGGTGGTGTGCCTAACTTTCAAGATTGGAAATCAATCAGCAAAGCCAACTGGCTACTATTGAATGAAAAATATAATTTCGAAAAAAGATTTAAATTTTTAAAGGTTTTAAATTTTCGAAGTTAGATTTTAAAAAATGTAATTTCAAAAGATCGGCCCTTTTATTAAGCGAAACCCGATCCATTCATCTCCATTTCAGGTCCGCTGGCTGGCTGGCTTGAACAAGACGCAAGAAATTGAAAGGTGAAATTGTGAACAAGATTAAAGTGTGAAACTATGTGAAAAATGATTGAAGGATGTGAATGTTTAGTGTGAAAAATATTAACGATTGAAAAAATTGTACAAATGTGAAAGTTACATTGGGTCGGTTCCGGAAGGGTACCGCCCAGTATGGGGGACTGTTTCTCCCACCCGAAATTCCTCGAAAAGAGAGGAGCAAGGGACCAAAAACAACTATGTTGCTGCTTGACTCAACCTCAGCAAATGGTTCAAGCTTGGCCAAGCTGCAGGGACGTGTAGGCGGCGCCACGCCAACCCCACGTAATCCACTACAGCCTGAACCAAACCCAAGCCAAAAGCCGAAGCTGGGCCAAGACAGCAAGGATTTACAAAAATTTGGGACAGCTTCCCAACATAAAGTGGGGCAGGGGCCTTTCGGTTGACCGGGACAGGAGCGGCGGTAAACCACCACAACCTGTTATCCGCGGCCAACCTCCAGGTTGCACCCAGAGTCAAAAAACTCACAAAGACAAAACAACAGGAAGCTGCCCAAGAGGTAATCTACAAGGAATGATTTTAACAGGATAGGACTGGGAAGGACGTTTGCGGCTATTAGGGAAGAGCGAGCAATGCAGGTCTTAATAAAAGGGGTTTTGTTCTCTCGAACGAAATGAATTGAATCGCAAAGGAGGCGATTCTAAGACCTGCGAGTGAGAATGGAATTTTAAGGTTTGAAGACGTAAAGTCTTAAGGGGAGTATGAGTCGAAACTCATAAGTATTTTCTCACTGTGGTGTGGGTTGCCCAAAACAAGTTTCAGGCCCCACGTTGGGCGCCATTTGTAGCGAATATTAAGATGGGAGGGTGGCCTTAGCACAACTTAGAACCAGACCGAAGTCCAGAACTAAGTTGTGCTAAGGCCATCTTCATCTTCATAATCGCTACATCTTCTTGCGTCGATTTAATTATCCCTCCCAACTTTTCAATTGATTTGGAATAACTGCAATATCCGCTATTCGCACGTTTTTTGCTACTTTTCCTAACACAAGGCGAACATTGATTAGGGCATCAAATTAAGTAACAACAATCTTACTTGGTGGGTTAGGTGTTAAATCTCCAAGCGTACTGTCTTCTCCATCACCATTTGTTGAAGTGTCTGTTGCTGGCTCTATTGACTTGTCCACATATGGATTTTCATCTGTGAAACATTTATATTATGCATTAAAGAAAAATACTCAAATATCACAATTATACTTACTTCTGCTTGTATCGACGCCCGAACATATAACATCTGTTGGTGGTGTGTGCCTAAGTAATCGCTGCAGTATCTCGAAATATGGGCAAGAATGCCGATTATTGCCACTTATCTGGCTCTGTTTTTTCATATTCGTATATGATCTCTGCAGATTTTTCCACCTAATTTCAATTTGCTGCGCATTCTTAGAAATATAGCCTCTCAACAACATTTCTTTTTCTATTTTGGCGTAAACTTCCGAATTTCGGAACAGTTTCCCGTCAAATAGCTGAAGAGAACTCTGCTCTTCCATTATTTTTAGAAGAGCAATAGTTTCTTCATGGCCCCAAATATTTCTTTTCGCCATCTAGAATTAGAAAATAAATGAACCGTGAAAAGTGTTATGCAGACTTAATCGAAAAAAAAACATTTACTTAACTTTTCAATCGAACCGTCAACGTTAATATTCGTAAGTTTAATCACAACAACCTTCCACAACACCTCGCAAAACACGAATGAAAAACTATCTAACGTAACACGTGCGCTACGTTGACAGCTGCATATGACAAGTCGTTGGATCTTTCAATCTTTCGGTATACATGAACAATTTCGATTCGATCCAGGCTCAGTTATTGGATCGGATCGAATCGATCCCATTTGAATCCAATCTGCGTCTATATGAGATTTTTCAACAACAACAACAACAACAAAGAACCAATCCTAAGTAGCATTCCAGAAGTCGGTTGCGATATATACATAAACCGGAGAGTTTATTTGCTCATTTCAAGCGTACTATCGTCATCATCAACAGCAACACCAGCAACAGCATCAACATGAATAAGTATATCTTCGACATTCAATTCGTTTCGGGAATTCCAGAAAATATTTTATCAAGGAACCTGCTATTCTTCCTTTTGGATCGGTATGCCCAATGCTTTACCATTTCACTCCGCCTTATCCGCATCAAGAGCTAACCGCAAAAGCAGGCCAACAAAACCAATTTGAAGTCGAAAACATAAATGGTTTGTGCTGGACTGATGGCAACATGGACTATAACCAGTTACCAACGATAATGAGCTACTACTCCGACTGCACTATATACGTTAAAGGAGATACCAAAGAACGATTCATCAAACTATAGCTCCCAACCACTAAAATAGTGCAGCTTGAAATACCTAGGCTAAGCGATCTTGAAAATTTTACTATATATTGTGAAATACATAAATTTAAAAAACCTAATATCCGTTGTTCTGCTCAAAATTGTATAAATATATATTTGTATATGTTAATGAATAGCAATAAAATATGAATTTGCAACCTCACAAACAATCTTTTATTCAATCAAAATTTCACTCTTTAGAGCTTTAATAGCCCTGAGAAGAGCTGTTGTTGAAAGGTAATTTACTCTTTGACTAAAATTTTGGTAGCCCTGAAAAGGGCTGTTTTTTAATTTACTGGTTTCTTCTTCAATGCCACATGTGTTTGACTCCGTCCACTAAATAGTGGCTCCTATATATCACCACTACTGTGTTTTTGTGGTAGATAATAATCCGGTCCTCTCTCCCAGATATTTTGTCCAGTACATGGGCACTGTATAGAAATTCTACATCCAACAGTACGATCATCATATATATTCATAATGCGAATTTATTTTTTCTATGAGTTCCCTATGACTAAGTTCGCTTAATAATATGTTTGATAATATGTCACTTAAAATTACCAGATTATAAACTAAAAACTTATAGCTATTTTCAATCTTAAAATTTAGAATACTCGTTTCTGACGCTATGTCGTGCTGTAAATCTAAAGTATCGCAGGCTATTCGCTCCTCTAAATTTGATAATATGACCTCGAATGCGTTCAAGTTGAATGTGAGCTCTGACCCACAACCTGTAAATTATGCTTTTTAGTTAATTATACAACTTAAATTTATAATTTTACCTTTCAACTCTAAAAAATATTCTTTGAGTGGTTTGCAATATGTGCAATGGAAATATTTATTGCTGAACACCACTTCCTGTCCTAATTCTTCTTCTTCAAACAAGGATTCCATCTTCTACAAAATAAAACAAAGAATTTTAATGATTTTTTAAAAAATATATACATAGAGGCGTACTTACTTAATGTTCTAAACGCTGAAAATTCGTCAACAAACTTGTTTCAATAAAGACTCTTACAGTCCTTTTACATGAAAATCAAAAACCATAATTCTATGCTTATCAAATAATTTCACGATAATAATATATTCTTAAACTCTGAAGTACTAAAAAAACCGTAAATGAAAAAAATATTATAGTGATGCTGCTATCACGTCAATGCTAAAAAAACGCTACCAAACTTGCATTGAGAAATCCCATTCCCTAATCACATTAATGCTAAAAAACGCTATCAAGCTAAGAATTCTCATTTTGTGAAATTCGTTTGCTGTTATCGCATCAATGCTAAAAAACGCTAACAAGCTGCTATTGCGAGATTCTGATTTTTCCATACGCTATGTGATAATCGTTCAAATTCAAGACGTTTAGTGCTGTTATCGCGTCAATGCTAAAAAACGCTTCCAAACTAACATTGAGAAGTCCCATTCTCTCATCAGATACATGCTAAAAAAAA
The DNA here is from genome assembly GCA_963978885.1 of Nemotelus pantherinus. Lineage (NCBI taxonomy): Eukaryota > Metazoa > Arthropoda > Insecta > Diptera > Stratiomyidae > Nemotelus > Nemotelus pantherinus. The sequence goes on along the minus strand of OZ022265.1, from coordinate 80,759,576 downwards.
CGCTATCAAACGAAATTCTAATTTTTCCATGCGCTCTGTGAACCGACAATCGCTGTCGCAATGCTTAAAAACGCTACCAAGCTAAAAATTTTCAGGTTGTGAATTTCGTTTGTTGTTATCGCATCAGTGCTAACATTTCTCATAGTGCGATTTAACCAAATCTAATATACGTTAGGCAGTTCAAAGTTGCATAAATATGTATTTCTATATGTCAATTAATAGCTTAAGATGTAAGCGCTTAACAATAAAGCATGAATATATTTTGCTCAGCAAACATACTTTCATTTATCATATCTGTTTGTAAATGAAAAACGTGTGAAGAACGTATGGGCGACTGAAAACTGTTAATAGCCCAGTATAGAACGTGGACTGATTTAGGGATGAAGATTGAAATAATGGAAAGTAAACGGGTTGTTCAAAGGTTTCGATTCCAGCGTTTCAATCTCAATCTCTAAATCAGTCCGCGTCGTTTATTGGGCTAATAACTGCATTTTGTGACAAGGAAGATTTTCAGGATAGAAAAGCTTGAAATCAGTGACGTTTACTATTTGAACTAGAACATTTACTCTTTGATTAGGAATTTGCTAGTCCTGATAAGGAGTGGAAATCGAGCGTTTTGGCTAGTGGTTGGGATTTTCAGAAAAACACAATTCCTGGTTAAATGTTAAGGATATGGTGTTAAATAATTTAAATGAAACATTGTATAGTTTGATTGAAAGAACAATTATTTATTAAGTGTACGTAAAGTTGAAAAAGTTTTTTCATTTTTAATAAATCGTATGTAAAATTGAACACGTTTCTTTATTTCGCATATTATCCTATGAACACTATAACATTCACAAGTATCTGGTCCAGATTTCGCATCATCATAAGCCCAAGGACAGCTCACATAATGTTTTCCAAATTTGCTGACTTTCTGCTCAATAATGGTGTAGGGCTTCAAAAACGTATAGTTCCTCATAAATTTGTCAAAGTGTTCCTCAAAAATGTATTCTTTGTTAGCGTAGAAAATTTTTTTGCAATCCTCAAGAGAACGTTGAAGATCGTTATCCGTTGCGTTGTTGTTGTTGTTGTTGTTATTCATGATTATCAGCGCGATGTGTATTGTTTCACGATTCAAGTAATATTCTATAAAATATATAATAGAAATAGCTAAAATATGTGTCGCGATGATGTTGAATCTCCCGGAGCTGCCAATGTTTTCCACTGCGAGTAAATTGTGTCGTCAATAGTGTCGTCTTCGTCCGTATATAATACCGGTTTTTCTATTTCATCGACTAGGTTCTTCTTCTCAACAGATTTTCCAATATCAACCAGATGTAAATCGTATATGCCTGCACCGTCCTTGACTAGACCTTTCGATGTAATCGACAACGAACTTTTGCTTATAATGTCCAACGTTTCCCCAATCAGCTTGTTGTATCGGTCAGGCAAGAACAGTACGTTCTCTTCCAATTCTAGACAAACTTTTTCACCAAATCTTGTTTTCTTCACGATACCATTCAGCACTTTGTACGGTTGGTTAATAACCAAGTCTTTTACGCTAATACAAGGCTTAAAATATCTTGCGATATCGTTGAATGCCTGTATTGCTTCTATTTTGGCTTTTTTTTACAGTAGCGTCTCGATTATTGCCTACCGAGCTATATGGGCTGAGTGTTCGTCGTTTTAAACCTGAAAGCGGGAAAAAACTCCTCTTTTACTTCCAATCTGTTTTACGGTTAACTCGCTAAGATTTACTGTCTCTCCCCAACATCAAATTATTTTTTATATATCAAATTATTATATATATATATATATATATATATATATATATATATATATATATATATATATATATATATATATATATATATATATATATATATATATATATGTATATATATATATATATATATATATATATATATATATATATATATATATATATATATATATATATACATATATATATATATATATATACATATATATATATGTATATATACATATATATATATATATATATATATATATATATACATATATATACATATATATACATATATATATATATATATATATATATATATATATATATATATATATATATATATATATATATATATATATATATATATATACATATATATATATATATATATATATACATATATATATACATATATATATACATATATATATATATATATATATATATATATATATATACATATATATATATATATATATATATATACATATATAGATACATATATATATATATATATATATATATATATATATATATATATATATTTATATATATATATATATATATATATATATTATATATATATATATATATATATATATATATATATATATATATATATATATATATATATATATATATATATATATATATATACAGCTGCGAGCAGTGAAAAAGTAGTGGGGGCCTACATTTTACATTTCGTAAAATTACTAAGATATCAAAATAAATTCTAAATAAATTTTAATGTAAAATCAATGTACATATCATTAGCTAAATGTATGGATGAACAAGTTTATTTCACATGAATATTAAATAATATAATTCACTTTAAATGAGCTCTTATTAAAATTTCGGCGAGCAATAAAATAGTAGTGGATAAAAAAAAAACATAATTTTGGTAACATAAAACGGTATTTTGAAAAAAAATTTAAGTATTTAAAAGAAATGCTTAGTATTTGGTAGCATGACCGTTATTTTTAATTACTGCTGCACAACGCTTCCTCATCGAGTCTACGAGGCGCTCGCACCTTTCTCGTGGTATTGTCTCCCATGCACGCTGGGCCACAGCCCACAGTTCGTTATTGTTTTTGGGCTTGGCATCCCACACAGCTTTCTTGAGGTCAGCCCAGAGGTTTTCTATTGGATTGAGGTCAGGGGATTGAGCTGGCCAATCCATGACCTCAATTCCATTGTCCCGAAACCACAATTTTGCCAGCTTACTTGTATGCTTCGGGTCGTTGTCTTGTTGCAGTACCCACTTTAGAAGCATTTCATCCTCAGCGAACGGTAACATCACTTCCTGCATTATTTTCACATATGCATGTTGATCCATAATAGTCTTTATCCAATATAATGGTCCCACACCATTATACGAGAAACAGCCCCATACCATGATGCTTGATCCTCCATGTTTCAAGGTTTTTGTGGTGTACCGTGGATTGTACTCCGTGTTTGGAGGACGTCTCACATATTCGCGAGAACCTTTACCACCATATAAAACAATTTTGGACTCATCCGTCCACAAAATGTTCCTCCACTTTGGAATATGCCACTCCATATGTTGCTTGGCGAAATGAAGTCTGCGTACTACATGATTTTTTTTCAGAAGAGGTACTTTACGTGGACTTCGGGCATAGAGGTTATGTTCGCGCAGTCGTCTTCTTACGGTATGTACACCACAAGGTAATTTAAGCTGGTCCAAAATTTCAACAGCTGACATTGTTGGCCGAGATTTGGAACATTTTACGATTTGTCGTACGGTGGTTGCTGAAAGTTTCTTCTTACCACCCCTTTTTTCAACTTTTTTTATATATATTATTGCATTACGTATCATAGTCGGAGAACAACCAACAATCTCTTCCACTTCCTTATAAGTTTTACCTCTTTTTATAAGGTTTTGAATCATTTCTCGTTTTTCTTGAGTGCAATGCAAACCTCGTCCCACTAAAATTATACAATTATATTTTTTATTTATTTTGCCACCATAAATATCTAATAACACAATAAACTTACTTTTTATTAAAAAACTATAATCAATTTTAACGTAAAAAATATTTTGCCTTCCTATTTGCTCTGTGCTACTATTTCACTGCTCGCTCAAAATGCCACATGCAGCGAAGCCTACTGCTTTAAAAAAAAAAACTATAACGGTTAAAGTATTTACAATTTTCACAGATGTAGTTGATGAACTAGAGATGATAATTTAGAAAAAAAATCGACACAAAAACCGTCTAAGGTTGAAAAAAAGAGCAGTATTCATATTGCAAGTGTGCACTACTATTTTAGTGCTCGCAACTGTATATATATATATATATATATATATATATATATATATATATATATATTGTTACCCGCCGCTCGCAAAATCTTCTCCGTTCCCTTTACCTCCCGTTGGAGTAAAAAGTGGGCAATTTCGGGTGGCCCAGCTCACGCGGAGAATGGGGTGAGTCGAAGTTTTAGGCGCCACTCGCTTTGTTCTATCACGAAATTGCCTAATAATCGTCGCCTAGAAGCGAGAAATCGTCGACGATCTTTCCCCTCACAAATCAAAGTTTCAAAACGCCCGACGCGCACTAATAACACCAGCGTTAGATGTTAATACACAATTCTATTTCACTTATGATTTACCTCTCTACCGACGGCGCCGCGTTACACAATGCGAGAAACTTATTCTAGTCCACCACTATGCTTAAATCTAAATTCTTTTGTCTATAATATACATATAATCTATCTAACCTGTCTCGATACTCAGCTGCCACACAATCGTTTCTTCGGGGATTCCCCCACGTAGCCGTTTTTTTTGTTGCTTATTCCGAACGCGACGCTGCGCTATGGTCTGCTCACCAGCCCCACGTAGTTAATTCGCCACCGGATCGCTGCGCTACCTCGAAACTACTCATTCAACTAAGATCGCCGCACCTCGCACTCGACTTTACGCTATATCGGAGTTTTATTTCACTGAATCAAGCGCTCCGCGCTTCTGGCCTTTTCCTGAATCCGTCACGGTTGGCACGAATCTCCACTGTCGTTCGATCAACGTATCAAAAACTCCATGTTATTAGTTCACCTCGAATTCGTCGTGGTTTGCCCAAATCTCCCCAGTCGTTCATTCGGCGATACTCCAACGTCGATCAATCCCCAGAAATGAAAAATAATTAATTTTCTCCGCTTCGTTAGATACGTCCGTATCTCACCTCGTTTCTGGATTCAAGAGCCCAGATTTATGCTCGAACACCTTCCACTAAGCCTCGGCTAGTGGTTTCCATCCCGCTTCTGCGGTATCTTTGCAGCCGTTGGTTTTTCCATCCGCAGCATTTTTCGATCGGGTGCATTGGCCCCTTGTGCTCGCTACACGCGCCTGCTATAGTGCAATTTCGCGCACTTAAGTCCGATAGAAATCGGAACGCGCCCTCATCTTTTTGCCGCATGGTGGCGGTTCCGTCGCCCGTTGACATCTAGTGTATCACTTCGTCGCCGATCTCGTTGTTTACACTCGCCCTGTCAAGAATTGCTGTGTTCATGGCCTGGTGTGCAATATCTCATTAGCGTTTAAGCATATTTACATTCGCGTTTAGCCAATTGTGTGCGGGCATTCGTGAGTTTTGTTACGCGGCAAACTCGGCCGAATCTAATTCAAATGCTGGTACGGCGCACAGAGGTCGCATGTTGTTTTGTCCACGGAAGGCCTAGGCGACTCGCCGGAATGCGATATGCGATAGTGCCGGTGTTGTAAAATTCCACGACCCTTCTGTAGCGTCCTGGCTCGCCCTCCCCCGAGTTTACTCTTTACCGGGTCAAGTCGTTGTCCTTCGCCTGGTTTGAATCGCTGGTGATGGCATGACCTGGTGAGGCGCAACTCGTTTCACCGTCAGCGCGATGCGTTCCTTTCGTTGCTTGTTATACTATTTTCTAATTACATTCGTTTTTCGTTATTCTAATCTAATTATTGCTCTTTTACATCCTTTGCCTAACCTCGTACGTACATTTTATTTTTAGATATCCATCCGCTGGCGTTACAATATATATATATATATATATATATATATATATATATATATATATATATATATATATATATATATATATATACACTCGTGCTCATACAATTAAGCCACTGAGTTTCTTAAAATTAAATTGGAGAAAAAATGACTGTTAGCATGATACAACATAAACCAAACACCGTAATTCTTTTTATTGATGCATTTATAAAGTGGACAACAAAAATAAGCCTTTTATTCAGATAATTATTATAAAAAAAATAAATTTCAAATTTTAATGCTCCTTCAATGCTGCTCATATAATTAAGCCATCTACGAAAAATACATTTAAAAATCAATTAAATTGTTTTAATTGTGGATTAAATGTATTTACCTGTTAATAACGGGTTGGATATCCTTTATTTTTGATAACTGCAGCACATCGTCTCTGCATTGAAGACACTAATGTCTTACAAACGGAGGGTGGAATTCTACTCCATTCCTCTTTAATAATTTCGATCAATTTTTGCTTGTTCTTTGGTTTTTTGGCAGCAACAGACTTTTTAATTATTCCCCATAAATTTTCTATGGGGTTTAAGTCCGGGCTCTGAGGTGGCCAATCCAAAACATTTATTTTTTCATATCCCAACCACGATTTTACGACTCGCGAAGTGTGCTTCGGATCGTTATCATGTTGCAAGATTCATTTCAAAGGCAAATTATCCACAAAATCTCCTATTAAATTTCGATTTAATATAGTTTTGTACATTTCTCCTGTCATTTTGCCATTTATCTCTTCGAGCGGGCCGACGCCGGACGCAGAAAAACAACCCCACACCATGACTGATCCACCACCGTGTTTCACAGTTTTTTTTGTGTATCTAGGATTTAACTCTGTACACTGGGGACGTCTAACGTATGGCTTACCATCATTGCCGAAGAGGTTGAACTTTACCTCATCACTCCAGAGTACTAAATCCCAGAATTTTTGGTGTTTTTTTAAATGTTCTCGGCTAAACTTCAAACGTTTTTTTAAATTTTTTTTTGATACATTTGGTTTCCTTCTGGCGATGCGTCCATTTAGATTATTTTCCGCCAGACGTCTTCGGACGGTTTGCGACGACACTTTGACATCATGAAACGCTTCCATTTGAGCTCGTATTTCTGAAGATGTTAAGAACGGATCAGCCTTACTCAAACGCACAAGTTTTCTGTCTTCAGCCACAGTTGTTTTTCGTGGCTTGTGTCTCGGCATATTTTCAAAATGCTTGTTTTTTTTATAATATATTATAGCATTTTTTACTTTTCCACGGGAAACATTCAAAATTCTTGTTACCTCGGCGATTGACTTGTTTTTTTCGTATAAGTTCCATATGACCCTTCGCTCCGATGGAGTACAGCTTTTGTTTTTACCCATTTGTTTTATTTTTTGGTGTCAAATATCTGTATCGTTTAATAAATAATAACAAATTTTAATAAGTACATATTTTTTACTAATTCGGAACACCAATTATCACTCACTTCCTCTAAATTCAAATATTTGCACTGACTGGCTTAATTATATGAGCAGCTGTAAATACAATTTTGAGACACAAATTGCATTTACTAGAAATGTGGAGGCATAGAAACTCGTGTTGTTTTGCTGATCTGCCAACATAACAGTACATCAAAATCAGAAACAAACGAGGATCAAATACAATGCTTGATTTACAAGCTACAACGAAAACAAACACAGACATCGTAAGTGGCTTAATTGTATGAGCACGAGTGTATATATATATATATATATATATATATATATATATATATATATATATATATATATATATATATACATACATATACTCATGATCACATAGAGATCACACATTTTTTAACGATTTTATTTTCACTGACTATATATTTGAAAATTCGGTTCTTACCAGCTGAATCCATCATTAATTAAGCACTTATACCACTTTTGTATATTATTATTATTTGATATTATAATTATTACTTCACAGTCGCTTGCACTAAACGTTTCTGATGTAGATGCTTGCAAACAACCTCCTTTAAAGAAATCTCTTATCATGCAACTAAACTTTTTTTACACGCTGTATCATATTGTCGTATAGTTCTCATTCACCGGAAATCCTTTTCTCTTATCACGCGCATGCTAAAAAACGCATTTCTCATGTTGCGAAATTCGTTTGCTGCTGCTATCAATGAAACTCAATTTTTTTCCATAGTCACTGTCGCTACGAAACTTTTTTTTACACGCTGTACCATTGTTGAAATATTCTCATTCACCGGATATCCTATTCTCTTATCACGCGCATGCTAAAAACGCTAGCATTTCTCATGTTGCGAAATTCATTTGACGAAATCAAAGCCATTCACCCCATAGGCTTAATTTTAACAAAACGGTCAAAGACACAAACATATGACTATAAAAAACGCTATCAAAATAACATTTTTCATGTGAAATTTATTTGCTGTCATTCTAATTATTTCAAACGCTCACTAAAATTCTAATTATTTCAAACGCTATGCGATAATCGCCGGCGCTGCAAAATTTAGCCATTCACCCCAATTTTAATAAGACGGTCAAGGCCACAAACATATAACATCATCGTAATTCCCACGCGTTTCGCAAACGTCATCGTCCACATCAACGTCATCCCCCACATCAACGTCATCCTCCTCAGTGACGTCACCCTCCTCAGAGGAGGATGAGGATTTAGAACCGGCATTCTCTATCTACTCTAAACGCTTAATTTCTAGCTTTTTCTCAAGAGAATGCAAAGAAAATGTTCTAAAAATTAAACTTTCGACACTATTAATTTTTTTAAAATTTTAATCGAATCTATATGAAAAATAATACAAGTGAAATAGTTATGCTTATCTAGTATCAATATTGTCCCGTTCAATCAAACTACACTTTTTTATGTTACACGCACAAAAGACTTCCACATTTTACACTTAAAAACAACTGATAATTGAGAAAAAATACTAACATTCAATTTTTGTATCCAAAACTCTGACTGAAGTATATTTTTACCGTTTCTACCATTTGGCTCAACAAAAAATTCCTGAAATATCTTCAAAGATCAGTTTTTTTAATTAAAAACCGTTCTATATAGAATAATATCATAAGCAGTGCAACCTGCTTCCAAACCAATCAACGTCTTTCATAAAATATGCACTTATTTGTAAACAGCATATCAAATAATATGTAATATGCGTACAAAATTTACCAATTATAATTGATATTTGAACCAATATATCGACAACGGCAGCACTGTAAAACCAAAGTCATTTACTCTTAATTTCTTCCATTGACCAAACTAATTAGCTGGCCTTGACCCGATGATTGTCTACATAAACTTTGTTCAGTGTATGACCGATAAAAAAGGACTTATAGGACTTAGCCCATTAATTTCTCTTTTAGTCATAGTGCATAATGCACAATCGTTCTTCGCTCATTCAACTCGTTAGTTAGTTTCCTCTCTTATCTGGGGCTAATTCAACTCAGCCCCGGCGCACATTACATGTGCAAGTGAAAACTATAAGCGCATTACTCGCATGTTGCGTCGCGTAAATTGAGTTATACCTTCTGTAAAAAAAGTACCCGAAATTTCTAAAAAAAACACATAAATTTATAAACAATCATCCAAATTTTTATGTCCCCTTCAACATAGTCTTCATTGCTTACAATACAACTATGATACCGACGAACCCATTCTTCCATACACTTCACGTAGGACGAAGATGGTATCGCCTTCAGTTCGCGCAGCGAATTTTTTTTTATGTCTTCAATGGAGTCAAAACGTGTTCCACGAAGCGGCAATTTGAATTTAGGGAAGAGAAAAAAATCACAAGGAGCCAAATCAGGCGAATACGGTGGTTGTTCGATGGTATTTGTGGAGTTTTTGGCTTTGAATTCGTCCACAATCAATGCTATGTGCGAAGGTGCATTATCGTCATGCAAAATCCATGACTTGTCCTTCCACAAATCTGGCCGTTTACGACGAATATTCTCACGTAAACGTCTCAAAACGCCGAAATAATATTTTTTTTTTGACGCTCTGTCCTGTCGGAACGAACTCTGAATGCACAACACCACGGTAATCTAAAAAAACAATCAGCATCACTTTAACTTTTGAGCGGCTTTGGCGTGGTTTTTCCGGTTTCGGCTCGTTTTCCATGCGCCATTCGGTCGACTGTTGGCTCATTAATGAGTCGTACTCATACACCCATGCTTCATCGCCAGTAATGATGCGCTTCATGAAGTTTTGGTCATTATCAGCGTGAGAAACCATGTCCAAAAAGACGCGCTTTCGATGTTCTTTTTGCAAAAAATTGAGTTTTTTCGGAACCAACCTTGCAACGATGCGTTTCATGCCCAAAACATGAGTCAAAATTGAATGAACGCTCATGTGACTGATGTTTAGCTCACGAGCAATCTCTCTAACATTCAAACGACGATTTTCAAGCACTAATTTTTTTATTTGGTCGAAGTTATCGTCGGTTGTTGACGTTGAAGGCCGACTTGATCGTGGCAAATCTTCCACCACTTCACGACCGCCTTTGAAACATTTATACCACTCATATGCCTGTGTTTTAGACATAGAAGTATCACCATAGGCTTTATTTAACATTTCCAACGATTCGGCACAAGAAATTTCGTTCGCAACACAACATTTCAAACAAACTCTTTGTTCAATTATTTTTTCCATGATTAAATTCGCAGAGCACTTCTGAGATCGACTGATTCTGACAGCTGTTGTCAATAAACTAATTGACAGATAGCGCGAAAATTTGGCTTGATGTCAGAGGAACAATGTGCCAACATAAGAAATTTTGTTTTTTTACCGATTCCTTTTACGCGGTTTTTTTAAATTACTAATTCCGGGTACTTTTTTTTTACAGAAGGTATGATTCACTTAACACGAAAAAATTGAATTCTTAATATCAGACCTTTCACTTGAAGAAAAAACTTTGATTATCAATTTAAACTTTTATTTGACAATTTCGTCAGAGAACTTAACAACGCTTACGCGTCTGGAAAACCTATCACTCGGATGGTGATTTATTAAAGAACCCCTTGTGTTTGTTCGTTGAAATTTATATTTGTTTTTCATTTCTCAAATGAATGTAATGGTAAGCTTGGTTTGAATTTGACAGGATGTGGTTAATTGATAAGCTACTATTTTACTTGGCATAAATCCGTTAGTCGGATGTGTGTTTGATTATGTAGCACGATATTCTTATCGTTTGCATAATATCATTGAGACTTGTCCAAATATAGTTCCTGCAGCTATATTTGGTAATATTGGTGAGGCGGATTGTGGGTTATACATAACTCGTACGTTCGTTCTCTGTTATCTGTTATATGTCTCGTCTACACAAACCCGGATTGAAACAGAATCAGGTCAAAACAATGAAATGTGAACATTTCAACCCCCCATTTACATTCAACTGTTTCGATCGGAATCCTATTTCAATCCAGGTTTGTATTCGCAACTGTTGCGGAGCAGCTGTGAACAGCCGCCACCACAACAGAAATTTTAGCTTGACCTGCTATCCTCGCTTGACTTATGATACCGGCTAGCCACCGGTGTCCTGGGTAATTTTAGGGGCAGGTCAAGCCCTAGCTGGGTCACGCAATGTAACGATTTCCACAACCTATGAAAAGAAGAGCTATTGAAACGAAAGAAAAGAACCCACTTCAATCCATGGCTCCACTGAACCTAATTAAAAAAAATCTACGAGTTCAGTTCAAATTAGTCATTCTTAAAAAAAAAATAACTGACCAAAATAAAAAACAAGAGATATTTTTTCACAATAAAAAAAATATATATTCAAACGAATATTTAAACCAAAATTCAAAAATAAATCCAAAGAAATTCAAAAAAAAATCTAACAATGTTTAAAAATTCTGCATAAACAAATCTAAAAAAACATAAGCAAGTATAAATAGATAAATGATCATACTTTAAAACATAAATGAATAAAAATTAACTAACCTTAATCCTGGACGACATTCGACCGTGCTACTGGATCCACTGAAAACTTTTTTAAGTAAGAAATTCAAATTTATCAATTACTGTACTGATTACACAATAATGGAAGAACATGTAACATTGCAAAAATAGAGCAATTCATTAAATTCTTAAAATGCAAATCTTGAATAAAAGAAACTCAAGTAGAAGATTATCACTGATATTGAAATCAGCATGACCATGAAATAGAGGGTGTTCGGGATAAACTTGACAGTTTCGTAAGGAAAAAGAAAATCTTCTTTGTATTTCTTAAATTTAATGAATTGACAAAAAAAATTACAGGCAGAGTAAATTACAATACTATCAACAAGATTCACTCAAAATAATCACCATTAGCGTCGATCACAGCTTCAATCCTGCTTGGGAACCTCGAACAAGCTGATGCTACAGTCTCCCTGGGAAGGGCCTCAAAAACTGTTTTAATTGTATCTATTAACTGGGCTTTTGTATTACTGGAAGTTTTATTGGTGTCTTTTTCAACTGCGCCCCATACATAATAATCCATGGGGTTAAGGTCTGGGGAGTTTGGAGGCCAAACATTTGGACTGGGGAAGTCGTAGATATTTTCAGACAACCATTTTTGACTTTTCCTAGAAGTGTGGCAAGGGGCCGAATCCTGCTGCCATACATACGACCTACCATTGGCTACCCTTGTTATCCAGGGCTTGACTACAGTGTTTAACAACTCCACGTAGCTATCTGAAGTCAACCTGAGGCCCTCTTGGAAAAAATGCGGAGGCATCACATCGCCTTCAGAGGATACACATCCGAAAACCATCACAGCTTAGGGACATTTAGTCTGCATTACACGAGGAATGTCCTTTGTACTGTATGTAAGCCATCTGTTATTCTGCGTGTTGTGTTTTTGATCCTGGCAAAAGTTTTTCTCATCGGAAAAGAACCAGATTGTTGGTGGTTCCGCAGGATGTTTCACTTTGCCTAGAAGTTTCTTCGCGTTTATCAAATTTTTTTCACGGGTCGTTTCTGTGAGCAGCTGACCTTTGCGGCGCTTGCATGAGTAGTAATGAAGGTCTTCATTGACTGCAAGCTTCATAGTAGAGACTGCAACGTTCATTTCACGTGACAAAGCCCGAATTCCAATGCCAGGGTTCTTCAACACCTGTTCTTGCAGATTTGCGAGGAATTCTGCTGTACGAACGCAATCAGATCGTCTGCTAGGGATCTTTCTTCTTGGTACATCCTCGTAGTCATCATTGCAAGCCTCTAGTTCATGCCTGATTGTTTTTACTGTGCTCAGGGAGCATTGGGCAGCAGCCATAATATCCTTCTTTTGATGGCCGGGACGAAGCATCATGATGCAAGTTATTCTCTTTCATGATTCAGGTGGGTTCCAGTCATCCATCTTTTCTGACATCTTGTATATGAATGAAGAAGGGTTCAAACTTTTAAATGACGAGTAGTGTGTGTTAATACCTCCAGCCTACGAAAAAATAAAATCAATTATAAATTTGTCAAATTTATCCCAAACACCCTGTATATAGTTGTATGTAATATATTTTTGTTGTTGTTCTTGAATGAAAATAGCTGGTGGGGCTAGCCCCAACCGTAGAGCCACCGCTGCTAGCCGCATTATGATTTCCATCTACAACGACAATTGGTATACAATTGGGTTGGTTTTTATTTTCGATTAACCAGTTCCACTGGTAATTTTCTGTAGGCTTCGTAAGTACTCCATTGAAAAAATTCTTCTTTGATGAAAATAAAACTAGAATAATAAAAATGCTTCAATCTAAAGTCGATGTGTAAAAAATTGTTTGTTTGCTTTAGAAGTAAAATGTCCACTGTCGACCGTATGCAATAATCATATAGGGCAATGTGCCTTGCTAAATGTCTTATTACTCTTAATTAACAAGCAAGCAGTAACATAAGTAAGTGTACTGTAGTACAGAACATTTTTACACAGTGCATATTTACCTATCGGGGTTTCTAATAAAATTCACAAACTGCTCGCCTTCCGCTGGCGTCAACTCTCTTACGACGCGCCTCTAGGTCCGGCCTAAGCCACGATCGTCATCCGACTGTCCCGAAATGCTGACTGCTCGTCGAAATGAGCTAGCAAAAATTCCTTTAGGGATTTGCTTGTTGCTCGAATACAATAATAAGGTCGCAGGGGACTTGCGGTACCTTATTATAGCTTCAAATTGAAATACGTTCAATTTGAAAAATGTAGCGATTTCGAGCACGTACAGTGTGCGTCGAAATTAAGTGCCCAGTAATTTCGCTGAAAATTACTGGATGCTACAGTGTTGCGTTAGAAAATAATTTTATTGTTATCAACTTGAATTTCGCAATGTACCCGAGCATATGTACTAACTTTAACTCCTTTAATTAATTAAATTATCTATATGGCTCAAAAGTTATCTTATTAATACATTCCGTATATATTTTATAAAGCTTGGACCTAAATACATACATATTTTCCCTATAAATGTTTTCCCTATACAAACTTACTCTTTAATTATCTATACTGAAGTTATCCATTGTTTTCTTTTTAACACCTTGTAGCGATTTATACTGTTTAGAGGCACCTTAGCACAACTCAGAACCAGACCTAAGTCCAGAACCAAGAGTGCTAAGGTTCAAAAAGTGTAATGGCTAATGCCATTCAAGAGGCAAATTCAAATTAAAAAAAAAAAAAAGAATTGCCCCGAGAGCAGGGTACCCTAGAAATGGCCGTGAAGGCCCCTCGTCCGCATGAGCGGAGTACCCTTCAACCAACCCCGACGGATGCTGGGGTGCCGCTTTGCTAGCTCGCTGCGGCTGGGGTGGGTTCTTTAAAACAATGGAGTCGGTTGGCTCTCTGAAAATGGGGATGCTACTTATAATTCATCCGTATTATAATGTAGCCGCAAACTAGTATATAAAATACTCAAGGGACAAAAGGGGGCATAGTTCCGTAAAAGGAAGAAACGCGGCCTCTCTCTTCAGAGGAACCCGGGTGAGGCTGACTGCCCCGGGCCCCCGATGGTAGCGGAGTCCTGACCCCGATGGTATGGGGTTCTCCACCCACTGATACTGGCCATCAAATATCAAAATCTAAAACCAAAATCCAGAAACTATTAGATGTGGCCAGTATCCCTCCCATTATAGAATGCTGAAATTCACTAAAACACTACGTTATCATTGGCCAGCCAGGCCTCGCGAACCTGCAAGAAAAAGTCCTCCTGGGCTTTCGCCCAATAAGAAGGCCAAGAATGTTATTTTTCACATTTGTATTTTAAACAATCAATTGCATATTTGAAATTTCTTCTTAAAAACACTTAATCAGAAATAAAGGAATTATAAAAAAAATTGGAATAATAGAAAAGGTACTTGCATCGTGTTGTTTAGACAAGTAGTGTAGGGGAAAGTGCGGAATTGTGGAACACACTTTTTTTTCCACAATATCTCTATCGAAAAAAAAGAATTTTCAAATTCCAAAAACTGTAACGTTAACTATGTATAAAAACGAAACTTCTGGCTTTTACCGATTGAAAAAATAATTTTTTTCTGATGATTCCCATGACTTTAAAAAAAAAGTAGCTTTTCGAGATTTTGAAAAATGGTGGGGAATTGTGGAACACCGCGTAAATCGAATGAAAACTCAACACTTTTCAGCCAAAAACTTTATTAGGGCTACAAAATAGTTATAAAATAAATGTTGAAAAGTAATGAACAGAGTATTTAGTCACTTTCACAGTTTTTGCACGTAAAAACATTGCTGGATACAGTGACGCATTTCGCATGAACGTCCCGGCCGCATTCAATGCATTTTGTTGAGTTGTTTTTAGTCAATTTGGCCGGCATATCCTCGTAACAAATGATGCAGAAGTCTATATCTTTATCTTCATCTGATGGAACTTGCAGCTTTTGTTTTGTGAGCTGTGAAGTGCGTCTCTTTTTTGGTGGTCGTTCTTGCTTCTGAGCTTTGTCCTTCTTCAACTCAACTTTCTCCCGCAAATTGGTCACTACTTCGTGTGATGTTAAAATGGCCGATTTCATGGCTTTGCGACCACGATTGGATTTTTTTTTTCGTTCCCCCATTTTCAGCGGACCAACTCGTACCAACACGTCAGCGGAAGAACTGATACCGGAGGTGCTGGCCACTGTCGACGATTCACGCGTTGTGACTTCTTCATGCGCAACAGAGACATCAGCGGCTGTTATTATGATGCGGCGTTGGTCGTCTTCTTCCTCATTTTCATGGTCATCGGACTGATTTTCGCTGCTGAGTTGAGATGCAACGAAGTCTACATCGGTGAAAACATTTGCGTCAAATGGAAAAATACCGGATGCCTTGAAACCCGCCTTTATGTTCTTCGGCGTAACGGCAACATCAAGACATTTTTCGAGGATCAGCGGCACGTGATGTAGGTCGAAAATAACATTCATGTTGGCTCGTTTCCAATCATCGTGCTGTTTCGCGTACATTGTTTTTAAAGGACCAAAAACAGAAATGTCGAGTGGTTGCATTCTATGAGTGCAATGAGGTGGAAATGACAACATTGTAATGTCGTGAGCAATGGCCATCTCAATGACGTCAATCGACAGATGCGACGTGTGGTTGTCTAGAAGTAGAAGCGTTGGTGAACCGGCCTGCGCCCCTGAATATTTGATAAATTGTTCCATGTAGTTTTTGAAGACTTCTGATGTCATCCATCCGCTGCCATTGGCTACTGCATTCGCACCGTGTGACGCGTGTGTCATGAAAACCGCTTTCATTTGTTTTCTTGGAAAAATGAAGAAAGGTGGAATTGATGTTCCAGTTGCGCTGACAGCTAACGCCATTGATACATACGTTCCTCTTTCTGCAGAGGTAGAGCTACCGATCCGTTTCCGCCCTTTTCTGGCAACAATTTTCACTGCTTTCGTCGGAACAGTTGGCAGACCGGTTTCGTCCATATTCCATATTCTATGGGCTTCGAAGGTAGTTGAATTAAGAACGGAACGATAATTTTCAAAAAATGCATCGACGTTCTCCTTGCGAAAAGCTTTCGCACGGTTTTGACTTATCTGTTCCGGTGTTCTCAAAGATAATTGCGGATTTCTGCTCATAAATGAATAGTACCAGTCTTTGCTCGCTTGAGAATTTTCATTCCATGAATGAGGATAGTTGCATTTGATGGATTTGGCGAATTGGAATGCCAGTGTCTTCAGTTCCGAGATACTTAGCCCGTAGTAAACATCACTCGCTTTCAAAACATATTTCATGAGCATCTGTTCTTGGTCGGGACTGAAAATCTGAAACAAAAATAAAATAATATCTATAAGATTTTATCTTACTAATCGTTCTTATCTCCCTCGTCAATCCTTATCTACCTCCCAAAAAAATATCTTCGAAAAAAGGTCAGGAAAAAATATCTCCGAACTATCTTATCGTTCAAAAGAACTTGCGTACAAAAACTTACCGTCTTTGGACCCGGAACGGTGATTGATTTGATGAATGCGATGATAACATCGTCGTTAGAGGTTGAGACGTCAATATCGGCTGCTTTGATTTTCCTGACGTATCGTGCAAGAGTTGTAAACGGTAAATTGCACGATCGAGCGACTGCGCGAATGGAGTTGTTATGTAGCAAAATCTGCTTGATTCCCTCCAAAACGGCGGCATAACTGACTTTGTCAACTTTTTTGGCGTAATAACGCGGCATGATGCCTGAAAAACGACGAGAATTCAAAAACACCAAATAAAATACAATTTAACGTATCGCGAAACACTGATATTGAGTGTTCCACAATTCCCCACTAAAAGTGTTCCATAATTCCCCACGAGCTATGTTTTGCAATATAGCGGTGTGCAAACGACTGAAAGACTTTTCATCCAAAATGACTTTTGTGTATCGAAGGGCGAAAGTTCAAGGATAAAAAAAAGCATATTTACCTGAGTGGGTTTGCAACAGCACTTCCAAAACACGGGCAAACACAGGAGCGAAAAAACACTTTGGGAAACTTGATTTCCCAGTCACGGCCACAGGGACAGATATATACCGATACACTGAATGTTTGCTACTAGAAAAATGAGCTCTGACCGAGATGACACAAAATCAGCTGTTTTGATCTGTCTCCGTTGACACATGCGCAAATGACAGCGCTGTTCCACAATTCCCCCCGTTCCACAATTCCCCACTTTCCCCTACTATTAAATATCTGAATTATTATTAATGGTTATGTGATATAGTCGACTTTACCACTAATGCTTTAGTTAAGAATGGTTGCATAGTATATCTAATTCAATCAGTTTTGTTTTATTCCAATAAACTTTATTCGATCTTCAAGAATACTATTATATGTGAGTTTAGTTATTTACGTTGATCGTTTTAGTAGCACAATTGCCTGTGTTATTCATCAGTTGAGTTCTTGGAGGTTCAAAACGAATGTGAGAACACTCAGTTTACATGCTTTCGAAAGAACAAAAGATTGTATTCCAGTAACAGTTTCTGGCAAGTGCCGAATGAGTTTACACATCGAATAAGTTTACGGAGATAACGATAGGTTATAAGGTATTATATTCGTTTGTATATTTTGAGGTATTTAATCACATTTTGCCATTTATTTTTTTTTTTAAGTTTCATTGACCAATTATCAATTTATCTTCGAAAATTACGATTTGTCTAAAGCACTCTGTCGCTTTCGATAGAAATTCAAAATTAAGTTGTGGAAATTGTCTTAATGTCTTGAATCATCAGATTCAATTGTAATCGAAATCATTTCAATATGCCGCTATAGAATGAATTTGACATATTAGGGTTCTATTAACGTTACTAATCTCCAGATTTAAGGCGTATGCTTTTCAAATTTTGTTTAAACATTATTTCGCGGTGAAAAACAAAAACATTGAAGCAAAAATTCGTAATAAGTCTTATAGTTTCATCTGATTTATCTGCTTCACTAATTACTTTCATTCTTTTATTTCGCATATAGATTTGGTAATATATGTATATCTTCAGTTCGTTCGTAAAATCACATCCAAATTCACATTTTCTATTATTTTACTATGAGGAGGTAAAGTTTGTCATTCTGGTTTTATCTTTAAAAAAAAAGTTTTCTAGCCATTTCATATATTAAACTTCTGATATTTTCTGTAATAAATCTATATCGCTGATTCATAGAATTGCACGTCAAAACGTGTCAAAAAGTGAAAAGTTTGATATATAAAAAAGTTTAGTGATTTCGATTGCACGTCAAAACGTGTCGAAATATGAAAACTTTAAATTTGCACGTCAAAACGTGTCAAAATATAAAAACTTTGAATTTGCACGTCAAAACGTGTCAAAAAGTGAAAAGTTTGATACATAAAAAAGTTTAGTGATTTCGATTGCACGTCAAAACGTGTCGAAATATGAAAACTTTGAATTTGCACGTCAAAACGTGTCAAAAAGTGAAAAGTTTGATATATAAAAAAGTTTAGTGATTTCGATTGCACGTCAAAACGTGTCGAAATATGAAAACTTTAAATTTGCACGTCAAAACGTGTCAAAATATAAAAACTTTGAATTTGCACGTCAAAACGTGTCAAAAAGTGAAAAGTTTGAAATTCGATTTCACGTCAGAACGTGTCGAATTGGAAAAAGTTTAGTTTAAAACAAAAACTTTAAATTGCTCGTTAAAACGTGGCAAAAAGTGGAAACGTTGAATTTTTCCCGTAACCACGTGTTAGAGATTTAACCGTTTGAATTTAATTTTACACGTCAAAGCGTGTCAAAGATTAAATTTTATGTAGAGGAATTTTGGCCCTCCCATTGGGTTTCACCCAGGAAGACCCTCCCACAGGTTCGCAAGCTGGCTGGCTTTTCGATTCAAAAACGCAAGAATGTTGAAATTTTTAATTATTTGGAAATGTAATGAGGTGTTAAACATTTTTAACGGCAAAAATTGTAGAAAGTTAAAATTTTGTTTAAGTGTGAGAAATTTGATTATGTAGAAAAAAAATGACACTAGGTCGATTCCTGAAGGGAATCGCCCTGTATGGGGACTGTTCTCTCACCCGAAATTTCTCGAAAAGAGAGTAGCAAAGGATCAAAAACAATTATTTTGTTGCTTGACTCAGCCTCAGCAAATGGTTCAAGTCTGGCCAAGCTGCAGGGACGTGTAGGCGGCACCACGCCAACCCCACGTAATCCACCACAGCCTGTACCAAACCCAAGCCAAAAGCCGAAGCCGGGTCAAGACAACAAGGATTCAAAGTTTGGGTCAGCTTCCCAACATAAAGTGGGGCAGGGGCCCTTCGGATGACCGGGACAGGAATGGCGGTAAACCACCAAAACCTGTTATCCGCGGCCATCCTCCAGGTTGCACCCAGAGCCAAAAAGCTCAACGGACAAACACAACAGGAAGCTGCCCAAGAGGTAAACTATAAGGAATGATTTTAAAGGGATAGGATTGGGAAGGATGTTTGCGGCTAAAGGAAAGAGCGAGCAATGCAGGTCTTAATAAAGAGGTTTTGTTCTCTCGAACGAAGTAATGTTGAATCGCAAAGGAGGCGATTCTAAGACCTGCTAGTGAGAACGGAAATTTTGGGATTGAAGACGTAAAGTCTTGAGGGGAGTATGAGACGAAGCTCATAATTTTTTTTCTCACTTTGGTGTGGGTTGCCCAAAAACAAGTTTTCGGGCCCCACGTTGGGCGCCATTTGTAGCGATTTATAAAGTTTAGAGGCACCTTAGCACACTTGGTTCTGGACTTCGGTCTGGTTCTGAGTTGTGCTAAGGTGCCTCTAAACAGTATAAATCGCTACAACCTTTTGCCTTTTTTTTATTGTCTTTTCATTAGCAACACTTCAGAAATATATTTTTGCTCTTAATCCTATCAATTCAGTTATTATTTTTCCATGTGTTTCATCTATCATCAACCCAAAAACTTAACAAACTTTTTATCAAATTTTATTGGCAGTATCTTTAGAATATTCTGAAGTATCAAAATCATTCTCAATGTGTTGTACAGAGTCTTTCATATTCAACAAAATTGTACAGAGTCTTCCATATACAACTAGAAATTTAAACACACTTAAAAATTGAATTTCATCAATATTTATTTTTTATTTTATTGCTTGTAGTACGCCATTATGTATGAAAGACAATATCATTTGAATGGCCACCTAGGGCTTCCTTGCAGACTTCGATTCGTTGAATATAATTTTCGACGACTTTTTTGCACATAGCAGGCTGTACCGATTGCAAAACCTCACGAATATTGTCCCTTAATTGCTCAAGAGTATGCGGATGATGTGCATAGACACGGTCTTTCGCATAACCCCACAGGAAAAAGTCGAATGGGTTCAGATCACATGATCTTGATGGCCGATTGACGTCACCAAATCGCGAAATTATGCGATGTGACAAATTTTTTTCGCAATTCTGCCATAACCGGTCGTGTTGTATGGCATGTCGCGCCGTCCTGTTGAAACCACATATTGTAATAATCAGTTATCATACTGAGATAACTCTCGGAATTGCCTGTAACAGTCTCTCCTTCCTCATCTTCAAAAAAATATGGACCGATGACGCCGCCAGACCATAATGCGCACCATACAGTCACTTTAAGTGGATGTAATGGCCTCTCAACAATCTCATACTGATTCTGTGAGCCCCATATACGGAAATTTTGGGTGTTTGCATAACCACCGAGCTCGAAATGTGCTTCATCGCTGAAGAAAATATAGGCCTGGCAATGTCTAACACAGACCCAGTATGTTCAAATTTAGCCATTAGATTGGCGATTGTTTGCACAACAGGACGTCCATGACGACCGAAATCGCTTCGTAATGCACGTTGGTTTTGTGTCAAACTTTCACTATTTTGGTAGTATTTTTTCACAGTGTTAACGCGTTGAGAAAAAAAACGATCCATATTGTAAAATGGCAAACATTCAACTAAACATATGATGGTCTAGATGACAGAAATGTCAAGTGATTGCCAGCACAGGGCTGTACAAAGTTTTTAGTACGAAATGAAAGATCCTATATAATGAATCAATCCGTGTCTATATAATTTAGAAGAAAATTTTCCCTATGTTTTGGGTCGTACATCTTTAACTTCGAAATATCAAGAACGGTAAACCCCAAATAAATTGGTTTATCATAGCATACATTGACTTTAGTAGAAGTAGAATAGTAGAATAGAATAGTAGAATAGAATAGAATAGTAGAATAGAATAGAATAGTAGAATAGAATAGAATAGTAGAATAGAATAGAATAGTAGAATAGAATAGAATAGAATAGTAGAATAGAATAGAATAGTAGAATAGAATAGAATAGTAGAATAGAATAGAATAGTAGAATAGAATAGAATAGTAGAATAGACAGGGTGCACGATGACGTCATGCGCATATGAATAAAATTCAAACAATCTTTCGTTCATTATATTTGAATCAAAATTTCACTCTTTAGAGTTTTAGTAGGCCTGAGAAGGGCTGTTTTTTGTTTTCTATCCATTGATATGCACTTTACTTTTTGACTAGAATTTTGATAGCCTTGAAAAGGGCTGTTTTTTTTAAATTTTTATACGGACTGGTTTCTTGAGTCCCACATATGTTTCACGCCGTTGACTAAATAATGACTCCTATATATCACCACTACTATGTTTTTGTGGTAGATGATAATCCGATCATCTCTCCCGGATATTTTTTCCAGTATATCGGCACTGTACAGAAATTCTACGTCGTCGATCGTGTAGTATGTTGTAAATAATTTCATTTCACTATCACCGACTTTTATTAATATATGGCCCTCCATACTGCACTACACTTCTTAAACGTTTCTGATGCAGATGCTTGCAAACAACCTCTTTTTAAAGCAATCTCTTATCACGCAACTAAACTTTTTTTACACGCTGTACCATATTGAAATATTCTCATTCACCGGATATCCTATTCTCTTATCACGACAATGCTAAAAAACGCTATCAAGTTAGCATTTCCCATGTTGCGAAATTTATTTGACGAAATCAAAGCTATTCACCCCATAGGCTATAATTTAATTTTAATGAGACTGTCAAAGACACAAACACATGACTATAAAAAAACGCTATCAAAATAACATTTCTCATGCTGTCTTGTCTTTCACAAAAAAATGTTTGTCTTTCACTAAAATGTTTTGTCTTTCACTAAATTGTTTTGTCTTTCACTAAACTGAAACAACGAACTAAATTACAAAGAATCTATTTAATAGTTTATTAAATCATCAACTAATGCGAAACAATAAACCGAACGAAAAATAATGCGAACAAATGCCAAAGACTATCAAATCGAATTGAATTCAAGCAAAACAAAGAAAGCTTAATTAACTCTCAGCTTTCTTAAATATCGATGAAAATTTCGGTAAATCTAACAGTTTCATTGAACTACTCTTAACTTTATCGAGATTTCAAAATAGAATACAGGTACACTGTTAACTTTCGAATTCAGATACAATATTAACAATCCACCATATCAGCTGACTGGATTCTTCGTTGAGTTCGCTTACAGCTGATATCACTAACAATCTGTCACGTTGCAGCTGCCACCGGTAGACGACAACAAGGTAAGATCCAATTCGTTTGTTTTTTTGTGTTTTAATCCAAATTTATATTTTAGGTCGAGCTTAAACACATGCTATGAAATTCATTTGCTGTCATCAATAAAATTCTAATTATTTCACACGCTATGCGATAATCGCTGGCGCTAAACATGTGAATGGCCTGACTCGAATATAAAATCAGGGGCTGATACATGTATTTGCCACTATTACCATACAGACACAAAATTTGTTTTTAAGCTAATAAGGCAATACATACTTCTATCGAAGCGTTGTATAACAATAACAACATCAACAACAACAACAACAACAAATAACCAACCCTGAGTAGCATTCGAGAAGTCGGTTGCGATATATACGTAAACCGGAGAATTTATTTGTTCATTTCATGCGTACTATCGCCATCATCAACAGCAACACCAGCAACAGCATCAACATGAATAAGTTTATCTTCGACATTCAATTCTTTTCGGGGAATTCGAGGCAATATTTTATAAAGCAACTTGCTATTTTTCCTTTTGGATCGGTATGCCCAATACTTTACCATTTCACTCCGCCTTATCCGCATCAAGAGTTAACCGCAAAAGCATGCCAACAAAACCAATTTGAAGTCGAAAACATAAATGGTTTGTGCTGGACTGATGGCAACATGGACTATAACCAGTTACCAACGATAATGAGCTACTACTCCGACTGCACTATATACATTAAAGGAGATACCAAAGAGCGATTCATCAAACAATACATCCCAACCACTAAAATAGTGCAGCTTGAAATACCTAGGCTAAGCGATTTTGAAAATTTTACTATATATTGTGAAATACATCAATTTAAAAAACCTAATATCCGTTGTTCTGCTCAAAATTGTATAAATATATATTTGTATATGTTAATGAATAGCAATAAAATATGAATTTGTAACCTCACAAACAATCTTTTATTCAATCAAAATTTCACTCTTTAGAGCTTTAATTGCCCTGAGAAGAGCTGTTGTTGAAAGGTAATTTACTCTTTGACTAAAATTTTGGTAGCCCTGAAAAGGGCTGTTTTTTAATTTACTGGTTTCTTCTTCAATCCCACATGTGTTTGACTCCGTCCACTAAATAGTGGCTCCTATATATCACCACTACTGTGTTTTTGTGGTAGATAATAATCCGGTCCTGTGGTAGATAATAATCCTGATATTTTGTCCAGTATATGGGCACTGTATAGAAATTCTACATCCAACAGTACGATCATCATATATATTCATAATGCGAATTTATTTTTTCTATGAGTTCCCTATGACTAAGTTCGCTTAATAATATGTTTGATAATATGTCACTTAAAATTACCAGATTATAAACTAACAAACTTATAGCTATTTTCAATCTTAAAATTTAGAATACTCGTTTCTGATGCTATGTCGTGATGTAAATCTAAAGTATCGCAGGCTATTCGCTCCTCTAAATTTGATAATATGACCTCGAATGCGTTCAAGTTGAATGTGAGCTCTGACCCACAACCTGTAAATTATGCTTTTTAGTTAATTATACAACTTAAATTTATAATTTTACCTTTCAACTCTAAAAAATATTCTTTGAGTGGTTTGCAATATGTGCAATGGAAATATTTATTGCTGAACACCACTTCCTGTCCTAATTCTTCTTCTTCAAACAAAGATTCCATCTTCTACAAAATAAAACAAAGAATTTTAATGATTTTTAAAAAAATATATACATAGAGGCGTACTTACTTAATGTTCTAAACGCTGAAAATTCGTCAACAAACTTGTTTCAACAAAGACTCTTACAGTCCTTTTATATGAAAATCAAAAACCATAATTCTATGCTTATCAAATAATTTCACGATAATAATATATTCTTAAACTCTGAAGTACTAAAAAAACCGTAAATGAAAAAAATATTATTGTGATGCTGCTATCACGTCAATGCTAAAAAAACGCTGCCAAACTTGCATTAAGAAATCCCATTCTCTAATCGCATTAATGCTAAAAAACGCTATCAAGCTAAGAATTCTCATTTTGTGAAAAAATATGTTACCAGATTATAAACTAAAAACTTATAGCTATTTTCAAGCTTAAAATTTAGAATACTCGTTTCTGATGCTATGTCGTGGTGTAAATCTAAAGTATCGCAGGCTATGCGCTCCTCTAAATTTGATAATATGACCTCGAATGCGTTCAAGTTGAATGTAAGCTCTGGTCCATAACCTGTAAATTATGCTTTTTAGTTAATTATACAACTTAAATTTATAATTTTACTTTTCAACTCTAAAAAATATTCTTTGAGTAGTTCGCAATATATGCAGTGGAAATATTTATTGCTGAACACCACTTCCTGTCCTAATTTTTCTTCTTGAAATAAGGATTCCATCTTCTACAAAATAAGCAAAGAATTTTAATGATTTTTAATAAAATATATACATAGAGGCGTACTTACTTAATGTTTTAAACGCTGAAAATTCGTCAACAAACTTGTTTCAATAAAGACTCTTACAGTCCTTTTATATGAAAATCAAAAACCATAATTCTATGCTTATCAAATAATTTCACGATAATAATATATTCTTAAAACTCTGAAGTACTAAAAAAAACCGTAAATGAAAAAAATATTATAGTGATGCTGCTATCACGTCAATGCTAAAAAAATGCTGCCAAACTTGCATTGAGAAATCCCATTCTCTAATCGCATTAATGCTAAAAAACGCTATCAAGCTAAGAATTCTCATTTTGTGAAAAAATATGTTTGATAATACATTACTTAAAATTACCAGATTATAAACTAAAAACTTATAGCTATTTTCAAGCTTAAAATTTAGAATACTCGTTTCTGATGCTATGTCGTGGTGTAAATCTAAAGTATCGCAGGCTATGCGCTCCTCTAAATTTGATAATATGACCTCGAATGCGTTCAAGTTGAATGTAAGCTCTGGTCCACAACCTGTAAATTATGCTTTTTAGTTAATTATACAACTTAAATTTATAATTTTACTTTTCAACTCTAAAAAATATTCTTTGAGTAGTTCGCAATATATGCAGTGGAAATATTTATTGCTGAACACCACTTCCTGTCCTAATTTTTCTTCTTGAAATAAGGATTCCATCTTCTACAAAATAAAACAAAGAATTTTAATGATTTTTAAAAAATATATACATAGAGGCGTACTTACTTAATGTTCTAAACGCTGAAAATTCGTCAACAAACTTGTTTCAATAAAGACTCTTGCAGTCCTTTTATATGAAAATCAAAAACCATAATTCTATGCTTATCAAATAATTTCACGATAATAATATATTCTTAAACTCTGAAGTACTAAAAAAACCGTAAATGAAAAAAATATTATTGTGATGCTGCTATCACGTCAATGCTAAAAAAACGCTGCCAAACTTGCATTAAGAAATCCCATTCTCTAATCACATCAATGCTAAAAAACGCTAACAAGCTGCTATTGCGAGATTCTGATTTTTCCATACGCTATGTTGTAATCGCTAAAATTAAACATTTCACCTAATCTAATCCCACACGCTTTAATTGAATATTAATAACACAGGCAAGGTCACAAACATATGACCCCATCTTCACTTAAGCTATAAAAAACATTAACAAGCCGCCATTGCGAAATTCTGATTTTTCCATACGCTATGTGATAATCGTTCAAATTCAACATTTCATCCAATCTCTTCCCACCCTCAATACATCATTAACGTTTTTTATAAGACGTATAGTGTTGTTATCGCGTCAATGCTAAAAAACGCTACCAAACTAACATTGAGAAACCCCATTCTCTCATCACATCCATGCTAAAAAACGCTATCAAACGAAATTCTAATTTTTTCCATGCGCTATGCATAAAAACGCTACCACGCTAAAAATTCTCAGGTTGTGAATTTTGTTTGTTGTTATCGCATCAGTGCTAACATTTCTCATATTGTGATTTAACAAAATCTAATATACGTTAGGCAGTTCAAAGTTGCATAAATATGTATTTCTATATGTCAATTAATAGCTTAAGATGTAAGCGCTTAACAATAAAGCATGAATATATTTTGCTCAGCAAACATACTTTCATTTATCATATCTGTTTGTAAATGAAAAACGTGTGAGGAACGTATGGGCGACTGAAAACTGTTAATAGCCCAGTATAGAACGTGGACTGATTTAGGGATGAAGATTGAAACAATGGAAAGTAAACGGGTTGTTCAAAGGTTTCGATTCCAGCGTTTCAATCTCAATCTCTAAATCAGTCCGCGTCGTTTATTGGGCTAATAAATGTGTCCTCAAGAGAACGTTGAAGATCGTTATCCGTTGCGTTGTTATTGTTGTTGTTGTTGTTGTTATTCATGATTATCAGCGCGATGTGTATTGTTTCACGATTCAAGTAATATTCTATAAAATATATAATAGCTAAAATATGTGTCGCGATGATGTTGAATATCCCGGAGCTGCCAATGTTTTCCACTGCGAGTAAATTATTTCGTCGACAATTTCGTCATCGTCCGCGTATAATATCGACTTTTCTATTTCATCGACTGGCGTCTTCTCAACAGATTTTCCAATATCTATTAGATGTAAATCGTATATGCCTCCACCGTCCTTGACTAGACCTTTTGATGTAATCGACAACGAACTTTTGCTTATAATGTCCAACGTTTCCCCAATCAGCTTGTTGTATCGGTCAGGCAAGAACAGTACGTTATCTTCCAATTCTAGACAAATTTTTTCGCCAAATCTTGTTTTCTTCACGCTACCATTCAGCACTTTGTACGGTTGGTTAATAACCATGTCTTTTACGCTAATACAAGGCTTAAAATATCTTGCGATATCGTTGAATGCCTGTATTGCTTCTATTTTGGCTTTTTTTACAGTAGCGTCCCGATTATTGCCTACCGAGCTATATGGGCCGAGTGTTCGTCGCTTTAAACCTGAAAGCGGAAAAAACTACTCTTTTACTTCCAATCTGTTTTACGGTTAACTCACTAAGATTTACTGTCTCTCCCCAACATCAAATTATTTTCACACAGAACGATATATATACACCCCGCGACACAAAAATTTACGAATTGTTCATTTCATGGAAATTCCTAAATATTTCAATCAGTGTCTCGAAACGTTAACTTTGTATGTAGAAAATATTTTTCTGACGACAGTACCTTTCTTTTATAAGCGCTACAAGTTAAGAACGTTTTTTTCAACTGCTTATTGCATTGAAAATGGAAAATGAGTGTTTTTTTCAAAAATTTCGGAAATTTATTAATTAAAACAAAATACATTATTTATTAATTTATTTTTGCTCCGTAGTGAGAATTACAATGAACCCATAGTAACAAACACGTAGAACTTAAAATTGAACAAAATTTGAAATTTAAAGACAATTAAAAAACTATTAGTAATTGATTGGTCCGCCTTTAGCTCGGATGACAGCCTTCACTCGCCTCACCATGCTGTCGTATAAATTTCGCAAGAAATCCTCGTTTACAGCTTCTTCCCACACCTTTCTGATAACACACTTTAAATTGTGTATCGTTTTCGGCTCGCTTTGTCGTATCTTCGACCCCATTACCTGCCAAACGTTTTCAATAGGGTTCAGGTCGGGACTGTTACCTGGCCACGGGAGGGACTCTATCCCTAGTTGCACCTTTAATTGTGTTACCTAGAAAAGAGAAACAATTACCAAGTTTATGAGTGACAACATTTTTTTAATCAATGTCGAAATAACTTACAGAGCGAGCTCGATGCGCAGGGGCCGAATCGTCTTGAAAGACGGGATTTCTGACATCCGCTGTCAGATCCTCGATTGCCGGAACCACGCCTTCTTCGATAATTTCCTGGTATTTCGCAGCATTGCCGGATCCCTCAAGAATAATTATCGGTCCTACGCGATTGTATAAAATGAATCCCCAAACCATCACATAGGGGGAATGCTTCACAGTCGCTTGAATGCATTCGTCCGAATACCGTTCACCGGTTCTGCGTCTCACTCGCAATGTTCCATCTGGACCAATGAGATTGAATTTCGATTCATCCGAGAAAATGATTCGTTTCCAATCCTCAGAGGTCCAGTTTTTGCGTTCTTTGCACCATTCGAGCCGAGCTTGCCTCATGCGCTGGGTTAAAAGCGGCTTTTTCGCTGGGCGACAAGAACGTAAATCCATCTCGTTTAGTCTCCTTTGGATTGTTCTCGTGCTGCATGGTCTATTCGTCGATTTCAACAGCTCAGCTCGCAGCTTTGATGCTGAATCGAATCGATTATTCAGAGACAGGAACTTTAAATGAAGGTCGTCCCTTTGTGTGGTAGCTCTTCTTCTTCCACTCCCCTTTTTTCGCTCGAGGCTACCAGTTTGTTGTTTTTTTTTAACCAAATAACGCACTGACCCCTCACTGCATCCTACCTGTCGGGCAACTTCCGATTTGGACAATCCTGTTTGCAAACAAGCCCAAATTTCGGCCTTTTGCTCCAAACTTAACTGAGCGTATTTTCCCATCTTTACTATTCCTACAAAATTCAAAATTCTTCACTGGCCTTCAAAATCAAACTGACGCAAAGGTTCTGAGTTTTCAAGTTTATATAGGGTCTGTCATTACTACCTGGAAAATTTAATCTTTCTAAGTACGAGTTAACTCGGTCATTTTGATGATTTCTTGGAAAATTGCTAGTTCGTAAATTTTTGTGTCGCGGGGTGCATATATATATATATATATATATATATATATATATATATATATATATATATATATATATATATATATATATATATATATATATATATATATATATATATATATATATATATATATATATATATATATATATATATATATATATATATATATATATATATATATATATATATATATATATATATATATATATATATATATATATATATATCTATATATATATATATATATATATATATATATATATATATATATATATATAAATATATATATATATATATATATATATATATATCTATATATATATATATATATATATATATATATCTATATATATATATATATATATATATATATATATATATATATATATATATATATATATATATATATATATATATATATATATATATATATATATATATATATATATATATATAAATATATATATATATATATATATATATATATATATATATATATATATATATATATATATATATATATATATATACAGTAGTGTTCACAAAAATAGCAGTGCATGAAAATAGTAGGGGATTTATGGTCAATTATTGAACTATTCAATATTTCTTTATTATCTCTTCGGAAATGTTTGTTGATTACATATCATGTACTTTTGAAACAAAATAAGTTTATGGTACTTTATGTAAATTTAGTTACGATGTAAAATTTGTTGAAAGTAGTGTTCATAAAAATAGCAGTTATTATACAAAGCTAGATAAAATCGCAGAAAATCACAAAAAAGTTCAAGCTTCTACTTCTATTAATATTCTTAGAGAGTATTATTCAGTACTTTGTCGAATAACCATTATTTCGCAAAACAGCCGCACACCTGTGTGGCATAGAGTCGACCAATTTTTGACAACGTTCCAGAGGGATGGAATTCCACGCTTGTCGCACAACGATCCATAATTCCGTCGTATTCTTGGGACTTTTTTCATGTACAGCGTTTTTTACATCAGCCCACAGGTTTTCAATCGGATTTAAATCCGGAGATTGTGCTGGCCAACACATTACCCTCACTTTCTGTTCTTCAAACCATAATTTGGCTAGTTTGCTCGTATGTTTGGGGTCATTATCTTGCTGGTAGATCCATTTTAGAGGCGTTTCTTCTTCGGCAAACGGCAGCATGACCTTTTCCAGTATTTTCACGTACTGGTATTGATTTAAATTGCCTTCTACTCGATAAATTGGTCCTACACCATGATAAGAAAAACAAGCCCAAACCATCAGTTTTCCTCCACCATGTTTTACTGTCTTAATAGTAAACTGTGGTTTAGTTGCTGAGTTTGGTGGCCGTCTTACATACTGCCGACGACCTGCGGAGCCATACAGAATAATTTTACTCTCATCACTCCATAAGATATTTCTCCATTTTTCCTGAGGCCAATCCACATGCTTTTTTGCAAATTCTAGCCTTCTAGTTACATGTCTCTTTGTCAACAACGGTACCTTGCGGGGGCTTCTGGCTGGCAATTTAACTTCTAGCAAACGCCTTCTAATTGTCACCGAGCTTATGTCAAGCTGAAGATCCTCTTTTATTTTTCTGGAGCTAATCATTGGGTTCGTCTTCACTAGGCTAACTATTTTTCGGTCCGTCCTTTTGTCTGTTACTCGCTTTGGTCCACGCGTTTCCACTTTTCTCTTCCATTTCAAGGCATTGCTTACCATTTTAGCAGAACAACCAATTATTTTTTGTATTTCCAGATATGTTTTTCCTTCCTGCCGTAGCTTAATAATTAAATTTCGCTGCTCTTCGGTGCAGTGTTTAGAACGACCCATCACTACAATTTCGATTACAATTTTTTCAACGATTTAGATCACAAACAACGTTTACTTACCGTTCTTTATGTCAACAATAAAAAGCAGAAACAATGTTAAAAAAATTATTATTTTGCGTCAAGTTATTCTCCGACTGCTATTTTTGTGAACAGCTATATTTTCGAGTACTAGCACGAATGACACTATGAAAAAAAAACATCGCAAGTGTCGCACATTTGAAAGATCCCGTTATGCTAAGATATTTACAGTGATCGATCGAAACCAGTTTTGCATTACCCATAGAGCAAGTGCTGAGGGATATGGTCATGTTTCTGAAAACAGACTCTGCACTGCTATTTTCATGAACACAACTGTATATATATATATATATATATATATATATATATATATATATATATATATATATATATATATATATATATATATATATATATATATATATATATATATATATATATATATACTCATGATCACATAGAGATCACACATTTTTTAACGATTTTATTTTCACTGACTATATATTTGAAAATTCGGTACTTACCAGCTGAATCCATCATTAATTAAGCACTTATACCACTTTTGTATATTATTATTATTTGATATTATAATTATTACTTCACAGTCGCTTGCACTAAACGTTTCTGATGTAGATGCTTGCAAACAACCTCATTTTAAAGCAATCTCTTATCACGCAACTACACTTTTTTTAAAAGCTGTATCATATCATTGTACAATTCTCATTCACCGGATATCCTATTCTCTAATCACACACACGTGCTAAAAACGCTAGCATTTCTCATGTTGCAAAATTCATTTTGAGGAAATCAAAGCCATTCACCCCATAGGTTATAATTGACTTTTAATAAAACAGTCAAAGACACAAACAAATGACTATAAAAAACAATAACATTTCTCATTCCTTTGTTGTCATTCTAATTATTTCTAACGCTCAATAAAATTCTAATTATTTCAAACACTATGCGACAATCGCCGGCGCTATGACGATCAAGGTCACATGACCCCATCTTCGCTAAAAAACGCCAGCATTTCTCATGTTGCGAAATTCAAAGCCATTCACCCCATAGGCTATAATTAAATTTGAATAAAGACACAAGCACATGACTATAAAAAACAATAACATTTCTTTCATATGCTGTTATCAAATTCTAATTATTTCAAACGCTATGCGAAATTTAGCCATTCATCCCAATTTTAATGAGCCGGTTAAGGTCACATGATCATAAAAAACGTTAACATCTGTGAAATGTTGTTATCAATAAAATTCACACGCTTTGCGATAATGGCTGGCGCTTGGAAATTCCCAATTTAAATAAGACGGTCAAGGCCACAAACATATGACATCATCGTAATTCCCACGCGGTACGCAAACGTCATCGTCCACATTAACGTCATCCCCCACATTAACGTCATCCTCCTCAGTGACGTCATCCTCCACATCAACGTCATCCTCCACATTAACGTCATCCTCCTCAGTGACGTCACCCTCCTCAGAGGAGGAGGATGAGGATGAGGGTCTAGAACTGGCATTCTCTATCTACTGTCGATCGTGTAGTGTGTTGTAAACTAAATAGTGGCTCCTATATATCACCACTACTGTGTTTTTGTGGTAGATAATAATCCGGTCCTCTCTCCCGGATATTTTGCCCAGTATATCGGCACTGTAGAGATATTCCACATCGTCGATCGTGTAGTGTGCTGTAAACTAAATAGTGGCTCCTATATATCACCACTACTGTGTTTTTGGGGTCGATAATAATCCGGTCCTCTCTCCCAGATATTTTGTCCAGTATATCGGCACTGTAGAGATATTCTACATCGTCGATCGTGTAGTGTGTTGTAAACTAAATAGTGGCTCCTATATATCACCACTACTGTGTTTTTGGGGTCGATAATAATCCGGTCCTCTCTCCCGGATATTGTGCCCAGTATATGGGCACTGTAGAGATATTCTACATCGTCGATCGTGTAGTGTGTTGTAAACTAAATAGTGGCTCCTATATATCACCACTACTGTGTTTTTGTGGTAGATAATAATCCGGTCCTCTCTCCCGGAAATTTTGCCCAGTATATCGGCACTGTAGAGATATTCTACATAGTCGATCGTGTAGTGTGTTGTAAACTAAATAGTGGCTCCTATATATCACCACTACTGTGTTTTTGTGGTAGATAATAATCCGGTCCTCTCTCCCGGAAATTTTGCCCAGTATATCGGCACTGTAGAGATATTCTACATAGTCGATCGTGTAGTGTGTTGTAAACTAAATAGTGGCTCCTATATATCACCACTACTGTGTTTTTGTGGTAGATAATAATCCGGTCCTCTCTCCCGGATATTTTGCCCAGTATATCGGCACTGTAGAGATATTCCACATCGTCGATCGTGTAGTGTGCTGTAAACTAAATAGTGGCTCCTATATATCACCACTACTGTGTTTTTGGGGTCGATAATAATCCGGTCCTCTCTCCCGGATATTTTGTCCAGTATATCGGCACTGTAGAGATATTCTACATCGTCGATCGTGTAGTGTGTTGTAAACTAAATAGTGGCTCCTATATATCACCACTACTGTGTTTTTGTGGTCGATAATAATCCGGTCCTCTCTCCCGGATATTTTGCCCAGTATATCGGCACTGTAGAGATATTCTACATCGTCGATCGTGTAGTGTGTTGTAAACTAAATAGTGGCTCCTATATATCACCATTACTGTGTTTTTGTGGTAGATAATAATCCGGTCCTCTCTCCCAGATATTTTGTCCAGTATATCGGCACTGTATAGAAATTCTACATCGTCAATCGCGTAGTGTGTTGTAAACTAAATAGTGGCTCCTATATATCACCACTACTGTGTTTTTGTGGTAGATAATAATCCGGTCCTCTCTCCCAGATATTTTGTCCAGTATATCGGCACTGTATAGAAATTCTACATCGTCGATCGTGTAGTGTGTTGTAAACTAAATAGTGGCTCCTATATATCACCACTACTGTGTTTTTGTGGTCGATAATAATCCGGTCCTCTCTCCCGGAAATTTTGCCCAGTATATCGGCACTGTAGAGATATTCTACTTCGTCGATCATGTAGTGTGTTGTAAACTAAATAGTGGCTCCTATATATCACCACTACTGTGTTTTTGTGGTAGATAATAATCCGGTCCTCTCTCCCGGATATTTTGTCCAGTATATCGGCACTGTATAGAAATTCTACATCGTCGATCGTGTAGTGTGTTGTAAACTAAATAGTGGCTCCTATATATCACCACTACTGTGTTTTTGGGGTCGATAATAATCCGGTCCTCTCTCCCGGAAATTTTGCCCAGTATATCGGCACTGTAGAGATATTCTACATCGTCGATCGTGTAGTGTGTTGTAAACTAAATAGTGGCTCCTATATATCACCACTACTGTGTTTTTGTGGTAGATAATAATCCGGTCCTCTCTCCCGGAAATTTTGCCCAGTATATCGGCACTGTAGAGATATTCTACATCGTCGATCGTGTAGTGTGTTGTAAACTAAAAAGTGGCTCCTATATATCACCACTACTGTGTTTTTGTGGTAGATAATAATCCGGTCCTCTCTCCCAGATATTTTGTCCAGTATATCGGCACTGTATAGAAATTCTACATCGTCGATCGTGTAGTGTGTTGTAAACTAAATAGTGGCTCCTATATATCACCACTACTGAGTTTTTGTGGTAGATAATAATCCGGTCCTCTCTCCCAGATATTTTGTCCAGTATATCGGCACTGTATAGAAATTCTACATCGTCGATCGTGTAGCGAATTGTTAATTTAGAGGTACCTTAGCACAACTCAGAACCAGACCGAAGTCCAGAACCAAGCGTGCTAAGGTTCAAAAAGTGAGATGGCTACTGCCATTCAAGAGGCAAATTCCAATTAAAAAAAAAGAATTGCCCCGAGAGCAGGGTACCCTAGAAATGGCCGTGAAGGCCCCTCGTCCGCATGAGCGGAGTACCCTTCAACCAACCCCGACGGATGCTGGGGTGCCGCTTTGCTAGCTCGCTGCGGCTGGGGTGGGTTCTTTAAAACAAAAGGAGTCGGTTGGCTCTCTGAGAATGGGGATGCTACTTATAATTCGTCCGTAGTAGAATGTAGCCGCAAACTAGTATATAAAATACTCAAGGACCAAAAAGGGGCATCGTTCCGTACAGGAAACCACCCAGGCTCTGCAGCATGGGCTGACTAGGCAGACCCAGTGCTCGTGACAAAACACGGAGCCACAACATGAAAATTCTAAAAAGGGAAAAAGGAAGAAACGCTGCCTCTCTTCAGAGGAACCCGGGTGAAGCAGACAGCCCCGGGCCCCCGATGTTAGTGGAGCCCTGACCCCGATGGTCTGGGGTTCTCCACCCTCTGACATTGGCCTTGAAATATCAAATAAACTGTAACTACAAAGGCCAATGTCCCTCCCTTAAAAGATGCTGAAAATACTAAGAAAACTATGTCATTTTAGTGGCCAGCCAGGCCTCGCGAACCTGGAAAGAGAATGAACTTCCCGGGCTTTCGCCCAATCTGCAACTTCCTTCCATCAAGCCTGAACAGCAACTCCCGAGTCAGATCTCGCTTGCTGTTCACAGGCCCGAACAAACCCCCCCTCCCCCCGGAAAACTACCGCCGCCACACACAATGCCCATGCTAGTGAACATTGTACGCGGCAACAACAAATCTCCCAGAACAAAGAAAAATTTTGCATCGAAACACAAAGCGTGCGAAGATTTTTCAATCGCATAAACATGATTCACACGCTTGCATTTGCTATGTGGGGTGATGTGCTTTGTTCTTGTGTTGTTGTTAGTGCTTGACACTAACAAAATCGCTGTCGCGAGAAATTCGAATCGCTACGGCTCGAAAAGTCTTTCTTTGTTGTTAATGCTTGACACTAACAAAATTGCCGTCGCGAGAAGTTCGAATCGCTACGGCTCGAAAATCTTCCCAATTCCTACAACAACAATTTCGGGGTTCCGAGCCCATTGCCAGCAATTAATATTGATGGGAATGAGCTCCGGAAATACCAAACCATTGTTGCTATTGGAATTGGACAAATTCTCGAGCCGATGCATCTCGATATTTAATACGAAAATTGATCGCAAATTGATACTGAGAGAAGGTTAAGGGGGTCGCCACACGCACGCACCCATGCACATGACACAGAAGCGAGCATGGTAGGTAATTGCTACAATCGTGTAGTGTGTTGTAAACTAAATAGTGGCTCCTATATATCACCACTACTGTGTTTTTGTGGTAGATAATAATCTGGTCCTCTCTCCCGGATATTTTGCCCAGTATATCGGCACTGTAGAGATATTCTACATCGTCGATCGTGTAGTGTGTTGTAAACTAAATAGTGGCTCCTATATATCACCACTACTGTGTTTTTGTGGTAGATAATAATCCGGTCCTCTCTCCCAGATATTTTGTCCAGTATATCGGCACTGTAGAGATATTCTACATCGTCAATCGTGTAGTGTGTTGTAAACTAAATAGTGGCTCCTATATATCACCACTACTGTGTTTTTGTGGTAGATAATAATCCGGTCCTCTCTCCCAGATATTTTGTCCAGTATATCGGCACTGTATAGAAATTCTACATCGTCGATCGTGTAGTGTGTTGTAAAGTAAATAGTGGCTCCTATATATCACCACTACTGTGTTTTTGTGGTAGATAATAATCCGGTCCTCTCTCCCGGATATTTTGCCCAGTATATCGGCACTGTAGAGATATTCCACATCATCGATCGTGTAGTGTATTGTAAACTAAATAGTGGCTCCTATATATCACCACTACTGTGTTTTTGTGGTAGATAATAATCCGGTCCTCTCTCCCGGATATTTTGCCTAGTATATCGGCACTGTAGAGATATTCTACATCGTCGATCGTGTAGTGTGTTGTAAACTTGATAGTGGCTCCTATATATCACCACTACTGTGTTTTTGTGGTAGATAATAATCCGGTCCTCTCTCCCGGATATTTTGCCCAGTATATCGGCACTGTAGAGATATTCTACATCGTCGATCGTGTAGTGTGTTGTAAACTTGATAGTGGCTCCTATATATCACCACTACTGTGTTTTTGTGGTCGATAATAACCCGGTCCTCTCTCCCGGATATTTTGCCTAGTATATCGGCACTGTAGAGATATTCTACATCGTCGATCGTGTAGTGTGTTGTAAACTTGATAGTGGCTCCTATATATCACCACTACTGTGTTTTTGTGGTAGATAATAATCCGGTCCTCTCTCCCAGATATTTTGTCCAGTATATCGGCACTGTATAGAAATTCTACATCGTCGATCGTGTAGTGTGTTGTAAAGTAAATAGTGGCTCCTATATATCACCACTACTGTGTTTTTGTGGTAGATAATAATCCGGTCCTCTCTCCCGGATATTTTGCCCAGTATATCGGCACTGTAGAGATATTCCACATCATCGATCGTGTAGTGTATTGTAAACTAAATAGTGGCTCCTATATATCACCACTACTGTGTTTTTGTGGTAGATAATAATCCGGTCCTCTCTCCCGGATATTTTGCCTAGTATATCGGCACTGTAGAGATATTCTACATCGTCGATCGTGTAGTGTGTTGTAAACTTGATAGTGGCTCCTATATATCACCACTACTGTGTTTTTGTGGTAGATAATAATCCGGTCCTCTCTCCCGGATATTTTGCCCAGTATATCGGCACTGTAGAGATATTCTACATCGTCGATCGTGTAGTGTGTTGTAAACTTGATAGTGGCTCCTATATATCACCACTACTGTGTTTTTGTGGTCGATAATAACCCGGTCCTTTCTCCCGGAAATTTTGCCCAGTATATCGGCACTGTAGAGATATTCTACATCGTCGATCGTGTAGTGTGTTGTAAACTAAATAGTGGCTCCTATATATCACCACTACTGTGTTTTTGTGGTAGATAATAATCCGGTCCTCTCTCCCAGATATTTTGTCCAGTATATCGGCACTGTATAGAAATTCTACATCGTCGATCGTGTAGTGTGTTGTAAACTAAATAGTGGCTCCTATATATCACCACTACTGTGTTTTTGTGGTAGATAATAATCCAGTCCTCTCTCCCGGAAATTTTACCCAGTATATCGGCACTGTAGAGATATTCTACATCGTCGATCGTGTAGTGTGTTGTAAACTTGATAGTGGCTCCTACATATCACCACTACTGTGTTTTTGTGGTCGATAATAATCCGGTCCTCTCTCCCAGATATTTTGTCCAGTATATCGGCACTGTATAGAAATTCTACAT
Organism: Nemotelus pantherinus; assembly: GCA_963978885.1. Taxonomy (NCBI): domain Eukaryota; kingdom Metazoa; phylum Arthropoda; class Insecta; order Diptera; family Stratiomyidae; genus Nemotelus; species Nemotelus pantherinus. The sequence continues at coordinate 80,720,510 of OZ022265.1, read as the reverse complement.
CGTCGATCGTGTAGTGTGTTGTAAAGTAAATAGTGGCTCCTATATATCACCACTACTGTGTTTTTGTGGTAGATAATAATCCGGTCCTCTCTCCCGGATATTTTGCCCAGTATATCGGCACTGTAGAGATATTCTACATCGTCGATCGTGTAGTGTGTTGTAAACTTGATAGTGGCTCCTATATATCACCACTACTGTGTTTTTGTGGTAGATAATAATCCGGTCCTCTCTCCCGGATATTTTGCCTAGTATATCGGCACTGTAGAGATATTCTACCTCGTCGATCGTGTAGTGTGTTGTAAACTTGATAGTGGCTCCTATATATCACCACTACTGTGTTTTTGTGGTAGATAATAATCCGGTCCTCTCTCCCAGATATTTTGTCCAGTATATCGGCACTGTATAGAAATTCTACATCGTCGATCGTGTAGTGTGTTGTAAAGTAAATAGTGGCTCCTATATATCACCACTACTGTGTTTTTGTGGTAGATAATAATCCGGTCCTCTCTCCCGGATATTTTGCCCAGTATATCGGCACTGTAGAGATATTCCACATCATCGATCGTGTAGTGTATTGTAAACTAAATAGTGGCTCCTATATATCACCACTACTGTGTTTTTGTGGTAGATAATAATCCGGTCCTCTCTCCCGGATATTTTGCCTAGTATATCGGCACTGTAGAGATATTCTACATCGTCGATCGTGTAGTGTGTTGTAAACTTGATAGTGGCTCCTATATATCACCACTACTGTGTTTTTGTGGTAGATAATAATCCGGTCCTCTCTCCCGGATATTTTGCCCAGTATATCGGCACTGTAGAGATATTCTACATCGTCGATCGTGTAGTGTGTTGTAAACTTGATAGTGGCTCCTATATATCACCACTACTGTGTTTTTGTGGTCGATAATAACCCGGTCCTTTCTCCCGGAAATTTTGCCCAGTATATCGGCACTGTAGAGATATTCTACATCGTCGATCGTGTAGTGTGTTGTAAACTAAATAGTGGCTCCTATATATCACCACTACTGTGTTTTTGTGGTAGATAATAATCCGGTCCTCTCTCCCAGATATTTTGTCCAGTATATCGGCACTGTATAGAAATTCTACATCGTCGATCGTGTAGTGTGTTGTAAACTAAATAGTGGCTCCTATATATCACCACTACTGTGTTTTTGTGGTAGATAATAATCCAGTCCTCTCTCCCGGAAATTTTACCCAGTATATCGGCACTGTAGAGATATTCTACATCGTCGATCGTGTAGTGTGTTGTAAACTTGATAGTGGCTCCTACATATCACCACTACTGTGTTTTTGTGGTCGATAATAATCCGGTCCTCTCTCCCAGATATTTTGTCCAGTATATCGGCACTGTATAGAAATTCTACATCGTCGATCGTGTAGTGTGTTGTAAAGTAAATAGTGGCTCCTATATATCACAGTAGATATATAATGGCGGTTCTGGACCCTCATCCTCATCCTCCTCCTCTGAGGAGGGTGACGTCACTGAGGAGGATGACGTTAATGTGGAGGATGACGTTGATGTGGAGGATGACGTCACTGAGGAGGATGACGTTAATGCGGGCGATGACGTTAATGCGGGCGATGACGTTTGCGAAAGCGTGGGAATTACGATGATGTCATTGTGGCCTTGACCGTCTTATTTAAATTGGGAATTTCCAAGCGCTAGCCATTATCGCAAAGCGTGTGAATTTTATTGATAACAACATTTCACAGATGTTAACGTTTTTTATAATCATGTGACCTTAACCGTCCTATTAAAATTGGGATGAATGGCTAAATTTCACGATTATCGCATAGCGTTTGAAATAATTAGACTTTGATAACAGCATATGAATTTCACAAATGTTATTGTTTTTTATAGTCATGTGCTTGTGTCTTCAAATTTAATTATAGCCTATGGGGAGTGAATGACTTTGAATTTCGCAACAAGAGAAATGCTAACGTTTTTTATAGCGAAGATGGGGTCATGTGACCTTGATCGTCATAGCGCCAGCGATTGAAATAATTAGAATTTTATTGAGCGTTTGAAATAATTAGAATGACAACAAATGAGTGAGAAATGTTATTGTTTTTTGTCATATGTTTGGGTCTTTGACCGTTTTATGGGGTGAATGGCTTTGATTTCGCAACATGAGAAATATGACAACAAAGGAATTTCACTTGAGAAATGTTATTGTTTTTTATAGTCATATGTTTGTGTCTTTGACCGTTTTATTAAAATTGGGGTGAATGGCTTTGATTTCGCAACATGAGAAATGCTAACGTTTTTTAGCATGAGCGTGATAAGAGAATAGGATATCCGGTGAATGAGAATGTCTCAACAATGGTACAGCGTGTAAAAAAAAGCAGTGACTATGAAAAAACTTGAGTTTCATTGATAGCAGCAAACGAATATCGCAACATGAGAAATGCGTTTTTTAGCATGTGCATGATAAGAGAATAGGATTTCCGGTCAATGAGAACTATACGACAATATGATACAACGTGTAAAAAAAGTGTAGTTGCGTGATAAGAGATTGCTTTAAAAGGAGGCTGTTTGCAAGCATTTACATCAGAAACGTTTAGTGCCAGTGACTGCAAAGTGCTAGTAACAAATATATTAAAAAGTGTTAAAGTGCTTAATTAATTAATTATGGAATCAGCTGGTAAGTACCAATTTTCTATATATATAGAGTTAGTGAGTTAGAGTTAGCGTAAAAAAAAAATATTGAAATCGGTTAAAATTGTGCCTCTATATAGCCATGCGTATATGGTTGTTTATGTGTGTGTCTGTATGAAAATAATTTGAGCCAGTGAAGCAGATTGGAAATAAAAAAGTAGTTTTCTTCCGCTTCCAGGTTTAAAACGTCCATTTAGCTCGGTAGGCAATAATCGGGACGCTACTATAAAAAAAGCCAAAATAGAAGCAATACAAGCATTCAACGATATCGCGAGATATTTTAAGCCTTGTATTAGCATAAAAGACTTGGTTATTAACCAGCTGTACAAAGTGCTGAATGGTAGCGTGAAGAAAACAAAATTTGGCGAAAAAATTTGCCTTGAATTGGAAGAGAACGTACTGTTCTTGCCTGACCGGTACAACAAGCTAATTGGGGAAACGTTGGAAATTATAAGCCAAAGTTCGTTAGCGATTACATCGAAAGGTCTAGTCAAAGACGGTGCAGGCATCTACGATTTACATCTGGTTGACATTGGAAAATCTGTTGCGAAGAACCCAGTCGATGAAATAGAGAAGCCGGAATTTTATGCGAACGACGAAGACACTATTGACGACACAATTTACTCGCAGTGGAAAACATTGATAGTTCCGGGAGATTCAACATCATCGCGACACATATTTTAATTATTATTATATATATATATATATACTCTTTATATTTGATCAAGTATATAATAAAATTTTATTGCATATAATCTATAATGTTTGACTGCCCCAATTGTAGCAAAAGTTTTAACCGATCAGATAATTTGAAGCGTCACATTGAGAGTGTACATGAACGAAAAAAGTCCATATGTAGTTTATGTAAAGTAGGTTTCACTAATTCGTGGAATTTAAAAAGGCATATTAAGTTAAAACATAATAGAGATAGCTCATCAAATGTAAAAGTGTCCCCAGCTAAAGAGGTAGATCGCGAGAGCTCTAATCTTGAGTTGAATGAGTCTATGTCCGAAAATAATCAAGTGGTGGAAGTTCAGAGTAGAGGTATCAAAAGAAAGCATGATAATGCTGATAGTATGCATTGTCATATTTGTGAAAAAGACATTATAAAATCATATTTTAAAAATCATCTAAGGAGTAATTTACATAAAACAAATGTCGGTAAAATCAATAATGTTCAAGACGAGAAGGTGAAAAAAATTTCGCAAGCATTTGCAAGTCGAATAGCTTCATACCAGATTAATAATGCAAATGAGAAATCAAGCATTGAGGAGTTTTTGAGAGGAGAGAATAATTGTTTCAAAGAACTATTGCAAAATCAATTTCATGAGCTTACTACGGTGAAAGTCAATGTAGAACTGTTTGCAATTTACATTAAATTCGATGTGAACAAAGAAAATAGCTCGAGTGATTTGAAATCGTTTAATACCAAAAATGTTGTTGTTACTATCGGATGCGACCTTGATGAAGTGTATCAGAATTTTTCGGCTATTATTTTAAAGAAAAGTGAAGAGTTTCAAGAGCGGGATAGTGGATGGGCATTCCAGCAGGTTCTCTACTTACAAGTCAACATTAATAAATATGAGCCATTTCACGGGGGATCCTATTTACCACTGCCAAAAGAAGTTGTCTTGAAAAAAGCATGCGTTAATATTAAAAACTCTGATGATTCATGCTTTGCCTGGGCTATAGTTTCAGCTTTATATCCTGCTGAACTACACTGTGACCGCATCAGCTCATACCCATCTTATTCGAGTGTTTTAAACTTGGAGGGTGTTAGTATGCCGATTTGTTTGGACGATATCCCCATTGTTGAACAAACGAATGGGATAAGTGTCAACGTTTATGGGTGGAGGGACGGTTCAATTATTGGCCCATTTTATTATTCTAAAAATAGACAAGAGCAGCACATAAATTTACTCTATATTGAGAACGATAGTGGTAGTAATGGCCATTACTGCTGGATAAAAAATCTAAGCCGATTGGTGAGAAGTGGATTGTCCCACCACGAGCATAGATCATATTTATGTGATGGTTGTCTCATAAAATTCACAACAATTGAGCGATATAATAAACATATTGAGCATGACTGCAATAAAATCCGCACAATTCTACCAACAGACGATGATAAAATATTGAAATTTGAAAATTTCGGTAAGCAACTCAAAGTCCCCTTCATAGTCTATGCAGATTTCGAAGCTATATTGCAACCAATCCATTCATGTTCACCTTGCCCTGAAAGTTCATTTACAGAGAGCACTCATCGGCATTTACCATTCAGTTTTGCATATTATATAAAATGTAGTTATGATTCATCACTTAACAAACTAGAAATATTTCGGGGTGAAGGATGTGTTGATGTTTTCTTGGCTAGGCTGCAGCGCGATGTTGAGAAGATAATCAAAATCTTAAAAAACAATAAGCCAATGCAAATAACAGCTGCAGAGGAAACACAGTTTCTAACCTCTATATCTTGTCATATATGTGGGCAAAAATTTGGTCCGGAAATTCAGAAAGTGCGAGATCATTGTCATTTAACTGGAGCATTTCGAGGTGCAGCATGTAATAATTGCAATCTTCTTTATAGAGTGCCCAAGTTCATCCCAATTGTTTTCCATAACTTGAGTGGTTATGACGCCCACTTCATATTTCCAAACTTTGGAGGAGATTCTAGTAATATCAGTGTCATTCCAAAAAATAAGGAAAAATACATTTCCTTTACGAAATACATGAGGATCGATGAACAAAACATTGCGTTAAGGTTTATCGACTCATACCGATTCATGAGCTGTAGTTTAGACCAACTTGCCCAAAACCTCAGCAAAGACAAATTTTTCGAAACCCGTCGATATCATCACGACGATGAGCTGCTTGAACTTGTCGTGAAGAAAGGTGTTTTTCCTTATGAGTACATTGATTGTTTCGATAAACTCAATGAGTCATCCTTACCAGCTAAATCATCGTTTTATAGCACATTGCAAAATAGCAACATCACCGACGCAGAGTATGACCACGCTCAAAATGTTTGGAGAAAATTCAACTGCCAAACTCTAGGCCAATACTCGGATATATACCTGATCACAGATGTGCTGCTACTGACAGATATATTTGAGGAGTTCAGAAATGTATGCTTGCAGACCTATAAGCTTGATCCGGCTCATTATTTCACAGCGCCCTCACTTAGTTGGGATAGTATGCTGAAAAGCACTAAAGTCGAGCTGGAATTGTTGACCGATATTGACATGTACCAGTTTGTAAAGCGTGGGATAAGGGGCGGGCTATGCCAATGCAGTAAGAGACATGCAAGGGCAAATAACAAATACATCTCCCAATATGACTCAAATCTGGCTAGTAACTACATCTTGTATGTGGATGCGAATAATCTTTACGGGTGGGCAATGAGTCAGTACTTACCCATAAGCGACTTCCGTTGGCTAAATAACCATGAAATTGAGTGCTTGGATGTAATGAGTATTGAAGACGATGCTTCTAAGGGTGTCATTTTGTCTGTTGACTTACATTATCCAGTAGAACTCCATTCAGCTCATAATGATCTCCCATTTTGCCCAGAAAATCAAGTCCCCCCTCTTGAAACTTCAAAATACAAAAAATTGTTGGCAACTGAATCTGATAAACAGAATTATATTATTCATTATAGAAATTTAAAACAGTGTTTACGGTCCGGGCTTAAATTAGTAAAGATAAACCAGGCATTAGAATTTACTCAGTCACCCTGGCTAAAAACTTATATAGACTTAAATACCGAAATGCGTACAAAAGCCGCAACTGATTTCGAAAAAGACTTTTATAAATTAATGAACAACAGCGTTTTTGGTAAAACGATGGAAAACGTGGACAATCATGTTGATGTAAAAGTTTCAACCCATTGGGAAAACATTGGCAAGAAAAAAGGGGCCAATTATTATATTAGTAGACCCTACTTTCACAGTAGTAAAGAAATCAATGAGAATTTGGTTTTGATTCAAATGAATCGGGTGAATGTCAAATATAAAAAGCCTATATATACCGGGTTCGCAATTCTTGATTTATCGAAAACACTCATGTACGATTTTCATTATAATTTTATTCAAAAGAAATATAAAGATCGGGCGCAGCTTCTCTATATGGACACAGACTCATTCATCTACGACATTGAAACATCCGATATTTATGAAGACATTAAAAATAACATTAGCTTATTTGATACAAGCAATTATGACATAGATAACCCATATAATATTCCACATGCAAACAAAAAAGTGCTGGGGAAATTTAAGGATGAAAGCCCTCTAGCTCCCATTACAGAATTCATTGGCACTAAAGCCAAATCTTATTGTATAGTTACCGATGAATCATGCATTAAAAAAATAAAAGGAATAAAAAAATCTGTAGTAAATAGAGAAATAGAGCCATCAGACTTTCTTAAATGTGCTCAAAACAATAAAATTAAAATGTTTAACAAAATGTATGTGTTCAGATGTGATAAGCATCTTATTTATACTAGATTAGTGAATAAAGTAAGCCTATCGGGTGATGATGATAAAAGATTCATCATACCTAATTCTTGTAGTACATTAGCATGGGGCAATAGTTTAATAAATAAATATACGTAGCATTATAAGAAAAAATAATGTTTATTATAGATAAGTTCAACCAAATTGTTACAATAAATCATTCTTATTTATCCATGAATTGTGTTCTTTTGTAAATCCTAGCCATTTAACGTAGACTTTGGATCCTTTCGTCTTCAAAACTTTTTCCACCAGGAAATCATTTGGGTATTTTGTTTTGCTCAGCTCCAGTTCATAGAAACAGCCTCGAACCGGGTTTCCTTGGTAGTCGTCAAGTAAGTATGTAACTGGATTCGTGAGCTGCACTCGGCGAATTTTAAATATTTCAGTTGTCCAGTTTGGTGTGTAGCCCTTCTCGAACAGATGCTTGTATTTACTGATGCGAACATGCTCGCCAACCTTATATTTCGGCCACCCATAAGTTTTAGTATGATTGAAAGCTGAGGATAGTAAGCTGGATTCATTTGATTTGTTAACGTCAATAGGCCGCATCTTTATCGTACGATGCATAGTTTTATTGTACTGATTTGTTAAAGCCTTTATGTTTTTAACCCATTGATATGTACCATTTGCACTGAATTGCCGCCAAACCAGATTTTTCAGAGTTCTATTGAAGCGTTCCACAATCGATGCTTTTTTTATGCTAAATGTTGAGTAGTGATTAATATTATATTTTTCCATCAGATGCTGAAAGATTTGGTTGAAAAATTCTTTTCCGTCATCTGTTTGAAGGTTCTTCGGCACTCTACCACCGCTACTATTGAAAATAGACTGCATGGCGTTTTTGACTCCTATTCCAGTTTTGTTTTTGATTGGTATGGCCCATGCATATTTTGAGAAAGTATCAATTACGGTAAGTAGAAATGAATATCCATTGTTTTCAGATCGGTAAGCGCCCATTTCAACTAGATCAGCTTGCCATAGATCATCCAATCCTTTTATTATTACATGCCGCCTTTTGAAATTTTTTCTTGCGGGCTTGTGTAGCTCGTCAACAATGTGAGTTTTACTCATCACGCTCGTTTTTTATCGCTTATTTGAGTGTAAAGTTTTGTCATTTCTTGCATTATGTTTATATAAACTTGCTCAATTCTCTCCTTACTACTAGAATACATATCAGCTATCCGCTTTTCTAATAGCTCGTTCTGCTGTTTGATAAGCTCATACTGATCGTTGATCAGCTGTTGTGTTTCAGCCTGATGGTATAAATTTGCCTGCTTAACTTTATCACTATTATCAATAATCATAGATTGTGATAGTTTACTCTGATCCGTAATAAGTTTTCGTATTTCAGTGAATTGTTTAGAATTTGCTTGATCAATCTTTGTATAGAAGTCGTGTGCTTCGTTGCGGGACGTTGTTAAATTTGTATCAATATACTGTTTTGTTGCGGCATCGTTGTTATCAATCGGTTCAGCAAGTCTTTTCAAACGCTTGGATTTGATATCATAGTCGCCATCTGCTGTTAGATTAAATCCCTCACCGGCCGGGCCTCGTAAACCTTGGGGTCCTTCAACAACGTGACCTACGGAAATACGTCCGAACTTATCAACACTCATAGCAAGAATGATTGAAGAAACTTACCTCGATAATACTTAAATAATGATTTGACTCTCGCGCAACTCTTCAATAATGGAGGCAATCTCGTTATGATGATTATTGTTCCCAGCCTGGGTTGATCCTAGTAATAAGCGTAATCGTTCAACCAGTTCATTGGGATCGTCCCAGTAAATATAATCAACACGTTCTTTAGGAAGGTGCATCAATCCTTCGCCTTCATGCAAGCTAACATTTTTAATGAGGTTTTTGATAATTTTCTTATATTTAAATGACTTGCTCCCAGATACTTGTTCATTTTTATCATAGTTTCGAAAGAATGCATTAGTTCTATGTAATATATCTTTATAAGCATCCAAATCGAGTCTAGTATAATTTTCAGGATATTTCTTGAATAACAGTTCAAATAAACCAACAGTACCATCATACGTTCTATCCGCTACATGTACCGTATTATCAGACATAAAATCTATGAATGAGTTGCCAATTTTCAGCTTATGAGTATTGGAATCGATGAATACTCCATATTTAATATCGGAAGTTTTTTTACCAATCGATTGTATATACTTCGAAACATCTGTATTTGTAGAGGATTGAAGCTCTTGTTTAATCGGTGTTGATGTCGAAACTGTATTATAAAGTTCATCGCTCGTTTGCATTAGACTATCTGGTTCGCGGCTCTTGATAAATGTATCTTCATCATTTGGTTCTTCTTTTTTAACTATGGGAGCGTTCAAGGGATCAGCTGATTTCTTTACAAGCTCTTTCAGAGGTTCCGTAATTGGTTTCAAATCTTCTTCTAGTTTCTTATAGCTGATTTCCTTGCCAGACTTTAGCGAATTAAACTTTTTTCGTATGATATTGGAAGTTTTAACAATATCTTGGATTAATTGTTCATTCAAGATTTTTTTTGTCCTAGTTTTCTTATGACCTCCATTTTTTTTATAAAGTTTAATCGTCATATTCATCTGCTCAATAGAGCTGTTTTTTCGGTTCAACTGGTCTGTTTACCAGTTCAACAGAGCTGTTTATCTGTTAAACTGTTGATCTGGTGCTAATTGGCGATCTGATGATCTGATCTTAAGCTGATAGACTCTGTTGAGCGGTTCCGTTCAAGTTCAAAGTAAGTGTTAAACTAATTCCAAATTTGCAATATCGCTAGCTTTTATAATTGAATAAAAGTATCGAACCCTTTCCGATATCTTCCTCTTTCAACGCTGCAGTTCTTGTCGATCACTAGAAAGCCATAATCGTTTTGCCAACACTCACCGCATGCGTTACGGAATTGATTGAATGTCATATCACTATTAACATGATCGTTGTATATATGTCTCAGGTTCATATCATCCTGCTTGAAGATTATAATGAGATTGGCGTTATCTCGTATCAAATGCTTAGGAATTCTAGTGTATGTTTGACATAGGTAAAAGCTGTCAACATCTTGATGTCTTCCCATGCTAAAGTACGCTCGTATATTATGCTGGCGCTCACATGCTACATCATCGAATATGAATACAGAGTTGGATTTTGCTTGTTCTGGAGGAACTATTTCAGAAACGTATTTTTTATTTAAATTTTTTTATTTTTTCTTTTATATATATATATTCTTAATACGAATTTATTTTTTCTAAGATTTCTCTATTACTAAGTTCATTTAATAATATACTTGGTAATATATCACTTAAAATTATCAGATTATAAACTAAAAACTTGCATTTTCTATTTTCAATCTTAAAAACTATAATACTGGTTTCTGCCGCTATATCATGATGTAAATCTAAAGTGTTGCATTCTATTCGTTCCTCTAATTTTGTTAGTATCACCTCAAATGCCCTCATGTTGAATGCGAGGTCTGGTCCACAACCTGTAAATTATGCTTTTTAGTTAATTATACAACTTAAATTTATAATTTTACCTTTCAACTCTAAAAAATATTCTTGAAGTGGCTCACAATATGTACAATGGAAAAATTTATTGTTAAACACCACTTCCTGTCCTAGTACTTCATCTGCAAATAAGGATTCCATCTTCTGCAAAATAAAACAAATAATTTTAATGATTTTTAAAAAAATATATACATAGAGGCATACTTACTTAATGCTCCAAACGTTGAAAATTCGTCAACAAACTTGTTTCAATAAAGACTCTTACAGTCCTTTTATATTAAAATCAAAAACCATAATTCTATGCTTATCAAATAATTTCACGATAATAATATATTCTTAAACTCTGAAGAACTAAAAAAACCGTAAAAATAAAAAAAATATTATATTGATGCTGCTATCACGTCAATGCTAAAAAAACGCTGCCAAACTTGCATTGAGAAATCCCATTCTCTAATCACATTAATGCTAAAAACGCTATCAATCTAAGAATTCTCATTTTGTGAAATTCGTTTGCTGTTATCGCATCAATGCTAAAAAAACGCTAACAAGCTGCTATTGTGAGATTCTGATTTTTTCCATACGCTTTGTTATAATCGCTAAAATTAAACATTTCACCTAATCTAATCCCGCACGCTTTAATTAAATATTAATAACACAGGCAAGGTCATAAACATATGACTCCATCTTCAGTTAAGCTAACAAGCCGCTATTGCGAAATTCTGATTTTTCCGTACGCTATGTAATAATCGTTCAAATTCAACATTTCATCCAATCTCTTCCCACCCTCAATACATCATTAACGTTTTTTATAAGACGTATAGTGTTGTTATCGCGTCAATGCTAAAAAAAACGCTACCAAACTAACATTGAGAAATCCCATTCTCTCATCACATCCATGCTAAAAACGCTATCAAACGAAATTCTAATTTTTTCCATGCGCTATGCATAAAAAACGCTACCACGCTAAAAATTCTTAGGTTGTGAATTTTGTTTGTTGTTATCGCATCAGTGCTAACATTTCTCATATTGTGATTTAGCAAAATCTAACATACGTTAGACAGTTCAAAGTTGTATAAATATGTATTTCTATATGTCAATTAATAGCTTAAGATGTAAGCGCTTAACAATAAAGCATGAATATATTTTGCTCAGCAAACATACTTTCATTTATCATATCTGTTTGTAAATGAAAAACGTGTGAGGAACGTATAGGCGACTGAAAACTGTTAATAGCCTAGTATAGAACGTGGACTGATTTAGAGATGAAAATTGAAACAGTTTCAATCTCAATCTCTAAATCAGTCCGCGTCGTTTATTGGGCTAAGAACTGCATTTTGTGACAAGGAAGATTTTTAGGGTAGAAAAGTTTGAAATCAGTGACATTTACTATTTGAACTAGAACATTTACTCTTTGATTAGGAATTTGCTAGTCCTGATAAGGAGCGGAAATCGAGCGTTTTGGCTAGTGGTTGGGATTTTCAGAAAAACATAATTCCTGGTTAAATGTTAAGGATATGGTGTTAAATAATAATTTAAATGAAACATTGTATAGTTTGATTGAAAGAACAATTATTTATTAAGTGTACGTAAAGTTGAAAAAGTTTTTTCATTTTTAATAAATCGTATGTAAAGTTGAACACGTTTCTTTATTTCGCATATTATCCTATGAACACTATAGCATTCACAAGTATCTGGTCCAGATTTCGCATCATCATAAGCCCAAGGACAGCTCACATAATGTTTTCCAAATTTGCTGACTTTCTGCTCAATAATGGCGTAGGGCTTCAAAAACGTATAGTTGCTCATAAATTTGTCAAAGTGTTCCTCGAAAATGTATTCTTTGTTAGCGTAGAAAAAATTTTTGCAATCCTCAAGAGAACGTTGAAGATCGTTATCCGTTGCGTTGTTGTTGTTGTTGTTGTTATTCATGATTATCGACGCGATGTGTATTGTTTCACGATCCAAGTAATATTCTATAAAATATATAATAGTAATAGCTAAAATATGTGTCGCGATGATGTTGAATCTCCCGGAACTATCAATGTTTTCCACTGCGAGTAAATTGTGTCGTCAATAGTGTCTTCGTCGTTCGCATAAAATTCCGGCTTCTCTATTTCATCGACTGGGTTCTTCGCAACAGATTTTCCAATGTCAACCAGATGTAAATCGTAGATGCCTGCACTGTCTTTGACTAGACCTTTCGATGTAATCGCTAACGAACTTTGGCTTATAATTTCCAACGTTTCCCCAATTAGCTTGTTGTACCGGTCAGGCAAGAACAGTACGTTCTCTTCCAATTCAAGGCAAATTTTTTCGCCAAATTTTGTTTTCTTCACGCTACCATTCAGCACTTTGTACGGCTGGTTAATAACCAAGTCTTTTATGCTAATACAAGGCTTAAAATATCTCGCGATATCGTTGAATGCTTGTATTGCTTCTATTTTGGCTTTTTTTATAGTAGCGTCCCGATTATTGCCTACCGAGCTAAATGGACGTTTTAAACCTGGAAGCGGAAGAAAACTACTTTTTTATTTCCAATCTGCTTCACTGGCTCAAATTATTTTCATACACACACACACATAAACAACCATATACGCATGGCTATATAGAGGCACAATTTTAACCGATTTCAATATTTTTTTTTTACGCTAACTCTAACTCACTAACTCTATATATATAGAAAATTGGTACTTACCAGCTGATTCCATAATTAATTAATTAAGCACTTTAACACTTTTTAATATATTTGTTACTAGCACTTTGCAGTCACTGGCACTAAACGTTTCTGATGTAGATGCTTGCAAACAGCCTCCTTTTAAAGCAATCTCTTATCACGCAACTACACTTTTTTTACACGCTGTATCATATTGTCGTATAGTTCTCATTGACCGGAAATCCTATTCTCTTATCATGCACATGCTAAAAACGCATTTCTCATATTGCGAAATTCGTTTGCTGCTATCAATGAAACTCAAGTTTTTTCATAGTCACTGCTTTTTTTTACACGCTGTACCATTGTTGAGACATTCTCATTCACCGGATATCCTATTCTCTTATCACGCTCATGCTAAAAAACGCTAGCAATTCTCATGTTGCGAAATCAAAGCCATTCACCCCAACATGTTGCGAAATCAAAGCCATTCACCCCAATTTCAATAAAACGGTCAAAGACCCAAACATATGACAAAAAACAATAACATTTCTCACTCATTTGTTGTCATTCTAATTATTTCAAACGCTCAATAAAATTCTAATTATTTCAATCGCCGGCGCTATGACGATCAAGGTCACATGACCCCATCTTCGCTATAAAAAACGTTAGCATTTCTCTTGTTGCGAAATTCAAAGCCATTCACCCCCCATAGGCTATAATTAAATTTAAAGACACAAGCACATGACTATAAAAAACAATAACATTTGTGAAATTCATATGCTGTTATCAAATTCTAATTATTTCAAACGCTATGCGAAATTTAGCCATTCATCCCAATTTTAATAGGACGGTTAAGGTCACATGATTATAAAAAACGTCGACAAAATAACATCTGTGAAATTCAGTTGCTGTTATCAATAAAAGTCTAATTATTTCACACGCTATTCGATAATCACTAGCACTTCGAAATTCAATATTAATAAAACGGTCAAGGTTATAAACACATGACATCATCGTAATTCCCACGCGTTTCGCAAACGTCATGCTGGACTGATGGCAACATGGACTATAACCAGTTACCAATGATACTGAGCCACTACTCCGACTGCACTATATACGTTAAAGGAGATACCAAAGAACGATTCATCAAACAATACCTTCCAACCACTAAAATAGTGCAGCTTGAAATACCTAGGCTAAGCGATCTTGAAAATTTTACAATATATTGTGAAATATATCAATTTAAAAAACCTAATATCCGTTGTTCTGCTCAAAATTGTATTAATATATATTTGTATATGTTAATGAATAACCTATGATGTAAACGAAATGAAAATAAAATATTCATTTGTTACCTAACAGGTAATCTTTCATTCAATCAAAATTTCACTTTTTAATAGCCCTGAGAAGAGCTGTTTTTTTATTTATTTTTTTGCGTTGAAACATATTTTACTCTTTGAATAGAATTATGATAGCCCTGAAAAGGGCTGTTTTTTAATTTTGCTGCTTTCTCTAATCCCACATGTGTTTCACCCCGTTGACTAAGTAGTGGCTCCTATAAATCACCACCACTGTGTTTTGGTGGTAGATAATGACTCTGTTCTCTCTCCCGGATATTTTGTCCATTATGTCAACGCTATAGAGAAATTCTATGTCGTCGATCGTGTAGTGTGTAGCGAATAATTTCATTTCGCTGTCTCCGACTTTTATTGTTAAATGGCTCTCCATATTAAACTTAAACGTTTCTGATGTAGATGCTTGCAAACAGCCTCCTTTTAAAGCAATCTCTTATCACGCAACTACACTTTTTTTGTACCATATCGCTGTACAATTCTTATTCACCGGAAATCCTATTCTCGCTAAAAAACGCATTTCTCATATTGCGAAATTCGTTTGCTGCTGCTATCAATGAAACTCAAGTTTTTTCATAGTCACTGCTTTTTTTTACACGCTGTACCATTGTTGAAATATTCTCATTCACCGGATATCCTATTCTCTTATCACGCTCATGCTAAAAAACGCTAGCATTTCTCATGTTGCGAAATCAAAGCCATTCACCCTCCCAATTTTAATAAAACGGTCAAAGACACAAACATATGACTATAAAAAACAATAACATTTCTCAAGTGAAATTCCTTTGTTGTCATATTTCTCATGTTGCGAAATCAAAGCCATTCACCCCATAAAACGGTCAAAGACCCAAACATATGACAAAAAACAATAACATTTCTCACTCATTTGTTGTCATTCTAATTATTTCAAACGCTCAATAAAATTCTAATTATTTCAATCGCCGGCGCTATGACGATCAAGGTCACATGACCTCATCTTCGCTATAAAAAACGTTAGCATTTCTCTTGTTGCGATTAAATTTAAAAACACAAGCACATGACTATAAAAAACAATAACATTTGTGAAATTCATATGCTGTTATCAAATTCTAATTATTTCAAACGCTATGCGAAATTTAGCCATTCATCCCAATTTTAATAAGACGGTTAAGGTCACATGATTATAAAAAACGTTAACATCTGTGAAATGTTGTTATCAATAAAATTCACACGCTTTGCGATAATGGCTAGCGCTTGGAAATTCCCAATTTAAATAAGACGGTCAAGGCCACAATGACATCATCGTAATTCCCACGCTTTCGCAAACGTCATCGCCCGCATTAACGTCATCGCCCGCATTAACGTCATCCTCCTCAGTGACGTCATCCTCCACATCAACGTCATCCTCCACATTAACGTCATCCTCCTCAGTGACGTCACCCTCCTCAGAGGAGGAGGATGAGGATGAGGGTCCAGAACCGCCATTATATATCTACTTATCACCACTACTGTGTTTTTGTGGTAGATAATAATCCGGTCCTCTCTCCCGGATATTTTGCCCAGTATATCGGCACTGTAGAGATATTCCACATCATCGGTCGTGTAGTGTATTGTAAACTAAATAGTGGCTCCTATATATCACCACTACTGTGTTTTTGTGGTAGATAATAATCCGGTCCTCTCTCCCGGATATTTTGCCTAGTATATCGGCACTGTAGAGATATTCTACATCGTCGATCGTGTAGTGTGTTGTAAACTTGATAGTGGCTCCTATATATCACCACTACTGTGTTTTTGTGGTAGATAATAATCCGGTCCTCTCTCCCGGATATTTTGCCCAGTATATCGGCACTGTAGAGATATTCTACATCGTCGATCGTGTAGTGTGTTGTAAACTTGATAGTGGCTCCTATATATCACCACTACTGTGTTTTTGTGGTCGATAATAACCCGGTCCTTTCTCCCGGAAATTTTGCCCAGTATATCGGCACTGTAGAGATATTCTACATCGTCGATCGTGTAGTGTGTTGTAAACTAAATAGTGGCTCCTATATATCACCACTACTGTGTTTTTGTGGTAGATAATAATCCGGTCCTCTCTCCCAGATATTTTGTCCAGTATATCGGCACTGTATAGAAATTCTACATCGTCGATCGTGTAGTGTGTTGTAAACTAAATAGTGGCTCCTATATATCACCACTACTGTGTTTTTGTGGTAGATAATAATCCAGTCCTCTCTCCCGGAAATTTTACCCAGTATATCGGCACTGTAGAGATATTCTACATCGTCGATCGTGTATTGTGTTGTAAACTTGATAGTGGCTCCTACATATCACCACTACTGTGTTTTTGTGGTCGATAATAATCCGGTCCTCTCTCCCAGATATTTTGTCCAGTATATCGGCACTGTATAGAAATTCTACATCGTCGATCGTGTAGTGTGTTGTAAACTAAATAGTGGCTCCTATATATCACCACTACTGTGTTTTTGTGGTAGATAATAATCTGGTCCTCTCTCCCGGATATTTTGCCCAGTATATCGGCACTGTAGAGATATTCTACATCGTCGATCGTGTAGTGTGTTGTAAACTAAATAGTGGCTCCTATATATCACCACTACTGTGTTTTTGTGGTAGATCATAATCCGGTCCTCTCTCCCAGATATTTTGTCCAGTATATCGGCACTGTAGAGATATTCTACATCGTCAATCGTGTAGTGTGTTGTAAACTAAATAGTGGCTCCTATATATCACCACTACTGTGTTTTTGTGGTAGATAATAATCCGGTCCTCTCTCCCAGATATTTTGTCCAGTATATCGGCACTGTATAGAAATTCTACATCGTCGATCGTGTAGTGTGTTGTAAAGTAAATAGTGGCTCCTATATATCACCACTACTGTGTTTTTGTGGTAGATAATAATCCGGTCCTCTCTCCCGGATATTTTGCCCAGTATATCGGCACTGTAGAGATATTCTACATCGTCGATCGTGTAGTGTGTTGTAAACTTGATAGTGGCTCCTATATATCACCACTACTGTGTTTTTGTGGTCGATAATAACCCGGTCCTTTCTCCCGGAAATTTTGCCCAGTATATCGGCACTGTAGAGATATTCTACATCGTCGATCGTGTAGTGTGTTGTAAACTAAATAGTGGCTCCTATATATCACCACTACTGTGTTTTTGTGGTAGATAATAATCCGGTCCTCTCTCCCAGATATTTTGTCCAGTATATCGGCACTGTATAGAAATTCTACATCGTCGATCGTGTAGTGTGTTGTAAACTAAATAGTGGCTCCTATATATCACCACTACTGTGTTTTTGTGGTAGATAATAATCCAGTCCTCTCTCCCGGAAATTTTACCCAGTATATCGGCACTGTAGAGATATTCTACATCGTCGATCGTGTAGTGTGTTGTAAACTTGATAGTGGCTCCTACATATCACCACTACTGTGTTTTTGTGGTCGATAATAATCCGGTCCTCTCTCCCAGATATTTTGTCCAGTATATCGGCACTGTATAGAAATTCTACATCGTCGATCGTGTAGTGTGTTGTAAACTAAATAGTGGCTCCTATATATCACCACTACTGTGTTTTTGTGGTAGATAATAATCCGGTCCTCTCTCCCGGATATTTTGCCCCGTATATCGGCACTGTAGAGATATTCTACATCGTCGATCGTGTAGTGTGTTGTAAACTAAATAGTGGCTCCTATATATCACCACTACTGTGTTTTTGTGGTAGATAATAATCCGGTCCTCTCTCCCGGATATTTTGCCCAGTATATCGGCACTGTAGAGATATTCTACATCGTCGATCGTGTAGTGTGTTGTAAACTAAATAGTGGCTCCTATATATCACCACTACTGTGTTTTTGTGGTAGATAATAATCCGGTCCTCTCTCCCGGATATTTTGCCCAGTATATCGGCACTGTAGAGATATTCTACATCGTCGATCGTGTAGTGTGTTGTAAACTAAATAGTGACTCCTATATATCACCACTACTGTGTTTTTGCAAAATTCATAAGAAATCCCCGTTCGACAATTAACTGGTGGTATGTTTGTAGTAGCAATAGAGATGATACAATCTCTTCCATTGATTCTTTCACAATAATGTGGATATACCACTTCGCGAAAATCGCACCAAGAATTGACTCTATTAAGCCATTCTTCGAACGTATATCCAGATGTATAGCCGTGTTTGTGGTACTGTCTATACTGACCACAACCTTTTTCCCTGTATCCGGTTGTGGCGTCATATGTCATCTGTGTAAAAAGGTTACAAGGATATCTTGAGATAAAATAGTCGTATGTCATCAGAGTAGTTCTATTTAGAGGATGGAATCTAGCTGGCCACCACCCATGTAAGGCATATCTTTCTCGCTTGTAATAAAGTTTGGCAGATGTGGACCCGTATGATGAAGTTGCTGGTGCCGCAACCCAATATACCCAGGTATCAAGCTCTGTGGGATATGGTCTGGAATTTACTGAACAGGTGGTATAGGGATGTTCAGAATGGGTAAAATAAATCATCATAAGTAAATAAATTGATAGAGAACTTAACATCTTTAAGGCTGTGTTATAACACGTGGAAAGTATGATTTAAAGAATAAACTGACTTTTCTCCATATGAAATTTCATGTGTGGTTTAAGCGGCATATGATCGTTTCGAGTTTGTTTACATTTGATACATTTGTGTTTTGTTTACATTCGACTTTGTTTACATTTGAATTTGTTTACATTGGGGAAGCCCTTTGCTGGATGACGTCACGCGTCGACACATTTGAATATGAAATCGTTGAATATGAAATTATACCCTGTGATATTCGAATGACGAAGAATTTGTTGAATATAAAATTTTAACCTGTAGTTTTGAATGATAATAAGCAACATATTCTTATTGACATGTGGCCAGAGATAAGTTTACGAAAAACAATGGTATCTTCTTCTTTAGTACAGTTGAAGTTTTGAAAATTGAGTACAACGCCAAACGCGACATGGAGTACATTAAATTCAAAAATATGTCCGAAGAACAACTCGAATATCAAGTGCCCACTTTACAGCATTTTGCTCTAGCTGCATGGGCGAGTTCCAAGAATTTTCATCATGATGAGGTCTAATTTTTGAAGGATAGAATGCAGCTTCCGGATCTGAAATTCATACCCAGATGTCACTTCAATGGTAGGGAACAATCCACGTTGGAACACATCATCTTGAACTCTCGATGGTATTCTACAAAACCTTTTCGAACAACTTATCACTATATTGCTGTAAAAGCTGTACAAACTTATGTGAAGAAAAAATAAAAAAACAATTAATTGAAAAATCTCTTTTATTACACTTTTGTTGTATAAATATAAGTAAATACGAAGCAGGAAAAAGAACAAGGTTCGCTATTTTTTCTCTGGCAGTTTCTCCCAAAGAACCTCCGAATTGCTATCGTCTCTAGGTTCGCGTTTGCCGCTGTCTCTACGCATTTTCTCTTTGATTCCCGCTTCCTCACTTATTCTTTCCAGACGCAATTTGTGGAATGATTCGCTACGATACCATTCATCGTAATAATTGAAGGTGCACCCGGATGGGAATTTATTGAGTGCTCGGGAGTTTTTAAACCCCCTGATTGTTGATCCCATTAGAACGATGTGACCTCCTTGAATAGAAGTAACACCATTATCAAACAAAGAGAAAGAATGTAATCATACTCACCATATACTTCAATTTGAACGTGTTGAAATGGTTCGAAATTGAAATCAATGTTGAAATGCTTGGGAATAGGTTCGCCATTTCGTAGTCTTAACACTAATGATTTTGGACCACCCTCAGGAGTCATGTACAATTCGAAAAATCCTCCAGTCACGGTTATATTAATAATTCGAAAAGATAACCATGCATGCTCACAGATACAATATTCAGTTTTATTTTGAATTACTTCGATCCAAAACATTTTAGCTTATTTCCACCGAGTTCGCTTGAAAGAATGATTACTCTTGATTTTGTTTACTATTATATATACAAACATCCGAAAACTATACCTGTCCGCAAGGAATTTACTGATAAGACTCGAACATTACCAATCAATCACGCTTATCAGCCACTCCAAACTATCACCACCATAGACATACTCAACGAATTCATGTTCAAACGTGTCGACGCGTGACGTCATCCAACAATGTAAAATCGAAACGAATACGCTAATTAGTGAAATTCTAACTTGCGGTTGGGTACTTAAATCAGCGACATTTATTATTTGAGCTTAACAATGAAATTATTTTATCAAAATCTGATTCCCTATAACATTTTAATCGCACTAAAAAACAAAAAAAAAATGTATTCGCGTTTGAAACGCGTTTGAAACCCGTTTACAAAAATATGGGCTGTGTGAAACTCTTACAGCAGCAGATTTTGTACGAAAATTTAAAATCACACATCAAAAAACACAAATCCCTAATGAAGAAGACACCAGAGTTTTTTGTTTTAACTTTTCTCTGGCCACATATCAATGAGAACAACATATAACTTAAAGTATGAACTGTAATTAAAATTAATTACAATTGTATCTTCCCTTATATCAATTTTCAATTCTGTGGGAAGTACTTAGACGATATGCTTGATAATATGCTGACGCACACGGATCGTGTATACTGATTGAGTGATGGAGAGAGTGGAAGGAAGGAGGAAAAAAATGAAAAAAATTTGATTAACTTTACATTTATTTATTAAGAATGAAAAAACTTAACTCTATTGTAATGCTCATTTTTTTAATAATAAAGTTTTCATTAAATTTAAAAATTCCGCTTCGGCGCGGTAGTGCTCTTTTATCAAGACTTCCATAAGGGCCTGCTGCTGTTCTGGTGGCGGTGGTGACCTTGGCGTCTGTAAAATATAAAAAAATTAAAATTTGAAGATATATTATTTTTTTTCGAATACATACCTGAAGTCTATACACTGGAGGTACGGGAATAAGTTCCTCCTCCTCCTCCGTTTCTAATTGGTAGATATTTCGGTCACTCATTCTCTTAGTTTTCTGACAATGAAACTCAAACTAACTCAGTTTAATTCAAGATCTTGCTTTTATACGAAAATCGTAACCACAATTCTATGCTTATCAATTCATATTTTCTAAAACTACAATACTTACCATACAAACATTTTCCCCACTTCCCACATCCTAAAACAATAGGTTGAGTACTTCCGTTCATTAGGAACGACCCAATAGTTTTTGGCATCCAATTCTTATCAGTCACTCCAATTTAACCTTCCTTATTCATATTCAACGAACGTAACCGCAACGCGCATGTTCAAGTCGACGCGTGATGTCATCCAAACAAAATCTTACTGTAATCTCGAAACGCTAGAAAACCACGCTATGCCATTATAATCAACTTGGATGACTACAATTGTCCTAATCTGAAAGCACTGAAAAAACAACATCCTGAAACATCACGATGTACTTTGCATAGTGGATGTTGTGCACAACAAAATGTATTCCTTCTAAAAAAATTACATAAAATCAAATTCATTCATTAAATAAAAATACTTTTTTTTTGTGAATAAACGTTTTATTGCATTATATATTTTTAATAATGATTAGAGCCTAAAAAAAAAACAAAATGTTAAAATTGTTAAAATAACACTTTTTAACGTTTTTGTCGATAAAAAAATAACAATTTTTCGCCTTTTTCTGTCTTTTCATGGGAAATTTAACAATTTTCTGCCATTTTCACACTTTTTGTAGAAATTCCAGCATTATTAAATGATTTAAGGATGATTAAACTAAAGCAGTCACATCATGATTTCTTTGGCGTTTTTGACAGTATAATTAATACGAGTTGAAAACAAACTGGATCAATTGCTGAGTAAGCAATCATTGTTTCATTTGAAATTTTCTGTTTCTAAATAAATAAAACAGACAACAAACATCCTGGTGCAGCGCCCCGTCCGACTACCACCTGTGTAGAATCCAATGGTCAATACTTTGAATAAAAAAATTTGAGATTCCCTTGAGAATTAAGTGTTTTCTTTATTGATCTTACAAACACTTGTCTTATTTAATACATGTTTTATTTTTTCATTAATTTTTCCACTAGTTTCATAAATTCACCTTGACTTCGGTAATATTCTCTGATTAGCTCAGATACAATACTCCTACATACATACTCCCCGATTGTTGTTGTTGCTGCTGCTGCTGTGGTGGTGGTGGTGGTGGTGGTGGTGCCCTCGGCGTCTGTAAAATATAAAAAACAAATAAAAATTTTAAGATATATTATTTTTTTTTAATACTTACTTGAAATCTGTATACCAGAGGTATTGGTTCCTCCTCCTCCTTTTCCACTTCGACGACATTTCTGTTGATATAATATTCCATGGTGAAATTTCAACTGTACTAAACCTAATTCAAGATTCTACTTTAATACGAAAAATCGTAACCGCAATTATATTCTTATCATATCATTTTTAAAAACTACTTACCATAGAAAAGTTTTCTCACACTTCTCTCATCCTAAAACAATAAAAAACCCACAATTGTCACAAAACTTCCTATAACAATTTTCAAAATTATCCAACTGCTCGCTTTCGCCGTTGCACAAAGAATCTGTACCTGAGTTGTCAATGCTGTAAATTTTCAATATCATTGACTGTTGAGCATTCTTAATTGTTGACTTCAATATTTTTCTTTTTAATGATGTGGGGTCTTTTATGCTGCGTCTAACAGTTGGTGGCAGGACTGCATGTAAAAGGTTTACAATGGATAAATCATCTAAAACTGAAACGCGAATAAAATAAATCCATTACTTAAAGCACTTGTCGATATAGCGCGCGCGACGAATTCATCGTAAAGACTTTCAAAACCCCAAGATATTAGCATATTAATCAAGTCAAGATCGACAATTGTCACACCGTCACTTTCCTGCTGCGCACTACTTATAGAGCTCATGGAGCAAAACGACATATTCAAAAGAACACACAGCCGTCAACGCCAAAATAGAAAATAAAACTCGATTTTAACAGTCACACCAACCCAAGTAAATCACGTTATCTGAATGAATTTTCCCGTGCTTTCGCCGGCACAATGCACGCGCTTCTCTTAGTATTTCCAAGCTTCGAAGGCTTGCACGTTTCAGATAAAATGACGCACCAGGAATTAAATTGCCGACACAAGCACAAAACAAATGCTTTCATTTCCAAACTAATTTCCAAAATGAACGGAACAACGTATTTAATTTAACACTAGATGTATTTGGTTGAACCCAATATGTGTTTGATTTTACATTCGATATGATTGTTGTTATATATAAAATGTTTGATTTTACAACGGAGTGATGTACCGAAAGGCTATTCGATGATTTCTGGCTACGTGAAAATTTAACACGAAATGGTTGTTATTTTGAACATAATATAATTTTCAAAAACAACACATAAGTTGTAGCTTCTAGCATTTTTTGGAAATAGTAGGCCTATCACCGGAAATAATTGATTTGAATACGAATTTTTCTTTCAGTGTTCGCTTAGAAAGACCTCTCTCCTCGATTGTTGGTGTTGCTGCTGTGGTGGCGGTGGTGTCCTCGGCGTCTGTAAAATATAACAAAATAAAAATTAAAAATGGAAGAAATATGATTTTACAATACTTACTTGAATTCTATACACTGGAGGTGCTGGTTCCTCGTCCTCCGTTTCTAATTCAACGACGTTTCTATTGATACTATACTCCGTTTTGATATCTCATTATATATTTTTAACTAATAACATCTGGATTAAGTTCAGAAACTCCGCCATCGCTCTATAAGGTTCTTTTATTAGGATCCGTATAAGAGCCTCTCTATCGACCTGCTGCTGCTGCCGTGGTGGCGGTGATGGTCCCGTCGTCTGAAGATATATGATTTTACAATACTTACTTAAAGCCTGTACACAGGAGGCACTGGAATGAGTTCCTCCTCCGTCTCTAGTTCGATGACGTTTCTATTATATTCCATTTTGATAGCTAACTGGGCAATGAAACTCAAACTGAACTAAAGCTAATTCATGATTCTACTTTTATACGAAAAATCGTAACCGCAATTATATTCTTATCAAATCAAATATTTTTAAAAACTACTTGCCATAGAAAAGTTTTCTCACACTTCTCGCATCCTAAAACAATAGAAAACCACAATTGTCGCAAAACTTCCTATACGACCTTTATTGCGGATACAAAATTCAGCTCTTATTCTGGCATTTTCCATGACATTTGCCAGCATCTCGGGTGATATCGCAGTGATTTCGGCTCGAATATTGTCCTTAAGCTCGTCTAAAGTCTTCGGTTTGTTGGCATACACTTTGCTTTTTAAAAATCCCCACAAAAAAAAGTCCGGTGCTGTTAAATCGGGCGATCTCAGTGGCCAGTCAATATCCCCCCCTTTCGATACCACACGTCCTGGGAACTTTTGACTCAAGAAGTTCATCGTTGATTTCGCGGTGTGACATGTCGCGCCGTCTTGTTGAAACCAAAACCCTTTAAGACCTTTTTCACGCATTTCTGGTAAAAAGAGTGTGCCAACATCCATCGATACCGATCCCCATTGACAGTTTCCCCAACTCTGAAGAAGAACGGACCAATGATGGTTTGTGAGCAGACACCGGCCCAAACAGTCACTTTCTGATCATGTAGTGGAGTTTGATGTATAGCATGAGGATTTTCTTTCGCCCAAATGCGACAGTTTTGTTTATTTACAGTGCCAGATAGCGTGAAATTGGCCTCATCAGTCATTCAAATTCGCTCCCAAAAATCGGGCTCCGATTCACTCACTCGAATAACGTTATTGGCGTAAGCCACGCGTCGCGGATTGTCTGTTTCCAATAATCTTTGGGTTAATTGCACTTTATATGGAAACATATCCAGATCATCTTTCAGAATCCTCCTCAAAGTAGTTCCACTGATGTTTAGTTGCTGAGACCGGCGGCGGTACGAGACAGAAGGATTCTCTGCAACACTCCGTTGAACAGCTTCAATATTTTCATTTGATCGTCGAGGACGTGGTCGATTTGAATGTGGACGGTCCGCTACAGACCCGTGATTCTCGAAATTCGAAGCTAAGCGACGAATAGTGTCACTTTTAGGCGCAGAACGACCGCGATACTTTTGACGATACGCACGCTGTGTTGCAACAACTGAACGATTGCATTTAATGAACATTGTCACAATTTCCGCGCGTTCTTTGGGTGTGAATCGATTCATGGTTAAAATTCTAATGCAATAACCTTTTCAAAATGTGTTCGACGACGTCAATCGGTTTAAATCTGTCAAAGTTATTCAATATTTCCATCGACCACATTTAGATGGGGCACCCTGTAGAAAACCGCAAATTAAGAAAATATTGCAAAGCTGATTGAATTTATGAAAATAAGCAAAAATTGGTCTGCTCCATAGAATGGGTCGTAAAAAATCTAGAGCAGCATGACAGCCCGTGTGGAGTAACTTGGTGACCCCAATGTATAAAAGTGAACATAAACAAAATAGGAATAGTCGAAGTCAAAAAAATTTTGTTTATATTCTTGAATATATACAGAAAGCATACCAGAAACGATTTTACTGTAAAAAAATTATTCAAGGATTAATTATTAAAAAATTGTAGCGAAAATGTGTGTTGGGAGTGTCTGGCCTTAGCACAACTCAGAACCAGACCGAAGTCCGGAACCAAGATGGCTAAGGTCCAACAAAGGTGGAATGGCTACTGCCATCCAAGAGGCAAATCAAAAAAAAAATTGCCCCGAAAGCAGGGTGCCCTAGAAATGGCCTTGAAGGCCCCTCATCCGCATTAGCGGAGCACCCTTAAACCAACCCCGACGGATGCTGGGATGCCGCTTTGCTAGCTCGCTGCGGCTGAGGTGGGTTCTTGAACAATGCGGTTGGTCAGCTCTCTTGAGAAACGGGATGCTACGTATTATTCATCCGTCATAATATCGTAGCCGCAAACTGGTATATAAAAATACCCAAGGGACAAAGGGGGCACAGTTCCGTTAAGGTGAAATATGCTGAGGTAGTCAGGAAATATGTTCGTTGTTGGGCCTTGGGATATTTCTCCGTTTGTTTGAGTCGACGTAGGGTCCTTACTGTAGTGGAGTAAAGGTTAGTCTAACCCAACTGTGGAGAATGGATTGTACCGCTATTCTACCTACCAAAGCGGCGAGGCCGCAGTTATTGATGGCACCATGTCAAAGCTAGTCTTAGACATTTGCCGTGCTTGAATTATGCTTTGCAAGAAAAACCTCGCAAGAGCAGAGACTCAATAGAATAAAACAGTGTATTGCACGCTTACTCAAATGAATCTGTTTTTCAAACATTCTTACCACTCCTTATATACGATTTTTACAAAACATTACAAACATAACTTAACCTATTTTATTATCTAAACTCAGCATGCCCTGAAATAAATCAATAACACATAAATTTCCCATGACACAATATTCTATATGAATCACATGTGTTCAACTTTCACACGCTACACTTGACCAACATTTCTAGCGCCACTCTATCAACACGTACAAGATTTATTGCCATGTGCGCTTATTCACACTGTAACCAAAACATATCATATTTGGATCGCGTGCCATAGTGACACATAATTTATTATCGATCGCAACATGACTCTGTACTGCATTTGAATATACCATATGGCATGGATATTCACGGTCGCTACTCGGAAACCTGATATGGTCAGTTGAGCGCAAATGTATAGCATTGTGTGGTCTGCTATTACGTAGACAATATTAATGAACTACATGGTGTTCTATTTTGACTTGTTTGTTTTGCTTTGATTTATTTCATGCACGTGATGGTATATCATTACAAAGGAAACCACCCTTGACTCTGCAACATGGGCTGACTAAGCAAACCCAGTGCTCGTGACGACGCACGGAGCCAGGAAATTGAAATTCTGTAACGGAAGAGAGGAAAACACTGCCTCTCTTTTCAAAGGAACCCGGGTGAAGCAGACAGCCTGGGCCTCCGATGTTAGCGGAGCCCTGACCCCGATGGTTTGGGGTCCTCCACCCACTGATATTGGCCATCTTGCAAAATCAAAAAAAAAAATCTAAAGCAAAGTGAAAACCTAACAGGTGCGGCCAATATCCCTCCCTTGGAAGAATGCTGAAAAGTCACTGATAAAAACTTTGCCTAAGGAATCATTGGCCAGCCAGGGAACAAATCACGATGCTGAATACATTTGAATGTATAGACACCGGTCTCAAGTCTAAGCGTCACGTCTTGAATGGCAACGTTTTTACAAATTTACGTCCCTCACACCATATTCTTTAAATGGAAACCTTGTACCACATGTATGTAAATTCACTTCTCTGTCTCCGCCACAATTTTCCTAGGACTTCAAAAAACATGCACTCTAGCACTGCCCGACGACCATCACTATTTCAAATCTCTCCTTATGTCACTGTATTTCACTAGGATTCCCGGATTATTTCGCGATTCCACCTACTCGTGTCCCCGCGATCATGCAATCCCTTTCTGACCACCATTTTCTTCACGCGGCACCGATCACTTTTTCCATCCGATCTTCTCGACGTCTCGCCTAGGCCCCGCTCGCAATCCGACTCTCTCGACGGACCAACAATCACTCCCAAGCAACTCCTCCTTTTCCGGCAAGTATAGAAGGTCAATCCCTCCGAAGTGTTACCGTGGAGGTAACAAATTGTGGAGCTGCCCCTCGACTAAGTGACGTTTGACGTCACAAGCACTTCGCGAAGAGATTTAACGCGTTGAAATGTCATTTGACATCTCGCGTGTTGAAATGTCATATGACATTTCGGGGTGCTACAAAATTAATGGAAGGGTTAAGTAAACACGTTTTGACAGGAGACTATGAGTATGAGATTTTTTTGACTTCGCAATCAAAGGCGAAGGCTCGTAGGAAGCAATAGTGTTTTTTTTTCGGAGTCTGCGGATTTCACTCCACTTGCTCCGAACTTTATATTTTTAAGTGGCTTGAGTTTACCAATGAAAAACTTCTTGAGTTTGCCTTTTAGGGTTGCATGGACATCTTCAAATGACTTTCGAAGCGAACTGATCTCAAAGAATCACCAAAACATATCACGCACTGTGGAGCCTCCATTCCGTACTTTTCAATGGAAGTAAATCCGTATTTGTTATAATCGTCCGAATATTTTCTTCTCTTACCTTACCTTGTGTGTAGAGGCAACTTCGTCATGGTGGCCATCATGAAAACTATTCCAGTGGCCCATGATAGGCCACAATATAAAAGCGACACAACAGTGTTACATATTTATCGACAACAAGCTAATCATGTAAAGTTAGAATGAAATCAATTTTCACTATGCTGTTACAAAGTTTACCATAAAATGCAGCATTTCCCCATCTTTAACGATACGAAAAACGCAATTTTGGCTAGATGCGGAGTTAGAATGTTTACACGTTTCACTGACGATAAGTACCTCTAGCTTTAGACAGATTCCGGTCTATTTAAGCAAAAATATATGGAATTCCACCACGTAAAATTTGGGACAAGTAATAACTTTGAAACGAAAATAACGTTTGCCCGACTCAATAATAAAGGAGGCAACAAACTCAATAATACGTTTGAGGATTTAAATAGCTACAAAAAATTGATAGGAATAGTTTGGTCTATGAGTAGTTCAAATTAAAAAAATTTATTGCGAAAGATATTCTGACGGGAACCGAAAAAAATGATGACTGCCGACTAATGAAAATGGTATTCTGTATAGTTGAGTTCTTCAATAATTCAATTTTCTTTTCTAACTTTATATAGACCAATAATGAGCACAATATAAAAATCTATCGAAAGAATCTTAAAGTACCTTGTCTAAGGAATTAAAAAAAATGCATGAACTCTCTTATTTTTCATGGGTATTCCTATATCTGACATCTCAAAGTCAGAAAATAAAAATTAATATATTTTGTTCAAAATTAAATATATTTTATTTTATAAAATACGCATATAATAGAAACCACAATTCAATCTAATTGCTTCAACATCGAACTGTATCCGAATGAAAGACATTGATTTATGCTGTGATATAACGATCTTGAATATTAGAAATGTATAATCTGTTGCCATAATTCTGTATTTTTGCATAAATGAAAATTAGATCGATGTGTTGAAATGGATTAGCAAGCAAGCAAACTGATATCTGCAAAAATTATTTAATAAAAGAATGTCAAACTGCCTATAATTTTTAATCATATGATATTGTATAATTTTTGGCTAGTTTTTAAGCACATGTCTAAAATGAATATATTGTATGAAAAAAATGAATATATTGTATTTGATTGTGATGAAACCATAAAAGCTATTGTGTAATATTGTGCAGCTTGCAGTTTTAATGATATTTAGGATTTTTATAAAAAAACATAAGAAACAAGTATACATTTTGTATTTATATAGCATTGCCTATTTTTGTATTAACGGCGAAATATTGAAAAATAAATCGATTTCATAAATATAAATTGCAGCCGAATGTTTCATTTATAATTTTTTTCTATTAAAGCAGAGTCGTTTGTTGAGACATAGAAAGAATTCCTTGGACCAAAACTGGTAAGCGAGACTAAATTAATGTTTTCAATAGGTATCATGAAATTAAACGTCGTTTGAAGATATTGATCGTTTACTTTCATTCTTCATTTGCATCATTAATAAAAGTATATGTAAGGTAAGGTTGACTCATTAAGTAATTCAATCAGCAATACTGGAATGTCAAATTTTTGCCAACTATTCCAATTAAAAAATAATCTATTTCAAATTTTCAGGACGTCGTAGGATTCGGTCCTTTGAGTGACATTGGGAAGATAAAGACAACAAAAAGCAAGACTCAACCAAGTCCAAAAATCAAATGCATACCCTGATATAGCTTCTATCCAATTTCCCATGGTTGGCCAATTTAATGTTCGTTATGAACTGATGGTTTTGGAGCGTATCCACACACTGGTCCAGTAGATGGATTAGCTTTAATGGACCCGATTGTGCCTCTAGTTTGTTTTAATTTCAATTTCTGTGCCGTATGATGGATGTTGAGGAAACTTTGTGCTTAAGTACGAGTAAAATGAAATTGCGAAAGAGAAAATGGTGGATGCTAACATTTTTACTGCAACATATCAAGGTACTATTGCTTTTAATATAAACTTTCCATTTTATTGAAAGTTGAAAAATTTAATTCGTAGGGACGGAGGTTAACGTTCCACATTGATTCTTGACTAATCATGGGAAATTAATTTGCAGTCCTTCTGGAAGAACCATCTTGAGAATTCGACAGCTCTTTTTTCGAATGAAATTTACAGACTTTGAATATCTTCTACAAAAAATATCACCTAGCAATTCAAAAAAATCACTATACTGCGAGAATCAATACCAGCCAAAATATCTAAAATATCAAGCCAGGTAATATCTTAAATAATTTTTGAAGTATGTTTGTCACTCAGCAATGCTTTGAAAAATTTAATCAAAGTAAACGAAACTAAACACTGACGAATTGTATTTTGTGTTATTTTTGATGAATAAGTTAATATTTACATGCAGCTGCTTGGTTACAATTGCTGCATCATAGGCTTCTAAATAATTACCCTCAAACCAATTTATTTTTTAGATCCCTAATACTACGGAGGAATGACTCTTGATCGCTAATACTACGGAGGAGTGGAAACGGATTTTAGTTTCTCCACTGCCTTGGGGCTATAGACGGAAAACATGTATCGATTCATCAACCAATACACGTGCATCTGAGTCTTATAGTTATAAAAGAGATTTCAGAACAATAATTTTAGATATAGTAAACCATTATTATTGCTTCATGTTGGCTGAAATCGGTTTCTTAGGGCGAATTAGTGATGGCGGAGTATAAAACCAAAGTCTTTATGGAAAAACTATCAACAAAAACTACTTAACTGCCCGCTCCCAGCTTAGCCCCGGCGCAATCGAGTTGTATTCTGTAAGTCGTTTATCTGACTATTGTTTTCTTAGTATGCTACTACATGTACAGTTCCCTTATTAGCATTACTGCAGATACAATACGGACCTCAGGTATTAATATTATTTCTGATTATTGTAATTCACAATGACTTATACAATATCCTCCTTCTTTATTTATGCTTTCTTTGGATAAATTTTAATAATATTCGATACTTAAGCTATAATTTTAATATCTATTAGAAAAATTTAAGTTTATCTTTAGTTCATATTCAAAGTAAATGTTTTTGTTTATATTTACTTCAATCTCAAATCAATATTTATGTTCATATTTACTTCATATTCAAAATAAATATCTGTGTTTCGATTTACTACTTGTTCATAATAATACGAGGGGCATATAAATATAAACCAGACTTTTGTTCTAGAAGAACTGATAATGAAAGAGAGGGGATATTAGCGTCAGCATGCAGTGGTGGGGATATGATAAGACTGTCCAGTCCCTCGTATAGCCATCAGAGTCCTGCGAAAGACCAGTAGTGCAATGAGTGAGGTCGAGGTTAAACCACCTGTTACGCAACGCATTATAATAAAATGTCTCAATTTACCCTGCCCAAGAGTGCAAAAAAACGCACCTATCGGCAGCGATTGTTGTTGTATTCAATGTACTTACCTAAACCTCTGTCATAAAGAGCTTAACTTACCCTACCCAAGAGTGCAAAAAACGCACCTATTCTGAGTTTCATTTAAATTGTGTTTGTTACTTTCATTTCCATATTGATCAGTTTCTTCAGTGTTGTCGTTAAAGTTATTTCTTTCATTTCAATTTAGTTCGGCTTCTCCAACATCATCGGTAGGGTCTCTTTTTCATCGGCAATACATATACATTTTCTCCTGGTTTTAAGAAAATGTCCTTTCTCCTAGCTTTGTGGTCAGAATATTGTTTCATTTTGTGTTGCTGTTTTTATAATTTTTCATTAACACTCTCACAACATTTCGGATACATCAATTTTGCACTAATCGGCAAATAAGTTCTTATACTACCCTAAACTAGGTATAGGTGTGGCACGATATTCCAAAAGAGTTGTTTTCTTTATTTGCTTTTTTCAAGAAGGTTTTGGTTATGTGAACTGCCTTGTCGGCCATTCCGTTCGCTTGGGTATATCTTGGACTTATATGTCTAAATTAAAGGTTCCAGTTTCCTGCAAATTTTTCGCACTCATAAGAAATAAACGGTTAATTGTCTGCTATCATTATTTCAGGTACGCCATGTGTGCGAATATACTCTTCAGCACCTTTATGATACTCTTAAATTTTTGTATTCTAATGTTTTAATTTATAACCATCTAGAGTAGGAGTCCTCAAGAACGAAGTATGCATTTCCCCCGTTGTCCGCTATGGCATAGGCAGCCTGTTAAAATTGATATTTATGTATTTGGTACTCGACCATCGTTTATTTTCGGTTCCCAGCCATTAATTTTTCGCATGTCCGGTAATTATTGATGATGTTTTTAATATTTTCGTTCATTTTCGGCCAATGAAATAAGAATTTTGACCTTGATGGTGTCTTTCTTATTTCTAAATGCACTTTGTGCAATCATCCCAAAGTATAACTTATTCTTTTAGAAATGCACTTTATATGCTCAAAGAAAAGTAGTCATATTCGTAATATATTTCGTCTCTTATGAGCCAGTATCCTCAATGCCATTAGATATTTTATTTTCCGCTTTTGGCCAACCACTTCTACAATATGTAATAAGTGTCTGCAAGTCATAATCTTCCCCAGTGTATTTTTGGGACGTTCTTTTCTTTTCTGAGCTTAGATTTACTTCACGTACTACATCCGTAACCATGGATTAAGTATTTATTGTTTCATCTAGACTAGCATTCCGTGACAGTAGATCTGCTGAATGTAATTCCTTTACTGGAACATATCTGGCTTTTATCTCATAATTTAATAGTTTTATCTTGTTTCGTTGAACAATTTTTTGATAGAATTGGTTGGTTTTTAATCTCAAATAAAAGGTATAAAGTTGAATTCTATGGTAAAAATTTTATTGCGAGTCGAAAGAACAATCTATGAAATTTACTTTTTAAAGATTATCTCATTTAAATGTTAACCGCGACTATGCCGTAAATGATCCATCCTGAGGGTCCAATTTTGGACGACGCGTTCCAGCATAGCGACCGGTATCTCACGAATGACACGAGTAATATTGGCTTCCAAAGCGTCGAATGAAGCTGGCGGCCAATTTACTGGTCCAAAACATGAAATCAGGTTCTCATCAAAATAATTTCTCAATAAGTTCATTGTTTCTCGCGCTGTATGCGAAGGAGCGCCGTCATGTTGAAACCAAAGTTCACCGATACCACGGGCTTCAATTTCAGGTAGCGAAAAATCCGTTATCATGGTGCGATAGCGGTCGCCATTGACGGTTACGTTCTGACCGGACTCATTTTGAAAAAAATATGGACCGATGATTCCACCGGCCCATAAATCACACCAAACTGTGTATTTCTGTGGCTGTAGTGGTAGCTGTTGAAGCTCTTCAGGTTGTTCATCAGCCCAAATATGGCGATTCTGCTTATTGACGTATGCTTTGAGCCAAAAATGCGGCTTATCACTGAACAAAATGTCGCGATAAAACAGCAGATTTTAATTTCATTTTATTTTCAAGATGATTTATCAAACAATACTGAATAAAAATTACATAACAGTTTGACAGGAGTAACGCTTGATCGGTCGAAACAAGCCTATTGAAAATCAAACCTCATAATGAATCACCCTGTATTTGATTATACCTACACTGACGGACAAAAGTATTCGCCAATTCAGGTTTGTATACATGAAATGTTCATATAACACACATAAAGCGTCTTAATGATATCTTTTTTATTCAATAATTACTGTACATATTCGTTATGACAATTATTAATAGTATTCAATAATAGTATTACTTCAAATTTTCTTTAGACAAAAGTATTCGTCACCAAAACGTATTTCGAGTTTAACCAAATAAATGAAAGCTGGGAATGCCGTATATATGATTAAATTTCACAAACTCCGGTGATTTTCCGTTATGTTTGGTGTTAGATATGTCACTTGAACTTTTAGGTATTCAAAAAAAAAGGAAAAAAAAAGAAACTACGGTAGCGGCAACAAAAATTATTTTAAATTTATTTCGACAAAATAAGCCAGTTAAAGAAATAGCTTGTGATGTGTGTAGAAGCCGCACAACTGTTCGGAACATAATGAAACAAGTCAAGGATAGCAACAATTTACATAATAACCCGAGATCTGGCCGGCCGCCGAAGCTTACTGTAAGAGATAATAGAAAAATAATTAAAATTTTTAAGAAGTAACCAAAGACAAACTCAACGAAGGTTACAGCAGAGCTCACTGAAGATAGTGGAAAAGAAGTTCACCCTCGTACCATCCGCAGAATTCTAAAAAGTGCTGTTTATAACGCCAGAGTATGCAAAAAAGGCCTACATTAGTAAGGTAAATGAACACATAAGGCTTAGTTTCGTAAAACACTACCTGCACAAGAAAAATAACTTCTTGGATAAAGTGCAATTTTCTGATCAAAGCAAAGATAACGTTTATCGGTCGGATGGAAGAATTTTTGTGTGGAGGAAGAAAAACACACCCTAATCACCGAATCTTAATCCGATAGAACATTTATGAGATGAGCTAGACAAACGCATTAGACAACATCACATTATATCGAAAGTGCAACTGATAAATTTGCTAAAGGAAGAATGGAAAAAAAATCACTCCGAATATAACCAAAAATCGAGTGTACTCTATGCGAACTCGATCGACCTCCTGAAAAATGTTTGATTTTTGACAAAAAATTTAAATCATTGATAATCCATCATGTCAAATTGAAATTTTGAAAATTTCGATTTGCACAAGAACGGCAACCCATCACCAAATTACCTCTATTTTCAGCACTCGAAAGTTCTGTTCACGAGAACTGACGACCGGATTATTCGATCATAATGAAATTTACAGCACATGTTGGTATTAACTAGGACCAAGTCTGATAGATTTTGAAATGCGGGTAACCCTGTAGCAGTGGTACCATCTTGAAAAATCACAGAAAAAAAACCGTTTTTTGGCCTATAAGTTCCGATCCAGCCGTTAGATTCGAAATTTACACAATACTTGGACCTTATTTTTGGTAATATTTGGTGAAAATTTGGCTGAGAAATTAGAATAGAGTTGCCAGCTATGATGATTTTTGTCTCCTAAGTCTTGCAAATTTGCTCAGCAAAATAAAGCTTTTTTCCCTATAACTTCCGGTCCAGTGTTGAAATCAAAACGAAGGTCACGCAGTAAATGGACCTTCATGTGAACCAAATGTCGTAGGAATTTCGTAGAAATATCATAAAAGGGCTGCTCATTGGGATGATCATTTTTGTAATTTGTGGAATTTCTTTACTGAGCGATTATGCTATTAGATTTGCAAATGGGAATGATCCTGAAATGAAAATTAGCAAAAAATATTAACGCTTTAAAAATTTGAAAAGTTTTGAGGATGGTAACCGTAAAATTCTTTTCACCCGTATAACTTCCAGCTCAGTGATTCAATCGAAACGAAATTTACTGGTTGGGTTTAACTTAACGTGAAGCAGATTTGGTATGTATTTTGCTTTGCTGCTGACACAGGCTAACCAGCATTGGCCATTTTCGTAAATATTGCACCAACAGATGCTTGAAATTACATGCTCATATGCAAAGCATTTGCAATAAAAATAAGAAACCAATTTTTCAATTATCCGAGTTTTGATTATTTTTCGGATGGCAGCCTCAAACAACGTTTAACCGCTGAAACTTTCGATGAAACCCTCCGATGAGAACGAAATTCAAAGGATAAGTGGATTTAAGTATGAGCTTGTTATGGTTAACTTATTGCTGCTTCGTTGGGAAAGTGTTGTCAGCACTGAACATTTTCATCATTTGTGTGAATGGTTGATATGATTCTACAAAAAAGTGTATTACGTCTTTCCAAATTTTTTTGTCACTCAAAGACAATTTCTTCGAAAATTAGTTTTCTAGCGGCTCTGATGCGCTAGACTTTTTCTAAATTAAGTGCAAGTTTTATTAAATAGCCAAATGCAAATTATTTATCAGCTTTTGTTGACCTTTACAAATACATCTTCCAGGCATTATCTTTAAATATTGCAACAGTATCGACAGCATTCTAATTAAAGAGTCGATCGATATCGTAACAAATAAATTGAAGCTTGCAAACAGGCCCGAATACCGTACCCTACGGTATCTCATATTTTACTTCTGCTTCCTGTTTTTTTTGAGAATGGAATCGGAAAGTCTATCTATGTATCTTTAAAAGTGTATCTGTATTCTCACCGTAAAATTCTGGATTATTGGTATTACATCTTTGAATTTGTGTAATTTTGTTTGTCTCGCAATATGATCGTAATAGGTCGTAAAACTACTGACAGAACATAATTTGTCCATAAAATATAATATGAGAACCATGACGTTTTATTATTTATTCAAAAAATTTATCAATAGTGAAATAAGCATACAGAATTACAGCAAAAAAAGAAAACACTGCGTAAATGTCATGTGAAGCAAAACGATTCGAAAAATCGAGGGAAATTCGCTTTCTGAAAACAAGCCATGAACAATTAAAACCCTTTCCGAAAATGTGAACATTACATGCTCTTTCATTTCAATAAAAAAATCAGTCTGGAAATCGAACATGATCTCTTACGAAAATGGTGCGTCTAGGTGATCAATATTCCTTATTTATTCCAAAGCGATCTCGAATACTCTACAAATACAGGTCGGCTCCACATCAAGTCTACAAAGCATTCATTACTCGTACATCATGCAGTTGCACTACAAGTCCATGCTTCACCTTGTCGACTTACCATGGTAAATCATGAACATGTAATGAAATTCGTTTCTCATTGTCGATTTGCATCTGATTGGGAATGATGGAAACTGATTTGTCGGCTATTACCGTAGATGGTATGTAGTTCAAGGGACGTTGTCGTAGTGTTGCATATAATTTTGGTAAAAGTATGCTCGCTTCGTGGAAGCAGGATGAGTTCAACGTTCTTTTTGGGCTTCTCAATGAAACTTTTGGTGATCTCGGTCGGTTCCAAGAAATACGTACAATGCTGACATTGTACAGCAACGCAATGTGAATTATTTGCAATGGTGACATCATATTGCGTCCGATGCGCATGTGCTATTTAAATAAGAAAAAAAAAAAACTAAAAATATCCTTGATTTTAGCGGGTTTATTGAGGTGAGGTAATAAGACGGATTTGAGTGGACATAAAAAATATTCTCTCATTTGGTATGCACGAGTGCACACGGGGAAAATGTTATGTGCGAATTCATGGGAACAATCATTTTGGGGCTGCTTTTGCGTAATGTAGAGTTTATGATGTAATCTTTTATAAAAATGATAAATGAAATATTTTATCAAATTACAGCGGCTAAAACTCAGTCCACACACGGAGCTACTCAAAAGAAACTGATTGGAAACGCAAATTACTAACCAGTCCGCAATGAGTCACTTTCTATGTTACTGAATGGGTCACCACTGCACACGTCGCTACTGATTAGTAATGTGCTACTAACTCGTTAGTCACGTTGAAAGTCTCATTGCGGAATGGTCTGGCTGATACATAATTTGCGTTACTAATCAGTTTCTTTTGATTAGCTCCCGTGTGTAGATTGTCTAAAGTAGCGGTTTATGCGTGAATCTCAAGATGGGCGATCAGCAAGTGAATATTTTACTTGTAGGTGAAGTAAAAAAATATCCAATTTTGTATAATTTTACACTTCCGGGATATTCGAATAAGGATGAAACACAAAAGGCATGGAATGAAGTTGGGAAGGCAGTGAATATGACAGGTATGTAGCAAGCTATTTTTCAATGTGGTAAAGTGGAAATACTAAAAACTTTGTTTTCAAAATTGGTTGTATTTTAAGTTCATAAGCAATATTTCCACTTCTGGGGTAGAGATGCTAGTGGTGTAATAAAATAGTTCGCTTAATAAGTCCTGAGAGTCGTTGCTGGAGAATTCACGTGTATTGATATATTTTGTGGCGGTTGTACCATGACACGGCTATTAAATTCTAAATTTGACCTCACTGTAAATTTGTCGGTTGGTAGATACAGTGTAGTCTCACTAATCCGGATCAATTAAAACCAGCCCAATCCGGATTATGCGGCGATCCGGATCACCAAAGGCATATCAAAATTATTAAATAAAAACATTGACAAAAGCTTATTTATTTATTTTAACACATAGTAAAAGTATCTCCAAGAAAAACCAGGCAAAGTAATGGAATATCCTTCAACTAAAAATTTATTTATAAAAATCGGTAACTTTTTTTTTTGGCGAATGCACCTTTGCTTAGCCTCCATTGCGTGCTGCCGTAGCGTTCTAAGAATCGTCAAACTCTCCAATTCAACTGCATTTTCCTCCGTCCATTGTATGCAGGTACTGAAGTTTTTAATAGCGTTGAACATGAAACTTTTGGCTCAACTTCGTCAACTTCTTTGATGAAGGAACTGTCGTCACTGTCAAGGGGTAAATTATTTCCATCTCCAACGAGCCATTCACCAATTTCCGATTTTCACGGTTGCTTATTTTTATTTACTTTTTGTAGCAAAACTTCGATTTCGGTTAGTTCCTGTGCATCGTCCTTCTCTGACAACCATTTCTCCTTGAGAACTGATGACAAGATGATGTCATCCGGATCCTCTTCAGCATCGAAATTGTTTTCATTATTAAACGAATTGCTATCAACTGAATAGCAAAACATGGTTTTCCAACATTTTGCTATTGCATCCGGCGACAACTTATCCCAAGAATTCGCAAGCAAGAACACAGCGTCCGTAATGGTGAGATTTTTAACGACTTTCGAGATGTCATTTTCTTCCAGAGACAGAACGTGTACCAAGAAGCTTTTTCGATAATGCAGTTTGGATAAACGTATTGTGTTTTGATCCATTGGTTGGATAAGCGCGGTGCAATTAGGTCGAAGAAACAATGTCATAATTTTACCATCATCACTTTTTAGCTGCGTTTCCGATCCATGGCATGGAGCATTGTCTACTAATAAAATTGCTTTGCCATTAAGGTTGTTGTCTGCTTCAAATTGCCTTACTTGTTTGACAAACGACTCGTGAAACCATTTTACGAAAAGAGTTGAAGTCATCCATGCATTTTTCGTTGAGTAGTATTCAACTGGAAGGTCGGTCCAGTTTTTAAATGCCTTAGGATTTTTTGCTTTTCCAATGACCATCATTTTAAGCTTATGTGTGCCATTCCCGTTTGTACAAGCAAGAAAAGTTACTCTCTCTTTCGAGGTTTTTCCCCTTAAGCAACTCTTTCCGTAGTAGACACCAACGTTCGATCCGGAAGTAGTTTCCAGAATAATGCAGATTCATCTGCATTATATATCTGGGTGGGCAATATATTCAGCTCATTAATATTTTGGAAGAATTTTCGTTGAAAGAGTTCCACGCTAGATACATATGTCGTTAGACAGTTTCTCTTCGACCACTTTGAGGTGACGAAGACCACGTCTTTTTTTTTTAAATCTATTGACCCATCCTTTATTTGCAGTAAATGCTTTATTATTATAACATTTAGAGTGAATTTGAGCAGCCTTTTCTCGTAAAATATTCGTTGTTACGGTTGCATGTCTTTCTCGCTGCACCAAAAACCATTTATACAATTTTCGCTCCATTTCTGGATATTCTGGTTCCCGCAAAACTTTCCTTCCCTTAACCCTCCGAGAACACACCTATTTTTTCGATCATCGAGAACAATTGGGCTCAAATTGACCCCAACCACGTTTGAACGTCTATAGAATGGCTGCCACTGAAGATTTTCATTTGAAAAAGATATAAATATTGTTTGAGGCCTCTTTTAGTAGTTTTCATGCATTAAAAGTGCCTTAAATGTCCTAAACATACCTAAAAAAATTCGAGAAAAAACAGTTTTGTCGAAAATCAGCTTTTTTACAAAAAAAAAAAATCTTAACTTATTTCATTTTCAATATTTTTGGCTAAAAATTTAAGTGGATACTCTTAAGATATGACAAAATTATAAAAAAAAATTAGCCCTATTGTGGCCCTTGAAAAAAAGGTATTTATTTTGCATATTTACGGTGGCGATTGTGAAGATTTTAAAATTTGCATATTTAAAAAAAATCATAACTTTGTTAATTTTTAATATTTTTAGCTGAAAATGTATATGGATACTTTCCAGACATAGTTAAACAATAAAAAAGAATTAGCCCTTTATAAAGGGTTGCAAAAAAGGTATAATCTTCTGAATAATCAGATTCTGATTGCTCCGAGACATGGTCGTCTTCGGAGGAATCACTGTCGCCAAAATTGTTATTGTCTTCAGCTAACAAATTATTGCGTACACTAGAACGCAGATTATACGCTATATTGCTAAAAACAACATAATTAAAACACTTGCTAACTTATTTTTTGGCTAACTAGCACTTGCTAACTTATTTTAAATTAATCTGTCGATTTATAAAGTAAAAAAAAAAATTGAGTTTTTACCTCAAAATTGACGTCGAGTACAGATGGGGTCTATTTGATCCCTTGATCTGCTTCAAAGGCTTCTCAACGACGACTAACGATTTGGGAGTGGAAACGAACGGTGTAAACTTATAGTCAAGACACAGAAATATATTTAGGAGCCTATAGTACTCCGCTTTGCCCGCAGTCCTAAGCGCTGCGATCGGTCAAAAAGGTCTCTGGGGTCAATTTGACCCCCTGTGTTCTTGGAGAGTTAAGAGTTACGACGCAATTCGCGATGTAGCTAAAAAGTAGCATTCAAGTATAACCGATGCACATTTAAAAACTAAAACATACCTTTTTATTTTTTCTTTATATCCGAAATTGTAGATGTACCGACACCATATTTTTGTGCTATCACCTTTCCACCAGCTCCATTGTTCAGTTGAATTAAAATCTTTTCTTTTTCCGCGATAGTTAACGTTTTATACGACCTTTTTGATGAAATTTCAATGAAAAACTCACTAAAAACCTCACTTTAATTGCCTTTTATTCTTATTCGCGGATTCCCCCTTTTTCACAAGTGAAATATAGCGTACGCAGAAAAAACCCAATGTAAGGTGTATGAGTGAATCCCGGTATAAAAGACGAATACATGGCGAACATGGGTTATGTCCATAGCTCAATATTGTGGCAAATACGAAATAAAAAGCGTACATAAAAGTAGGAGGCATGATTTCACTGTATTATTGATTATTGCACAATGTAACAAGCAGTCCGGATTAGCGGAACTGCATTCGCTCCGGATTACAAAGGACATAATGGAACTTTTCAATATTTTTAGTCAATCCGTATTACAGAAGGATCCGGATTAGACCATATCCGGATTAATGAGGCTCTACTGTACTGATGTTCCTCTCGTTTTCATGCATTGTTTTGGAGAACGCAGAAACTTTTTATGATCAAGTCTACATAATTTGGATCTCGAATGGAA
Source organism: Nemotelus pantherinus (assembly GCA_963978885.1). Taxonomy (NCBI): domain Eukaryota; kingdom Metazoa; phylum Arthropoda; class Insecta; order Diptera; family Stratiomyidae; genus Nemotelus; species Nemotelus pantherinus. Next base: position 80,678,362 of record OZ022265.1, on the reverse strand, counting down.
AAATAAGAAACTTTTCGCAGCCCATCCCAAACGTACATTGAATTTTCTTCCTTCCTCGACTCAATCTATAATTGAAAATTCTTCTCGCATTATCCAGAATTTTTTGAGGATAGGGTCTCATCATGAATCGCGACAATGGGAATGCTTCATGGACAACAAAGTAGTAGAGGGAAATGGACTGTAACTATTATCGTATTTCAGTGGTGAAGTGAAAGGTATATCGAGTCCGTTATTGAATATCCAATGTTTTATGGCGGTAGCACAAAATATGCCTCCATTGCTGTTTCTTTCAGCATAAACAGTTTCAATCATTGTGATTATACCGTCGGCATCGCAGCAAGAGACTATTGAATGGTATAATTTATAATTGAAATTGGTAGAACCACTGTTTGGAAGTTTTTCGATTCTGGCATGCTTGCCCTCAATAGCTATGCAATTGGGAAGATTTCAAAGAGATTCAAATCTTTTAGTTATTGTTTTCCACTGTTCTCTAGTGGGGCATGCATCTCAGCCTCTTTGAGCGTTTTCCAAATCGCTTTTGATGTTTGAGCCTAAATGCGGTCGACTGTGGTCGGCTCTCCTCGAGCGAAATATGCAGCAATTGATGCAAACTTTCTACCAGTTCCAAAAAATCTGTAAAAATCAATAAAATGACTATAAAAACTTTATAAAAAAATAAAATTGAAAATTGTTGATATCTTTCACATATTTATATTTCCAATGAAGAGAAGAAAAATTGTCAAGACATCAGTAGTTAAAAAGCAATAAATTTGTTCGTTTCAGTGGCTGAATGCAAAGAAAGATGGAAAAACCTACGTGCTGTTTTCACTCGAAACATAAAATGCTTCAAAAGTGGTTCAGCGATGAAGACAAAGAAAGCTTACTACCTACTAGAGGCTATGCAGTTTACTCTTCCATACATCAAAGCGTTGGGTCCGCCTTCAGGAATTTCAACCCGCCTACAACAACAGGAAAAAATTGAGCAATTCGAAGAGAATGTCCCTAAAAGTACCTCAGAACCTTCTTCATCACAAAAGGAGCTGCAATCACCGCCACCACAATCCGTGCCCTCCACTCAAATTGATGAAATATCTCAACAAGCAGGAACTGCGCCTGGACCTTCATCATCAAATCACATACCGCAAAAGAAGCGTTTCGTGGAAAATGAAGAAGTTGACAAAGCATGCATCGGCTACTTTCAGGCCAAAAAAACCAAAATATTGAACAATGCAGACCATGCCAACCAGAATTTCAAATATGAAGGGCTGAAGATGTTCCTTTTGAGCATGCTGCCTGATCTCATGAAAATGTCTGATGCAGAGGTTCGACATTTCAAGCGTAAGGCCCTAGAAACTATTGATGACATAATGTCCCCGCAAATGGCATTTTCATCCCGAACCACAACACCTTCCTCAGTGTCGGAGATGCTGCTTTCACGAAATCGTGCTGATGTGTCTAATGAGGCACGGGAAAACAGCCTCTGCACAGTTTATGAAGCATTTGAGGAAGGCCCACTTAATAAAGATGAATACTAATATCACGCTATATGTATGCATTAAAACTAAACTTCTTAATAAAACTTTTCACCTGACGGTAATTAATATCTTTTCCTCAGCATGTACGCACTCCCTCATCACTGTGTTTTGTTTTTGTATGACAGGGGAAAATATTCGCATAAGTTCCAAATAACTTTAACTAAAAAAAATTTGGCATCCAAAATTTGGAGTTTAACAGCAAGAAATAATTGGCAGTGAACGTTTATTTGAATGTGCGGATGATCTTCTTCGTATTCTTTCCCTTCTAAAGCGATGGAATTATAATGAAATCTACGATAGGAGACAGAAATGATGGTCTATCCATGATTTCACAGAAGAAACTACTGTTTTCAATCTTTTTGGAGTAGCTTCGTGTGCAGATACGCGTTACTGATCAATTAGTGACTGATAGCAGTCATAAACCAGTTCCGTGTGATTTGGGTAGCTACGTGTGTAAAGAAACTGATTAATAACGCACATTACTAACCAGTCCGCAATGAGTTACTTTGCGTCACTATCGACGAAACAAATTACTTTGCGTCACTATCGACGGATAAACCGCAAGACCGACAAACGGAAAGGTAAACGAGGATGACTGAACTGAAGGAGGTAAGCACCTCCATCAAAAAATTTTCGAGCAAACCAAGGGTCCTTCTGAGGACATTTCCTCACATGACAAATGTTCAGAGTTCCGCATATGTAAGCAACAAGCGTGACAGCATGGGTCAGGAAGATTCTGAGGAAATTTCGGGAGCAATCCTATGCGAAACGTTCCTAAAAATGCTTGCAGATCCTTCGTGAAATGATGCAGGCCGCTTCATAGTAGAAGAATATTTTAAAACATGTATAGGATGGCATGCTATAGCTGTCGAAGAGAGAAAGGCAGAGAAAGAGTACTAACAAAAGCACACGAAGCTCCACTCGGCGCAAGTGATTACATCCGCAGTTGTTCCGGGTGTCACTCTCGGAAAAATAAAAGGACAGCCGAATTCAGTCCCAAGAAGATACTGGAGATCAGTGCTAAGAAAGTGATTGTAGCTCCTGAACCTGGCTTACAGATGACCGTGATAGAGAAAAAGAGTCTAAAGACCTCTTCTAAAAAGACTCCCGAAACGTCCACATAGACAATAGAGACCCAGGGGACAGTATGCCGTCTAAAAATAACGCTAAAAATGGGAAGAAAAGTAGGTGAAAGCAGCGAAAACGTCAATTGATGCAATGTGTTAATAAACTAAATAAATAATTATTTATACATATATGGAATTCGTAAAAGAGTTCAGCTGGAGAAACTGAAACTCAAGTCCACCGAATAAGGAATACGGTAGAAGGGGGGGGGGGGATTACTGGAAATCACACGATATGATGATCACATGAGGCTCCGAGACTCGATCGAAACAGCTGTGGAATGACCAGGGCCCATGAAGTTAACGCATCGTTTTTGCGTACAGGTGTAGAAAACAGTGGGCCAGAAATAGGCCACTTTGCCAAAGCCGTCAAGAGGAGCAAGCGCTACAAATGGCAGGCTCTTTGCGAGGATGTCAGCCAAGGCCCGTGGGGTTATGGGTACAATTTGATTACCCATAGACTTGGCTGCATTCATCTAGCGCTCTTAGATATGTGGCAGCCCTGGGGCACATCGTTGGCTCACTGTTCCCAGTGCATCTGCCAAGGACGGATTTAAGCATCATCGTCCATTGGGCCATAATCGTCCTCTTTTTATGGAGAAGCAGCTGATCACCACTGTATCTGGAATGAAAAACAAGAGCGCTTTGGGCCCTAATCGAGTGCCCATCAAAGTATTTAAAGTTGTAGTTCATGTTAAGTGGCGGGCTCTTACTATCGGTGTGAAAAGTTACCCGATTGACGCTCATCGATAAGTGAAAAAAAATTTGGATAATTCGTCTGCGTATTTATTTTTTATTTATTTATTTATTCAAATCCATTTTAACAGGCTGCTGCACAATTATAAAAATAGAAATATTAGACAAAGCCAAAAAGATATTAGAAAAGAAAAAAGAAAAATTAACAAATAATTGAAAATATCAAATAAACACATATTTAAACTACAAAAAATTAATGCCAATATGCAAGTCAATATGAAAAAAAGTGCGAAAAGGTAAAAAAATTAAAAGAAAATTAAACATTATAAGGAACTTTAAGAATTAAATCTTTAATTTGTGATTTAAATTGTGCGAACGTTAGCGGAAAAGGACCAAGCTGAAGATCGTTGTGCTTCCTGGGGATACGCACTAGTGGCGAGTTAAAATAAACATCAGATCGCGCGAAGGGAAGAGAGAACATTAATTGAAATCTATCCGATCGATTGACGTTCCGCATACACAGCATACGACGAAGACCGGAGAGCATAGGACAATGGAGTAGCTTGAAAAGCAAGCACTCGTCAAGGTACACTCGTCGGAAATCTAGTGAAGGAATTTAGAATAAGGTTAGACGATCACTATACCCATAGTAAGCGATATTGAATTTAAACAACAGGGAGCGAGTAAACCTACGCTGAACGTATGCCTCGTTAAGATATTTATGACGGAGAGACCACACTTGACAACAATACTCTAGAATGCTACGAACAAGTGAAAAAAACAGATGGAAAGAGGTAGCGATGCTAGTAAACGAAGAAGAGCATCTAAGAATGAAACCGGACACACGAGAAGCCTTGGCGGTTATATAGGCAATGTGTAAGTCAAATCTGAGCTTTGAATCAAAGTACACACCAAGATCCTTAAAATTATCAACAGCCGTAATGGAAGATCCGTACAGTGTGTAGGAATATATTACGGGTGACATTTTAAACGTATAGCACATTTGATGACATTTGGATATGTTCAAAGTAAGATAATTAGTAGAACGTATTGTCCGCTTCGCATGCTCCTGGAGCGTTTGCTGAAGCCCCGGTTGCTGTCAGTAATCAGATCAGCTGGATCTATCTGACAGACACCACACGCCATATCAGGAGCGATTGGGGCGATAGCAAGAGCGGAGAGGGTGTTACCATCTCAGGGGTAGCACACGGGTCTATCATGAGATCCCTGGAATATCATTTACGATAGACTGCTGCACTTCGAAATGCCACCGGATGTGTTTTTCACAAGTCATGCTGACAACGTAGCAGCAGTCATCATTGCTAGAACTGTGGAGTTCGCCCAATTCATAGCTTACAGCAGGCGATCATCATACTGACCGAGGGGTGGTTATCGCCTGTCATCCCCATGACAGTGTGCTCTGAAGATGTCCAGACAGCAAGTTGGTAAGTTACCTGGGGATGAATTGCTGAACCTTACTCTGCGCCGTGTTTGGTAGAAATTTGGCTGAAAAATTCGGTTAGCACTGCCAGATATGGTAATTTTGGTGTCTTGGGTTTTGAAAATTCGCTCAGGAAAATAAAGCATTTTGCCCTATAACTTCTAGTGCAGTCATGAAATCAAAACGAGTTTCATATGACAAATGAAATTTAATAGAGACATATTTCAGAAGGATTTTGGTTAAAATACCATGATTGGGTTGCCAACTATTGTTGGTTTTGTATTCATTTGCAATATCTTGATTAAGGGATTTTATCGTAAAATTTTCAAATGGTAATGATCTTGTGGTGATAATAAACAACAAATATTAAGCTTTTAAAAAATTGAAAACCTTTGCGACTGGTAGCCCTAAATTTCTTTGTACCACTATAACTTCCAATGCAGTCATCGGATCGAAACGAAATTCGCAGAATAGGTTGATTTTTATGTGAGGCAGGTGTGATATATTTTTGGCTTTGATGCTAGCAGAGGGTTGCCATCGTAAGGAGTTTTTTGCTATTTCCGTATCAATAAATGCTTACATTAAGTATTCATATTGCGAACATTTACAATGAAAATAAGTTATATTTCAGTTCTAGAAATTTTTTGGTTCCAAACGTCTTTCGTTTTTTGACCCTAAACATCTTTTATGTAACTTTCGACGAAATCATCGGATAAAATCGAAATCGATAGAGTTATTTGATTTTATCGTGAGGCAATTGTGGGAGACTTTTAGTTGCAGTGATGGTAAAGTGTTGCAAGCACTAAGCATTTTCTTTGTTTATCTTATGTTACGCTGCTTTCAAAGTTTTGCATTGTTTGGCTTTCCTAAATCTTGAAATTCATGAAAGTGGCAGTCCTGAAATCCTTTCCACCCTATGAGTTTAAATGTATTGTTAAGATCAAAGTGATTTTGCAAACGAAACAGGTTGGAGCACGTGTAGTAGAATATGCACTCAGAACCTTCACGATTCTTCTACTGTTCATCGGATATTAGTGTTTCTAGCGGTTCAGGTGCGCTAGAGCTTTTTTTCTTGGAAACCCGACAGTGATATAGTAGATGGCGTGGAGGGCTATAGTACATGGTGTGAAGGACTATAGTACATGGCGTGGAGGGCTATAAGCATAGCGGTTTCTCCTATGTGTGGTGCTATATTTTATCACAATCCTGAAATCGACTAGGTACATGACGTCAGAAGTCTATAAATTATGGCGTTTGGCGCTCAGGGGCGGATTTGCCAGTAGGCCCGGGCCTAGGGCGGCAAATTTTCAATTTTTTTTTGGGGGGGGGGCAGTTTTTTTCTATCGTATATGTACATATATCTGAGTTGACTGAGCCTAACACCTCAGGCCAACCGAATTCTCTAAAAAATCAATGCACGCAAAAATTCAGTTCTAATGACTTTTTCGGACATTAAAAAGTTTTACTTATAATAAATATCGAAATGCGATCACGGTAAAGGACCAAAAAAACTCAAAAATACCTAAAAAGTGCTTAGAAAGTATCTGAAAATACCTAAAAAGAGCCTGAAAAGACCTAAAAAGATCCTGAAAAGAACCCAAATAATACCTCTTCAATTTAGGAAAAGCTTATCAGAGGTAAATATTTGCGAGCATTCATTTTTCAGAGAATTTTTTTTTATTATTATATTACAGGGTATATCAACTACAGGCAAATCTCTCTTTATTTTTGACGTGTTTTTTCAAATTGTACTTCATTACGGAAATAAATTTCTATAAAAAAAATTAAATCTAGAACATGATAAGTCAAAATATCTCGGGTTCATCCTTAATAAATAACATATCGAACATTAATTTACAGTAGTCGAGTTCATAGTTGATCTCCAGTCAAGTGTGGAAGCAAACTTTGAACGGAATAGTAAACTTACTTATAAAAATACGAGCGAAGACGTTGGAATTATATGCGATGTAAAGGTGTATACGGTTGTGGACTGTTAAAATTTTTATTTTTTTGGGATTCTTTTTTTTAGGTACTTTTAGGTTCTTTACCGTGTGTGTATTTTAATAATTAATTATCAGACAAGGGCGCAATAATAGGGAATTTATACGAACGAACCGGTTTGCTCTGATATTTCTATTTTGTGAGCTCAGGCGCAACGAAAAACAACGAAGTATTCTAGGGAATCCAAAAAAATCCGCATTGTTACATGTAATATAATTCACGAAAAGGGCGGCAAATATTTCTGAGGCCTAGGGCGGCGAAATGGCCAAATCCGCCCCTGTTGGTGCTATGTGTTTTTTTCAGTGTATATGATGAAGAAAAGCATTTCTTAAAATAAGATATTCTTTATGATACTGCTCATAAAATAAATACCACCAAGTTCTATGGAAAAATCAAACAAATTTCAAATTACGTATTGAATGCTGTGAATAAAAAATGTATTGCTTTTTTGAAAGATATTTCCGCTTGATAAAAAAGAAAATTTTGAGATGACTAGAACGCAGAAGCCAGTAATTGGATATATTATATGACAATGATATTAGCATATAACATTACTCGAGAATGTATCGTTTTTTCCCCTAACAAAACTTATCGATTTTTTTCAAACGTAACCTATGAAAGAAACAAATTGTCAGCTAGATTCTTGCTTAAGCTAATTCTTTAACTAACCTCCCGGATGTCTTTGGGTTAGATTGCAAATTTGAAAAGAATTATTTGATTACAGTAAAATAGAAGCTCGACTTGAAAACAAAGCACTTACCTCAATTCATCCGAATCGGTATGTCAACTGAAGCCATATTACATGGCTCATGGTACTATGTAATATGGCGTGTGGGGCCATAATTTCTGCGCCATCTAATTATGGCGCTGAGAGCCATACTGCATAGCTCAGGATACTATGTACATAGCGTGTGGGACCATAAATGCTGCGCCATGTTACATAGGACCCCGCGCTATGCAGATTCTGATATTATGGCGCTGGGAGCCATATTGCATAGCTCAGAGTACTTTGTACATAGCTATAAATAATGCGCTATGTTACATAGCTCTGAGCGCGATGTGGATTTTTTTTCAGTGCAGATTGTTTGTGGAACACTAACACTTTACTGTGAGTTTAGGTAACTAACCATTGTATTTTTGCGAACTTCTCTCACGATCAGATTGCATTCCTGATCAGTCAGCTTTTTTGCTGGCGCTGGATGCTTCTTTGATGCAACAGCACCTTCCTCTTCGTACAGCGTACAAAAATTGTTTTTTTACAATTAGGCCAATCATTAGCGCCTCACACCAGTTGAAAGAAACGAGGGCATTTTACTCCCGGCAATTATTAACCAGAAATGTTCCAACACTTCATGAGTCTACATTATTCGCCAACGCGTATGATAACAGTGTCTCGTCGCATTCCCGACATTGGATGAAGTCCAACAGGACAGGACCACTTAAAATCCAATAAAGTACCGGATATCGATGCGATCTCTGTGGAACTCCTAAAGGCAGGTGGTGTCAACCTTTTAAGGGACATTGTAAAAGATTGGCTCTGACATGAGATATTAGAGGATCCATAGAAATGGCCGCCGTTTTGCTGAATAAGAGGATGGAGGCTATTTTAAGCAAAGACATTAAACAAATTGTTTTATTTACCCAATCTAAGTTTTCAAGGTCTCCTAACTATCATGGCTTTCCTAAACTTTATTAAGATATTCTTGCTCTTATATACTAAAATTTTCATTGAATTTGCAAATGTGTGAATTTATGTATGTTTTTAAAGTTTTTGAATTAATTAATCGCGAAGCCAAGTACGCCGTTCGAGTAAAATGTCAGTTTTCATACAAATTTTACTAGAGGTAAAATCAAAAGCGAGAATTTTGCTAATGATGTTAGTACATCCATAGGGAGTTTCAATGTAAAACTTAATACTAATATAAGACTGCGATGGCGATATATAAATGCACCATTAGGCGTGTATTTCTTTTCTCCCTATCCATAACAGAACAATGCTATCCTGAACAGAGGCATTGGAAACAACAACAACTCCAGTCCCAGTGAATTCACTGGAATATCTCTGCGGTTTATGAAATTTATAAGACATGTTGGTATTAGCTAAGATCAGATCTGTTAGAAGTTATTTTGAAATGTAGACAACCCTGTGGCAGTGGTGCCATCTTGAAAATTCACTGAAAAAAATGACGAGAAAAAACGGGCAAAGAGCTCAAAGGTTTTTTCAGTTGTGGTGGCAGAAATTTTGAGGGATGACAGGGGATTTCTCCAGAGAATGAATAAATTAACAGAAGGGTTTCGAATTGTTGGAACTAATAGAATCCTCAACTTTAGCGACGTAGGTACTCATGGCTTCTATAGTGACCATTTTATCTTCCTTGTTACCTTTTTTCAATTAAGTTTTGTACTCTTTTATTATTATTTATTATCAGAGCTATTATTATTTGCATTAAAGACAGGCAATTACAACCATAGGCATTGGCAGGATTCGTGCCCACAGACAGTAGCACGCCGTTTGCCTCTACCAGTCAAATCCTCTGAAACTTCATAACAATTTCAGTGTCACACTACTTAGCTTGGTCATATAGTTGTCTGATTCAATTTGAATTTTTTGGCAATTAAATTTTAGTGAGTATATTAAGTTGATTAAGTAAAATACTGGCATTCAAAATATTTTATGATAAATAAATTTAATACTAGTCATTTGTACTCGAAATCATCACTATGCTGAGATCATATAGTATAAAGAATATGGAGTCTAGATCGTACATTATCCGATTTTTCATAGTTAAATTATTAATTTCTTGTACTTTCCAGCCTGCCAGTAAACGCACTCTTAAAAACCGATCATGCTAACAAAAAGCAGCTATCTACCTCAACTGGCACTATTTATGTTTCTCGTTCTACTCAGTTTGCTAATCTTCCGTCATGTATAATAGATACATAGTTGTAGCATATCACCACATTGACTGAAGCGTTGCATTGACATAACGTGTTACCGAAAGATGCGGTTCTGATTAGCTTGCTCAAACGTATGGGGACTCTGCTACCCCTTCAATGGACGGATAACATACCGGATGCTAAACACCTTTGGCGACATTACTGCCATCATTTGCAACCACTATCGGCTGCGCAACCACCTTATATGATTCACATGTCGATTATTTCTGTTCAGTTTAATTATAGTGGTCGTTACGTTCGTACTGGAGTTAATCAGTGCAGTGGCGATTCCCAACTGGTGCATCGATAATTAAAACTCGACAGAAAAATAAAAAACTGTGAATTTTCTGGATAAACTCAGTCACGCGCTTATCAACGCGAATTTTATCTTTTCTCGGTATTTATTGCGCGAAGCATTGTGGATTATTGGATTTAGCTATGATATTCGCGATTGTGTGAAAAACTCGCAGGTGATGTGGTAAAACTGATGGATGCTAGAGATTTTGCTTATCTAATTTTATGAGTGATGCTAGATATTTTTGTTTGCATAAAAGTGACGTGATTTAAACGGCTCAAACGTACCAAGCGATTGCATCCTACTATTTCGCACGTTTGATTACAGAACGACATCGAAATTGCAGAAAAGCTAGCAAAAAGGTTTAATTTTACCTGCGGTCAAAGCTGCGGTTGGTGCTGGTATGTATTTTTTCAAATCGATTTATTTAGCATTTGAAATAGACGTTTACGTGTGTATATTTATTTGAAATCGGCGACAATTGTACCACACGTACAAACATTGTCTTCCATTTATCTTCACTGTTTTTTTTTTTACAAAGTATAAACAAGATGCGGTAGGTGCACGATGGTCATGAATATTTCAACGTTTGTACTTCCAAGACTCCTCTATCACACGATGGTTTACATGAACTGCTTATGAATGGCCTTAAACTATTTCAAGATGTAAATGAGACTTGAATCAATTTTCATGATACGTATCACACCAGTAATTGCATAAATTTGCAGAGACGCTATTTAATTGGCATGTTAAGAACTCGCTTCCAAATAATCATCTTTGCACGATTTGATTTTTATATTTTGACTTTTGTGGCATTAACAGCCAGATTAACAGTTTATGCATGAACGAATTCAAGTAGATTACTTTTGAAGGTGTTTTGTGATGCATGTGTAAAGTGACCATACGTCCCGTTTTAAACGGGACTGTCCCTTTTCTCGGTCACCTGTCCCGTTGTCCCCAGACAAAGCTCCGGGACGCAAAATAGTCCCGTTTTCCGAAACCGCGCGAAAATTTCAAATTATGACAATATACAAGAAAATCACAGTTTTCGCTCCAACGGTTGCGTGTCGAAATTTATCCAAACATGTTTCGATCCGAAATTCATATGCACGCGTACGAAAACAGAAGCTATTGTAGTAAATGTTTTAACACGTACAGCGATCGACAAATTAAAAGATGATCTCAATAAATCCAATTGAATTACAATTTTAAAAAACGTTTCAAACCACGGTAACAAGAAAATATCTCCTCTTGTAGTCCGCTTTTTTCAATCTTACGAAGGTGTGGAAAAAAATTTTAGACTTCCAAGACCAACCAGGTGCAACTTCTGATATCATTGTTGATTATTGACACCAAGTGCTATACAGATAATAATTTGACAAAAAATTTGTGGCATTTTGTGGCGACAATGCCAATGTCAATTTTGGGGGTGTAGCTAGGCGAGGAATTAATAATGTGTTCGCAAAATTACAATCATCTCTGAAAAAACCGTTGATAGGTATTGGATGTGGAATCCATATAATTCACAAAGTAATAACAAGTGCTGCAGAAGGACTACCTTCAGATTACGAAAGCGTTATTGTAAAAATATATTCATTTTTTTATATTTATACGGTTCGAGTTGAAGCTCTAAAGGAGTTTGGCGCTGAAGCTGAAATAAAACATCACCAAATGCTCGGCTATAATAAAACCAGATGGCTTGTACTTATGCCTGCCGTGGAGAAAGTTTTAAAAATGTACCAGCTGTTGAAAGATTATTTTTTGACCATTGCAAAATGTCCCGAATTATAAAATTTTTTGAAGATCCTACATTATGGCTTCAATTTTTCCACGCTCAGTCAGCAAGTTTTCACCAAACTATATTGCAGGTTGAAGGTCAGACTTTGTCGGCAATAGAAGCTCCAAAAAAAACTAATCATCTCGAAGATAATTTGGCTCAAAAACAGAAGAATTAGTTTCTTCCAAATACTGTTCGTAGTTTAAAAGATAATGACACTAATATTGATGAAGAGTTTGTGAAAAGTATGGGTACAGAATTTTATAAAACAAGCCGTGAATAACCGGAAGAGTAGACTCGCTTTCTTACTAAAGAAATGGAGATATTTGATTGTACCTGCATGGGAAGACATTCAAAAAGCACTGGATGTATTGACTGAAAAGGGATATATTGACTGTAATAAAGATACAGAAGTATTTGACGAATTTACATTAATTTCAAGCTACGTCACTTCTCAAAAAAATAACCGAATGCGATAGTTTTAAAGTTTCCACAGAAACTCGTTGGGTCGAAGTATTCAAACACTTTCGCACCAATAATCTAACATTAAAATTTTTGTGTTCTAATTGAATATATTTTATGTCTACCTGGCACAAATGCTCCAGTAAAAAGAGTTTTTTCTCTAATGAATAAATTAAAATCTTATTTAAAATCATCTCCAACTTTATTAAAACAAATTTGTTCCTCTGAGAAATATAAATATAATTTCAAAAAATATGTTGCATATAATTTAATAATTACTGTCAAAAGAACTTTGCTTTATTATTTTTACTAAGCTGGTGAGCCAGTGATTGATTTGATTATTCACAATTTGTTATAATAAAAATAATTATAATGAATCTAAATATAATTATAGTGAACATTAATTGTATTAAGTTACACTTGTTTTAAATAAAGAACATTAAAAAGTGGTGTTTATTTAATTATTATTTATTTTATTTAATTTTTATTTATTTATTTATTTAACCTGCTAACTGACGTATATAAACTCATGTCCCGTTTTGAGTTAAAAAAAAATGGTCAGTTTATGCATGTGCCAAGTTTTGCGTGAAAGCAAAATGATTATTTTGGAAAAAGTTTAAAAGTAATTAACGCTAACAGTTTGTTGCTATTGCAATTTAACTGGGTTGCGAGGCATAGATAATGGACATTTTTATCAGTTTTCAAATAGCTGATGGTATCTTGAAATTTCTCTTGATCAATAATCGTTATGTCCATAGTCACACAATTGAAAATTTTCTCAACTTTCACGATATTCATTGGAAAATTTAGAGGATCGAAAACTTTGAACGTGTACCAAGGAACATCACTTACTTCAAGAGGATGTTTGACAGGAGTAAAGTAAACGATAATGTTAGAAAATAAGGAATAAAACTTCGACAATGCTCAATCAACATCCAATCCCCTGAACAAAGACTAGCAATTGATATGACTGGCTTCGGTGGACATTTTCTGAAAGGCAGTTTTCTAGAAGTAACGATATTTATTTCTTTTTAGCATTTTTATATCTTACCTTTCTTATGAAGTCCCACAAAAAAGAACAAGAGAATGATGAAGATCCGGTTACGTATAAAAATTAGACCATACAAAAGGAGCAATAAAGTAAAGGAAGAGAATCTAAAGGAGTACTAGACAGAAGTAGGAAAAATGTGGAAAATAAAAAAGGAAAATTGTGGAATATATAAAATGAATTGCCCAGAATGCGACCATATGTACATTGATCGAACGAAATGGCTAGTTGGTTCTGTTCAGTGTGAACCAATTTTTTCCCCCAGCTTGTAAAAAATATTTTAATAAAAAACCGATTTTCTCCTTCTGAAGCTAGATATATTTAATTTTGTGTCCCCGGGGAGGAGGAGGGCTAAAGACTTTTTGAAACTTGCTTCGGTTTGCATGAATGAAAGTTACATTACTTTCAGGCGGAAATACTTGAGATGAGATGAGTGAGATATTTATGGACAGACTAGAGAAGAAACTTTATGAAAGTGGTTGGCTTCCTCTGGTTTCCTAGCTATCGTTAAAACATATGCTTTGAGAAAAACTTTGGAGAAGTTGAGCCAAGCACATAAGGACATCCAATTTTCAATAGAAGTCGAAAACAATGAGAAACTTCCCTTCTTGGATTTAATGGTCATAAGAAAAGAAGCTCTTCTTAGATTTAATATATATCAAAAGCCCAATACCCCCAGAGAACAACACCATCCACGTCTGATCATTTGCATTCCCAAAGACTTGCACCTTTTAATTCGATGATTCACTGGCTGTTAACAGTGCCCATGTGTCTGCAAAGTTTTAACTCAGAATTTAATACATTAAAGATACGGCAAGAAAAAATGGATTTGAGGAGCAAGTAATTGGAAATCTTGTCAAAAAGAAAAAAAGATAGAATACAGCGTGATCTGTTAACGACGCTCTTTACACAGGAAAAACAAAAAACAACCATAAGAGTTCCAATTATTTTTTTTGTCAATATTCAAAAATGTTCGGAAACTTCTTGAACGCTTTGATATAAAAGCAGTTCCAACCAGCAAAGTTAAAAAAATTAGGTACTAAATTATGTCACGTGAAAATGTGGAATATATAAAATTACCTGTCCACCATGCGACAGAATATACATCGGACAAACGAAACGGTTAGCTGGTGTTAGGCTAACGGAACATAAGCGGGAAGCAGCTTCAGCGAGGAAAAGGAACGCAATGTTAGTACGATCAGCAGTAGCGAAACACATCCTCGAGGAGGATTACAACATAAAATGGGACAACGTGGAGGTAATTAAGGGAGGTACAGTAGGTACGAAAACTGGAGGCCTACGAAAGCCTCAACATATGGAAAACCCGGATGAATAGACGACTAAACACAGACCAGGGAAACTGTTTAACTTGAACATACATTTCATAGTGAGGAGAATAATGTAATTTATATGTAGACAGTTAAATGTATTAATGTAAGTTATTAGTAGATAATTAGTTGGTAATTAAAAGTAAGCACTGTAAATAAGATACCTAAGTTATATTAATATAAAGACACTGAAAATAGACACTGAAAAAGAAGGCAGATTACCCTCGAAATATCGATATCTGTCAAAAAGTTCAAATATATCTAGCTTTATAAGGAAAAAATCGGTTTTAATTTAAAATATTTCTACAAGCTGAAAAACTATTGGTTCACATTAAAACAATCAAGAAATTGGTTCCTATTATTACGAATTTTCTTTATTTGTGAGTGTTTACAGAGGAAAATAAAAGAGAGATAACAACAGAAAGGTGGTTATTGAAGCGTAAGGTTGCTTTACTTCCATTGCATCGATGTAATATTAACGATATGAAAGAAGAAGAAGCCTTGATGGAAATCTGGAATGAATGAAAGTAGAAAGTTCAGCGAAAAACATTCAGACATGATAATTTAATAATCACACCCGAAAACTAAATCAGGATTCGGGAAGCGGATAACACTAATAACAAAACACTCAATAATTAAAGAGGGAACGCGTTTGCCACAGAGCATTCTTTGTTGAGTACCGGTTAGCTCACTGTTTCAACATGAACAAAATTTGTTTTACGTAAAATCATACTAAGCGGCATGGCGTTAGTTCGCCTTCTGATTTCGTTTTACCTCCGGTGACCTAATCCGGTAACTCCGGTAACGATATAACACGAATTTTAAAACTTTCACAGGGACCTAGTGAAAGTTTTAAAATTCGTGTTATATCGTTACCGTCCTAAGGCGGTAGACCTTCGGAACGGTTTGTCCATTTGCGCTTTTCGTAACAAAATGAACAGAAGTTAAATTTAGCCTGAACTATTCACAAATAACAATGGAACACATTCAGGTGTAACAGTAGAATATATTCAGGCTCTGATTTACATCTAATGCCGCATTTATACGCATGGAAAATGTTAACGACCGGAGTGTGTAAATGGTCACCTTGTCTATTCTCGCCTGTTTTTTTCACATGCGAAAACATGGAAGGAAGTAATTTGCCAAGTTCCTCGACGAAACGTTCGCCATATGTGTAAACGCGGCATAAGAACAATGAATAAGTAGTAAAAGTTTACATGTCTTAAAATAATTCGAGAACTCAAAATTGCAATTCGCCATATATGTTAAATTAATTTCAAAATTGTTAAATTGTGATAACTGTTGACAGAGCTATTAAACAATCAGGAAGATAATTTACCCAGATTTCCAAAAAATTAGGATATTTGATATTTCCGATTTCAAGTGGTATCATATGCAATACTTTTAGAATTTCTCCATAAAATAGTAAAGATTTAATTGTCTTATGTACAATTTATATTTTTATAAAGAGTGTTTTTATGATCGGCCGAATTTCCAGCCTAGACAGCTGTAAAAAAGCGTGAGTTTTTTGTTTGAAAATGATTCAGAAATATTTCACACCAGAACAACTATTGCAATTTATGGATCGTGCTTTGTAAAAGTCAGAGTTCTGTTCGGCGTTTAAAATAACACGCTCATAAATATTGAATAAAGCGCCCAACGTGGGTATGGAGAATTTCGTTTGAGAAACTCCAGTGTACATAATTACTAATGTTCGAAAAACATTTCGAAATCCGATTGAACTGAAACTTGCAGGGTACGTTTGAGTACATGTAAAATAGGCCCAGGTCTCACCAAATGCTAATTAACTCTAATCCTTTGGTGCCCGCGGCCATTTCAGTGGTATTTTAAATATTCTATCGGGAAATAATTTTCAAAAAAACTAGAACTGCAAATTGTTAAAACTGTGTTATCAATGTGAATTTGATAAAATTTAGAAAATTTTTAACGCTATGAGTGCGCTAGGTGCGTAAAAAGAAATCGGAGAAATTTCAAAATTTTCAAATTGTGATAACTTTTGACAGATGTATTAAATCATTATGAAACTGACAGGACATGTTGATATTATTATGTTGTAAATTTACATATTTTTCTATGAGCATATTGGCAACTGTCTAGCTGCAGCAGATACTGAAATCATCGAATCTCATGATAAATTGTCGCTTTTTGGAAAAAAGCTACTCATATATAAATCTTATGCTTTGTCCACATAGTCAAAGTAATACTTTTGAAATTCTATATCGGACAAGGGCGGTAACCCTCTTCCAATTCAGCTAAATTTTTTGCATCAGAAACTCCCGTTCACGAGAATTCACGACCCGATAACCAGATATAACTGAAATTAATAGAATGTATTGGTTTCGAGTAGGAATATTAATAGAAGTATTAATAGAATGTATTGGTTTCATGTGAGTCAATCTGTCTCAGTGGTACCATCTTGAAAAATCACTACGAAATATAGAACTGCTTTTACCCTATGAATTCCGATTCAGTCACCAGATTTTGACGAAATTCAGTGAACCTTACTCTAAGCCACGTTTGGTAGAAATTTGGTTGAAAAACTAGACTGGAGCTGCCAGCTATGGTAATTTTGGTGTCTTAAATTTTGAAAATTTGCTCTGGGAAATAAAGCTTTTTGCCCTATAGCTTCCAGTGCAGTCACGGAATCGACACGAAATTCATTTGGTGAATGGAACTTACTGCCAGCAATATTCAATAGGAATCTGGCTAAAAAACCATGATAGGGCTGCCAGCTATGATTGTTTTCGTATTTCTTGCGTTATCTTCAGTGAGTGATTTTACCACAAAATTTTCAAATGGTAATGTTGTAGTTACAATAAACAACAAATATTACGATTTCGAAAATTTATAAACTTTTTCGAGTAGTAACCCTAAATTTCTTTGTACCCCTATAACTTCCAATGCAGTCAGACAGCTAATTGATTTCAACGCGAGGCAGCTGTGATTTATTTTTGGTTTTGATCGGCACTAGGCGGTTTATGCTTACCTTGGGTATTACTATCGCGAACATTTACAATGAAAATAAGAGCCCAAAGTACCACCCACCCGGTGCTTGCAAAAGGTTGTCAAAGTATTTTATCATTAATTTTATATTAATTTTCATATAACAAACAACCATTTAATTTATTGAATTTGCCATATAGTTTTCATAAAACAAACTCTCAAAGTCTTTCTGCTCTTAAATTTCCGGAGCCAAGTTTGGCCACTTTTGTAATGAAATATGATGTCATAAATTTTCAAGTCCTTCATAACTGGCTTGGTGATCTGATTATGAGTCCAAGAAATTAATTTAGTGAGCATTTTATTCAATTTGAAGCGAAATTTACACATTTGCCTCTTCTTTTTCGAAAGTCAGTTCCTATATGCTTTAGTTATTTTTTTGAATTGACATTGTTTAATTATAAAACAGTTCGTGTATACAGTAGCAAGCATAGAAACTGCTTCACTTAATTTATAAGCATATTTACAAAATAAATATAAGGATATTTTTTCAATAGGCAGGTAGGTCAATATTTTAGTCACTAATCGTAGTTAATCAGTGCGAAAGAGTAAAAAAAGTGAACATGTATTTATAAGCGAGTAAAGAAAAAAAGTAGAATATACTAGTTCTTTCTCGGGAAGGATTGAGTGCCAGGCATATTGCCCAGAAGGTAGAGTGTAGCCATTCAAAACGTTCGATTGGGCAATATAGAGTGGAAAAAAGGAACTGGACACCCGCGAAAGAGTACAGCTTCAAAAGATCGCTTTATTTTTAGACAAAGCTTGAGAAATGCTTTTGTTGCAGAAGTAGATCTGACAGCGGAGGTGAGGAACACCCATCATATTAATATGGGTGCGCACATGGTGCGCCGAAAATTACTTAAAGCTTAAAATTAAAAATTACTTAAAAAATTACTTAAAGCGAAAAAACACTCGTGAAAATCCTCTCCTCTCACTAAAATGAAGCGTGCTTATCTCAATTGGATCAAAAATCAAATCAATTGAACGGTTAAAGAGTGGCGAAAAGTTCTTGGGTCCGACGGAATACAGTTTGTTCGGCGTAATCTTGGGGATCGATTTTCACAATGCTACATTCTTCTGCCGAAGAGAATAATCTCATATCTCATATCGTCGACTAGGACGTCATTATTCATAGAAATGTAAGTGGAGAAGTATATGAGAATATTTTGAAAGAGAGCTAGAAGAAAATCTCGTACAGGAATCAAGGATTATATTTCAGGACGATTTAGCTGGTAAATACTTTAATATTATGTACTGTAAAACAACTGTTAAATACTTTTGTTTTATTTTTGGGGAATATCTAGTTGATCTAACCTTAATTTTCCACATTTCACTTCACTGTAAAAATAATGTAAGACAAATTGGGCTATAGGCCATGAATTGGCCAGGAAAAAGCCCAGAAGTTAATCTAATTGAAATTTTGTGGAGAACGATGAATAAAAACAATAAATACCATGCAGCTAGTATTGCGGACTTAAATGGCAAATATAAATGGCACAGCGCTAGTGCTATTGCTCTGGAAAAATTTAGCGTAATAAAATCAAAAGAAGCTTATCAAACACACAAAATGCTCTTCTAAAAACAGTCTTTCATGACACTAAGTGAAATAAAATATTAGCGAGAATAGGTATTGCGTGAGCGTGTAAAAATAGCTAATCATTTCTTAAGAGGAAATTCAGAGTCTTGGAAATTACATGCAAAAGCACTATTAAGTCCATCAAAATATTAGTTAATTTGAACTTTTTGTTTCAAAGGTAAAAAGGATGTTAATATCTTTTTCCCCTAGTGTAGAAAAAAAATCTGCTAACCAGATCTCAGGATTGCCTATCACCACGGAGTATGTGAGGTTTGACTCACTAAAAAAAGGACCATCTACAAGCCCACGAAGTTCCGAGTCGGGACCCGCCTAAGCACCGCTGCAACCCGGTCGTGCTGACTCACCCATTGGTAACCACGGAATTCAAGAACTACCAAAGCTTATGGGTCGGTAAGACAACCCTCCTCCCGCTTTATGCGCAGCACTTTCTCAACGTATGTTGAGACTGCGCGCCAGTTCTCCTCGTAAGGCAGCATTGCATCCACGATCGTCTCAGGCGTTGCCAGGCCAATCGTAAAATTAATGGTGCGCCTCAAACTTACGAAGCCACAGCACATGAAGAATGTGTGCTGAGCATCATCGAGCTCAGTCACACAGTACCGGCAGTACGGTGTGACCATCTTACCTATTCTGTTCAGGTATTTCCTGAAGTAACCGAGTCCTGTCAAGAATTGACAAAGGTAAAAGTTGACCGCTCCGTGACTCCAGTTAAGCCAAGTTCAATGAAACCAATTAGCTTAGCCTTCCAGCGTTCTTTAGCTCTTTAACTCCAACGATGCTGCCAAAGTTAGAGGATAAGCGTAGGCACGTGCACCAGAGCCTCAGTTCTGCCCAGCTCTGAGCGAAAGAGGTACCCTTCTTTGCGTTCTCGCGCTAGTAGGTGGATCCGGATTAATCCCAATATACAGCCTCTTCTGAGACTGTGCGGTAGCTACAGGCGATACGCAGGGCACCTCTGCGCTGGAGACTGGCAATGCGCTGCCGGGACTTCAATGTAGCAAGATGGAATTGGTCGTTACCATCAGCTGCCTCCGTCGCGTCTCACTGGGTCCACTGACGTTGGCCATTAGCCTACTCAGCGAAGTGACGACTACTAGATCCCTGTCACATGGCCTGCGGATATAATCCCAATACGTCAGTTTGGTGTCGAGAGTCACTCCCAGATACCTGGCCAACTGGTTTGGACCTCGACGGAGCCAACTGTTATAAGTATGACAGCTGGTATCTTCCGCTTCATCAGCATAACAATCTCTGTTTTAGAGACTGCCAGCTGGAGGCCGTGTTCGATCATCCACTTGACTTGGTTCATGACTTGGATAAGCCTGAGTTGAGCGAGCTCGGCAGATCTGGAAGTGATTACTGCTGCGACGTCATCAGCGTAACCTACCAGAAACACATCCGCAGGCATTTCCAGGTGCAGCAAATCATCGTACATGATGTTCCAGAGGCCAGGTCCTAAGATCGACCCCTGTGCCGCTCTTGAAATAACAGGCCTTCTTTTGGCTCATTCGTCGTTGTCGTAGAGCAACCAGTGGTCCCTGAGGTAGTCCCACATCATAGCTAGCGAGTAGTCAGTGATACAGAACGTCTGCTTAAAGCCCCGGACGATTTCTGTCCACCTCACCGAGTTGAAAGCGTTTTGTACGTCCAACGTTACCAGCAGGACGACCGGTCAAGCTTGATGGCATGCCTCTTCCGCTCTTGCTACAGCCCCAACTACCTCTGAGATGGAATCGATTGTTGTATGCCCTTTTCGAAAGATGCAAGATAGATCACCAGCAGATCTCACTGCTGACAGCAGCCACGGCTTAAGCAACCCCGCCAGAAGTTTCTCCTCAGTGTCCAGCATGCACAGTGGTCGGTATGCTGATGGATTACCAAGGTTACCCTTCCTTGTCTACAAGTACCAGTCGAGCTACTTTCCACCGCGACAGGAAGACTCCCGCTACTAAACATGAAATATACAAATTTAGTAGTCGACGCGGTTGGCTCTCCACCACGACTTTAAGCGCCTCGACCGGTACCCAATCAGGACCCGGAGCCTTCCGGTTGATGATGAGATCATCAGCCCTTGGCAGATGAACAGCGAACTAACAATACGCTCCATCGATATCGCATCCATGAGAGTGCTAGGCCGCATGCAGGCAAGTCTGCGAGTGACCAATTTGTAGCTACCTTCCCAGGGGCTGAGTTGACTTCATCACAAAGAGCCTGCCGTTTGGCACGTTTGCTCCTTGTGTTAGCCTTGGTCTGCTTCCTCTTTGCCGCAATATGGGCAGCAGATAGCTCAGCCACTCCCGGCCTATTCCTGGCTCGCTGCGCCCTGCGCCTACACGTCAAAATATTATGGTACTGCTCGCTAAGGTGCCAGTCCAAAGCAACAGCCTGCTGGTCGCGGGTTTGAATGCCGCCGTTTGTTCATGGTTGTCTTTGTTCATATTGTGTTGACTTAATAGCCGGCAATAACGGGCATAACACCAGCACTTCACAAGACTAAAGTGTGGCACTTAAAGAATAGTGGAATCAATTATAATCGGCTTTTCCTCGATTCATTATCTTTGGCATTATCATAGAAAAAAACCTAAACAATGAAGTCAAAAGAGTAGTTGTTATCAATTCTCTCTATGGGAAAATTATATTCGTTGAATTATGTTGTTTGGGCAACTACTATTGCACCTACTTTAATGCATTTTTTACCTGCCTGGATTACCAATTACTGGTTTCTTCTCATAAAAAACATTCCATTCATGTTCTATTTCAATCAACGATGCTTAAGATGGAAAAATTTTTTTAGCAGTTCAAAGTTTTCAAAGAAATATTTAAATAAATTGGAGAAGTTTTAATGCTTGCTAGCTGAAGTACGTAGGATATGACACAAAAAATTATAAACAGTGTTTTTAATTGGGGACCATTTATTAAAGTTTTAATCGTTGTTCTTCAAGTCAATAAAGAATGTTTATCACATTTGTATTAATGGAAAAATGAAAATTTGTTATATTTAGAAAATTTGAAGGCAACGACCATATTAGCTATAAAAGATAGAAAGCGCCTCGATCGAGAGTTGATAAGCATTTAAAACAAACATTTTTTTTTGTTCTCAATGCTCAATGCTTATTTCTGGTACCTAAGCCATTTTGTTGAGAAGTCTAAAAGATTAACCAAAGATAAAAAGAAAACAAAAATTTTGAATAGGCGAACGTTACCGCGTGCAGTAAGAATAGTCGGCTGTGTTTTCAGTGTGATAAAAAGTTCCACAATATATATTCCTCTCGGTGTTTATTTTTATTAAAGAACATCAAATATTAATCCACCTGGTCAGAGATGATTGAAAATATTAAAAGTACTTCATTTGCTCATTCTCGATATTTATATCCACCAATTAGCATATTTTCAAAGTCAAGAGCAATATTAAAATTTCCTCATCAACTTAAAACAGCGTATCTATTGTCTGATGACACAGACGACTATGTAACATCTTTATAATATTAGAAATGAGACTCAATCCAAATGCCGATGGCGTAAGCAGTTAACTAAAGATCGAATGACTTAACCACCTTTCATAGGTTTTATTTTATATTTTTGAGTGAATCAAACGACTGCAAAGTAGTTATGGCTAGCGGCATTGCTATTCTATTTTATTTGCGAAACCATCGACTGCAAAGGTGAACCGAGTGGCACGTAAGTAAATAAACAGAAAATTGATTGGCATGATACTTTGTAAACATTTATTTTCATTTTACTACCAGAAATACAATTTGTTGCTTGTCCATATTATTACCATTTATAAACGAAATCAAATGCATTTGCGGTTGCAGGCTCAGATGCGATACTAAAAAGAAATCTTGAGGTAGAGCTTCTTAATATATGATTAATATATGGTTGGTTTGATCGATAACGTCGATAAATGACACAAAATGTTCGACAAATACCCCTGTGCTCAGATAACCAAATCAAATGAACTGCCAAATATCTTGACATCTCACTAAGAGATACACGGCATTCACCAACAATTCTGGGCACTGTAGAAGGATCCGAGAGCGAATTTATAGCCGCTCTGCTTCCTTTGAAAATGCATACATTAACTTCAAATGCTTAATTACACAGAAGCCGTTCAATTTTCATTCCACTACAAGTAATACGCATCCATCGCACGTCATATCAGTCGTCTGGGTTACTCAAACTTTAATTCTGCTCACTTTTCAGTATAACAGTAACGCGAGGAAATCAACTCTTTCAAAAAGGCCAACCGGCGTGAATTTTGACGAAAGTAAGGCCACTGAAATTTCGAAAGTTGATTCAACCAAAAACACATCCTGCAAATATTAGAAAATACTTCGCCATAAAGGGATGTCTTGGACCAAAATGAAGATGATGATTTGACAGGATAAATGCTGGAGAGAATTCCGGAGAGACTTCAAAACATAGCTTTTCCTCGAACAATATAAGTTAATTTAGAAAAATTTCGGTGCAAGGGGGTAGAAATATATTTATTTTTACCTGAGTTTCAGAGTAATCTTTGTGATCGAACGTGTTTATCGACAGCAGCTCAGTGTACGTAACGGTATTTCCTACAAAACTCAAATTACTCTGTTTCAAGTGTACATATCTAGTTACATCATCAGTGCATTTGTAAAATAATCTCGCGAAGACGGGTGTTTAGTGTTTCACCTAAAAATGATGCCATCGCATCGAAAATGCGCAAATAAGACAACAACAGCCGGTACTTCAGGTACAAACTACTTAGCGCTATTGAGCCAAATTATGGACTTAGAAGAACCAAAAGCCTCTGATTCGAGTCCTAGGAAAATGCCACCTATTAATATTGTGGGTTTGACCCGCAAAGAGATTGAAGATCTCGCAAAGAGATTGAAGATTGAAGATCAGTGCATCTCAGAACAGAGAGATCTAAGGAAATGAAACAAGCGTATACATATACGAATTTAGCACAAAGGTAAATAGAACAAATCGAGAGAACTGTTACTTCAGGTATTCCCCTTGGTTTCCCCCATACCTTAGTTCTACGTGCTTTTAGTTGTTGCTGAGTTACTAACTGTCAAGTTCGCGTACACATGTCCTACTATCTTTCTCCATCCATCTCTTTCTCTATCTGACTCTATCCTTCTGTTCGCGGAGTAAGTGAATGTCAAATTCCCTCACTACTACTAACGCTCAGCCTTAGGCGAATTGCTTCAATTCTCACTGCCATTTTCATTTCCTTATATCCCTCTCTTCTGAGGTCAAAACCAATTGAACAGCATAGAAGTATGGTTCTGGAAGTTTTTTGATGGGATATTATTATTTTTAATACTCACAGCAGTAACTGAATTTGAAAGAAATATCTATAGTTAAAATGAAGAATTACTGATGAAATCCGATTTCAGGCATATAGCTCGCTCGATTGTTCTTAAGGAAGCGTATGTTGTTGAAATTTTGGTTCAACCTTCGAGAATTCTGGGCTCTGTCCCACCAGCAATATGCTGATATTAGGCGTGTTTTTTTCGCTCCGATGCAGAACAGAATAGAACTATGCCGCAAAAACAACGATCTAGTATAAAACAGCAGTGTATTCGCTAAGACTGACATAGGTTGCTGTATTCGCTGTGGTAGCACAAAACAGCTGAAAATAAAGGGAGAAAATAACGAGTATAAACTATCACAATCGATAGAAAATAGAAAAAGAACACTCAGAAAAAAACTTTGTAAAATTGGGGAAAAGCATTGTTAATTCATATATTTTTCACTATGAAATGGCGCCATAGAGGTTTCTCTATGAATTAACTACTACATAGTAATACGTACGTGAGTTGTATTGGCAACAATTTTCTCTATTGAATCAACAAGGGCTGCTTGTAATTTTGAAGCCGCGAATAGGAAATCCAACAACTATATTGGATCGTAATAACATGGAAAGGAAAGTGTGGCTGCATAATTAAAATATGAACAAAAATGTCGTAAATCGACTTAAAATACCAATGCAAAAAATACACTATTTAATGCTTTGAATAGTTGAAAGACCCAAGAATTTCAACAATTTATAATTCTTGAAATTCTTGGGTCCTTCAACTATGTAAAGCATTAAATAGTGTCTTTTTTGTATTGGTATTTTAAGTTGAGCTTTTTGAAACATCTTGACATTAAAATTGTGCTGTTTTGTGTCTTATTGCTGGCAAGCAACAGCTCTTTACAAGCTTTATCGCGTATATTGTTTAATAAGTATGGCGAGATTTTGGTCTTAGATGATGCCAATTTCGCAAGGAGCAAATTTTCATTTCCTGGGGCTGGGTGTAATAGCCGGAAGTTGATATGTATCTGGAATTTAAATTATAACACAATTTGAGTCTGATTTTATAAAAACTATCTACCTATTTGATGTCCTTCGGTATCTTTATACCCTTGGCCATGCTTTAAGATTTATTTCTATCTGCCTTAGAAGAAAAGAATTCTCTCATTGCTTTTTCACTTGTGCCCAATCACTGCAGCTATGACTAAAGGTAAGTAACAAAAAATAAACTATTCAGCACACCGAACGACACACACTGCATGCACTAAAACTTACATATATGCGCGATTTGTGTCTCGAAATGAATGCTGCTGAGAATTAGTAATGATCAAACAAAACAAAAGAAATTGAAGTGCATCTATTCAAATCAACATATCAAGTAGTTAATTTGTGTTTATGACTAAAATAACCGATAATGCATGTTGTATTTACAACATACGTATTGAATTTACATTAGTCTTTTTAATTCCATAAATTTCGTTGTTATTATGAAAGAAACAGCAACGAATTTACAAAGAGGCTGTACGTTTATTATGGCCCTGGCTTTTATATTGATAATTCTTGATTTTACTATGCGACTTTTTTCTGAGTGAAACTAACAGAAAATTACCTCTTTTAACTTTCTACACATTATGAGGGCTTTTGCTAATTTCCTAACTACCAAAACATTCAACATAACCTTGGAAACGCCAAATCAAAAATTTTCAAATATGATTTGGCGCCATATACGTTTCTTTTTAATTCAAATAATCTGACCTCATTTCAATAACGCTGTATCAAAGTGTGTCTTGTTTGTTTTAATATTTTGTTTTTTTCATTCAATGATGAAAATTTTGATATGAAAATAACATATATTTAATTCGAATAAGATTCGTTTTTTATTTAAAAGTGTTTCAACATTTTGATTTAAATTTGATTCTATTAAATTTTCAGTGGTGAAATTTTTCTGAGTGTAGTCTTGATTGAGCCAAAATGGATCTGCAATTTTATCGATTTCTCAACATAAATAAAATATGAAAAATTTTGCGTTGTGCGAATACTGTTTTGTATGGCTGTTATTATTTTGAAAGAATTATATATTTTGGGCACGGTGTGCATATAAACATCGTGCAGATTAATTGTGCTTCATTTTGCGCAGTTTAGTTCTTATTATTTACAAAATGATTCACAACGTAAAAGAATTTACTATAAACGTTATTTTGAATTGACATTTGAAAGTCTTTGTCGTTTTTGGCTTTAAAATTGATAATTCTTCCCGATTCAAACTACTCCAAATCAGGAAGTAGTAATTAATACTTGACTGCACTCACTTCGCCTGACAAAACTAAAACATACTTTGTAGGAGGAAATTCAAAACCATTCTTTATAGCTTTTCGAAAACAAAATGCTCACCAAGGTCTACTTAACACCTTCCACATATGCTTGCTTGAGAAAATCAAGTTGTAAGCATGCAAAGAGTCAATTCCCACACCATTTGGATATTTGTGAATTTCAATTTTCGCGAGTGCTAACTGTCTCGAAAGATTCCATTTAGGTAGAATGATATCATTGTAGATGCAATAAAATGCGATGGCGATATAAATCATTAACTTTTCTTCATTTGAGTTCTATT
Source organism: Nemotelus pantherinus (assembly GCA_963978885.1). NCBI lineage: Eukaryota > Metazoa > Arthropoda > Insecta > Diptera > Stratiomyidae > Nemotelus > Nemotelus pantherinus. Next base: position 80,651,208 of record OZ022265.1, on the reverse strand, counting down.
AGCCGAACGTCGGCGGTGGAGCAATGAAACTATTTTCGGACTGATGTCTAGTTGCGACAAAATTGAGTTGCGACTTTCCTGCAATAATGATTTGTCCAAAAATGTTTTTAGTGTTTGAGTTTAATATTACTCGGCATGGGAGTGGTTGCAATGATGAGGTATTAGCCAAAATATTGAAGATTTTAATGGGTCGGCTTTCATTCTTAGTCAAAATGCATTGATCGCAAACTACAATGGCTGCCATAAAAATGATTTTCACTATTTTGTGATGTTAACCTGAAACACCATCGGAGTAAGAAGCTGGGATTTTGGTGGATTTTTTTTAACTTACCGCGCTGTTACTTGAAGTGCACCTAACCAATCTTGAGAACTCCTAAATTTTGCGAATCGGTCATCGATGCAACTTATATTAACATGCATATCTAATCTGAATAGCTCTCTTTGAGCTCAACTCGTCTACAAGGAATCACCACGCACGAATCGCTTTCACCCCTGATCAGAGTGTGATTCTTTTGGTTTGTAATACTTGTTTTAATTGTAGAACTAATTTGTCTTATACTAATTAAGTATCCAATTAAATTTGACGACATTTAAGCGCCAAATGAAATTTGATACTTAATTGGAGCGATTATACATATAAATACAAAATTTGTGCTGTTATATTTGTGGACTCATTTAAACTGATTCGCCTAGGTGTTCATAGTGCTTTTGGTCGTCTTGTCTTCTGGCTCTCTTTCGTTTTAATCAAAACCTTTGAACTTCGTCGGCGTCCTGTAAGTTTTCGGGAAGATCTGTGACAGAGGAATACACTCATGTTAGTGCACTAGTACAGAGAAAATAAGCTTGAGAAGCCTAATGGTTCAAATCTAGGTTCGGACGATGGTTCGCGCGCCAAGCTTGGAGCTCACCCAGCTCTGAATAGGTATCTGGATTAATCAGGGGTCAAATGAGCCATAGAATCAATCACTCTATAAGCTCTCCACCAGCTAAAAGTAATCGTATTGCTGCTTATTATTGAAAAAACATTTCTTCGAGAAATTGAAGATTCAAAGCAGCTGTATGACAACGTTGTTCTCTCAGAACAGAGAGATTGATAGAAATGAAACAAGCGTATACATATAAAAAAAAAACTCTAGCGCGTTAGAACCGCTAGAAAACTGAATTTCGAAGAAATTGTCTTTGAGTGGCAAAAAAATGTGGAAATACATTATACACTTTTTGTAGTATCACATCAACCATTCCTTATCCAAAGCAACAAAACCCAACTATAACATAGATGATCAAAATGGTCAGTGTTGGCAACACTTTTCCAACGAAGCAGCAATAAGTTCACCATACCAAGCTCATACTTAAATCAACTTATCCTTTGAATTTCGTTCTCATCGCAGGATTTCATCGAAAGTTTCAGCGGTTAAACGTTGTTTGAGGCTGCCATCCGAAAAATTTTCAAAACTCGGAAAATTTAGAAATTGGTTCCTTATTTTTATTGCAAATGCTTAACATTTGAGTATGTAATTTGAAGCATCTGTTGGTGCAATATTTACGAACATCTCTGATGCTGGTTGCCCTTACCCCCAAAGCAAAATATTCGTGTATAGCCAATCCGCTTCACGTTAAGTTAAACCCACCCTGTGAATTTCGTTTCGATTGAATAACTGTGCTGGAAGCTATACGGGTGAAAAGAATTATAAAGTTACCACCCTCAGCACTTTTCAAATTTTGTAAACGTTAATATTTGTTGTTAATTTTCATTGCAGGACCATTCCCATTTGCAAATCTAATGACATAATCGCTTAGTAAAGAAATTCCACAAAATTACAAAAATGGTCATAGCTGGCAGCCTTTCCATGATTTTTTTACGAAGTTCCTACGACATTTGGTTCACATTAAGGTCCATTCACTGCATGAGCTTCATTTTGATATCATGACTGGACCGGAAGTTATAGGGAAAAAAGTTTTATTTTGCTGAGCAAATTTGCAAGATTTAGGAGACAAAAATCACCATAGCTGGCTCTATTCTAATTTTTCAACCAAATTTTCACCAAATGTTGTCAAGAACAAGGTCTGTTTTTTTTCTCAGTGATTTTTCAAGATGGTACCACTACCAGAGTGTTATCTGCATTTCAAAATCACTTCTATCATACCTGGTCCTAGTGAATACCAATATGTCCTGTGAATTTCATTATGATTGGATAAGCCGGTCGTCAGTTCTCGTGAACAGAAGTTTCGAGTGCTGAAAATAGAGATAATTTGGTGAATTGTTGCCGTTCCTATGCAAATTGGAATTTTAAAAATTTCAATTTGACATGATGGACACAATTAAAATTTATCCATAATTTGAAATTTTTGTCAAAAAGCAAAAATTTTTCAGGAGGGTCGTTGATTTGAAGGATTTTTTTTCAGGAGCCTACCGTAGCTACAGGGTTACCGCACTGTCTTGAAAATCCATGTGTGTTAGATCTTAGTCAACATCAATACGCTCTGTAATTTTCACGATGATCTAATGTTTTTGTCAGAAGCTATGACATATCAAAATCTGAAAAAAATCCTTGCCTACTTTTAGGCTCTCAGCACCCACAGACGGCTCAAAAGTTCTAATTCTTTATTATCAACAAGCTTAAAATACAATAAGTTTTCATTCGCAATACTCTTTTTTTAACAAAAATTTACACTGCTTGGAAATATAGGAGTACTTGAAAATTTATTAAAATGCCCGCCGCCACCATAGGATTAAAGATATCTGAATTCTAGTAAGTCATGGACCTACTCATTATATTCGTCTATGTTCTCCGAAAATTTCAGCTCAATCGGAGTGGCCACTCCAGAGATTATTTCCCTAAATATATATATATATATATATATATACTATATATATATATATATATATATATATATATATATGTAAGTTGTTACTGATCAACGAGGTACCTAACCAAATATTAACCGCTAAGGGAGTAAGAACAACGCTCTTGATCGCTGAACAGATCAGTTAAGACTGACTTTATTTAATGAACGACTAAGATATACTACAGTGGGTTACAAAAATATAAACAGAAAACAAAATTCATATGTCATTAATCTTTCCACTCTGACACGGCCATCCTACAAGTCATCAGTCCCGGATGACCCGGCTACCCATGGTTTCATGTAATCGGCTGCTGATTATGTAAGATGTGGTCCTTCACCTTTTGAAACCTTGCGGACATCGTAACGTTCGTTTCCGTTGGACCTCTCGACGACATATGGTCCCAAATACTTTCCTTTCAGCTTAAGACCAGCACCGAATTGAGTACGCTGAATTGCGACCAGATCGCCAATTTTATAATTGATTGCTTTGCGACGCTTCTTATTGTAGTAACGTTTTTGTTGCTCCTGAACTTCTTTTATTTTATCTCTTGCCTGCTCTCTTAAGTGTTCGCGATTTTCGGAGAAACTTGCGACTAATTCTTGCCTAACCAACTCCAATACATTCGTGTCACAGCCGTTCGAAGTTTTACACCGACTAGAGCTTCATGAGGACTCGTTCCAATAGTCTGCTGGTATGTTGAGTTTAGGCACTGCTGACATCTTCCGACAAATTGATACCACTTGGTTGGATCATCTGCAGCTAATTTGGTCAAAACTGGAATGATGATTTGATTTATTCGCTCTGCCTGCCCGTTACCTCTCGGAACTCCGGTCGTTATCTGAATGTGCTCAATATTTCTTTCATCACAGTATTTGGTGAACTCCGAAGAAGTGAACGCAGCACCACGGTCGGATATAATGCGTAATGGATTCCCAAAAGTCGTAGCCTGCTGTTCCAATTTATCTAAAACTTCCTTAGTATTTGTTGTTTTGGTTGGATAGATCCAAGTGAATTTGGAGAATGCGTCCACAACCACAAACACATATTTATACATTTTGGTAGTTGTTGTCATCTGCCCGAGATGGTCGACATGATAAGTTATGAGAGGAAAATCGTCCTTAGGAATAGGATGCAGCATCCCTTCTTTCTTCCCTTTTTTCCGCTCTGCCAGAATACAGGTTACACAGCAATCTCTCTGCTGTTGTAGTTTTTTCTGGAGCTGAGGAATATAATAATCTCGATTAATAATTTCCTCCATTTTCTTTACGCCAAAATGTCCATTTTCATGAACTTTTCTTATCACTTCTTTCTGCATATTGGAAGGGACAGCAATCACATCTTTACCATTTACGAACTTCATCAACACGTCATTTTTAACGCTATACTCCTCATGCGACTGAGATTCTAATATCTTCCTTATTGCAGCCAACTTTTCATCTTTCTGTTGATTTTCCACTATGGTAGCTGTGAGAGTGTCTTGCAAAATCATCACAGCATTACGGCTTAATGCATCAACGTGTTTCATTCTGGAACCTGTTCGATGCTCCATGGTATAACAAAACTCTTCCATTTCCAGCGTCCATCTCGCAACTCGATTTGGTACTTGTATTTTATTCACTGTTTTTTGAAAAGCAGCACAGTCAGTTATTGTTTTAAACTGAATTCCCAAAAGATATGGACGGAATTTTTTCAAAGCTTTTACCACAGCGAGAACTTCCAATTCATATGAATGATAGCGTTTTTCAGCTGGCGTCGTTTTTTTACTCCAATAACATACCGGACGAAATTTGTCTTCTGGATTTTTCTTTTGGAGCAAAATAGCTCCCAAACCTTCTTGACACGCGTCAGTGTGTAACTCAGTAACAGAGTTTTCGTCATAAATCTGCAGTACTGAGTTCTCGCACAACAGTTCCTTCAATCTGTTGAAAGCATATTCGTGTTCTTCCTTGAATTCGAATGGTGTGTCTTTCTTGAGCAAACTATATAATGGTGCTGCAATCACACTATAACTTTCAATGAATTTTCGAAAGTATCCCGGTTGAGCCCCCAAAATTTGTAAGTTGTTACTGATCAACGAGGTAACTAAGCAAATATTAACCACTAAGGGAGTAAGAACAACGCTCTTGATCGCTGAACAGATCAGTTAAGACTGACTTTATTTAATGAACGACTAAGATATACTACAGTGGGTTACAAAAATATAAACAGAAAACAAAATTCATATGTCATTAATCTTTCCACTCTGACATATATATATATATATATATATATATATATATATATATATATATATATATATATATATATATATATATATATATATATATATATATATATATATATATATATATATATATATATATATATGTATATATATGTGTATATATATATATATATATATATATATATATATATATATATATATATATATATATATATATATATATATATATATATATATATATATATATATATATATATATATATATATATATATATGAAGATAAGAAATATGAATTTTCGGCGATGCGAGTTTAATACTAAATTTTCTTCGAAAATTCAGTAAAAATTTAGTGAATCAAATTCACTACCAAGATATAAATTTAAATAGAGCAAATCGAGAGCATGTCAGATTTTCCCTGTGGTTTTTCCGCTACCCAAGATCTGCGAGTATTCGGGATAGAATTTTCCGAATTATAGCTTGTCAAAATAGTGTACATATGACCTACTATCTCAGCGCATATGGTGGACATTTTCTGTTCACGGAGGCCAAGACTGTCAAATTTGACCATAGTTCAATCCTACCTACTAAAATCAAGCAAATTGTTTCACTGCTGTTTTCATTTCGTTATATATCTCTCCTTCTTCTGAGAACGTTCAACATTTTGCCAAAAGAGATAATAATGGATTTTCATCATCATCATCGGGGCACTACAGCCCGCATCGAGTCTCTACAGCCCGAATCGAGCCTTAGCCTCCTTTATATTTCGCCTCCATTCGTCTCGGTTCAGTGACCGCGTCCTCCAGTTTGGTGCTCCCAAAAGTGACCTGCTGTCAGCATCTATAGAATCCTCCCAGCGCTTGCGTGGCTTACCGACTGGCCTAGCTCCGTTCGCTCGCCCCTTGAGAGATCATTTGGGGATTCGATTGTCGCTCATTCGTTCGACGTGGCCAGCCCATTGTAATTTTTGGAGTCGTATGACGGTAGAGACTTCCGGCTCGTCATATAAGGTATACAGCTCGTTGTTGTATCGGATTTGCCATCCATCTTCTTCCCGTATTGGACCGAGGATCCTTCGCAATACCCTTCTCTCAAACGTATTCAAGGCCTTTTCAGATGCCTGGGTCAGCGTCCAGGTTTCGTTTCCGTAGCATAGAACAGGTCTAATAATCGTTTTATAGATGCGGAGCTTCGTATTCCTGTGTACGCATCGAGATTTCAAAGTGGGGAGCACCGAAAAAAATGTCTTATTGGCTAATTGAATCCGTCGTTTGATTTCGTCAAGCTCATTCCAATCCTTCGAGAGGTTCGTCCCTAGGTACACGAAGTTGTCTACGTTTTCAAGGTTATAGTCCCCTATCGTTATGTTTTGTCTTATTGGCGTCCTTTTCCTTGATTGAGTCATAACTTTAGTTTTTTGTTCGTTAATTTCAAGACCAACTTCTTTGGCGGTTTCGTCTAGAGCTACGAATACTTCCTTGGCGTCGTTGAACGAACGTGACATAATGTTGATGTCATCAGCGTAAGCTACTTGTTGTGTCGATTTAAATAATAGAGTTCCTCTCGTGTCAACGGGGATTTTTCTGATGACATACTCAAGCGCTAAGTTAAAGAGTACCGGAGCTAATCCATCCCCTTGTTTAGCCCATTATTCGTTGAAAACGAGTTGGTCATATTATTCTGAATCAGCACTTGTGACGTGGAGTCGGTCATGGTCATTTTCACCAGTCGTACCAACTTTGCTGTGATTCCGAACTGCAGTATGATGTTATATAATGCAGTTCGGTTGATGCTGTCGTACGCTTGTTTGAAGTCGACAAATATTTGATGGACATCAATATTGAATTCCCAACATTTTTCCAGAATTTGTTTGACCGTAAATATTTGGTCAGTTGTCGATCTTCTACGTCTGAAACCACCTTGATATTCACCAAGAATTTTCTCAGCGTGATGGGAAATCCTTAACTCTAAAATTTTTTTCAAGAGCTTGTACGACGTACACAGTAGTGATATGCCCCTGTAGTTTTCGCATCGCGGAAAAAAACGGAAATCCCGCCTGTCTTCAGGAACTCCGCGGCGATCCCATCGATGCCCGGTGCTTTGTTGGGTTTCAAGCGGTCCATGGCCTGTCGGACTTCATCTAGAGTAGGAGGGTGACATGAGGCACTGTCATGGTATGTACCAATTAGTGATGGCGATTCGTCGGGTGCGGGGACATTTCCGTTCAGTAGTTGTTGGAAATAGACGCCCATATTTCCTTCACCTGTTCTGAGCCACTTATGATGCTTCCATCGACAGCTCTACATAGGCTGGTTCTTGGTTTAAAGCCTTGTTTTAAGTGCCTCACTACTTTGTACGCTTGTCGAGTGTTGTTAGCCATAAAGTTGTCATTCATGTTATTCTGTATGGTGTCAAAATGCTTTCGTTTCTTACGTCTAATTATTATATTAGCTACTCTCCGAAGATCGTCATATTTTTCTTTCTTGGCTCTAGTCGGTCGTTCAATGTGGTTTTTGTAGGCCGCATTCTTTTCGTCCAACGCGGCTTGACATTCCTCGTCGAACCATTCATGTCTGCGTTGCCCGGCTGTATATCCCACTACTTTTTCGGCTGCTGCATTCACTGCGCTTTTGATGGTAGTCCAAACTTCGTTGATAGATGTGGTGTTAGGCGTAGAAGCTAGTTCCATTTCCAAAGCAGATCTATACTCGGCTTCCATCGTCTTGTTTCGAAGCTTGTCGACATCGAACTTGCGTCTTGAACTTGCTCTGACTTCATACGACAGTAATATTCGACATCGATATCGAGTCTTGACTAAGTAGTGGTCGGAGTCGCAGTTGACCCCACGGAAGGTTCGCACATCTAAAATACTGGAGGCCCACCTTTTCTGCATCAGAATATGATCAATCTGATTAAAGGTGTGGCCATCCGGGGATGCCCATGTCCTTTTGTGAATGTCGCGATGCGGGAAACACGTGGAGCTTACGATGAGATTGCTGCTACTCGCAAAGTCGACAAGTCGTTGTCCATTGTCGTTGCATAGGTCGTGAAGACTAAATTGGCCGGTGGTTCCGCGATTTGTTTCTTCCTTTCCAACCTTTGCGTTGAAGTCGCCCAGCAGGATTTTCACATCATTTGATGGCAGTGAATCATATAGCCTTTCCAGAAGGTTATAAAAGTTATCTTTCACTGCCTCATCCTTATCTTCAGTAGGGGCGTGAACGTTAATGAAGTCGAATATTTGCGGTTTCATTATTTTGTCCACGATGAAGGCCACTCCAAATTCGTGACTTCCCGATGACTTCCCGCTTTTGAAGATTGTGTACGATCTTATGTCCATAATCTCGGCACCAAACAGTTTCGTTTCCTGGACAGCGAGAATGTTTCTTTTGTAGTGAGTGAGCTGTTCCAGGAGGGCTTTGATGGCCCCTGGTCTGTACAGGGTTCGCACGTTCCAAGTTCCAATAGAGTAGTCCATATTTCGTTTGCGTGGTCGTTTCCGTTGATCCAATCCAAGTATCCGAGGCAAAGTATCAGATTCCTGAATAAGTCAAGTTTTACGGGAACGGGTTATTGGCCCATTGCCCAACCCCCAACCTGGAGGGCCAGTCTGGTTAATGTTCCCGATTTAGGGCGCGGGAAGCTCGCCCTCACCCTCCTTCGTTGGCAACATTCATGATCTGAAATGTCATGAAGGCTCCCGGCAGCCACCCGATGTGGATTGTGAAATCACATCTTCGGGGAGGTCGAAGGTAGGATTCAGTAGCAAAGCTGTAGATGTTGTTTCCAGCAGGCATTTCTTGGGATTTCAATTGCTTCTTCGGTAACCAGCACCCGATGACGCCCCCGTGGCCTATGCTACCATTTGTCTGGATTTTGCTTTCAAATAAAATGTTTACATGATATTTCCGTAGCAAAATATGCATTCGATATTTTAACATTAGTTATTTAATATTATGACTTTGCTAGAATGATTCTTAAATTCGCTGTCTCCCTGTTTCTAAATGTCACGAGCCGGCAAGGCAACTTAATGAAACTGCACAAATCCGTCTCAAGGAGCATTCGACAATTTTGTTTGTTAACATCGCCGTTTAGGTTGAAACGGGCCTCGTCAGACATAAAAATGCGGTTGAAGATAGTTTTGTCCTCTTGCACCATTTGAGTGATCTTCAGGAAAAATTCAAAGCAAATCGGCAAGTCTTCACTTTATTAGTTGAATTTCATAGGAAAATAAGTGTAAATCATTATGCAAAACTGTCTGCAGTGACCATCTGCTGATATTCATTTGAAACTCTAGCAGTGACTTGTGCAGCAGCAAAAGTTTCCTGTATCCGAACTAAGGAATCTCGAGGATAAAGCCTTGTTGTGATTGTTCGATGCTTAGTGAAATTGTTTACGAGCCTCATTATAGTCCATCTGGTTGGAGGAATGCCGCCAAACGTGCGCTAGAATTTTCTTTAGACGGAAATCACAGACTCCAATGCGTAATAGCGGTGTTCAATCCAAATTCTTGTTTCATTACCGCAATCACCCATTTTTGTTAAATTATTGTATTTATTATTGTATTTATCAAGCAACGCATACATTTTATACATATATTTATAGATACGAAGAAATTAACACCAAAAAAGGAAAAAAAATACAAATGAACACAATACCAATATATAAATAACGCATGAATAAATAAGTAAATAAATAAATAACAATCAAATAAATGAATAATAGCTAAAAACGAAATTTCCCAAAGTTTTTTTTTAGTACGGTATCCTGTTTTACGAGGACTAGGTTGATTAGGTAAGCGTTGTGCAGATCTTTCAGAGCGAAAGTAAATATTGTTTTTGTATGGACTCGAGTCTGTTACTGTGGATTGGAAAGGCTGGTTTCCAGATTGGAGAAGTATCCGCGAAGAGGGCATCCAAGTACAGTGCATAATCATTTTGTGGTCCAAAAATTCTTAAATTCATCGACTCCTCCCTAAATAAAGCCGGGCTAGAAAATACTAATCTGTGAAATAAAATAAAAATGCGACCGGTTCATTAAAGAAAAAAAGTTATTACGTTTTTTTGGTATCGTCTTCTATCAGTCACCCTGTAGAATTTATCACGAGCTAATTCACGCATAACTGGCACTGCTGACGGTTCTGCAAAAAGATAGGTAAGATGTATTTTCCTACTGCTAGTCGAAATATTTGGTACTTCTCGTCTTTCCTGGGCTCGATCGATTCTCGCTAGTATCTATCAATCAGTCAATCTAATTCCAACCAAACGCTTTGTTTTACGAACTTCCGGGTATGTCATCCAGTCAATACCATTATTCTTCTTATTTCTTTACCTTGGCCTAGCCTACAACGTTTATTTTATTTGGTATCCAGGTTTTATAATCCACAGGACGAAGTCAAGCTCTACAAAAAACTATTCACAATTCTTCTTTGAGAGAAATGTGCCATCCTAGCGATACAAATCCACCATTTTATGAATTTTGGACAGCTCACTTAAACCTGTTGCCACTTACACCCAGCAGTGGCACAAATATTGTGCTGTGCTAGGTATTGAGATTTTAAATACAACTTCGAATACTCAGTTGCATACTAATTATTTCGAGATGTTAAATCATACGATCGAACACGTTTTTGCGTCCCTTCCTGGGGGGCTCCTTTCATAGACGAGCCCTATTCGACTTATGAATAAAATGTGTTTTTTTGCAACCAGTTTCAAACTGATTCACTTATCAACTTAAACTTTTCTGTTGCTGCAATCACCGTTCCGTATATGTAAATGCAAATTATCTGGATGTGTCACTTAACTATACAAACGTTCCAAAAACGCAATAATTAACTAAGTCGTATAATTATATTGTGTAATAAGTATTTTCCTCGAAATCACCACGGATGATTTCATATCCTAAGCGTATACACACGTTGATTAAATTTTATAATAGCAAACTGCTGTCAAAAACTAAGAATTTCACCTAATTCACTTATGAGTTCGGCCTTGATAGAAAATGCTTGGCTTGACCGTGGATTTTTTTCATGCAGAGCTGCTATTGAACAAGTCAAAGTGGAATTATAAAGTGGTGAATTAAAAAAATTCGCACAACCCAAACAGAATATACGATTTTCGTTGTTCACAAGAGTTAAAAGTCAATGGGGCAATGAAGACCGGAAAAATCAAGTCTCCCATATTTTTTATTACGTAATTTACGGTTGCCGTACGGAGGCGAGTAAAATAACACTTGGTAGCATGTTCGTTCTAATTAACTTTGTGAATATCATAGTAAAGGAATTGAATCTATTCAAAGGGTGATGATGGCAAGTGGTAGTATCGGAATTAGGTGTCAAATATTGGCTATAGATCAAAAGAATGAAATAATGTATTAAGAATAATAGTGCTTATTTGGGCAAAAAGCAAGCTAAAAAATTTCGCTCTTTTAAAAAATAAAATGGTTGGATTAGATTTTTTTAATAATAAAATTATATAGATGAAATTAGGTCTGTTCCCGTACTACGGTTAATTGCGATTTTTTGCAATGAAGCCGTTCCCGTACGCCGTTTTACTGAAAACTTCCCTCTTTCAGTAAGTACGATGAAATTTCAGTAGGGTCTGAGCTACTGAAAAATACTGAAAAGCGTCAAACGGAGTAAATATTTTCAACTATGCGCGGCAACCAACATATTTTTTGCGTAATTTTGCTATGAAGGTCGAATATTTTTGTGGCGATAATTTATCACCGCTTAGGATGACTTTATAATCACTATTTGTTCTTCCAAAAACCGAAAACTGATACTTTTGGTTGTCAATTTTTTGCATTTCCCGTACTTTCATGAATTTCCCCACCACATGATTCAGGAAAATTCAGTGACTGAAAGTACGGGAACAGACCTATTGTCAAAATGATTCGCTTTTCACATTGAAAACCTCAAGCAAACATTTGTAAGATTCTACAAATTCCTCCGATAGCACAGTCGAACTAGTATCGAAAAATAATATTTTTTTCATGAGCAGCCTTGCCACGGAAAGAAATGTTGTTACACGCAAATGCAAATCTTATGCAATCATTCTTTTTGTCTATTAGAATATCTAGTCGAAAAATAAATAGTTTTCGACAATAGCCTCTAGCGAATAATAATAAATGTGGTAAATGCATTTTGCGAATGGTGCGAGCCCCGATCGCTTGACTAGATGTGTGGGATCAGAAATTATTCGACAATAGAACAGACGGCCCGACGACGTGTGTAAACAATTCCGCACGTAAATTTTATTATCCTCTTATTTACTTCTTTATTAGCAGTTTCTATTATTTTGAAGGTGAAGTGCAAACAATATTTGATTATTGCAATATTTACTTTATAGAAATACGCGTAAATTTACGCTTGAGGTTTTGAGTCGCAATCAAGCATTGGTGCAGGGTTTTAATTGATTTGAGCTATAGTTTACTAAAAACTCGTTAATCAATGAATATTTGAACGAAAATTTACTGAGCGAGTGAGTAAATCTTGCGTCCCAGCTAAAATTTGTATATTAGGTCAAATATTGGACCGCACTGTCGATGTCTTCATTTCTTGGGAGAATGTATTTTTATTTCTTCATACCTTGAGAGCAAGTATTCTCAACTTTTAAACCTCAATTGAGATTAAAGGATTATTTTACTGACTTTCCAAGAAAATTATATATTAAATATATATATATATATATATATATATATATATATATATATATATATATATATATATATATATATATATATATATATATATATATATATATATATATATATACTCACAGTCATAAGTCCACAAGCAACCAATAAAAAACGGTTCGTAAGAATGTATTTTAAATATCAATCAATTTATTTAATTCAATTTTTATTTTTCTTAAACAATAATAAAAGTAAAATGTTGATGCCAAATGTCTTCCAACGTGTTAGCAAAACAGCCGAGACAACGGTACTTTTGTTCTTCTCGGTAGCAAAACAAAGAATCAAAAGTCGACAAGCTATAATTATAAAGAAGTTTTAGAATGTTAAAATTACATTTTTCATATAATTTAATAGCTAGTCGGATAGCCGCGACGCTTAAGAACTTCCAATAAATGATTTTTTATCGAAGCTACAAGTTTACTGGTCTCCTGAACTGTTACTTCCGCCCACTCCTTTAATATTATGTCTTTGCGCTGTTGTTTTGTTGAAATAGTATGTTAGCGTATTTTTCTTTCCAATAGCGCCCATAAATGCTCAATGGGGTTTAAATCTGGTGATTGTGGATGCGTGTGTGATTGTTTGCGGGCCTTGTACAGTATCCAAGTGCGCACAATTTCCGCAGTGTGCTTGGGGTCGTTATCGTGTTGAAAATAAAAAATTCTTTATAGTCCCAATTTGTCAGCACTTGATTGCATATTACGTTTTAAAATATTTAAATATATATGTTTATCCATCGTTGTCTCCACAAACTCCAGGTTACCCGTACCATTGGCTGCCATACAACCCCAAACCATCACTTCACCACCTCCATGTTTTACCGTTAGGTAAAGATTGCTCTTATTGGGTCTTTCCACACTTGTATTCTTGATGCACTCCTTAAACCGGTTTTCTGGGCAAGAGACGGAAGAATCAAGGGGGATTCTCTACTTTTTGTAGAGAATTCCCCTTGATTCTTCCGTCTCTTGCCCAGAAAACTGGTTTGAAGAGTGCATCAAGAATACAAGTGTGGAAAGGCCCATTGTATGGTTCTCCTCGCTTACGCCATATTAATTTGCGTCTCTTTAAACCGAAAATACAGAACTTCGATTCATCGGAGAAAAGCACGTTGTTCCAGAACTCTTCAGGCATATTTAAGTATTTCTTTGCGAAATCTATGCGTTTTTTTCGATTGATTACAAAAATAAGCGGTTAAAACCAGGCCGTCTCAAAATTCGTCGTGCAGTAACGACAGAAATACTTTTGGCAAATCTTTTCTGAACATCATTTGCAATTTGCAATGCAGTCAAGGGTATGTTATTCTGCACTGCATTCAATATTGAGCGGTTTTCACGGGACGTCAGCTTCGATGGGTGACCAAAACGAGGTTTTGACGTGATAATTCCGGTAGTTTTAAAATTTTTTATTACGGTATACACTGAGCAGTGCGATCTTCCAACTAATTGTCCAATTTCTCGATTTGTCTTCCCTTCCTTCCAGAGCTTAATGATGATTTCCTTCTCGCCGACACTTATTTCTTTCCTTTTAGACTCCATAATACAAATTTTAGCTTTTTTTACAAAAAAAAAAACAAGAGACTTTATTCTAGCTATCTGATTAATTAATATATCAATAAAATGCAATCAAAATTTTAAGCAAATTACCTTCCGCACGCTCGCAAGATCGCAACAATAATGACCGCTTGTAGACTTTTGATCGTTTGTTATGTTACGCTGAAGAACAAAAGTACTGTTATCTCGGCTGTTTTGCGAACACGTGCAAAAAAATTTGGCGTCCATACTGTGAATATTTCGCTGAATATTTCATGAGAAAAATAAAAACTGAGTTTGCTAATTTGTTGACTTTTGGAAAAATATTCTAAATAACATTTTTTTATTGGTTGCTTGTGGACTTATGACTCTAAGTGTATATATATGTATATATATATATATATATATATATATATATATATATATATATATACACATATGTATATATATACATATATATATATATATATATATATATATATATATATATATATATATATAAATACATATATATATACATACATATATAAATATATATATATATATGTATATATATATATATACCTATATATATATATATATATATATATATATATATATATATATATATATATATATATATATATATATATATATATATATATATATATATATGTATATGTCTGTATATGTATATGTATCTATATATATATATATATATAGATATATATATATATATATATATAAATATATATAAATATATATATATATCAGTGGCGGCTCCTCAGAGGAGGCAAGGGAGGCAGTGCCTCCTCGGGGAAATTTACAAAATACACATTCTAAATTAATCAATATATAATATTTAAATTCATAGCAAAATCAGCATTTTGCTCCCAAGTCTCCACTATTTTTAAAGTTGTGCATATGTAAACACTTAAACCGTGTGAGACCCGTGCCTCTACACAAGCAGCCGAAAAAAACGCGAAATCAATCCTGAACCCAGACCAGAGCACTGCCTCAGCGCAAAAAAGTAAAAAAATGCACCAAAAAAGAACACCGAAATCAATTTTGTACCCAGAGCACTGCCTCAGTGTAGAAAATAAAAAAAAATTATCCATCAATCCTAGCCGCCGTATACCACGTCGATTTCGAGCACAACGAAAACGAAGGTAGAGAAATGAAAATGAGGCAGTTTTACATCTGCCTCATCTATTGCATTTTCATCAATGAAAACGTTGTAGTTTGTATTTTCCCGTCATTCATGAATGATCAAATTTTTGAGTTTTCAATATGGCAATAGTGAATTCAAAGAGGCAAGCCTCAAAAGCAGCAATGTATGTGATTTGTTGTTGTTTAGCAAAAGGTAATTATTTTAGGGCAAAGGAGGAAAGTAGTGGACAAATTAAGAGCTATCGAAATTAATAAGTCAGGTGCTTTGTATTTTTATTTCGTCTATTTGGTTAATGAAACATTTACAAACTACCGACTAGAACAATAAAGAATTGATGTATGAAGAGAATGAATAATTATTTCATATATATTTCCGAAAGAACCCTTGGAAATTATTTGTTTGTGCTTTGAGGAAACAGTTTTTTTTTTTGTATGTTTGCGCTAAATTTAGATTTGGTAACATAGGTGATCTATGAAATTTAGTTCACTAACAGTATAAAACTAGTATGTACATGTAAAAGTGTTCGAGGTATTTTATCGTGCATTTTAAGTAGCATTGAAGAATTTTTTTTAAAAGCTACAACTATTTTCTTATTATTGATTTCAATTATTGTCATGTAAATCAATTGTATATATAATAATACTCAAAATGAATTTTATGATGACTTACAAGTTACTAACAATAAACTTATCCGGATCATTAAAATTTAAAGAAAATAGAAAGCCTGCCCCAGAGTTAAAAATCATTAGAGCGATAGGAATGTTGAGCTTTTATTTAATGTAGAGTGGTATAATAAAATTTTCTGGTAGCTTGACCGATTAGAAACTTCTCATGTGATTCGAATTTCAGTAACAATGTGTGGTCAAAGCAACGTTTCAATGATTTAGAAAATCTAAATGGCACCCTATTAAACGTAATTAACCTCACTCAACGAATCGAAAACCAGGTGAATGAAGGATGTGATATAAAAAATAAAAAAGTGGTTTATTGACTTAACGTTACTTTAACCACGTCTGGACTTGCCGTTTAGAGGTCACAATGAAGCAGAGGCGTGTAATGAATATGGCTAGATGCAAAAAGTTGGTTAGATGAATTTCACAAAATGGACTTTTGAGCCTCATGGATATAACTCAGTCTCTCACTATTCAAAATATGCTTCAACAACTCTCGTTTGAGTGCGTGCTGTCCATCTATAGTCTATTCCTCAACTGAAAAACCTTAAAAGTAAGTTCTTTGTTCTGTACGCTACTAAAAGTTACTATAATAGATAAGTTAACCATAAATAATAAAGTCAAATGTTAACATTCCGGCCACTTCAGTAATTTTTGAGATGCCATTTAATGATTTAATGCGTTGAAAAGAGTTAAGACTAGTTTTCGAAATATCGTGAGTCTGCACGATTATTGGAGCTATCGCTGCGAAATATTGAAAAACATTTGTTCAAGAAATTGGAGGATTAACACAGCTGTATGACAATTTCGTTCAACATTTTGTCAAAATAGAGCCAAATATACATTGCTCTCAAATAAAATTTTTCTACGGTGTAGTTTACATCGTATTTCATTACCTCACCACAAAGTTCCACAATATGAAATTGATATTATATTATTATAATATTATTTAACTTTCTTAATGATTCTTAAATTCACTGCCTCCCCGTTTCTAAATGTCACGAGCCGCCACTGATATATATATATATATATATATATATATATATATATATATATATATAAACAAAAAGACTAAGGGAGATAAACTCTAGGGGGGCTGAAATTTTCGGAGAACATAGATAAATTAAAGGAGTAGATCCATCACCTGTTAAAATTAAGATATCTCTAACCCTTTGGTGGTGGAATTAAGATATCTTTAACCATTTTAGTGAATTTTAAGTACCCCTATATTTCTATGCATTTTTGTTAAAACAAAGTATTGGGAATGAAAACCTATTATGTTTTGTGTTAATTCATGATAAAGAATTGGAAATTTTGAACTAATAAGTTTTGACAAAAACATGGGATCATGGTAAAATATGCAAAGCATATTGATGTTGACTAAGACTATACACACATGGGTTTTCAAGACTGTGCGAGCAACCCTGTAGCTACGACAGACCCGTGAAAAAAACGTCCTTCAAATTATCGACCCTCCTGAAAAATTTTTGCTTTTTGACAAAAAATTATAATTATTGATAAAGTTTTACCTTTGTACACCATGTTGATTTGATATTTTCAGAATTCCGAGCTGCACAAGAACAGCAACCCATCATCAAATTACCTCTATTTTCGGCACTCAAAAATTCTGTTCACGAGAACTGACAACCGGATAATCCGATCATTATTAAATTTACAGGACATCTTGGTATTGACTAGGACCAGCTCTGATAGAATTGATTTTGACATACAGGAAACCCTATGGCAGTGGTGCCATCTTGAAAATCACTACGAAAAAAAACTGCCTTTTGGCCTATAACTTCCGATTCAGCCATCAAATTTCAACGGAATCCACACATATACCTTACTCTAAACCACATTTGGTAGACATTTCATTGAAAAATTAAGACAGAACTGCCAGCTATGAAAGTTTTTATCACCTAAATCTTGTAAATTTACACAGCAAAACTTTTTCTACTTTTTTTACTTTTTTCCCTATAATTTCCGATCCGGTCATGAAATCAAAACGAAATTCATGTCGTAAATGGACCTTATTGTAACCCAAATTTCGTAGGAACTTCGTAGAAAAATTCGTAAAAGGGCTACCAGCTATGTAAATTTTTAATTTTTTTTTTTGCATTTCGTTACTTAGCAATGTTGTCATTAAATTTGCAAATGGGAATGATTCCGCAGTGACAATTAATAACAAGTATTGAGGTTTCGATAATTTGAAAAAAAAAATGCGGGTTGTAACCCTCAAATTCTTTTCACTCTTTTAACTTAACTTAACCTAACGTGAAGCGGATTTTTCAGCTGTGCTGCTATCACAGAGTACCCATCACCAGACATTTTTGTAAATATTGCACCAACAGATGCTTCCAATATATGTTCATATGTAAAACATTTACAATACAAATAAGATACCAAATCTGATGCGCTGAAATTTTTTCTCTTCCTCTTATTCTTCTTCCTTTTATTCTTGTTCTTCTTATTTTTTATATATATATATATATATATATATATATATATATATATATATATATATATATATATATTATCTTACATACTAATAATACTACTGTATAAGCCTGTATTAGAACTCGAGTTACCTGGCCAATACTTAGTTTAAAATATACCTTACACTACAACTAAGTTCTAACCTTTACCTAATCAAAATTAACTTAACCCAATTAGATTTAAAACAGCCTAGGTTTTACATCTAGCCCCTTCTGTTTTAGATAGCTACAAGCTGACTTCGTGGGGTGTATAAGTGGCTCATTGGAGCCACCTGTACGTCTTATTGGCCGAATCAGTTCATTCTTATGTCCGTCTGTTTGTCCGTAGAATCGTGTCGTTAATTCTACAATCCGGTCCCTAAATGCCTTCAGTCACGACTCCTGATACAGAAGAGAGTTCTTCGGCCACTTCTTAGCAAAACGCATTGTAGAACCTACCAGTGCAGAAGGGGAAGATTCTTGTTTCGAACATCTCCGCTTCGGCCATAACAGTCTTTTAACAGGTAATCCAGGATGGGGAAGTTCAAAATAAGCCGAATCAGGGTCTGATAGCAAATGGATTTAGCTTTGGTGATCATGCCCATCCTTTTTGGCGAAAAGATGTCTGATGCGTTGAAATGCGGATTTGGCAACTTTGATTGTACGCTGCACGTAAAGATTAAATCTCAAAAATTCGTGAAGTTCCGAATGAGGTAATAAGGTTTTTGGTCTTGTTACAAATAGTTTGCGATCCCCGATGCTTAGAAGGATTGCGAAACACACAAAGCTATGTCTTGCTGGTATTTGGTTTGATGGCCCATTCGTCAAAGTAAAGAGCGTATTCTGCCAAGTAGTACTCCAGGCTCTTCGCTGCTTAGAGTGGATCTTGGCTCGACGCGAATAAGAGCGTTTTATCGGCATATTGAAGATGTTGGACTTGAGGTTGACCAATGGACTGGGAGGGTCAGCGGTAAATATGGTATATAGTTTATATTAGGGCCAGCAGTAAATATGGTATATAGTGGTATATAAGTGGAAATCCTGATACCACAGGTACTTTGGGAGGATCTGCTTCATTAACGTGGGCATAATATTGATATCTAAAGCACACACTACTGTTGGAATATTTTGCTCATTCAATTGAGACACGATTTGATCATGCAAGTATGAGATGGCGTGCCGCTTGCCGTGCTTACGCTTAAACCCAAGCTGGTATTCAGAAAATATCTGCTTAGCTCACAATGATGTTTTATCTTTTCCATCCAGAGACATCTTCCCCAGGTTAACAAAAACGCAAAAAAAGACATGACTGCGTGTTCATTTATTCCACCAGCTGTAGAGACTTGCCTCTATGATCCTCCGCGTACTCATGCTCGATACGTTCGGAAAAATTCATTAAGTATAGAGAGTATGAGAGTTTGAGTATTAAAAGTGAGCAGAAACACAGTAAATGCCCGTAGGTGTGGTCTCGGGATTTTTATGTACTTCATCTCCTTTGCACTTTAACTATATGGAAGCTACAAATCCGACTACTGTCAAATTTTGCTAGCCGAGGGATTTAAATGTAAACAGCTAGCAGTACGCAATCAAAATCAATGGAAAACGATTAAAAAAAGCGGCTTTTTGCAAAACGTATTGTACCACGTGAATGAGAAAAGCTATCAAAAACAACTGAATGGTAGAAGTAGCAGCATCACATATTAAATTTAATCAAAACAGGCAAACGTGACTAAGTAGCGAGACATCGCTAGACCAACTATCATTTTCGCGCTCCTGAATTATTTTTTCACAATTATTTTTCCACTAAAAAAACTCACTATATAGTTTCTGAACAAAATCCATCAATTTTTTAGAATAATTCATCAGCCAAAATAGTAATTAACACTGAAATACCGATCTGATCGACGAGTTTTTAACAACAGTTTGAAAGCAGTCAGATCTCACTTTTTCAAAGTCGCTAGAAGATGGTCGGTGATCAATGACCTAAGTAAAAGATGATTCATAGGGGTAAATAATTTTATACCTTAAATTTGTTTATTGCGAATTATAAGAAGCAATATAGATATGAGAGGAGTAAAACTTAATAATATAAAGCAAAAATAATAATGTATAAAATATAACTTAATTTACTTCCTAATGGCTACAAAATAATATTCTAACGCAACATTTTAATAAATTAAAACTAGGAAGCTCATTATGATATACGGCGAAAATGATTTACAGTCGATAATCATACCTATATATAAAAAATGTTTTAGGTCTGTTCCCGTACTACGATTAATTGCGATTAATCGCGATTAATTGCAATGAAGCTGTTCCCGTCAGTGAGGTAGTAGAAATGGAGTGGACAGGCCCATAAGATTTACATTGAAGGGGATGGTAGTAATTTTTTAGCTACTGTTACGGATTAAATATTTGGTTAATGTTTTTAAACGGTAAATATAAAGGAGAGTCACTTTTGGTCCGATTCCAGATTTAGTTTGCTCTATTTCACCAACGGTTTGTTTGAAAGATAAAAATAAATGTTCATTAATAATGTTGTTGCCAAATTCAATTTAATACTTTGATGTTTGTATAGATTATTGTAAATTCAGTAAGCTAAAAAAAACAGTTGTTGAAAATTTGAATTAGAAAAAAAATGTAGTTTTTGAGTTAGTTGAGTTAGAGAATTCGAGTTGGAAAGTAATCGTAGAGGAGTTTCGAATCTATCTCAAACGGAATCACTCAATCAAATAGGAAGCTTGTGAAAACTTTCGAGCTATAAGCATAATTTTCAAGTGTCTACTTTTGCGAAATAACCCAAGTTTCGTGCGTTTGATTAGTGTGAATTCAGTGAAGCCAGCAGTTCCGAAGTGCGAGTTTTGGTTGGACAAACTGTCGGATTCAACGAACTTGCTGGCAGTATCACAGAAGAATACGTTCGAGGAACAGTTTGAGGAAGGAAGTGGATGCAGTGAAGATAGCTAAATTGAATTTGGAAACTGAGTTTTGTAAAGTGAAAGCTGACAAAGATGCCGCTAATGAGGCTCTCAAAAACGAAATCAATCAGCTGGAAACTCAATTGGTGTCAGCTAATGTGTCAAAGCCGACCGTTCCGGGTAACGAAGAATTGAATAAATGCTTGGCTGAACAGAAACGTCTTACAGAAGAAAACAAACGGCTACAAGATGAATTCAGGCAACTGGAGGATTTGGTAAAGGATATTGAAGAGGAACGAAAAAAAGAATAAGCAATCTCGAGGCCAGCCGTTCCGAAGTGCGAGTTATGGTTTGGCAAACTGTCGGATTCAACGAACTTGCTGGCAGTATCACAGAAGCTTCAAGGTCCATCAACGGAGAAGACTGTCTTCATCAAGAGGGGGCCCCCACAGGTAGTTGTTGTTTCTATTTATATTATATTGTTGCAATATTGATTTTCCTTAGTAATAATATTATGTATGTAAAAACGAATCGTTGGTGACTTTATTGATTAGAAAAGGGAAAGAAAAGTGGCTCTCTAGAAAGTGAAAGAAAAGTGACTCTCCCTAGTGTAGAGTATTTGTTTTTCTTAAAAAAAAAAAAAAAAAAATATATATATATATATATATATATATATACATTTTTCCCTCGCTTATCCGTGAGGCTACGTCTCGTTCCGTAGCCGAGGGAACGCATAGAAATCGAACGAGTGGCGCTGTTTTTCCCACGACCGTCTGCGGCTGTGGTCGGGCAAATCTTTGAGCGTTCCCCGCGGTATTGCGTGACACTACTCATTGTCAAATCGAGTCAAATCCAAGTAGTTCCCCTCCAATTTGACAATGAGGTCGAAATGGCGTAAAGGCAGCTTTAACATGCTTTGTGCGCGAGAGGATTGAAGGGGCTAATGGTGGAAAGTTATACCGTCCGTGTCCAGAGGCTGATTCCCGTACTCCGTTTTATTGAAAACTGAAAATTTCCCCTCTTTCAGTAAATTTCAGTAGGGTCTGAGCTACTGAAAAATACTGAAAAGCGTCAAACGGAGTAAATATTTTCAAATGTGCGCGGCAAGCAACATATTTTTTGCGTAATGTTGCTATGAAGGTCGAATATTTTTGTGGCGATAATTTATTACCGCTTAGGATGACTTTATAATCACTATTGTTCTCCCAAAAACCGAAAACTGACACTTTCGGTTGTCAATTTTCAGGAAATACAATGAGAGCGTTTCCGTACTTTTCATGAAATTCCCCACCACATGATTCAGGAAAATTCAGTAAAATTCAGTTACTGAAAGTACGGGAACAGACCTAATATTAGACGCAAATTAGAATCAATGGCTTGATTCCGCCATAAGCCGTTCCCAGACTTGGCTCGAAACAGGTAGTAAGTTTGCAAGATATCATTATCGAAGCAACATTTCACCCTCAAAGTAATATCGAAATGAATTGCCGTAATGCAATTAATGATCTGAAGAATGAAAAATCATTAATGAATATGTTTATACATTATTTATAGATGTTACTAATTCATTTCACTTTTCTAATATCAGCTACTGAATTTCGACACAAAAGATATTCGAGTTTTGCAATAATATGATTTAGTACCGTTACTTTCGATAAACATCACATTTGCTTATAACATTTACTTATTTCAAATTTTGTCGAGCCCTTGCATTCAAAACGCCATACAGCCATACATATACGTCAGAGTATTTTTAAATGTTCATAGTGTGGGTGAAATGAAGACACATTACATGGAAAAATGAGAAAGATGAAAATTTATCAATGGCGGGAAAGCACAGCTTGTGTGACAGTTTCATTGATGAAATTGCCGGGGCTGAGGCAGATTCGATATTGCCTCACTTGTGTTTTTCTAGAGAAAAGAGGAGACTTGGAAGCAAAAGCATGCTTTCGATAAATTTGATTTCATGATAAATTTAGCTTATTTTTACCGAATGTTTCCGAGAAAGCACTGCCTCCTTTGCCTACTCTCAAGCGTCGCCACTGTGAAAACATACGTTGACTTGACTGTGAATGAAGTCTCTGTTAGCTTCAGCTTCCACATCCGAAAAATGTTTGGAAAATCTTTAGTAAAATTCATTTCACAGACGATATTTGGTGGGAATGTTTGAGAGAAAATAATGTTAGATAAGCTTGTACATGAACAAGATACTTCCTAGAAATGGTCAGCGAGCAACTCACAAACCTCGTGAGAGCTTGACGAACAAGAACTCTTTTCGTACATCGATGTAGGGTAGCCCGACGTTCTCCGTTTGATGTTTACGAAATCAAAAAAAATTTTAGGATCATGAATTATAGTTCAGCTTATGATATTAACATAGCGCTCATACGCATACTCTCATACAGTTCTCGAGTTAATTCATTATATCTATCCTTGATATTTATTTCTTTGATTCAGCAAATGCCTTAAATTGTTATCCAGCCATGGCTAAGACATTTTGTTTTTATCTTAAACTTTGGGTGAATTGTTCAACGGCGTCAAAAACCTATTCATAGAATAAGGATACAGCATCATCTAATTCTAGCGTTACAAATTATATGCCCAGTCAATTCTGAGAAGATAATCCGTAATGCTCTGATAATCAGCATTGTGAAATTCATATACAATAGAGTAATTGTAAGATGGGGAAGTGAACATATCAGATGTAGATAGCAACTCAACTGTGAAAGCATAATGATGAAGAGTGTTACCAAAAAAAATCTGCATCAACAGTTCGATTAGTTGGATTATTACAATTTCCATTTTGGTTAGGTGTCGGAGCTATTTGCTGCAAATCATTGCCATAAAAGCACAATAAGTGGGTATAATGCTCATTTCACCTTAATTCACCTGTCAAACCTTTCGATGACATTCATTCTCAAAGTTTCATTTGGAGAGATATTTTGATTTGGCTAATACTTATAGAGACTATTTAGTGAATATTTTGATATATAACATATTCTTGATCAATTCCAATCAACTACAATACCTCGAAAATATACATACATATATTTCTATGATCTAATTTTTTCCATAGCTATCAAGAGATATGTATGTACATATATACATATGTTTGTATTTGCTTGCATGCAAATAAATTGACGTAAAATAATCCATTACCAAATTTGTCACTGGTGAAATTCGCGACTTTGTGGCTTATTATCGCGTTCCAATGGAGAAACTGCATCACCTTAAGTAGATTAAGTTCATCAACTTATTAAGAAAAGCAACGTTTTAAAAAATTGTACGAGAGACCTTAATCATTTCTTGAAATATATTTGCCCGTTAGTAGCCATATGCATTTAAACTTTGTGGCACACTTCCATAGAATTATCCGAAACTGTCAAAGCGTTGGTTTGTGATTTTCGCATTTTCGGCTATCTCCCAAGCCGATGCTCCCCATGAAAATATTTCATGAGATTAAGTACAAGTGGTCCAGTTTTGGATTTACAGTTATTAATGGAATGAAATCTGCTTGGCTTCCATCTGAACCAACTTCATACTTGCACACTCATGCATATATCGTTCCTGCAGTACTTACCAGATATAATGTATTACTTTGTGTCGGAAATTAAGCCGGTGGGTGAGCTACCTAAAACAGACACTTCTAGACCGCCGGTAAACCACAGGCTAAATGACTTCTATCGGAATCCTACCAAGACCTGAATCTCACCGCAAATATCTACATATGACACTTGCGGTCTGTGCATGTTGTAAATACCAATAAATAAAATACCCGTACGCGACGCATTTCCAATGAGCCAACTAATGCCTGCCAAGCCAACAATACGGGTAATTTATAATATTTTGCTCTGCAAACAACATTGGTCTAATGGTGAGTGTAACTGAGATCATACCGCTTGACCTCGTTGTAGCTTCGCATAATTTTCGTTTCAGGGGTGAGGAATTGAAATTTAACGTCGAACGAGAAAATTACGTCAGTGATTTAATTTAGAATTGGCTGCTGTTCCTGCACAGCCAAGTGTAAGCGGCATGAACAACAGCAGAACTACAGACGGTGTTTACTGATTGGGCGTCAATTTTTATTACTGTTGTTACAGTCGCTAAGTTGCTGACGATCAATTCCATACATGGTGCAGTGATATGTGGGCGATTCACACTTCGTTGATCTTAATTCTACTGGCGCAATAAAAACAACAAAAAATTCTCTTGTCATTAGCTGATCTGTAAGAGTTGTGAGCGTTGTCAACTTACTATAAGATAGCCCAATAAAAAGCATTTATTTTTACGAATATAGACAGTATCTACACGTATAAATATGGACAGAATAATAAATAGTGCAATAAATAAATATTAAACCTAAACACAATTTATGATATCTCTGGCGCCCCTGAGTCAATTTTGCTTTCACTCTAGCTATTTATATACCCAGGTAATTGATATTTTCTATTTATATGATTTTATTTTTTATGGTCTGTTACGAAGGCTGTTCTATAAGTAATGAGAATGTCAAAGAAAACGTCTGATTTTCGGCAAAATGTCTTTATTTTTCAACATACTCTCTTTTCAACTCATTACACTTTGTCCAACGGGCATTCCATCGGTAAAATACGATTTCTCGAATCCTGCAAAATAGACGTTCGTCTGAGGAATCTTGTCTGCATTTGACATGAATTTCTTTCCAACAAGCATTTTTTTCGAATTCGGGAGTAAGGAAAAGGCTCTGGGGGCTAAAACTGGTAAATACGGTACGTGCGGCAACAATTCATAGCGTAATTCATGAATATTTGCCATTACAATTGAAGACTTCTAAGCGGGTACACTGGCGTGATATAAGATAACTTTTTTTCTTGCTAGGCGAGACCGTTTTGTCTTGATCGTTTCGTTCATAGTATCCTTCTTTCGTGTAATTTCGCAATTGGCTGATGCGAATTGCCCTTCAGGATCTTGCAATTTAACGCCTCTGAATTTCTTTTTGTGGAAGAACGCGAAAGATCGTGGTTATGCGAACAATCCCCAACCTCTGGACGAACTGAAAGCCAATATTTGTGAAGTCATGGTCGAGATATTGCCCAAAAGGTAATGTAATGTAATCAAAATTACTTCACTTTCCGAATATTTTATGTGTTTTTTTCTAGTTTACTTTCTATACTTAAATCGATAATTTGTTTGTTAGTCTTTGGTAAGCGGTGAAAATAAACCAAATCTGAAAAAGTTTTTTCATTCGTGAAAGCTAGGAACATTTTTTTATTCTTTGACAGTTTTCATTCGTGAAAGCTAAGAAAATTGCCCCTCGTGTCTTTTCGTTTCATGCTTTACGTCATTCATCTCACATACGACATCGCTAATTTCTTCTACTAGATCCTTCGTTTTCCCGTTGGGAGACACGAAAGTAACGTAAAGATTACTTCCCATTTTTATCCCATACTACAATCAGATCGAGATCTGTAGATGTGTATCTACGCTCTCTGTACGCTGTTTCGCTTGCGTTGTAACTATTAGGTGGCGTTTCTAGTTTTGATTTGGTGTGTAGTTGATTTATATACTCTCTCTCACACTAATCCACTGTCACATAAATCTCTCTCTTTCTTATCCTTTCCTCTGATGCCGCAATTATACACAGGACGAACGTTTCGTGAGGGCATCTAGCAAAACAATCGACAAGACGTTCAGCAGGACATATTTTATCTTATGAAAAGGTACCTACCTACCTACACGATATGCATATCTGTACACTTAAACTTCGCAAATTGCTGCATGGTGTGCAATTTAAGTGGTACTTTCGTGCAGGTCATCATCAACGTGGCACAACAGCCCGACGTCGGGCCTTGGTCGCCTGAATCGAGCTCCTCCAATTGTCTCGGTCACAATAGTTGTTCGGCGTCCGCATACACTGAGCTCTCCCAACGAGCTCTGGGTCTTCCTCTTGGCCTCGCTCCGTCGACTCGTCGTGCGTTCATGACACGTTTTGGCATGCGGTCGTCATCCGTGCGTCGCACGTGCCCCACCCACTGTAACCGTTGTAATTTCACAATTTTGGAGACTTCCAGCTCATAGTAGAGTTCGTACAACTCATTGTTGTACCGGATGCGCCATCCATCTCAGTCGCGGATAGCGGAAAGTTCGGAAAACGGAAACGGAAAGTTCTACGGCTGATTTTCAGCCGTAGAACTTTCCGTTCGAAGGTGTCGATCATATTTTCGGAGGCGTGGGTCAGGGTCCATGTTTCGCAGCCATAGCACAGCATAGGTCTTATGATAGTTTTATAAACGCGGAGCTTAGTCTTTCTGTGCACATATTTCGATTTCATAATGGGGAGGACCGAGAAGAAGGTCTTATTTGCTAGTTGTATCCGTCGCTTGATTTCGTCAGTTTCGTTGGCGTCACTCGATAGGTTGCTACCCAGGTAAACGAAGTTGTCCACGAATTTGATCCAAAGGTCCCCTACGCTGATGGTCGTGTGCGCTGGCGTCCTTGTCCTAGATTGCATCATAACTTTCGTTTTGTCCCCGTTGATTCGTAGTCCAACTTCATTTGCTGCGGTGTCAAGTCTAAGCAGAAGCTCTTCTGCATCGGTCAGTTTTCGAGCCATGATGTTAATGTCATCCGCATACGCTGCCAATTGTGTCGACTTAAAAAGTAGCATGCCGCTGGTGTTTAGGTGTATTGCTCGAATAGCAAACTCAAGTGCCAGGTTGAAGAGCGTGGGCGCAATTCCATCGCCTTGCTTCAGGCCACACAGAGTTTCAAAAGGATCCGTCAATCTGTTCTGGATCCGGACTTGCGAGACAGAGTTGGTCATCGTCATCTTTATAAGTCTCACTAATTTGGCCGGTATACCAAATTGCAGCATGATGCTATATAGAGCGCCTCAGTTGATGCTGTCATATGCTTGTTTAAAGTCGACAAAGATTTGGTATACGCCGACGTCATATTCCCAGCACTTTTGCAAAATTAGCTTGACCGAGAAAAGCTGGTCGATTGTGGAGGGACCAGATCTGAAACCGCCTTGATACTCGCCAATGATTTCTTCCGCGAACGGTTTAATCCTATACTCCAGGATTTTGGACAGGATTTTGTAGGCCGTACAGACTAAGGAGATGCCTCTGTAATTCTCACACCGCAGTTTCTCTCCCTTTTTATGTATGGGACAGATGATGCTTCTACGCCAATTGTCTGGGATCACCTCTGTCTCCCATATTCGCTGCAGTAGTTGATGTAGCGCACTCAATAAACCCACCCCACCAGACTTGAGTAGTTCAGCTGGTATCCCGTCAGCGCCCGGCGCTTTGTTCCTTTTCAGTGAACGCAAGGCGAGATCAACTTCTTCTACTGTCGGGGATTGTGTGGATGGGGTTTGACCAACGGTATCGTCATGGAGCTCAGCTTCTGCTGCTAGGATGTTTGATGGCGGATTCAGAAGCTCTTGGAAGTCGGACGCCCATCGTTTGCTAATACTTTCGGTGTCGCCGATAATACTTCCATCTTTGTCCTTACAGAGGCTAGTCCTAGTAGCCATTTTTGATCATATTTACTAGTCTGTACGCTTGTCTGGTATTCTTACTAACTAGGTTTACATTAATGTTCAGCAATTGCTCGTCAAAGTATTTCCGTTTCTTACACCTAATTATTCTATTGGATATTCGCCGTAGCTCGTCATATTTTTCCTTTTTGGCTCTGGTTGCACGTTGGGTCCATTGTCTATAGGCCTCGTTCTTTGCGTCAAGTGAGTTTCTGCATTTTTCGTCAAACCATTCATTTCGCGCTCGTCGGGCTTTGTATCCCACAACGTTTTCTGCCACATTCTTGATTGTATTTTTGAGCTCTTCCCAGAACTCGTGCACACCTACGTTACTGGAGTCGCGCAGCATTGGTGAGATTCTTTCTTCAAGATTGGTCGTATACGCCTGAGCCATATAATCGTTCAGCAAATTCTCAACCGCAAAGATTTTTGGAGGAGGAAATTCTGCACCGGTATGCTGTTTTCACCAGGAAATGATCGGAGTCACAGTAAGCTCCGCGGTACGACCGAACATCCATCACACTTGACGCCCATCTCTTACTAAGAAGGACGTGGTCGATCTGGTTGACGGTATGTGCGTCTGGAGAATTCCAGGTCTGCTTGTGAATGCGACGATGTGGAAAGCAAGTTGAGCCTACAACAAGGTTCCTGCTGCAAGCGAAGTCAATTAGACGATGGCCGTTATCATTGCATTCTTCGTGGAGGCTGTGTCCTCCAGTGGTCCCCCGATGCCAACTTTCATTCCCTACTTTTGCATTGAAATCTCCCAGTAGCAGTTTAACATCATTTCATGGAATTGAGTCGAAGAGAGTTTCAAGGCAGGCATAGAACTCGTCTTTTACAGAGTCTTCTTGTACTTCGGTGGGAGCGTGCACATTGATGAGCCAGAGGTTGAAAAATCGCGCCATGATGTGAATCGCACACACCCTTGCGTTTACGGGTTTGAAGTCGGTAACACGCGACTTAAGCTGCTTATTCACTATGAATGCTACTCCAAACTCCTTGCGGCCCGATGGTTTGCCGCTTGTAAAAATTGTGTGCGATTTCTTGTCTTTGATCTCGCAGCCTAACCAATTTGTTTCCTAGACTGCAGTAATGCTCAGTTTGTACTGTTCGACCTGATGAAGGAGGGTCTTTTCGGCCCCCGGTTTGTTCAGGGAGCGTACATTACAGGTTCCGCAAGAATAATCCGTTGTGCGTTTGCGTGGTCGTCGTTGTTGATCCGTCCAATCCGAGGCTTTTGTTCCAGGTTTCTTCACAGAGGAAGTTTTTACAAGGATGAGTTGTCGGCACATCGGTCAACCATTTCCATGGGGGGTCTCGGTGATAGTTGCTTCAGGAGACTTACCTCATGCCAAAGTTCACACAACTATGTTGCAGGTCTGACAACGTGGCTAATCCTCCCTAATGACCTGAGACGCTTAGGTGTAATTCAGCCATCAGGCTGCAACTATGCAAGTTTTACTGAGGATAGAGTTACCTCGTTGCCTCAAACCCTCCTCCTTTCTCCGGGCTTGGGACCGGCATATCAAAAGTTAGACTTGCGATCGGCGGAGTTACCATTACGTTACACTAAATTCAAATGAGATCTCCATTCTAGTCTCAAAATCACAACAGACACAGCAACGTGGTCGTCGACCAGTAGCTCCGCCCACCAAATATCAAAAAATTTTGATATTTACTGCAACCGTTGCAGAGACTAAAAATGCAACCTGAGACTAGCCCACAGACAGAGAATTTCGTTGCAGATATCGCATATTGCAGATCTAGTTGTCGACGAGATCTCTCGTCTGTGGGCCGTTTTAATGCCCGTGCCGACTCCTTTGTTCGCCTTTGATCCATCCATGAAAATATAGGCGACGCTATCTTCGACTTCCTTACGTCCCGTTTTGTGAATACCTTACCTTGAAGATCCTTTCAAAAATGTATTTTCTTTGAAAATATGCTTGAAAATATACTTTTTCCAGATTGGCTCAAAAATATTTGCGCTTGCATCTATGTATCTGTCTTTACTGCGTCAAACAAAAATTATTTTGGCTTATAGGATCCACATTGTTAGTTTTCCTTAATATTCATTCCTTGTCATAGTCTCATCCCGTTCAAGATGTGTGTTAAAGTATTTTTTGTAAAATGGAAAATCTGCTCAATAATTACTCCATCTGAGCTATTTAATTCTTATTTTGAGCGCTAAAAATTTCAATGCCTCTAAGAATCCACACCAGCCTTGGACGAGTTGTTAAATAATTAACAAACAACGGAGACCTGATAAAATTTAAGAAAGTCACGTACGGCTAAGTCAGTATTGCAATTATATATGGACCTATTCCACAATTGACAGTATTCAAAAGCATCGTCCTGAATATTTGTTTTGTAATGGCTAAGGGAATTGGTTCAAAAATGATAGAAAGATAACGAGAAGGTTGGAGAATAGAAACAACTTGTTTACAAACAATATTCATATTGCTCCTTTTACCCAATTATTCATATTTCTAAAATAAATCTTCATATTCCTCCTATTCTAATCTAACAAGCACATCAAACAAGATAGCTCTATAAATACAATGACACTGAATGAATGACTCATGCAATCTCTCTACCTTAGAATACAACGTGGAACTTCTGAACATTTAATAAAATAAAATCATCAGCAAATTAATGAATAATTTATAAATGTTGCCGATTTCTTCCAAAGCCGCAACCGAGATATGAATGAAAACCCGACAAGTTCCTACGCAAGATGAAAAATTGAAAAGTGACTTTTTCGTCTAACCGAAATTGGAAACGTGAATGCATGGATTTTAAATTCACCACCTTCTTATACTAGTTTTTTTTAATCTGTATCACCGCATTCTCACCGTCTGCGGCCGGCGAACTCGAAGATGTGCGCACGTCTTCGGCAATTTACCTGTCCACGTATATATTAGCGCGACTTATGGTCATGTCAATATGTCAAATGGCAGGAGTCACATATTTGCATCACGTATGTATGTATTTTTTGCAAGACTCGAATGAGGCAAATCGTTTTTTCTAGAATTTCTCGTCGCTTACGATCATCTTGAACGACCCACGTACTTAAGTATGAGTGTGGAATGGTTCGAAACGAGTGCCATATGGTCATGTTCCCAATACGACTCAGATTCGCATAAGAGAACAGTATCTAACCAAACGTTAATTGTAATTATAAGACCTGCACTGGAGAATTTATCAAGATCGAATTGTTTTTTTATCGAGAAAATTACCAATTGCAAGTGTATATCGAATGGATGTATATATACGTGCGATTATACAATATCGGGTGCAGGAGCCCTCGGACAATATGGGCTTATCAAGCTTCCTTATTTGCAATCGCTTAACCATCGAAAGTCACTTTTGATGTATAGATAATTTTTCGCAGCAGCTGTCTGTCCATATCTATAATCGAAAATAAAATTTAATTAACATAATTTTATCCATACTGATTTGTTAATGTAATATTTGCTAATGCAAACGCAATGACTTAAATAAAGATTTTAGTTGTACATACACTCAGAAAAATTAATTTTAATAGAATAATTTAATAGAATCAAATTTAAATCAAAAGTTGAAATAACTTTGAAATAAAAAGCGAATCTTGTATGAATTCCACTTTATTATAAAAATTTTCTTTTCAAATCAAAATTTTTCATCATTGAATGAAAAAGAAACGTATATGAAGCCAAATCATGTTTGAAAATTTTTGAATCAAAAATGTTCAAATATGATTTGGCGCCATATACGTTTTCTTTTTAATTCAATGATGAAAAATTTTGATTTGAAAAGAAAGTTTTTATAATAAAGTGGAATTCATATAAGATTCGCTTTTTATTTCAAAGTGATTTCAACTTTTGAGATAAAGTGATTCTAAAAAAGTGATTTAAAGTTACATTTTTCTGAGTGTACATATAATCAAAGCCAGATTTGATCCATTTCTTTTCTGTATTCCTTTCGTGTTTTGCGAAACTTAAGCTTATGGAAACTGACCGTAATTTGATTTATTTGAGTAAACCTCATTTAATCTCATTGTCTACATTATGGTAATTATTGTCACCAAAAACATGGAATCAATGAAGTTAGTATTACAAACGGAATCTAAAATACAATACTAATATATTATCGAAAATGTGAAAAAATATTGAAAATAAAAGCTGTGCAGTAATCGTTTGACAGTCCATCCCTATCATTGAAATTTTTGATCCGTTAATATCTGTTAGGACTATTGTTTGAGGCAAAATACTCTTCAGAGACACACAGTGCCGACTGAGGTATAGATGCTTTGTTGAGACTGAGTTACAAGATAAATTCAACAATCTGAAAGTAACATAGAAGTCTTTGTATCCTTTCATTTCGATCCTCCATTTTGTCAGCCATCCTTCAATAAGTGAGATGTGGTCTTGCAAGTCCCGGGATGGCATATCTAGATATTATTTAGTTCATTTCGTTCAGTTTAGTGATTAGTAATTAGCATTGGACTCACTAGTTCGATGAAAAACCATTTGATAGATGTACAAGGGTGGATCAGTATGTACTCATGTTTTAACACAGATGGCGTTGCTGAGGGAAGTTTGTGGGCTCTAAAAACAGATAAACTGCTTTGTACAAACTATTTACTAATTCAACAGAAAATATTGGTATCAGCACCTAATCTAGAACACGACCAAAGTGATGGTGACGGCACGATGGGAGATGATTCAGCATAAATCTAGTTGAAAAAACAATAATAGTGTTGCCAGCTATGGTTCTTTTTGTATTTTTTGGCATATCTTTAGTAAGCGATTTTGTCATAGAATTTTCAAACTCTAGTGATCTTCTGGTGAAAATAAACACCAAATATTAAGATCTAGAAAATATGAAAACTTTTTCGAATGGTAACCCTGAAATTCTTTGTATCCCTATAACTTCCAATGCAGCGATCGGATCAATGCGAAATTCCCAGAGCAGGTTGATTTCAACGTGAGGTAGATATGACATATTTTTGGCTTTGGTGCTAGCAAAGGGCTGCCAGCACGAGGCGTTTTGTTATTTGAGTACCAATAAATGCTTTCAATTAATAGTCACATCGAAAACATTTGCAATGAAAATAAGTGAACAATGTTTAAGTTTTCTAAGGTTTGGACATTTTTCGGATAGAACCCCAAACACCTTTCTATCGCTTTAACTTTCGATGAAGTCATCGAAATCAAACTAAGCTTGTATTAGTCTTGAGTAGAAAAAGTAGCTAGTGGTAGAATACACACTCAAAATCTGCACAAATGTTCTTCGAATTTTATTGTTTTTAATAGTGCTGTTGCGTTAGGATTTTTTTTCGATTTATTAGGGAAGCGCTTGATAGAATTAAACTCGATCTGTTGTTACTCAGTAAGCTCGAAAATATTGTTATTCGTGAGCAACACTATGATTAATGATTATTGAGTTAATGATGACTAATTTCTGGTAAACTTCAATGACATCTATTACGCACCGTCTTCCTCTAACACCAGAGACCTTCAAAAGAATAGTTTCTGGCTTCAAATTTTTATTTTTTTCTTCAAACTATTTTGATGTAATTTAATCTTCTATATGAGCATATTTGACCAGACTTTCATAGTTTGAATTATAAAACCTAAACAGCCAAAGTAAAACTTTTGAAATCCCATATTGGACAAGAATGGTAACTCTTCTCCAATTTGCTTATATTTAGCTATCAATTCCGCGATTTTCGGGACTAAAAATTGTTCGGGATCCCGGGATCCGAGTCCCGGGATTAAATTCCCTACATATCATGCTTTATTTTCCTTTCTGGAATGGAATTCTTATCCTGCGATTCGCTTTTGATGTCAAATAAGCTGGGTGATGACATGTTTAACATTCTGGATGTTACTTCTTAGGTAATTCATTGTTCCAATTGTGATCTGGTCAATATGTTGTTATATCTTCTGGTGGCAGATAGAACTGCTTTCAGCATAGTAAAGGCCATGAAAATTATGCCAAATAATTATGTAAAAATTATCTCCGAGAGAATCGTGCCTGATTGTATGTCCTCTATTTGGGAAAAAAAATTTGGCGACCCTATTTTCAATATGTAGATTGCTCATTCAAGATTTACTTCGATATTTGTCGTCTTTTCTCAATCTTATGGGTCCTATGGGTCGTACAGAGCCTTCAAAGGAAGGAAAACTCGAAAGCAACTGTTCTTGCGGAATCACAATTTCCGAATCTTACAAACAGTCAATATCGTATCCTGAAATTTCAAAGCATTTAGCATCCATCACAGGTTTGCTGTAGACTGGCGAAAAGTGATAAAAAATTAAATTATGCTCTGTTCTGTTGATCATTTTCGGCTTTCTAGTGCTTTATTTAGAAATTACCAACTTTATATAACCTCGAAACTAACTTTTTACTATTATTTCCGATTTGGTTTCTTTTGACTGTGGAAGTAGTAGAAGAATTATTTTAAGAGAACAACTAGGAACAAGATCTACTTTGTCATTATTTAAAAAATTTGCACAAGCAAAAGGGATCTTACCAAAGAATTAGCAGTATAGTCTCAATGGTCTCAGAGGTTTTAGTGTCGATGGCTTTTATATTTGTTTCGAAAAACTTGACACACTAAAGTTGCGCTCTTCTTCCCCTTACTTATGCCGTTTTTTTCTTTTGTTTTTTTTTAAAAAGTACTAAAAAGTACTAGTAAAGTATTTTTAAAAAGTACTAAAACAAACCATGCAGCCTATTACTATAAAACTATAATCTATGGAATCTCTTAGAAGAAAACGTAACTCATAAATCTTTCATCCATTTCGTGAGGAATACAAGAAAGTAAGAGGCTAATACAAATATTATCCTTGATGACTCTATTCTTTGTATTAATCATCCATTACAAGCATTTCTGCCACTAATAAGCGAGTAATTAATAAACATCAAATTCGTGACAGTATTTCTTGAAGTTTACATAAAAGAGAAAAATCCCATTAAGAAATACGAAGAACTCTCGTTTTCATTGAAACTTATCATTCACTCGGATTTGTACGTGACCAATTCGTAAACTTGGCTGAGACCTGCATCGGAGTTGCATTACGTACATAGCTTATAAGACGAGACTGCATTGCAGCCATGTATGGACTTTAAGGTTTACGACCACCATACCGGGCATGTGGTTTGCCTGGAAAGTTTTTTAAACTCAATAAATTTTTGTTTTGGACCACAGTGCAATGTGAATAATCCTCTAAAAGGAAATTGAAACAAGTGCATGTTGTCAATGAAATAAATAGTTGCACAATTTAAGTCCCATGGCATTTGGACAAAAAACTAACCACTCTCAATTTTCAAGTGAATCGGACTGATGTAAATAATGTACATGTATTTATATATTTTGTGAGCGCACATTAACATGAGTATGTTTTTTAAATCAATCTATTTGCGAAATGTATCACTTTGTTTAAAAATATCATAAACGTAATGTTCTTACAAGGTACTGGGTCGTACTAGGTATTCCTAGTACGAGAATGGAAAAATACCTGTTCCAAACACCTATTCCAATCGTACTAGCTAGTATTTTTGGAAGTATGTATGTATATACTTACAATGCATACTATTTGTAGTGGTATAATGAAAAAGTATGATTCTAAGCTGGAATAATGATTCTAAGATGGACATCAAAGGATACTAAGTTATCAATCCGCGCAGCTTATCAGTAATCTTCCAATGGTCGGTTACTGATTTGAGCTACTGTACAAGTCTCTCCTCAGTATGGGTGCCATCGACCAATCAAATTCAATCAACTAATCAAATTCAATCAACTAATCAAATTCAATCAACTTAGTTTGATTTTCATTTTATTATATGCACACAACACCGCCTGTATTCGTGCGAATCGCCAAAGTCGAAAAATTTGCCAAGATATGACCAACTAAGCCTGTAGCTAAATAAATGACTTTTCGTTGATCGATATCTGATACCAGTCTTTTCTCGGCTAATCTAAAACACTCGTTAATGGCATCAATGCCAAAAATCAAAAGCTGCATAAATTTTCAATTTTTTCCATCATCCGCAAAATATCTGAATAAAATACCCTAAGCAAACCAGTCTAATTTTTAGGTTGTGTGTGTGTGTGTGTGTGTGAGTTGGGGGAGAGGCGCATTGGCGCCTCTAAGCACTCAGGCCAAAGGACCCATTGTACTCATTACCCCCTGCCTACCATAGTTTCCCAGACCTCTTGATAAAGTCTAGGATCACTGATAGGGGAAAAGAGGCTATCGTCTGCATGCGTGCAACATCCCAGCCAAAGCATTGATATCTGAGACGTGCAAACGCTGGGCATTCACAGAGGAAATGCTCCGCAGAGTCAGCCTCTTCTAGACAGGATGAACAGAGGTCATCCTGTACAACACCTATTCGGTACATATGTCCTCCTAGGCAGTTGTGTCCAGTCAGAATACCTACCATGGCCCTGCAAACTTTCCTGCTCTTATTGAGCAAGAATCCCGCAGTCACATGGTTGGGTTCTGAAAGGAATACCTTCATGTGCCTGGCCACACCGGCAGCCGTCCATCTATCTTTGTGAGCATCATCTACCCACTTGCGAATAATGGCACGTGCAGATGCGGTCGGCACACCCAAGGCGGGTTCAGGGCCCCGTAGCGGAAGTTCCGAACCTTGCTTCGCAATGACGTCAGCAATTTCATTCCCCTCAACACCACAGTGCCCCGGTACCCAGAGCAGATGCACCCTATTGAATCTGGCGACAGAGTTCAATCGTGCTCTGCACTCTTGGACAATTTTCCGAGTTTGTCAGGGGTCTACGCAGCGCCATCAGTGCAGCTTGACTGTCACTGCAAATAGCAATGCTCTTTCCCCTCCATCTTTCCTCAATTGCCCAACAGGCAGCTCTCAGGATAGCAAACATTTCTGCTTGAAAAACCGAAGCGTGCTCTCCAAGAGAGAAAGCCCATCTGCCATTCGATGAATGTAGATAGACACCAGCTCCAGATCCACTATCTGACCTCGAGCCGTCCGTGAAGAAGATCTCCGAATATCCCCTCGTACACAGATCGGGATCATCCCAGCTACTTCTGCTTAAGAGGATTACTTCGTACCTTCTTCTGAAGTCGAGGAAGGGCACCCGAGCGTCCGAAGGCATCGCGAGAATCGGAGAGATCTCACACATCGACCTCCTAATAGAGCGGTGCCCCACATCGTCTTCACCTACCCATAAGCCAAGCTGAGCTAGTCTATGGGCAGAGCTCATCGCCACACTCTGAACTTGAATGTCGAGAGGAGGCAGATTGAGAAGCGCATCAAGGGCCGCACCCGGAGTAGTGCTCATGGCACCACAGATACCCAGGCACACCGTCCTTTGCAGCGTGGCTAACTTTTTCCGAGCATACAATAGCCTCACGATAGTCCACCACACCACCGATGCGTACGTGAACATCGGCCTAATTATTGCTGTGTAGATCCACATCACTACACGAGGCTTTAGACCCCATGTGGTAGCAAAAGCTCTCTTACACTGCCCGAAAGCTTTTATAGCTCGAGTAAGCTTCACTTCCACATGTTTCTTCCAGAGAAGTTTTTTGTCCAAGATTACTCCAAGATATTTGACTTCATCTGAAAGTTGAAGTGTTACACCCTTCATGATTGGAAGCACTAGTCCTCTCAGTTTTCTTTTCCTGGTAAACAAAACAAGTTTCGTCTTACCAGGATTCACTGTTATGCTGACGGCCTCATAAAGTATAAAATGCTAACTTTATCAAACTACGGAGATAATATAAAGTTTTAATACACGAGTACTCAAATACAACCTTTTTTCAAGTACAATATCATAGCAAGTATGAACAACTCTCAAGGATAAAATACTTACAAGTACATCATCGGCGCTCCAACCGGGCTCGGTTCCCGGCCTTCGTCAACAATTTTTTCCATAGGTCCCGACCGCGAGCCGATGTCACCCAATTGGGTACCCCTAAACTCCGAGGGCTCTGGTCAACGCCATCCCTCTAGTGCAAGCAAAGTCTATCACGCTGTCTGCTGCCGTAAAAGCTGCTGCAAAGGGTTTTCCGAGCCGGATCCTCTTCGCTCATTCGAGCTAGATGTCCTGCCCACCGGAGTCTACCGAACTTTAACTTCGTTTCTAACTTATGGATTCTCCGCAAGACTTTCCTCTCGAACGCGGCTAAGAGGTCGAGTGCTTTTTGATGAGCACCCAAGTGTAGGATCCACACGTGAGTACTGGCAGGAGCATGGTCTTGTGAAGCGTTAGCTTTGATGTTGGGGTGAGATTTCGGGATTTGAAGAGCCTTGACAGACTGTATTAGCTGTTGCTGGATTTTAGCAGCCGCCTTCGTATTTCTTCCTCCATGTTGTCTTCCTCCATGGCTGCTGCAATTGACCCAATGTAGTTAAAAGATGGGACTACTTCGAATTCATGCTCAACTACCCTGAAGGTTTGACCAGTTCTAGGTGCTCTTCCTACAGATGCTGCCACCATGTACTTAGTCTTTCCGTCATTTATATCCAGCTCCAGTTTATGTGCCACTTGCTCGATCTGGATGAAGTATTCTCGTACAGCTAGTTCTGATCTTCTAATTATGTCTATATCATCCGCGTAAGCCAGTATCTGGCAGGACTTGGTGACGATGGACCTCTCATTGACGTGCCAGAGTGTCGGATTGCTTTCTCTAACGCCAGGTTGAAAATGAGGCAGGCCAGACCATTCCCTTGTCGGAGCCCATTGAAAATGTTGAACGGTCTGGATAGCAATTCGGCTATTTTAACTTGGCTTGTTACATTGGTCATGGTGAACCTATACAACCGTGTCAGTTTGTTTGTGACCCCGAATTCGCTCATGGGTTTATACACTTCTTCCCTCGCTGTGCTATCATAGGCGGCCTTAAAATCTATAAATAGATGGTACAGTAGAATGTTGAATTTCAGACATTTTTCCATCTCCTGCCTGAGAGTAAACATCAGATCAATTTTTTCTTTGTCTGAAATTAAGCCACATTGATATTTTACGATGATGGCATTAGCGTCTGGGGCTCTTCGTTGTTACAGGATAGAGGAGAGTAGCTTAAAGGAAGGTCTCAACAATGTTATACCCCTATAGCTGCTGCACATTGTTACATCTTTTTTGTATTTATGGGGCATATTATACTTTTGCGTTAGTTTACTGGCATCTCTCCAAGCTCCCATACGTGCAATATGATTCCATAAATAACTTAGTGTAATGTGGTCCCTCTATATTTAATCATCTCAGCTGTTATGCCGAATTATGGCTCTTCGCACCTCTTTTATGCTTGGTGACGGCAGCATAAGGTCATCTTCTTGCATTGGTAGAGCTTTCAATTCTTCGTTGAGCTGACCGTTTAGCTATCCACTAAAGTACACTTCCCATCGCTCCAGAATGCCTTCGGGATTGGTGATCAGATTACCCTCTTTGTCCTTACAGTACGTGTAGCGTGGTGTGTACTGCATCATGTTTCGGACTATTTCATAGAACTTCCGCGCTTGGTGCATATCGCGCTCTCTAGCTCTTTCCATTTAGCAGATCAGGTTTTTTCCCAAGTGTCTTTCTTCTGTCTGTCAAGTCTCTTCTCTGTTCCTCTGAGCTCTTTATATTCCTCCTCACGCGCCGGCGTTTTAGGATATTGCTGCATTGCCCGGTATGCATCATTCTTACGTTCAGTTGCTAGTTTGCATTCATCATCAAACCAGTTGCTCCGATCTTTCCGACTACTACCTAAGATGGAGTCAGCGGTATTAATGACAATATTCTTAAGACGTGTCCACTTCTCATCTACATCCGGCATCCTGGCCCCAGGACTTACCCTCCGTCCATCGAGCTCTTCAAAGTCGAGTCCTAACGCAAGACTAAAGGTGTTACTGGTATATTTATTGCATAAGGCAGCCGTGTTGATTCGAGCCTGGTTGGTGGATGCAATGCTTCTATGCAAAGAAATTTGCGCTCGGAGAACCATACCAACAAGATATTGGTCAGAGTCTAACATGGCACCTCGATACGTTCGTACCGCCATCAGGCTCGAGTAGTGGCGGTGATATATGAACACGTGGTCTATTTGGTTACGAGTGGCTCCATCAGGTGATATCAAGGTTACCTTATGGATATCTTTACGCAGGAACCTGGTACTTGCAACGACCAAGTTTTTGGATGTTGCCAGTTCTATAACTCGAAGATCGTTGTCATTAGTGTTCTCATGCAAACTGTGGATGCCTGCGTAATGCCTGAATACCGGCTCCCGACCCAATTTGGCGTTGAAATCTCCAAGGATGATTTTAACATCATGTCTTGGGCAGGCATTGAAGATTCGCTAAATCTGTTCATAATATGATTCTTTTTCGTCGTCAGCAGATTCCACTGTAGGTGCGTAACATTTTATGAGGCTGATGTTTGCAAAACAAAATTCCTGTCAGAAGTGAAACTTATTGTAGGCCTTATCCTTTAAAATCTTCGTTGAAAAGTCGTGGAAGGGCTGCCAGCTATATAATTTTTTGTAGTTTTTTGGCATTTCTTTACGAAGCGATGTTGTCTTTAAATTCTCAAATGTGAATTATCTTGCAATGTCAGTTAACAACAAATATTTAGATTTTAAAAAATTGAAAAGTTTTACCCTAAAATGCTGTTCACTCCTTTAACTTCTAGCACAGTCATCCAATCGAAAGTAAATTCATCGGCGCTACAACCGGGGCCTGGTCGTGGCCTCCGTCAACAGTTTTTTTTCGATCGGACCCAATCACGAGCCGATGTCATGTAGGTTGGTTTAACTCAACGTGAAGCAGATTTGGTATATCTTTGGCTGTGGTGCTAACACAAAGTTACTAGCACCAAACATTTTCGTAAATATTGCACCAATAGATGCTTCCCTTATGAATTCATATGCAAAGCATTTACAATAAAAATAAGCAACCTAAACATTGGTTGCTTATTTTTTTTATAATTTTCCGAGTTTTTTTAAATTTTTCGTATGACAACCCCAAACATCGTTTTATCGCCGAAACTTTCGATGAAATCTTCGGATGAAAATGAAATTCAAAGGATATATGTAGCCATAAAACAGTGTTTGTTATCTTTTTGCCTTGTATAAGAAATGATTGATATAATACTATAAAAAAGTATATTGCATCTTTCCATATTTTTTAGTCACTCAAAGATATTTTCTTGGAAAATCAGTTTTCTATCGGTTATGGTGCACTAGAGTTTTTACTAATTTTCGAAGAAAATTAGTATTAAACTCGCTTCGCCGAAAATTCGTCATATATATATATATATATATATATATATATATATATATATATATATATATATATATATATATACATATATATATATATATATATATATATATATATATATATATATATATATATATATATATATATATATATATACATATATATATATATATATATATATATATATATATATATATATAAATATATAAATATATATATATATATATATATATATATATATATATATATAAATATATAAATATATATATATATATGTATATATATATATACATATATATATATATATATATATATATATATATATATATATATATATATATATATATATATATATATATATATATATATATATATATATGTATATATATATATATATATATATATATATATATATCAGCAAAATGGTTAAGGGAGATAATCTCTGGAGTGGCCGTTCCGATTGAGCTGAAATTTTCGGAGGACATAGATGTATATAACAGGTATCCGTGATTTGCTAGAATTCAGATATCTTAAACCTTTTGGCGGCGGCGGGAATTAAGTGAATTTTCAGGTACTCCTATATTTCCAAGCAGTGTAAATTTTAGTTAAAAAAGTACTAGGAATGAAAACTTATTATGTTTTTAGTTTGCTTATGATAAAGAAGTGGAAATTTTGAGATTTGTGTAGGCGCTGAGTGCCTAAAAGTAGGCAAGGATTTTTTTCAAATTTCGACTTGTCATAACTTCTAAAAAAAACAATGGATCATCGTGAAATTTTTAGAGCATATTGATGTAGACTAGAATTTAACACACATGGACTTTCAAGACTGTGCGGGCAACTCTGTAGCTACAGCAGGCTCCTGAAGAGAAATTCTTCAAATCATCGACCTTCCTGAAAAATTTTTAACTTTTGAAAATGAATTCAAATTATTGATAAATTTTGACTTTTGTCCACCAAGTCAAATAAAATATTTCAAAATCCCGCGGTAAACAAGAGCGGCAACCCGTGATCAAATTACCTCTATTTTCAGCACTCAAAACTTCTGTTCACGAGAACTGACGATCGGATAATGCAATCAAAATGAAATTTACAGGACATGTTGAAATTAGCTAGGACCAGATCTGCTAGAAGTGATTTTGAAATACGGGCAACACTGTGGCAGTGGTACCATTTTGAAAAATCGCTGGGAAAAAAACTGGTTTTTGGCCTATAGCTTCCAATTTAGCCACCAGATTTTAACGAAATTCACGCAGTAGGTGAACCTTACTTTAAGATAGATTTCATAGAAATTTGGTTGAAAAATTAGAATATTGACGCCAGCTACGGCAATTGTTGTCTCCTAATTATTAAAATAAAGAAGAGAAGAAAATAAAGATTTTTCCTTATAACTTCCGATGCGGTAACGAAATTAATGTGATAAGCATATCTTGTTGCGTTTCTAATTCTATAGGAATTTCGTTGAAAAATCGTGAAAGGGTTGCCAGCTATGATGAATTTAATAATTTATTGACATTTCTTTATCGAGCGATGTTGTCATAAAATTTCCAAATTGAAATGATCCTGCAATGACAATTAGCAACAAATATTTACGTTTCAAAAATTTAAAAAGTTTGGACGATGGTAAACCTAAAATTAAATTCATTCCTATAACTTCCAGCGCAGCCATTCAATTGAAACGAAATTCATAAGGTGGGTTTAACACAACGTGAAGCAGCTATGGTGCTAGCACATGATTGCCAGCACCGGGCAATTTC
The DNA here is from genome assembly GCA_963978885.1 of Nemotelus pantherinus. Taxonomy (NCBI): domain Eukaryota; kingdom Metazoa; phylum Arthropoda; class Insecta; order Diptera; family Stratiomyidae; genus Nemotelus; species Nemotelus pantherinus. Next base: position 80,607,187 of record OZ022265.1, on the reverse strand, counting down.
GTAAATCTCGCACCAACAGATGCTTCCATTTTGTATTCATAAGCAAAGCATTTACAATAAAATAAGCAACCGATATTTAAATGTTCCGAGTTTTGGAAATTTTTCGGATGGCAACCCCAGACATAGTTTAATCGCTGAAACGTTCGATGACATCCTCGGATGAAAATGAAATTCAAAGGATAGGTTGATTTAGCACGAGCATGTTATGGTAGATTTATTGCTGCTGTGTTGGACAAATGTTGCCAGCACTGAACATTTTCATCATTTGTGTTATAGAAAATGCTGCCAGAAAATGATATTTGTTCCTTTGAGTAAGAAATGGTTGATATGATACTACAAAGAAGTGTATAACGTCTTCACACATTTTTAAATCCCTCAAAGATAATTTCTTCGAAAATTAGTTTTCTAGCGGTTCTGATGCGCTACACTTTTTTTTATTTATTTATTGCTCAAAATTTATTGACAGAGCAACTGCCCACTTACATATAGGATAGCTTAAAAAATATAAATAGAATACAAAGAATAAAATACAAAAGTAAAAATATATCATTCAAAGCCACAAATGACAGATACGTTAAGAATATGGTGGTATTTAAAGGTGGCTATAGAATCTAGAAGAAGACCGAATTGGACGCTGTTATGGACGCGTAAAAGGTTCAAAACAGTAGGGTGAAAGTAAGTATCTGTACGTGCAAATGGTACTTAAAAATTGATGCCTGTTTGATAATCAAAGAAGCTTTAGAGGAAGTCAGATTGCCGTGGCTGATTTTGAACAGAAAACACCCGTCAATGTAAACTTTGTGATTTGCTAGGAGAGGGAGATTAAAATGCAGATAGAGAAGATTATATTTAAATAGTAAAGTGCGAATAAACCTCCCCTGAACTGATTCAACAGCATCGAAAGCGTATTTGAAACGAGGACTCTAGACGACCACAGTATTCGAATTTCGTACAAATAAAGGTAATAAATATCATAATACAAGTGGAAATACTAAAAGAATTATGAAAGACCTGCAGTCCGTGAAGCACGTTTAATAATTGTTCGAACATGAATATCAAATTTCAGCTTCTGATGAAAAGTGGCCCCAAGGTCAGTAAAATGTTCCACAGAAACAAGGGTAGTTTCACTACTAAAATAAGGAAAGTCATTAGTCTGGAGCTTCAGATAAAAGGGAAAGGCTATTATAATTAGAGTTACACCAAACAGTGAGAGAATGCAAATCTTCCTGAAGAAAAAGATGATTAGTACAATTTTCGAGTGCTCGAAATATTTTGAAATCATCTGCGTAGAGTAAACAAGATAAAACATTCAAATTCAAAACATTTAAAAAGAGAGGTTCTAGTATGGATACTTGGGACAAGCAAGATGAAGAGGAAAACAAATTTCCACCAGCTTGCTCTTCATGCCACGAACATACTGATAATACATAGAAAAAATCTTAGGCTTAAAAACGAGGTGCGTTGCGGGTTGAACGAAAAATTTCATGGTTATTGAATAACTTGACTAACGTACCAGGTGACCGATACTACGGATTGGCAACAATATGTTATAGGCGGCAGTGACAGTTTTAAAGAGGCCAAAAATCTCCTAAGTTGGCTGTCCTTAGTTGACTTGATGCAGTTTACTGAAAAAATAATTTTCTACGGCTGCAGTAGATGTCTTGTACGAAAAGCGAGATACGAACACCGGAAGAGGAGGTGTATCCAATATTAGCAACACTTTGCGCCTTGATGGAGGACATTGCGAAACTGATCAGTAACAGGAATATGTATGGGGTCAGATTACTGTCTATACTTTTTTCTACACTCAGAAAAATATGTTTCCGAAAATCAAAGAAAATATTTACTTGTTTACGAGATGTGAAATCTTCCACAACCCAAATAAACTTTTATTTGATATCAGTAATTTGTATAAATATCATTGAAAAATTTCTTACATTCAACGGAACACAATTTTTGCTTTACCTTATTTCAAGTAAGTAATTTGCCTCAAATCTTGTAAATTATGTCTATGAATTTAGTAAATTATATCTACACCGCGAATATTTTTTTCTATGTTTCAACAACAACCACGCTTCAATATTCGACGAAAAAATTGATAGTTTTTCTGTCTTCTATCAACTTTTCCTCTACACAAATAAAGGGTCGATAGCTTATAGGGCCCATACACGACGCATGCATGCATGCACAGTACATTGATTGTGCAGTATTGCGCCTGCCCTACACGATTCATGCAAGACTGTGCAGTTTTATAAGAACTTGAAGTGGGTAATGTAGGAAATACATATTGGCCCAAGCCAAACCAACAGAGCCTATGGCCAATATGTGTACACCCCCTTGGTATGAGATGGCTACGATTGGTCGATATTGGCCTGCATTCCGATCTGAGTGGGATTTGGGCACCAACATGCACCAACCAAACGGATTTGACAGGCTGACAATAGACAAGTGAAGCTCACCAGCTCCGGCCATGGTGTGGACAGTAGCATCTGTCCTCGAATTGGTCTGTGGTGGCCCAACCCGAGATGATTTAGCTTGGGCCAATATGTATTTGAAGCATAAGATGTACATTGGACAAAAACTTCTAAAATTTGAGCTTGAATGCACAATATTTAACATACACCTCTCATGCACGCATGCGCAGTCGAGAAAATATCAAAAAGTTTTGTAATCATACAGTCAGCATGTGCATTCAGTCAATCATTGCCATACACGTTCAATCCGCATGTGCAGTCACGCGATTGTGCATGCATGCATGCGTCGTGTATGGGCCCTATTAGTTCGCTAACGTGTCAATCCAAAGCAACGATCTACCGCTCGAGGGTTCGAATGCCGCCGGGTTCATGTCATGGTTGACTTTGTTCGTCTTCAGTGTTCCTAACTCCATTGATTAAGTGTAACATTATAGCTTAAATTGGCGACTGGGCATAAATAATACTAGCGCTTCAGAAAATGAGAAAAAAATATCGCACCTTAAAAAAAGGAAAAAATGGTAATTTTTTTTTCAAAGTTTTCGCTTGCCAACAACATGCTATGCTTTCAAAGCGGTCCCCCATCTAAGTAGTAACCGCGCCCAGCACTGCTTAACTTCGGTGATCGTACGTGAACCGATTTATGCCAGATGCCAGATGTTCTTGAAATTATATTAAATTTTACTCAGGGCAAGTGCAATATCAGTGCTTGAAATGAATGAATTCCTTTCTTTCGATTGAATAAATATTTCTTTGAAACTATATCAAGTTTTACTCAGGGCAAGTACAATATTTGTTCTTTGAAATGAAGAAATGTCTTTCTTTGGATTGAGTAAATATTTCTTTGGCGCAGAATCATTACCAATTTTCTTTGATAATGTGTTCATTTTTCTTTAAAAAATAGAAGTATTTTTCTCATTGTACGTGAACCGATTTATGCCAGATGCCAGATGTTCTTGAAACTATATCAAATTTTACTCAGGGCAAGTGCAATATCAGTTCTTGAAATGAATAAATTCTTTTCCTTTCTTTCGATTGAGTAAATATTTCTTTGAAACTATACCAAGTTTTACTCAGGGCAAGTACAATATTTGTTCTTTGAAATCAAGAAATTTCTTTCTTTGGATTGAGTAAATATTTCTTTGACGCAGAATCATTACCAATTTTCTTTGATAACGTGTTCATTTTTCTTCAAAAAATAGAAGTATTTTTCTCAGTGTAGAAACAGTTCACTTACACAATGAGTTTTTAAATATCTCAACTTCTCATGTTGAGGCAATCGGAGGCTTCGCATATTCATCAAAGTGGCACAACATGGCAGCAGACTGTAATTTGTCCAAAAGCAAATTTTTTTCTTCAGCTTGAGAGATCTTTCTGATCTAGAGTATTTTGAAAGTTTACCAGCCTATAGTTATAGACTAAGTGTTTTAAATCTGGCAACGTTTTCTTTGAGTTAGAGTTGCCAGGTGTCCCGATTTGCGCGGGACGTCCCGATTTTCAGGGGTCTGGTGTCACGTCCCGATTTACCCTTGATCGGGACGCCAAATGTCCCGATTTCTTACTAGCCTCCTTGATCTATAATTTTTACAGGAAAAACGAATTCATCTGTAAGCTGCTACCACATAAAAATATTCTCGCTTTATTATTTTCATATTTTCTCTCCAAACTCGAACTAAATAGGCAGTTTGAAGCTTCGCTCTTATAGAATTGGCGAGATACAGATATCATTCATTCATGCAGTCTCGTTCTTCTCTCAACACCTGCCGACACCATTCCATCAAGCAGAGTTTGTCATTTAATTCTCTGGATTGGGAAGCTAAACTTTGCAATCTTTTCTTTTACGATTCATAAAATGCTCAACATCTTACACTTGAAAGAAGTAAAACCAGTGTTTTCGATCCGGCGTCTACTCAAGAGACGATTGATTACCTTTAAAATGGTACGTTTTATAGTGTTACTACAGATACTGCTACTCACGGTGCCATAAAAATGTTTCCACTGTTGTTGAGATTTTACAGCCCAGCTATTAACCTTAAGACATGCGTACTTGATTTTTTATGAAGACTCAAATGAAACTGCATTTGCCATATATAACAATTTAGTAAAACGACTGAGGGAGCGTAGTATTGATACTAAACATCTCACCAGTTATTGTGCAGAGAATGGAAATGTAAAATTCTGAATTCAGTGTTCCAAAAACTAAACAATGATAATAACAATATTATTCCAGTGGGATGCCTTGCTAATATGATATTTTGCACAAAAGTGTAAAATATGCTTCCATAATCATCATTATTGGCGCTCCAAATTTTCCGTCAGCATCATCCCTCCAGCGCAGACAAGGTCTCCCACGCTGTCGTCTGCCGTAAAAGCTGCCGCAAAGGGTTTCCGAACAGGATTCTCTTCGCTCATTCGAGTTAGGTATCCTGTCCACCGCAGCCTACCGAGCTTTATCTTAGTTATTATATCTGATTCTAGGTAGATAGCGTACAACTCAGGGTTATAGCGTCTTCTTCACATAAGGGCCAACGATTCCCTTCACGACTTTCTTTTCGAAAGCGACTAAGAGGCCAGAGTGTCCTCTATTGAGCACCCAAGTCTTCATACATGAGTACTGACAGGGCCATGGTCTTGTACAGCAGGAGCTTAGGTGTTTGGGATTTGAAGAGCGTTGACAGACTGTAGTAGGCTTTGTTGGCTTTGAGCAGCTGCCCGCGTATTGCTTTCTCCATGTTGTTATCGGCTGCTACAATTGACCCAAAGTAGTTCTAGGATGACAATAATTCAAGTTCATGTGCAACTACCCTGAAAGTTTGACCAGCTCTAGGTGTTCTTCTTGCAGATGCTGCCACCATGTATTTTGTCTTTCCTTCATTTATTTACACCCCAGTTTTTGTGCCGCTCGTTCGTTCTGGATGAAAGATTCTCGCACAGCTAGTTCTGATCTTCCAATTATGTCTATATCATCTGCATAAGCCAGTATCTTGGTTACGATTGCTTCCTCCAACGCCAGGTTGAAAAGGAGGGAGGCCAGACCATCCCCTTGTCGAAGCTCATTGAAGATGTTGAACGATCTGGATAGCAATCCGGCTATTTTAACTTGGCGTGTTACATTGGTCATGATCAACCAACACAATCGTGTCAGTTTATCTATGATGCCGAATTCTCTCATGGCTTTATGCAGTTCTACCCTGTCTATGCTATCAAAGCCAGCCTTAAAGTCTATAAATATATGGTACAATGGAATGTTGAATTCAATACATTTTTCCATCGCCTGCTTGAGAGTAAATATCAGATCAATTGTTGAATAACCTGGGCTGAAGCCACATAGATATTGTCCGATGATGGCTTTAACGTATGGAGCTATCCGTTTTTGCAGGATAAACGAGAGTATCTGATAAGAGGTGCTCAACAATGTTGTACCCTTATAGTTGCCGCACATAGTTACATCTTTTTTCTTATGTATGGGGCATATTATACCTTTGCGCCTGTCTTTTGGCATCTCTTCATGCTCCCATACGTGAAATATAATTTTATGAATTGCCTTGTGTAATGTGGGCCCACCATATTTAATCAGCTCAGCTGATATGCCATCGGCTCCAAGGGCTTTGTTAAATTTTAGCCGACTTATGGCTCTTCGTACCTCTTCTATTGCTTTACGTTTGAGCAAATTAAATTTGAAGAATTTTGCTTTGAAAACGTATAGCCATTTTTCATGCTACGCTAAAAGAAAACAAGCCTTATAATAATTTTATGAAATGCACGAATCTGAATTTGCTCCAGTCCTGCGACATGTAGTAATGCGATTGTTATCTCTCCTACCCGCTGCAGAACGTGCCATGAAATCATTAGATATTTTAAAGGATTACTTCATAGCCCTGGGCGAACACGAGTGTCTCTCTGCTCTCTGGAACTTTCTCTGGAACCCGGCTTGCTTCCAAAACGTATTAAAAGTCCTTCAGGGCGCTGTATTGAGTCTTGAAGACGAAACATTATTGAGTTTCAATCAAAGTTTATTATATCATTTTCAGACTCACTAACGAATTGAAGCAATGAATTGGTGACTAATTTTTGGACTCCACGTGCGAAAATTTAACAAAAAACTCCCTAATGAAACAGCTTCAACAATAAAAATAGCATATGTATTGTACTTGGTACAATATATATAGACAAGATACGATTTCAACAATGAAAACAAACTGCATTTATTCAAGCCAATTTCTCTACGAGGTGACTCTCTAACTTACGCATCAATTGTTAATATGATTTAAAAACTTAATATCACTACATTTTTGAAATGAGCGATCTTAATGAGGAAGTTTCTGACATCACAAATGCAGTCAGAGCTGCAGTACAGAACAAAGACTTAATGACATTACAGAAATGGCACAAATTGTTTGAAACGCGAAATGTTCCCAATGTCCTAAAAATATTTGTTTTCATGGCATGGATACCAGTCACGAATGCTGCGACAGAAAGAATATTTTCCCTAACTAATATAAGGTGCATTTTTGGCACACCCGAGCAGATCAAATTTTATTAAGTATATGGAATACAACAACAGTGTTGTTTTGCAGAAAAACGCACCTATAATTTAGTCCGAGAGAAGAAACAGATTATCTCTCGAGCAGGTCAAAGCAGAGATACAAATATAGACCAGCTTAATGTTTTTGTGTAGTAAATTTTATGATTGTGCTAAGGAATGGTGAAATAAATGATCATTCACAAAAATCTTTTGTTTCTATTTTAGTCATTGTAGCTGTCCCGATTTGACACCCAAAGTTCCGATTATTTTTACCTTCTGTCCCGAAATTTGACACACTGGACCTGGGAACACTACTTTGAGTGATTGTTTCCAACCAGTTTCCAAGGTTATTCATTCAAAGTTTTAAATTCTTAAGCACATCTTTTCCTTTTCTTTAGAATCTCCATCTCAAATTGATAACCGAACAACAGTCTGGGGACATTTACTTATCCAATCTTAATTCAACTTAAGAAAAATATGCTAAAAACAAATTTTATTGTTTGCTTTACATCTTTCTTGGTTTGTTAATAACCAAATAAATATCTCAATAAATAAAAGCCCAAAAAGCGCAAGCTAAACTTATTCACAAGATTACTTAAGCTAAAATATTTGAACATATGAATGAAATTCGTTTTTTTAATCAATCAGACCCTAGGATTCAGCACGTGAAAAACTGCAAACTCTCTAATTTTGACAGACCATGCGGCACAGCAGCTATCTGCAGATAATTGGTTATTTTGTTTGTTAAATTTGATTGCCTCATTCTTTTTTCAATGTTGCTGAAATTTGTTGGTTTGCAATGCAATAATTTCAACAGAGCAGTGAAAACTGATCTTTCAAGGTATCTCTTGCAAACGAATCCATACTGGCAATTTAACTCGCATGCTGGTATATTTTGTTCTCTGTTGTATAATAAATACGAGTATATTTTCTTTCGAATGTAAAACACCCTTATTGATGATTCTGGTAAGTTTTCGAAATAAATCTAGCTTCACATATTCAATTTCAGATAAGTTTCCTCATACGTACAAATCAGTCTCTACTCATAAAATTCTTCAAAGTCTCAATCAACTACGAGTAAATAAACACTTCAACTACGAGTAAATTGATTTCATTGTATTGTTCTTCCTGCGTGGGTGATGTCGTGGTAGTGCAAGAGAACCTAGGAACTACTAGTTTAAGTGCACAATTTATTTCAATGTTGTAAGAATCATGAGCTCAGGGTCAAAAACATTTTTGTCGAAGCATGTCGTATTTCATAGCTTTCTATTAATTCGTCGAGCAAATAAATAATCTTTTGTTTTAATTTTGGTTTTCAGATTTGAAGTTAAGCAAATCAGGATGACGTCGGAAATTCAAGGTGATCTTACCAGCATTCACGATGAAGACTTACTTCGTCGCATGGTGAGTAAAACAACCGAGTATTTGATCAAAACTTATTTTGTTTTCGTATGAGATTTGTTTTGTCATATTGCGTTGTGAAATTAGATGAAATAGCAAATTTTGGTTCAAGCTGTTTCGAATATTTTCTATTGTTTTTGATTGGGCCTAACATTTCGAAGCAATATTTTCTCTTGGATGTTTGTTTGATGCTACATACTTAGTAGTAGTCGTGAAACTAATAAACAGTCACTTATGTTGCTGCAGCAATTTTTTTTTTCAACTGAAAACAATTTCTCCAACACGAACCACTCTCTAATACACTCTGAATGGGTATCTGGTAATTGTGTCTTCTCAATATGAGTTCTTGCGTCACACATAAGCACTTTATAATATAAAACTCTAGTGCATCAGGACCGCTTGAAAACTGATTTTCGAAAATGTTGTCCTTGAGTGTCCAAAAAATGTGGAAAGACGTAATATGCTTTTTGGTAGTATCATATCAGTCATTTCTTACCCAAAGCAACAAAAACCATTTCTCGACAGCATCTCCTATAACTTAAATGATGAAATGATCAGTGCTGGCAACGCTTTTCCAACGAAGCAGCAATAAATCTCCCAACCTATCTTTAACTTTCTTTCCAGGATTTCATCGAAGGTTTCAGTGATTAAACGATGTTTGAGGCTGCTATAGAAAAATGTTCAAAGCTCGGATAATGTATTCATGGGTGCCTTATTTTAAATATATAATGGAAGTTTCTGTTGGTGCCATATCAACGAAAATGTCTGATGCTGGCAGCCCTGGGTTAGAAGCATAGCCAAACATATACTAAATCAGCTTCACGTTAAGCTAAACCCACCCTGTGAATTTCGTTTCAATCCAATGACTGCGCTGGTAGTTATATGGTAGAAAAGAATTTTAGCCATTCAATTCAAATTTTCCCGCAACTCAAATTTTCGAAACCTCAATATTTGTTATGAATTGTCATCGCAGGATCGTTCATATTTGCAAATTTAATGACAAAATCGCTTAGTAAAGGAATACCAAAAACTACACAATTATATTTATTATATGTAAAAAAAAGAAATATAATACAAATTAATCATGATATAACGATTTTCTCAAAGTTCCCAATATTTTTTGCTTAAACCTTGTATAAACAAAAATTTGTTCATCCGTTTAGCTTGTAACCAATTTCTCTGTTGAGTTAAGACCTGCGTAGCTTTCGAAAATAATCTTTCAGAAGGCACAGAACTAGTGACCATAGTCAAGTACTTGTATGCCATATTGTATAACTTCGGAAATTGTATTTTATAATCAACCCATACTGCCAGAGGGCTTTCATTTAATTTGCTAACTGGAGCCCTCATGTAAAGAGATAATTCGTCTGAGATATTTTCATCAGTTTTATTTGTTTTCCAATTTCGTTGAACTAAATGATGATGATCGCTCCAGAGAATAAAATCGAACTGAGTTTTGTCTAATCCATCCGAGTCTGATCCCGCAGCTACACATAATTTATTTAGCTGATCTTTTTTCATTAGTCCTTTGATTTTAAGTATGGCATTCGAACAAGCCAGTTGGTCTTCAAAATGAAGTTCCTTGAATCGCGGATGTAAAGATACAATCTAGAAACAGAACAAATCGAGAGATTCACTAATTCAGATATTCCCTTTGGTTTCTCCTCTACCTAAGTTCTACGAGCTTTTGGCTGTAACTTCTAAAATTCGCGTACACACGGCTCACTATCTCTATTGTAAGACCAAGTTTTTTTTAAAGTTAATTAATTTAAACTATTTAAAGTACTTCAAGTACTACAATTGAAATTGTTTTGATGATTAAAATTGAAAAAAAAATTTTATTTACATAGAAAATTTTTTTTTGACAAATAAAAATTTGTCAAATAAAAATTTTCTATGTAAATAAAAATATTTTTTAAATTTTAATCATCCCGCAAAAACAATTTCAATTTGATTCGGCTTCGGAGGCTTATTCCGCAAAACGGTCGAGTTTCCCGTATCAATATTCTCTGCGTTGATAAGCTTTAGAGACGATATACGTTGTCTATGCTAATTTATAGACAAGAAGGGAACAATAATCACAAATCAATAACCTTTACTTTCAATTACCTGAGTAAACCGAAACCGCCCAATCACCGAGAATCCTTCACAATCTGTAAAAAAAAGATAAACCTAAGTTTTGTCAATATACGAGGATGGGCAGCGCGGTGGACACGATCCATTTAATTAGACCAATTAATTAGAAAACAATACAACGGCAAGCACTCTGGTTTGAACGGTTTGCTTCTTTCCGTTCTCTTCTTTTGCTCGACCAGCGGTTAGCTTGCGTCGCGACACGGAAAACAAAAATTTTTTGACCAACTTGTTTGCAAGCACAATACAATATTCTTGTATCGGATAATATATCGATATTATAATAATCGATATCTATGGATTCGATTATATCGGGTTGATTCGATATATCGGGAGTCAAATATCGATATTTCTTAAATATCGATATATATCGAACATCCCTACCACATAGACATAATTAGTTTTTTTATTCCCAGTATTTATTTCTAACAAAAAGTGACTCTGCATAGAAATATAGAGTTAACTGAAAATATATAAAATAATAAATAAATCACTGCACCAGTCCTTATATACATCTATGTCTTCTGAAAATTTCAGCTAAATCGGACCGGCCATTCCAGAGACTATCTCCTTTTTGGTGGTATGTTTTGGTACATATGTATATGTATATATATTTATATATATATATATATATATATATATATATATATATATATATATATATATATATATATATATATATATATATATATATATATATATATATATATATATATATATTTATATATATATATATATATATATATATATATATATATATATATATAGTTCAAAAAATCTAAACAAAAATTAAATTTAGAGACATTTTTTTCAATATTAGACAAACTTTTTATCAATTAACTACATGAACAAATGTATTTGTTAAAAAGAAAGTTCTATGATGGTGTTAACTTACCTGAATATTTGTTTCATCAGACCAAAGAATATTTTTCAAACCGTCATAATTCCAATGTCAATTCCCAATGTCCCATTCGAAGCGTGCTTTCTTATTTTTCTCGTTGAGCAAAGGCTTCTTTTTGGCTTTCCGCCCTTTTAATCCAACATCTTGGAGCCTTTGTCTTACTGTTCGAGCAGAATTTTTGTTCCGGTTTCCTTCTCTAGTTTTGCAGCCAGTTCAGAAGATGGTTTCTTCCGATTTTTCAAACAATTCCTCTCCAGTAAACGGTCTTCTCTGAGAGTAGAAATTTTTTTCCGGCCACTTTTTGGACGATTTTTAAACGTATTCGTCTCGTCGTACCTATTTATTGCCAATCTGACGGTACTTCTTGAACACTTCACTTGTTTTGCAATTGCTGAGATATTACAGCCTTGTGACTTCAACAGCACGATTTTATGACGTTCAAGTCCCGTCAATTCTCTTGTTTTTGGCATATTTGTAGCAATTATAAGTTCACGATATCACAAATTGTAAAAAATAAAATTTAACTGTGCATTTAAGAAAAACTTTGATAGTGAGATAAGTCACGTAGGCAACGATGTCACGAAGGTAGCAAGGCAGGTAGGCGTGCATTGTAGACGTACATATAAATATATATATATATATATATATATATATATATATATATATATATATATATATATATATATATATATATATATATATATATATATATATACATATATATATACATATATATATATATATACGTATATATATAATGTATATATATATATATATATATATATATATATATATTATATATATTATATATATACATACATATACATAATACTAGTAAAAACAGATTCAAGAGCACAGCTGCTGAACAAACGCTTATAATTTCAAAAGGTGATTAACGCTAAGAAAACCAGCAATACGACGCTTGTTCTCATAAATTAATCAGTAAAATTTGCTGGCCAATTCAAATTGCTGTCTTCAATGAAAATTAACTGCCAATGTGTTATTGAAATTTCATCGCTCATCAGAAATTATTAGATTTCAGTGTCAATGTGAATATCGGTCAATAACCAGAAAATGCAAATAAGCAAATTCAAGCTAATACGAAAATGCCTTCTAGATGGTTTTATCATCTCGTTAACTAGAGAGTGTGTCAGTTACTTGCCTTAAAGAGCAGACAGCGACTTCTAAATCAAATAGAGTGGTAATGAGTGGGCCGGAGTATTTTTTTCGTGAGAAAACAAGGCATCTAGGCATGTAAATTATGCCATCTGTATTCAACAGAAACCCGCGATTACAGCTTGTGAACCTACACAAACTATAGAGAAACAAAACAGTTCAAATAAATGAAAAAGAAATTAAGATTGTTGAGTTTATTCGGCGGCTCATCACTATGGAGGAAAGAAGGTTTATTAGATTATATGGGTATAGTAGTTTAGACTGCAGATGATGAATAATATTTTCAGATGTGGGCATCTGAGTTTTTGGCTTGTGCATTTTTGTAGCTAAAAAAACATCAGCAGAAAATAAAAATTGAGAAAATGATACGAGCATTGCAACGATTAGTCAAAGTTGCGAGGGAAATGTAATTATATAGTTGAAGGACATAATAATAAAACAGAAGTGGAATCTATAGGTCTGTTTGCGTACTCCAGGAATTGCAATGGATGGCAATGCATTGCCATGCAGCCGTTTTTGTACTCTTTTTGACTGGAAACTAATGTTGACATCATTGCTTCTCCTCTTCCATGAAAGATAATGAGATTTCTAACGATTCTGAGCTAGTGCGTGTTCCTGAAAAGTGCCAAACGAATGTTATTTGAACATATGTACATATTTTCAAAAAAGCGCGGCAAGCAAAATATTTTTTTGCGAAATGCTGTTATCAGGGCCGTACCGTGAACAAAATTGTTGAGCATGCTGAGCATCCAGTACAAAAGTTGTTCAAAATACGGACCTGAATATAATGAATAAAGAAATAATTATATATCGATATCAGTATAATTAATGTCGCGTCGTGATTTGAGCATTCATAAGCATAAATAAAATGAACGAAAAAAATTCAAATAGCTCAGCATTTTCAATTTAGGCATTGATACAATGATCAAGAACGATGTAGGTATGTAAACACTTCATTTTTATTTCGAGCAATAAATGTGTTTACAGTAATTTGTCAACGGTAAGTATTTGTATAAATAAAGATTCGGTACAATAATAAATGAATGGGTACAATAAATGGCGGACTGCTCTCACTGAAGGAAAAGGATTTTCAAGACACGATGCATCGACCGCACATGTTGATGCTGCTTTACGACAACATGAAAAAGAAAAACGAATGCGTGAGGGAACATCTGTATCAGTACAGTTTTAGAAAAACGTCGATACGATTGTAAAACGATTGTTGATATAATCATATTTTAAGCTAGTAATCTTTTAGCTTTACGTGGCGATTGGAATGAAGAAGAAAAATCTGAAGGAGGGTTATTCAACAGTTTATTTGAATTTACGCTAACAAGAGATTCAGAACTTGCTGCGTGTCAAAAGTACATGCCACCCAATGTCACCTATAAATCGCCCAACATTCAAAATGAATTTATTGAAATGTTGGCTAATTTAGTAAGTAATGCTGTTGTCGATGAAATTAAAAGATCCGATGCAATTTTATTGGACGGCACCAAAGATAAAAACGGCGACGAATGCCTTTCAATAGCTGCAAGATTTGTTGCAAATGGCAAAGCAAAAAAAGCTCTCATTTTCTTTGAAACAAGCAAAGATTTGGATGCAGATGCGTTTGCTCAATTGCTTTTACAATCACTGAATGATTATGGTTTGGACACGAAGAAAATATTGAGCCAGTGTTATGATGAAGCACCGGTAATGAGCGGTCATATATCGGGTGTAGCAAAACGACTTCAAGAATTGTTAGGTAAAATTATACCGTACGTACATTGTTTTAACCACCGTCTGCATTTGGTTATCATTGCCATTGTCAAGCAAATCCCATGTGTTAAGCAATTTTTTGATCAATTAGAATTATTATATACATTTTTCAAAAAACCAAAAGTAATAAATATATATGAGGGGGGATCGCTAGCAAGATTAATTGATACACGGTGGGCGGGTCATTTATTTTTTTATTTTTTTATTTTTTTATTTTTTCATAAGAACGCAAAATGTACGTTCAAATTATTGTGGGATTTGTGCAACACTCACTCAAGCCAAAGATTCTAAAAGCAATTTAGATGGTGAACAAATTGCTACGGCAATTGGTCTATCAAAGTTTGTTTTTTTATTGGTATTTATGAATGATTTTCTACAAACTTTTGAGCCAGTTGATCGCCTGCTTCAAAGCCGTGACATAAGCTATAGTCGAGCTAAGTCTATGATCGAACATCTTCAGTCTACCGTTACTAAATATAGAACGGATGAAAATTACAATAAGTTCATGAAATTGGTCGATGAATTACTTCCAGAATCTTCAGCAACAATTCCTTCACGGAATCGGCGAAAGTCAACACTTTTAGAAGATTTCGTGGTGGAAGAAACTATTGGACAACAGCCAAATAAAAATGACGATATGAAGTTGTTCCAGATGTATACAAGATTTATGCATCAATAGAAACATTTGCTTGCAGCACTGCAGTGTGCGAAGCGTCTTTCTCTGCGTTGACTGCTATTAATATTACATCTAGACTTTCAATGATCAATAAGCGCATGCGACACCTTGCGTATTTAGCCTTTGAACATAAGAGATTGAATGATATTTCGGTTGATGAAGTATTACATGAATTCAATAATAAAAAAGAACGAAGAATTCAATTATGTTAAGTTAAGTTTGAAATAAAAGTTAAGTTTGAAATAAAATGAAAACAAAAACAATTAAACAAAAATTTTTGATGTTTTTTGAGTTTATTTACATTTTATGCATATTTTTCTATTTATTGCCTTTTTTCAGAGCAAGAGCGTATTTGAAATTTTTTTTGAACATTCACCATTTTTCAGAGCATGCGCAGCCTTTCTCAGAGCATGCTGAGCATGCTCAAGCACCAGGGTAAATACGGGCCTGGCTGTTATGAAAGTCAAATATTTTTGTGGCAATGCTTTCTTACACCTTTTAATATTTGATTTTATTTGTTTTACTCTGCATATACGTAGTTCATAGTCAAAATATTTTTAGTGGCAACATAATTTGCTCATAAAACTTAACTGAAATAGAAAAAAATTCTTAAAGCGCACCGATCCTAATGGACTCCTTTAATTTCAAATTTGAATCTGTTTTTTTTTGGACTATTGATCGTAGCAATCCGGGCTTGCTCATGTTAAGGTGTGAAGTGAGGTCTACAACGTAAACTTCCCTCTCGTTAAAATCTTAGTAGACCTCAGCGTACATTCTGAGACTCGTCGCCATTTATTTCATGATGAAGTCTGATGGTGTGTTCCCATAAAAGCTCCCTGCTTGAATAGGTACTAATGGGATCGTAAAGACACATTTGAACTATAAAGCTGTGTTTAGACATGAGTCCATGCGTCCATGCGACTAAGCGTGTTTTGTTTACACGAGTCAACTCAAATTTGTTTAAGTAGACGGTCCACATCATCATATATTAAAATTATCATGCACATCAACATACGTATGGTAAAATAAGCATCCACTAATCATCTACAAAAGACAAACAGCGTAATGAAAGTAATAAATTCTATCGTATACTAAGCCACGTATTCGACCACTTTCGCTTTAGCCCCGCCTTCAAAAAACTGGATTTGAGTTGACTTGACTCGTGTAATCTAAAAACGATGGACGCATGGACCCATACCTAAACACAGCTTAATAGAGGCTTTAAATGGCGGCTCTTTTAAATTGAAGATACAACTTTAAACTCAAACTAATAAAGTGGAAGCCTAGCAGAAAATTCACCATATTTTTTTATGTAATGTGCTGGTTAACGCTGCTTAATCTGCCGGAGTTTGTGGATATATGATACGTCGGCTCAGCAGAAACTTTTTTGGAAAAAGTAGTGAAAAAAGCTTGACTGAACTGTCAAAGTGATTAGACGTGTGTCAGAACAGCTGATTTTTGAAAATTTAAAACAAACACTTTAAAGCACTTTTTCGTAGAAAATTTTGCAGTTTGTGAATTATTTAGTGTTTTGATAATTGGCGAAAATCCGGATTTGGGTGACTTTTTCCTATTTCGTGCCATTTATATATTTTTGAATTCAATCTTATTAACTGTTTTTGTGAAAATTGTGTGGCTGTTATTTTTGAACGAGTGTATGAGTGGTGTGTGCCAGTGCTAAACTTTAACGAAAGATTTTAGCTTTCAGCGAACTCGAATCAAAGCTCACTGGGCAATTTTCAATTAGTAGGGGAGAGCCGCCAAAATAAAAACCAAATGGCTAATACAGGTGACAAATGTGGAAAATGCAAAAAGGTAGTCACTGATACCATGCCAGGTCTCCAATGTAAGGGATTTTGTGGTGATAAATGGTATCACACACACAGTGTGTCAGTATTGAACCGAAGGAGTATGAGGCAATTATGAAGCTAAGTGATAAAGTAAAATGGTTTTGTAAAAAATGTGACTCACTTTTTAAAAAAAACCGTGACGACCGAATCGCATCTCAAATTGATTCTGCGATGAGATTGATGCTCGACTTAAAAACGAAAGTCGATAAGTTATCAAGTACAGTCTCAAAAGAAACTGCACCTATTTCATATGCTGCAATTGTTAAAACTAATTCTGCCAACGTTGAAGAGAAGAAGAAATTCAATAAAGGGATAATAATCAAGCCTAAGAAGAACCAGGACGCGAGTATTACTATGGAGGCGATTAAATCCAACATCAAGCCAGTAAAATTAAAAACCCCAGTTCAATATACTAAACATCTGCGTGATGGAGGTATTCTTATTAAGTCGAACACCCAGGCAAACACTGATATTTTATTGAAAAACGTGCATGAAACCCTGGGAAAGGATTATGATGTTCGAGTGACCAAGCAAAGATTGCCTCGCTTAATAATTAAGGGGTTGGATAGAAAATATTCCACGCAAGAATTAATGGATGAAATATCGACCCTTAATCATTCGATTGACACCAGCGATAGATTTGAAGTTGTCTACACAAGGCAAACTTTAAAATCGAAAAAATGGATTGCCTTTATTGAAGTAGGTGGGAAACTTTTCGAAAGATTGGTAAACCAATATATAAATATTTGCTTTGGGTCCTTTTATGTTGATGAAGATCATAACATCATGCGATGCTTTAAATGCCAAGGCTACAACCATAAGACAACAGATTGCCCATCAAAGGAAGAATCATGTGCGAAGTGTGCCGGGAACCATCGGACCAGTACATGCACCGCAACGTCAATAAAATGCGTAAATTGCTCCATCAAAAAACATCTGCATACACAGCACCGTGCTGACAGTTTCGAATGCCCAGAATTAAAAAAGTTGATTTTGATAAACCAAAAAAAAACTAATTATGGTTATTAGTTCAAGTACCATCAATAAAGCTGAGACCTTAAATATTGTATATGCAAACATCAGGAGCATTCGGAACAAGATCGATGACATAAATGTTTACCTTTCTTCCAGGAATGATATTGATATATTAATTTTAAACGAAATATGGATATACCGAAATGAAGAGGCATTATACACGCCAAATGGATATGAAGGCTATGTCTGCTCCAGGCAATCAGGGCGTGGTGGAGGCGCAGCTATATTTATAAAAAAATCTCACATTCGGTCTAGACTGATCATGATGACAGACAAATACAGTTCTATTATAGTGGAACTACAACTAAAAAAGGAAAAAATTAAAATCGGAACATTTTATAAAGCGCCTAATGACGACGACAGCCTTTTTCTACACCACATCGATGAACTTCTCTCGCTACATGACAAATTAATTACAATAGCCGATACCAACATCGATCTTTTAGCCACGTCAACAGTAATGAAAGCATACTCTGATATAATTGTGGCCAATAATGGAGTTATTTTAAATACAACCAAGCCAACAAGAGTAACACAAACGTCTAAGACCTTGATAGATCATGTGATAATAAAACATCCACAGTTATTAGATCGAATATCATACGAGGATAATGATTGGTCTGGGTTAGACCACAAGATCATAAAAATATCGATCGTTGAATGCGGAAATATAAAAGCACAGCCCAGGATGATAGCCATCAATTCAACTGTTAAGAGGAAGTTCGTGAAATATGTAATTGATGAATTAAAAATGCGGCCAAATGCTACTATAGAAGGTTTAATCGATATTATATCGAAAGCAAAAGAAAAAGCGACATCAGCCAAACACGTAAGAGTTCGGCAGCAATCATGGATTACCAAGAAAGTTATTGATGCTGCTAAACGCAAAAGAATTGCTTACAAAAGATACATGGCAAATCAAAATTGTGCTATGAAAAGACAAGATTATCTAATAAAAAAAAGGGAGTCAAATAAGATTACGCAGGAGGCAAAGAAACGTTATTTTGCCAATAAATTCGAGAACGCAGCTGGAAATATTGCTAAATATTGGAAAATAATTAAAGAAGTGACATCAACTTCAAAGGATACAATGCATATGACATGCATAAATGAGCTATGTGTGAATGGAACCCTGTTAAATGATCCCTCTCTTGTAACTCAACATCTAAATAATTACTTCGCAACTATCGGGACTAATCTTACACAGCAGCAGCAAGCTACTTATGGCTCAGATATCAACATAAAAGTGAATACTTTAACGTCCATGCATTTACGTACTACATCACGGAAAGAAATATCTGAAATAATAGATAATTTAAAAACTGGAGTATCCCCAGGACTCGATGCAATCACTTCCGAAGACATCAAACTATTGAAGAACTACATAATAAATATATTAACGGTCAACATCAATGAACACCTTAAAACTGGTTCCTTCCCTGATTGCCTTAAATTAACAAGAATCACTCCTGTATTTAAAGGAGGTGATCGTGCAAATCCATCTAATTACCGCCCCATTGCTGTCACCAGTATTATGAGCAAAATATTTGAGAAGGTAATAAATTCAAGAATATTACAATTCTTAGAAGAAAATTCAATCTTGGCCCCAATTCAGTATGGGTTCCAACAACAAAGTAGCACGTTAGCGGCAACCTTGGATGCAGTGCACTTTATAAACTCTACGCTGGATAAGGGAAATCATGCCGCAGCTATCTTCGTTGACTTACAAAAAGCTTTCGACACCATCGACCATGGAATTTTACTAGAACGATTAAGTAAATACGGATTTGGGGATAAAATAAAGCTACTTGTCAGAAATTACCTAATAAATAGGCGGATAGTAACCAAAAATTCTAATTACGTCAGCCGAGAATGTGAAGTAAATATCGGTGTACCACAAGGATCCATCCTCGGCCCGCTTCTTTTTCTGCTATACGTGAACAGCATACAGGACATTCAGCTATCTTGCAAAATTGTGCTCTTTGCGGACGATACCCTTCTTCTTTATTCCGGAAATGATGAATTGACACTACAGAACACTATAAATGCAGATTTAGAACGATATTTCAACTGGCTTCAACAAAGTAAACTAGTTCTTAACATCCATAAGACTAAATACATTGTGTTTCAGCAGAGGAACAAACGTCAAGTGAGCCTACGCATCCAAATAAACGGGGTGAAAATGTAAATTCAATTAAATATCTAGGATTGGTGCTAGATGATAAAATGACATGGGCAAACCACATCAACAACATCAGATGCAAAGTGGCACCTATGATAGGAGTAATAAAAAGGTTTGAATTTATACCTTTACAAACCAAGCTTACCATTTACCATGCTTACATTGTTTCCTTAATCACATATGGAGTATTGTTGTGGAGTCAGACTTCCAAACACAACATTGAGCTTATTGGAAGACTTATGACCAAAGCTATCAAAACAATTCATAAACTGCCCACACTTACTTCAACTTCAGCGGTATATGCTAGAACTGGGCTTCTAAATATCAACAAACTTATACTGCTTGAACGAGGTAAATTGATTTATAAAATTTTAACGAAACAGCTCAAATGGCCAAACATCCTTCGAACTGTTGGTGAGTCCACCAATATTCCAACAAGAAATGCGGGTAATTTATCAGTGAAAACTCCAAGGACGGAAAGAATGAAGACCGACCCTGTACAGGAAGCAATACAATTTTTTAACACACTACCTAATTCGGTTAAACATTCGGAAAACTTAGTAAAGTTTAAAGAAAATCTAAAGATGTACATCGAAAGAGCACACTGTTAATGAAATCCAGAGTTTTTTGTAAACTTTTCTCTGGACGCACGTCTTGATGACAAATGAAATGTACACAATATGACCTAAAGTACTAACTATAAAAAGCAAGATGGTACTATCCCTTATACCAATACACCAATTGTCTGGGAAGTACTAGGAATAATTACTTACTGATGATTTTGTGATGCACACGGACCGTGCATATTGAGTGATGGAGAGAGTGGAGTGAAGGAGGTATAAAAAAAAAAAAAAAAAAAAACCAAAATTTATAACCAAAAATGCATTTATTGCTTCTCAAAATATTCACCATGATGTTTTATACACTTGTGCATGCACACAAACCAATCCTTGAAGCGGTTTACTCAATCCATAGATGATAGCCTCAAAACATGGTTTTTGAACGCTTCCACCGCTTCTTCGGGTGATGAAAATCGTTGTTCGCGCATTTTATCTTTGATTCTCGGAACAGGAAGAAGTCATTGGCTACCAAGTCGGGACTGTATGGCGGATGCTTCATTAATTCGATGTTTTGAGTTCTCAATTACTCGCTTGTTTGATGTGATGTGTGTGAGCTCGCATTGACGTGGTGCAAAATGATTCGTCGTTTTAGGTTGGTTTCTGTTAGTTTACCGAAAACTTCTGGCAAACAAATGGTCGCATAAGGAGCTTAAATAACGGTCTTTTGATTTTCTAGATTCACAATTGCCACATGACCGGTTTCAAGAAGAAACACGCCACCATTTGCTTCCGAGCTCGCAGAACTTTTGTTGGATTTTCTTCATATTGAAAGATCCAAACGGTCGATTAGCATTTTCTTTCTGCCTCATACGCATATATCCATGACCCATCACCTATGACAATGCTATAAATGAGATTTGAAGCGCTTTGGTTGAATTTGTCCAGCTTTTTACGACACCAACTGACGCGAATCTTTTTTATGTGGAATCAAATGTGCACACAGCTTGCGCACACCTGAATGTTCCTGCGAAATCGTATGTATGCTTTTCACACCAATGCCGAACGTTGCTGCAATCTCACGATAAGTCACATGACGATCTTCCAATATCAGTTCTCGCACAGCATCGATGTTTTCTAGAACAACAGCAGTTTTTGAATGATCATTACGAGGCTCGTCTTTGAGTGAACGTCGTCCACGTCCGAATTCATTACACGAATCATAAAAACTCGCCAAGGATAGTGCTTTGTCACCAAAAGTCGAATCAAGTGATTCAAAACACTCTTGTTGAGATAGCCCCTTTAGAATATCGTAAAAAATCATCACACGAAAATTTTCACGTGTTAATTCCATTTTTTCACTGAATTGAATATTTGAAATTAGTTAAAAACAATGATACTTTGCGATTTGACAGATGACTTTAACTGAACATAACCTAAAAAAAATATTGAACTTTTTAATTGACATAGAGATTTGCATTGGAAAACAGTACCGGTACCTGATTCTCAAAACCTTCTGCTCAGCACTCGTATCCATTGGCTCCCGCTGTTTCAAGTGATTCCGGGGATTTGGTCACTAAACCTAGCACAAGACCAACCCAGAAGCCCATTTGTAGCCATCGTGGCCACATTACGTCAAATGTGCCGGCCTACGGTTAAATATTGCAGCCTCCAGTGCCGTATCCTTTTCAGGTATTCAACGTTCCTCCACCGACTCTTCTGCGGAATTAAAAGGTCAGCCATCAAAATTCTCAGAAAGCTAAAAGAATTGTCCGTCCTGATGCGCTGTCCGTCAAGGATAAAAGAGCCCATCAATGGAAAACAAACTTTGTCGATGAGCACCCGCTTCCTTGTAACCCTGCCGATTATGTTCACAAACGACAGAGGTTGGCTGAGCAAAGGGATCAAAGCAGGCAAGCACTGAAAAATGCAAAGCTAGTGACTTTCAATGAGATAGTAGAAAACCTACTGAAGATGAGTAAGTTTGTGAAATGAGTAGCCTGTTGAATATGGAAACGGAAAAAGGGAGTAAGGCAGCTTTAGCGTCCAAAGCTGATCTCAACCTGACCTTGATTAATAATGACGAGGGGGCTTCAAAATAACGTCCAACATTACAAACCAGCAACAACTGCCCTACTTCTCCGCTTTTCTAAGGCAGGGCACGAGTTGATATGTATCCAAAGACCACGAGTTTTAAACAAAAACATCTCCTGAAAGTAATACAGGAGTGTTTGATCACAGGTCCATATCTTTAATTATGCACGGTCGAACCTTAAATGAGCAAATAGCTTTTGTTAGTCGGTATGAAATAATCTGGACGAAGTGTTGGCCTTTGCTCCTATCTGCACTGGGACTTTTTTTCGGGGAGTATTGGCTATTTCAAGGATTTGGATCAAATGGTAAGCACTCTTGCAAAGACTCTCAACAAGTTGGATCACATTGTTTCAACCAACATGTGTTGAAACCGATCTTCATTATATCACTGAGCAAATTCAAAAATCTTTCGCTTTTAAGTAGCATCCGATTGCCATCTTCTTAGAAGTTGCGGGGACTACACCTGATTTGATGTGACTGTAGGATTACATGTGAATATGCGACTGATAGCTTTTAGGAACATAAATTTCCTCGATTTTCATTGGCGAAATTGAACAATAACATAGCAGTTGGGTTTTGCAGCCTTGCATTGGCTTAATACTACTTTCTGTTAATACTACTGTAGTTGAATGGATACCCCTGCATGAGGTAGTGTTTTGGTGGCAGGCTGCATTCTTACCAACTTACCAACTTATGCTAAAAAAAAGTGTCAAGGTTGGCCGCACTTTTGATGACAGGAGTCCTCCAAACTAACACTTTCCAGACACTTTTCGTGTTGCATCATTAGTTGTCAACCAATCTCATAGCCTTCGAGCAAGCTGTTGTGTGGCTACATTGCACCTCAGTATAGACTAGAACTAAGTTTAGCCTTGATATAATGTTATTTGAGATGATAGATCAACATAACTTCGGATACTCTACTGAATTTCAAGTTTGCAACTTGCACGCTTCGTAGGGATGAATCGAATGATGGTGTTGCCCTCAACAGCAGGTTCGTTCATACTTTTAGGTGGGAGTGGTGGATATCTTTCAGGCTACCGACTGGCTTCCGTGTGATGAGTAAATGTATACATTTTTACAGATAGCCAAGAGGCTTTAAATTCCTTTGCTGCTCCTTGCACTGTCCAGAGCTATTGCTGAATGTCATGCATCTCTTAGAGAGATGTGGACAAATTTAGCAGTGCGATTAATTTAAAGGTAATTGTAGAAACCGGGGAAATAGAGGTAATTGGTGAAACTGTGTGCCCGATGAACTGCCAAGACCTGGCATATTACTGCCCCAGTTATCATGCCAATTTTGCATAGGTAGTCATCGGCCACTAAGAAGTCCTGAGTTGCAGAATCATCCTATTTGATCGCAAAACAGCCCTGGACCTCCATGGATGTGCGTTGCACCAGGCATCTGTTAAACTTAACCCATAGTGCTTTTCTCTGTGTAGCGGATGTTCTGACGAGCCACCGTTTCATAGAGCGGCACATACTGTGATTGTGTGTTCAATTATTTCTGTTGGAATCGTAGCTCAGAGTATGAAAAAGAATTCGTCCTTCGTCTCATGTACCAGTGTCCGGCTTCAGCGAGGAGAAGAATGGCCTAACTCGGAGTAGCCTTCCTCTTCAATTTGACTGATCTATCTTTTGTTGAATTACAGAGTACTGTACAGTTCATCAAAGGAACCATATATTTCCCATAGTACGGTAAATATTGATCAGGTTAGAGTATATCAGTCGTATCAAAACGCGCCTCTTCTCTACACATGTGTGCCTTTTTCAAGACTCTTCGATTGCATGCTGTTCGACTTAGCCCAACCTTTACCTCAGTACGAATGAAAGGAAGAATGAAGATAGTTCTTGATCGAAAGAGCCTTTCTTGATGACCCAAAAACTGAGAGATACAGACACTGAAGAAGAAAAGCTCGTTTAGGTCAATAATGTATCGATAAGCCCAAAACGTATTTTTTTCAGCATTCTGAGGAAACTTTGTGTGGATTCTGCACTAATTCGATAGCACTTCAAACATTGCGTGCAGCATGAGTGACACAAGACCTTTAATAAATTACAGCACAAATAGAAAATGCTTACTTCTCAATAGCATTCAGTCTTAACCAGTTTATAGATTCGAAGCAAATAATGCAATACATATGTATATTCTGCTAGATTAATATTTTTACTGGTTGCCATAAAACATAAATCAGTACTTAAAAACTAGTACCCACTTTGATTTGAAAGGAAATCATTAATCTTTCGACGTTTCTAATAAATAAATGTAGTCTGTCAGAGACAGCACCTAGTTGCTAAGTGCATGGGATTTTATTTAGTTATGTGCCTTATAAGGCAAATCGCTCGACCAATTACACAGCTCATCATAGATGAGTTTCCGAATTAGAAATAGATTACGTAGTCATTGAAAATACTCACTAGCATATGGCTCATTTGCACTGATCGTTACATCAGTTATTCTACCACAATTGATCGAAATGCCTTCGATTACTTTTATTATTTGCTCCGCTGTTACTATTTGTTATTTGTTCTTTATTTATCTGCGGAACACGAAATCTATTTTCTTCGAAAATTCAAGTCCCACTGGAATTCGGGCGAATGTTACTACCATACCATCACATGTCGTTCACATTGCAAGCACCTACGCCGTGTGCGGTTTTCACACAGAATCTGTTCCATTTATGGCCTATAATACACAAAAATTAATAACATTTGGCAACCTACTACTTTTTCGAAAATATCGATGAACAATTTTCTGGTGCGTGGGTCAAGTAAAGTGAATGTCCGTAGACACCGCTGTCGCTCAGTGCATATGCTGATGACGAGTTTCCTAGCACTTCAACCACGAGCGGATTTGTCGAACAAGTTATATGAAATTGAGTGCATTCAATAAATGGTAGGTAGATATGAATGTGACTTTTATTTGAAGAAAATGCAAGTTGCTGGCTCACACCCAACAGCAGCCCCATCTTCGCACAAAACCCAATAGTTATTATGAAGTATCTCGTCCACTAGCGAACTAACGATGGTGCTTAGCGGCTTAAGTTCCCGAAACAAAGTCGTGACTACAATTTATCACATTTAGTACTTTCCACATTTTCTACAGACGATGCGACATGCAAAAGATGTCACCGCAGCATACACTACTCACCTTGATAATGTCGTAAGACGTACTTGCATACATATGTATGTACATATATCTGATGAGCGGATAAACCTGACTCACGTCTGGGTTTGACTATAATTTCTTGGTCAGGGTCTTCTATCCATTTACTTTCCCACTATGCACCTTTTTGTCTGGAGCCGCGTTTAACTGCATTTTAATTGTTATGGCTAGATCCCTGCTAAACTAAAAGAATGAGAGTTAGGCGTAACATAATGGTGCATTCCACGCATGAACTGGTATTCCATTCTAGGCCTGCAGGCGCGATGAGTCATACATATTGATGGACTCGATGAATAGAGAAACGGGTTTCATTTTATCCATAAAGTCTTAAGAATATGTATCTAAATCAGTTAAAGTGCATTATGAATTCACCTTCAGTGCTGCCTATGCAAATGGAAATTTTAAAGAGGTTAAATGTGCATGCATGAGTTTTATAGAATCTTTTTGGTAAATGTCTATTATTGCTGCTGTACCCATACCATTCAAAATAATTAACACAGCGATGTAATGTGATTACACTACTTCAACTCCGTATTCAAAATATTAAGTTTCTAACAGTAAATATTTGAGCCAATAAGTTTATTTTTTTACCTTGCTTGCATATGGTAAAACACAAATTGGAGAGAAGCAACGTTTATTTACATGGTATATGTCCGTCATTTTAACCCAAGGATTGTACACTAACAACACCAAACAAGTTATACAATTACAAATAAATGAAATAAAAATAAGAATTAAAATTACATTTCAAAAATTGAAATAAATTAATAACAAGTGTAACATACAAGTGAATACAATGCAAATAAATAAATTAAAATTCAATAAATAAATGCATAACAGCAAAATTACATGTAGGGCACAAAATTATTAAAAACAGAAACGAAATTAAATATTTGGATAGTCATGAAAAGGATACTAGGCCGGTAGACTAGAGAGGAAAGGATAAGAGAGCCTTGGTAACTCTGTTTTTAAAAGAAGCTTTCGAAATCCAGGGGGAAAAGTGTTGGCTCATGCTGTTCAATATCTTGCAGCATCTATTTATTGGCTCATTATCAGCATATGCGGTGCTATGCTTATATTCAACTATCATTCGTCGGGATCTAGTGACTCTCACGGTCTGATTAAGCACAAATCTTTCCTGTATGTAGTCGAAATCAACAGCGTCTCTAATGACATCGAAACTGAAACAGAACTGAATGCAAGTGGTGACAAGCATAGAACTCTAAGCGAAGATTCATATGACGGTAAATTGTTAAAATCACAAGGATGGTAAAGTCCTCTAAGAGCGAATAACAAGAACTGCTTTTGAATAGACTCAAAGCTCTGGCTGCGAATTCCGAAAACCGGACTCCAGATAATGCAAGCATACTCAAGAAGAAGGCGAACGAGCGCGGTGTATAGTGATTTTGTAGCCCAAAGGTTCTGAAACTCCTTGCCACGTCGCTTAATGAAGCCAAGTCATTTACTTGCTTGAGAAATAATTTTGTCATAATGAAAATTAAAGCGGAGCTTTTCATCGCGCACCACACCGAGGTCAAATATATTGTTGACCCTACTAAGTGCCGTATTGCTTAAAAGGTACGTATAATGTACGAGCGGACTTTTTTGAGGAAAAACTAATCACATGAAATTTTGCGATATTGAGAGTTAGGTTGTTCACGCTGCACCAATGTTCGAGGGAATTTAGTTTTAATTGAAAAAATTGGCATCTGATGGTGACTTTATAGTATAATAAATTTTCAGGTCGCCCGCATAGAGTAGATGAGGTACATCAGATAAAATCTCTGACAAGTCCAATATAAAAATGTTAAAAGCAAAGGATCCTTGAGGTACACCTGAATTGAAATGCATTTTTTTAGAGATAAGCCCTTGGCATTTCACATGTTGTGAGCGGTTCTCAAGGTAAGAGCTAAGCCATCTTAATAGAGATCCGGCAATTCCGAATTGATGCAGCTTGGAAATCAAAATGGAGTGGTCAACACGGTCAAACACTTTGCTGAAGTCAGTGTAGACTGCGTCAATATGATCAGCTTTCTCCATTTTGCAAAGGACATGGGAAACCAGCACCCTTAGGTTGGTAGTAATAGAAAGACCTTTCCAAAAACCATGCTGCTGTTCGTTAAATTGAGCATCGACCAGAGGGGATAGTTTACTACATATGATTTTTTCAAAGAGTTTAGGAATAGTTGATGAAATGGCAATACCTATAATATTTTCAATTGATCTTCTACCGCCATTTTTTAATATTGGTTTCACGTACTAGGATTTCCAATACGATGGGAAGTATCCAGAAGAAAGAGATGAGTTAAATATAATTTGAAAAGGAGAGATTAACTGTGCGACACATTTGATAAGAAATGTTAGAGGAAGAAGATCAGGTCCACGGCCTTTGTTACTATCAAGCTCCAAGGTAGCTTTGTAAATATAATCTCTAGAAATGGTTATAGCCTCAGTAAAAATTGGTCTAGTTACTCTTGGGGAATGACAGGATGATGAAGTACTGGCTGGATTAAAAACTTCTTGAAAGTTATTTGCGAAAACGTTGAAAATTTGCTGAGGAGAAAATAAACACTGAGGTTTTATTGCACTTAGAAGAGGGATAGCCAGTTGTTTTACGTTTCATATTCACACAGTCAAAACA
This sequence comes from Nemotelus pantherinus, assembly GCA_963978885.1. Taxonomy (NCBI): domain Eukaryota; kingdom Metazoa; phylum Arthropoda; class Insecta; order Diptera; family Stratiomyidae; genus Nemotelus; species Nemotelus pantherinus. The sequence continues at coordinate 80,578,621 of OZ022265.1, read as the reverse complement.
CTTTTTCGGGTTGTGGATTATATTTTCGCCGGTGGTTTGAATGAATGTCATATGCTTCGGAGACTTTTTATGCAATTCTTTGGCCACTGCATTGTATTCTTCTTTAATACGATGACTAGAGTCGACATTATATTTTATTGATTTGTAAAGCTTATTTCTATGATTTCTCATACGTTTAAGAGTCTTATCAAGCCAAGGCTCAGACAGTTTATCTATTCTCCTAGTTTTAGGGACATATCTTTCAACCGCGTCAAACAGTATATTGTAGAATGAATTAGCATTGTCGTCAAAAGATTAAGATGTAAGCGTATCTGTCCAATCGACATTGTCAAAAAAATTATAAATGCTATCATAATCAGCATTACGGAAATCGTATACAATAGTATTATTGTAAGTTTGACCGATACTAGAATCTGCAGTGGATAAATCAAAAGTAAGAGCGGAATGGTGAAAGCTATTAGAGAAAAGATTCCCCGCGTCAATAGTCAGGCTAACCACTACTTTGTCATAAACGTTTGTAAATATAAGGTCTAACCAATTACCATTACGGTTGGGAGTCGGAGAAACCTGCTGCAAATCATTACCATACAAAATACTCACAAGGTTAAAATCAGAATAATCAAGATGGTTAATAGGTATTAGGTAATTATCAGTCTCCTCAAGAACGAAACGTAAATTAAGGCGATTAAAATCTCCTAGGAGTATAATTTGATCCTCTGCGTTGCGAGATGCCACGAAGGTAGATATAAATTCGCATATATAATTGCACACAGAGTCGTCAGATCTAGGCGGGACATAAAATAAACCGATATACAACGATGTGCTGTCGAATGATATTCGAATAATTTTATGCTGAAATAACTTATGCCGGGTTGAGTCAACAATGTCGCTTGAGAAGGTGCTGCTAACAGCAAGTAAAAAACCACTTCCTCTTGACTGATCAGTGGAGACGTAGTCACGGTCATTTCTGAAGATTGACCAGTTGCTATTTCATTAATACGTGAGTCATTTAACCAGGTTTCAGTAAAGGCAAGTACGTTGAAATGGCATGATTTGGCGTCAAGGTAGAGTTTAATCAATTTGCCCCACATACCACTGCAATTGTGGTAAAAATCACTGTTACTCGTGAACATGTCATCTGGTTGAGCTGAAACTTTTAGTTTTCGTTCTAGTCCACGTTCCACCTAATGTTGGTTATCGTTAGCCCTTAGACGCCGGCGGCCATATTAGTGATACCCAAAAGTCTGTATCCAAAAGTTTACTACAGGTGATCTACACGACGATTAACCTACATTATACATTTCTTTTTTTGTCTGATTATTGCATCGGAAATTACAGATAAGGAAATAATTCACGGGCTGCCTTTCGCGAAATTATCCAAACTTTGAAAATTTGAACATTTGTTGCTTTTTTTCAGATGAAAATCTTATGGTAGTATCTGTTGATGCGAAAATAACAAAAATGCTTAGTGTTTGTAACCTTTTTCTAAAACCATAGCCAAAAGTAAACAAAATTTATCAAATTTCGCTAAGCCATTTGGCAGGGTCTGATGTGTTGTTGGTTAAACTTCGTCGATTCGGCATTTTTGATGTCCTACAATCCTGGAGCTGCTCCTATATTGTTCATCGTACTTGCCGTGTCATCTTTGGGAGTTGTGTTGATCATATGTAAATCAACATAAACACCATGGTCTCTTATTCAATCTTCGCCTAAAATTTGATCTCCATGTCCAATTGATCTCTTCAAAGGCTTCAAGAATGGAATGATTTGTTCTACGGTGTACTCGTTGTACACTCAAAATATCCACTTGCGTGCTTTGTAACTTTGCTATAACGAAGCATACTTGTATACTGTTTCCAAGTTTGGTCTCCTCGTGTTGTTTACTTGTCCGATGCAGTCGCGTCGGTCTAGCGTAGGTTTACCCAGTGTCTCGCATGTTATTTTAATGTTCCCCATTGTCCTTACAAAGTACGTTTGAAAATTTTAAAGCTTCCTATGTTCCATCGTCGTAAGTTAGCCACTTGCGAAAGTTGTTCTCAACATAATTGCACCAAAACAAAAACCTTAAAAATCGCCGCTAGCTTTGACTAACTACCTTCGAAACTTGGATCTTGACCTAAAATTGTCATAGGTTTTCGTTTTTACTCCATAACTTTACCTGCGACTCATGTGCGCAGAAAACATTTCGTGTAATAAATACGTGCAGACAATTAATAGTACGCTTTTATGTTAAGGATTTATTTTATTAATAGTACGCTTTCATGTTTGGCACCTGAAAAGTCGTTTCAGGAATTCAGTTTAGTCAAAAAGAGAGAAATATTTAGGAAGCTGAACAAAGGCCAACGGAAAACATTAAATATCAACAACGGTTGACATCAACAAAGCTAAAAAAAAACCTAGCGCATCAGAACCGCTAGAAACACTAGTGTTCGAAGAACAATAGAGGATTTGTGCAAATTTTGAGTGTGTATTCTACCACTACTTACTTTTCCTACTTAAAACTAATACACCCTAAGTAATAGAATCTAAGCTTATTTTAATTTCGGTGACTTCATCGAAAGTTACAGCGATAGAAAGGTGTTTGGGGTTGTCATCCGAAAAATGTGCAGAGCTTAGAAAATTTAAACATTGTTTACTTATTTTCATTGCAAATATTTCCGATAAAAATACTTAATGCAAGCATTTATTGGAACGAAAATAACAAAAAGGCCTAGTGCTGGCAGCCCTTTGCTAGCACCGAAGCAAAAAATATGTCGCGTTTGCCTTACGTTGAAGTCAACCTGCTCTGCGAATTTCGTATTGATCCGATGACTGCATTGGAAGTTATAGGGGTGCAAAGAAATTTAGGGCTACCATTCGCAAAAGTTTTCAAATTTTTTAAATCTTAATATTTGGTGTTTAGTTTTATTTGAAATTTCTATGATAAAATCGCTAACTAAAGGTATGCCAAAAAAATACAAAAACGACCATAGCTTTCAACCCTATCATTGTTTTGAATTTATATTTATACTGAATATTGCTTACAATAAGCTTAATTTGGCATTTGAATTTCGTTATGATTCAACGACTGTACTGGAAGCAATAGGGCAAAGAGCTTTATTTTCCTCAGGAATTTTCAAAATTTAAGACACTAAAATTACCATAGCTGGCAGCTCCAATCGAATTTTTCAATCAAATTTCTACCAAACGTGATTTAAAGTAGGATTCAGCTACTGTGTGAACTTCGTCAAAATCTGGCGACTGAATCAGAGTTTATAGGGCCAAAAGCAGCTATTTTTCTTAGTGATTTTTCAAAATGGCACCACTGGCACAAAATTGCCCGCATTTTAAAATCACTTCTATCAAACTCGGTCCTACTTAAAACCAATGTATTCTGTGAGTTTCAATTAATTCTGATTATCGAATCGTGTTTCCGTGAACAGATGTTTTTGATGCTAAAAATATAGGTAAATTGGGAAAGGGTTGTAAAATTTCAAATTTTTGACTTTGGCTATGCAGACAAAGCATAAAATTTATATATGAGTGGCTTTTTTTCCAAGAAGCGACATGTTTTCAGGAGAGTCGATGATTTGAAGGTTTTCAGTTCCAGCGCCTGCCCTAGCCACAGGGCACATAAAGCTACACAAATTTGCAACTAAATAATACCAATATGTTCAAAAGTTATCGCAATTTAAACATTTTCAAATTTTCCCGCTCTTTTTTAGGCACCTAGCGCACACATGGGGTTAAAAAATTCCAAAACATTATCCGATTCACATTTAAAACACGTTCGAAATTTATTCCGCTACCTTAATTTGTGCAAAAATTATTTGTGGACGGAATAATAGGTATATTAAAAATATCACTAAAATGGCCACCGGCACCGAAGGGTTAAAGATAATTGACATTCGGTGAGACCTGAACCTATTCTGCATATCAATCGGATGGCGAAATTTCCTGAGAAATATTCACTGAATTTTTTTGATGATATATATATATATATATTTATATATATATATATTTATATATATATATATATATATATATATATATATATATATATATATATATATATATATATATATGTATATATATATATGTATATATATATATATATATATATATATATATATATATATATATATATATATATATATATATGTATATGTATATATATATAGATATAGATATTCTTCTAATATGTATATATATATATATATATATATATATATATATATATATAGATATTCTTCTTCTAGCTCGAATATTTATGCACGAAAAAAGACCGAAATATGCATACAAATATGCACCAAACATGCAATTAAAATGAGCAACATATGCAAAAATCAAAACAGGCAAAAAACAAAAGTTTTAAATACATTTGACAGCTAGATTTTTTAATTTTTTTTTAGTTGTATACAGAACATTTAGAAAAATGCTTAAACCTGACAGATTGCCGTTTCTCAGTCAGAACTGATTTCTAAATGAAAAAGATTACTCTACATTTATAGATGTAACGTATTCGTTTCGAAAATTATTTTTCTACAAAATTTATTGAAAACAAAACATATGTTACAAGAATATATTATTTATTTTCAAATATTTTTGAATTAATTTTCAAATAAGGCAATAAAAATAACCAAAACTAGCTAAAATAATTAATTTTTGCCGAAGGAGGTATCACAGTAAAGTTTCTTTTAAAAAAACAAATAGGTACTTTAATTATTAACTTTCATCAAAAGCACATGTGTTGATAGAAATGAAATTTTTTGAATAATTCCTTCCTGTAGATGTATGCTGTTTGTTAAGCTTATATACGGATTTGTACATATATGTTTGACTACACAAGTTTGATTTGTATGAAAACAAATATTTATATTTATTTAAATCTGCTGCCCTTTTAAAGTCAACAATCTTATCAGCTTGATGAGATGTATGTATGAGATAAACTGAGATCTTAACACGGTAGGCAAATTTCCCTTGCAAGGCTTTTTTTAATACAACCAGATACCGTATACATGCCTACAAAAGTAATGTGCCTCCAAGATAAGTGAAACATGTGAGCATATGTTCATATACATATATGATATACTATAATGTTGAAGACCTAGAGATAAAGCGCCCCCACCGTGCTACTCAGTTTTCTAAATTGATTTTTTACGTGATCCAACGAATTTCTAAATGTTTGATTTAAGGCTACTCCAAAATAACATCAAATGTCTTAGCTGTAACCATTTTTCCGGTTGTTTTGATGACGCATTGTCAACATTTACGTGTTCAAATGCTCACTTCTTCAAATATCTTAATGGAGCACTGATCCACAAAGCGATATTTGAAGAGCGCGTGAAACAAGATCAAACTCAAACACTATTGTTTACTGCACACAAATATGTCAGGAAACTAGTTACCACGACATGATGGACTTGGTCATGAGAATAGAGGCAAACAATGCAAAAGAAAGCCTTGAATGTAGCTGGGCGAAGTGAAGAGGCGTCCCCAAGACATTCTGCGACGGAGCTCCGCTGGCTTGGTTTCGTATGGTAGGCATGCAGAACGATGGAAAGAGCGACCCCGGTAGATGGGAAGATAGATGTTGCAGTGGACCGGCTATAATGTATTCCTTGGCAGTGGAAAGACGTTGTGCTGGTGGTCATCGCCGCTGCGGTCACATTGATGACGCAACATGGATGACGACATTCACAGCACAGTACCCAAGTAGACGGAAGACTTATGGCAAACCCATACGTACATACTAATAACCGTCTTAACTGGCGAACCAAACCCACGCTCGAACTCCACATATGAGCAACATGTATGCAACTTAGCTTGTGTGACAATTTCCAGGCTGATCTTGCACTCAAGCCGGGCATGGGCTTGAATCACGGGAACTTGCTTTTCAGATTCAGTCAGAATCTGGTGCTCGATCCACGCGTCTGCCGAAATCTAGTTGTTGTGTCTCGCTAACTACGGTAGGAACGGAATAGGTGTTGCATTTTTTTATTTCTGCCGCAACATGTAATTTAAAAGACTGGAGGAGAATTAATCGAAAAGTGATAGTTACTTCCGAACGATAAAATCGTTTTTGTTTTGTTACTGATAATAATTGGAAAGCAAATAAAATGTGCATATTCGTGAATTTCGAATAGGTTAAACATCTGCAAAGCGCCTAAGATATTCAACGGCGATTTTCTTGTGCTGTGACTTAACATTCCCTTGTCTTAGACCCGGTCTGAAAGTATACATATATTTTCTTATTGGTGATGTTTACTTCGTAGGCCATCGTGTGTTATACCGGTTTTGTGCAAAAATTCACTTCGAAGTGAAAACAGTGCTCCAAGAACTCTGCGATCTATAGATATCGTATATCGCCGCTCGAGATACTTGTTTTCTGGAATAAAGGCTTATTATTTGATACGAGGAAAAGACGGTATGTAAACGGTGCAGAGAATCGCATGAACATAGTATAAAACGATCAAATATTTGCAATCTAGCTGAAAGGGAAACCAGCGTATCTGTCCCTCTCCTGAAATGTAAACGTTCAAAGGTTTCCTTGAGTTTTCACACTAAGTAAGATTCCATTTTGACATTGATAACAAGGCAGCTTCTACGAGCACTATTCGTCTGAGTAATTTGTGGCTTAAATACTTGATCTTGCTCCAGTTTGAATTGTTTGAGGTGCATTAAATGAGCAGACATTTTACTTAATATGAAATGAATGATAATGGGTTTTACCGTTTCCTTTGTTTACTTTCACAATGAGGAATGTTGGTTTGCATGCATACAAAATGTATAATTTTACTGACTTAACAAATTTTTCGATAATGACTCAGCGAGTAGAAAATACTTTTTCGCATAGGTAAAACATATTGCAGTAATTTACTTAATCTCTGGGGCTATGCTGGGTTCAAAAGCAAAGTTCTTCAAGTGGTTTTAAATATAATTTTATATAAATTTAAAGTACAAAGGTCATGTGTATAGATATGTGCTCGTGCGTGAGGAATGAAGAGATAGATCAACCATTTCTGTTGAAGATTTTCCTAGGGAGTTAATTTTTCCCGGACATCTGAGAGCAACCGCCTATGGAAGAAGGTATTGTTCAGACTGCAAGTTAGGAGGAAAATTGAAAACATATTTTTTGGTTCCCAATTTAGCGCAGCATGTGAAAACTACACCCTGCTTCTGATGACTAAGTATCATTTTGTACTTTATAAATACAATCCGATTTGATGGTCCTAGCTGCGTTTTATGCTATTTTTATGTAAAAAAAAATTGTATAAAAAAATCGGTAGACGCAATCAGGATTTGAACAATAGTTTTCAAACTAATGGATGTGTTTGCAGGTTAAAAGCCAAAATCAATATTCATTCAGTATTCATCAATATTTAAAATTAAACTTATTAATTTAGCAAGGCAGATAGTTTGATAAATGAGCCATAAAGAATATCTTTCCACAATACCAAATTACTTCTTAAAAGTTCCTGCGTCAACCACATTGCTATGGAAACTTATTTTTTAGGAAATTTCTTAAGGGTTAGTACCGGTTAGAATGCTAAAAAAACAACCTAATTTTCAATATTTTTTTCACCTCCTTTATTTTGTATAAATTTTCAAATTTGCATGGGTAAAATACACGTTTGAAATATTTTTTTAACTTTTTTTCATTTTTCTACTTATTTATTCAATGGCGGTTGTTTGAAAATATTTTTCGAAAAATCGTTTTTTTTTTCACTTTGTTTCGCTTGCCAATTTTTTTTGGTTGACTTTTGGCCTATAACATTACCACACAAGATACTTGAATAAAGTAGTGCACCAGATTTGACTTAAATCGGCTCGGCCAATCCGGAGAATAAGTGTCCGCAGTTTTAAAAAACGTCATTTCGAGGAAAACGCGTTTAAAGTTTTTTTCCATTTATTTATTGAATATTATGTAAAAAAATATGTTTTTATCGCCTACAATTGCTCAGTCTGCAATCCCTGGACCATACATAAGTATTCTTGAGTTCACATAAGCCAGTTGCTCTTGCAGTTGGGCAGTTTTTTTTTGCCAAACGCGCTTCCTCTGCTGCTTTTTCTGCCTGACTTATACGCTCTTCATCTTTTTTTTTCGCAGTAATTAAAAGCAGCGGTCTGCCGTAAACTGCCGTGACTTCTTTATTTTTGGGAATATCTTAATAAAATTTTGAGACGTTATTTCTGAAGGTATAATAAATTAAAAAAATGCAAAAAAAAAATGTTTTTTTCAAAATGATAACCGGTACTACCCCTTTAAATAAAGTTTTATATTGTTTCATTCAATTATGCATCAAAAACAAAATATGATAAACAAAATACGATAAGTATCATAAACATTGAAAATTGTTAACGCGATGTAATATTTGAATATCGCGTTACTTGAGTCCGTTTTCTCTTCCCAAAACTAATGCCAGCAGTTATTGTTAGGCATGGAAATATTTTTCATACATTCATTTATTTTAGTAATAGAACTGTTTTTCATTAAGGAGTTATTACTATGCTTATCATCAGCGGCAGTTTATGAATTATTTGGTCCAATATCAACTGTTCGTCTTGTCTAGGCCTGCTGCAGAAGAGAATTCTAGACACCTCGGCGCTGTATCACTACTATCAGTTGGATATTCTTATGATTTTTTTGTCATTTTAGCATCTTATCGCCCCACCAAAGACAGAGTCAACTTGTCAATTCTTTCCTTTGTTGCTATCTCCACTGATTTCCAGCTACTCCTCATTCATATAGGGTAGACGCCCGGCTTTTCTCCGCAGCCTATTGACCCTGTTTTTATCAATGACCTTACGATCTCGATATCACTCGTGTATTTCGCCATTTCAGTGAAATCGTTTATTTATGGGGCTAAATATACATAAGAAGGTCTTCTTCTTACCCGCGAGTAACAGCGCGAATTTTCTGTTTACTTAGAACCCAAGTTTGCAACCTGACAAAATCTTACTTTTGTGAAAAAATAGCTCGGGTTTCCTAAAGAGACTTGAGCGGATAAAGTTTCATATCGCTGTCACTATATGTTTTAATTCCTTTTTTTCCAAGAACAGCCTTTAATTTGAAATTAGAAAAAAGTTATCGCAAATCGGAACTAGGGACTACCCAAAATTGTTTGTTGTAAGAGAGTGGCAGACGGTTTTATGGGTCAGTTTTATTCAAATGCTGAAATTTCTGATCGGTAGGTTTTTGAGATGATGAGCAAAGGCCGCTATATTGTTACGCTTCGGTTTCTGATTTCCACTACTTAAAAATATTTCTATTTGCAGGCCTTTATGTAGACCACCGTACAGCCACACACGTCTTTTCAGACACACACGTCTAGTCTTTATGTGTACCAGACGTAATGGTCTCTCCTTTAATCACTCCAATCCAAAAGCCATCTGCTTCTTTAGATAAACCGCATTATCGCTTTTAGGTCAACCAGGGTTAGGTAAGTCAGATTTGAGAGGAAGGGTTAACCAAGTATTGCCAATCTTCTCCTTGCCAGAACCGGACACTAGCACATGAAATGGAGGAAGAATTCCTCTTCGTCCTTCGAGCGACAGCTTCGATAAAAATCTTTGAACCACGTACCGTATTATAAGGTAGTGGTTTGTGAGAATGCCCACTGCACAACGCAAAGCACTGCGGCTTAAACCTAATAGATGCTCTTGAGCGACGCTGGATATAGGACTGGATATATTATGTATACAGTCCTATCTGTATTGTGAAGAATCATATTGTATTTCACAGGATGATGACATCAATATTCCTATGATGACCGATGTCATCGGTATTTTTGTGGAAATGGGGCATCAGACCTCATGTAGTAAGGTACCAAGCTTCGCCAGCTCATCGGCCTCACAATTGTTTTATCGATATTGACTTCGAATATGCGATTACACAGATGCCTGTCGAGAAGGGACAACCTTAGATTCAGGTCTTCCGAGTATACCTCACTGCTGATTTCATTATTTAGTTTCGAGCCAGCAGGGTATACATGGATAAGCCCACTCTCGAGGGTGACGCCATCAATCCATTCGTCCGTACAAAGAATACTAGTTGCAAACTATAAATCTAGTAAAGCGTCCGGAGCGATTTTATCAACGTCCGGTTGAGTAGAAAGATTCTTGTATGCCCAGACACTGTTCTCGCAGAAATGCAATGCAGACTTACAGCAGCCAGATTAGCGTAGTGTAAGATTAGTTGATTAGTAGGTAACGGGGAAAGTGCTTTAGTAAGTGATGACTCGTAGGATTTTTCATTGCGTCTACTGAACAATGGATGTATATCATGGAAGAGCTGCTTTCGAGTTATATAGCCCATAAACCCAAAGCGATTTCAGATTTATACCTTGTTGAAGTCGAAAGAGATCGTTGACTTCCTATTGAGAATATACTTGAAGCTGATGAATTTGACCTTTAAATGCTGGTTTTTAGTTTCAAAGTGGTCTTTCCAAGTGAGCCTCATGTCAAGTTGGAATCCGATATACCTTCGTCACTCTGACACATTAGTACATGAGGTAAAGTAAGTTTCCAATATATGAAAGTTACGTCATCGTACAGTTTGACCCTCCATTTTGTCTTCAATAAATGAAATGTAGCTTTCACCCACTGGGATGCCAAATGATCATCTATGTAGGTTGGTATCTGAAGCAGCTAAAACCGAGAATATGCTACTTCTCATTTTACTTTCAAATATTACCGTAATATATTACTAAACATACATTTTTAGCATGTAGCATTTAGATAAATCCTACCAATACAACTCTGAAACGAAGAAACTACTATTGATTTGGCTTTTACTTTAATACATTCATTTCCGTGTTTTTTTTATCCAAGTTTTACACGATCTAGAATAAATCATCTCAAAAAGTGTCCATTGCATTTCCGTCCTCGTTCCTAGCCCTTCGGTAATCATGGAAGTAACAAAAATATTACTTCTCGTCTTTACTGGTGCTAGCGACTAATTTGAATTAGAACTGCTTTATTTGAAAATTCATATGTCTACGTATACTATGGTGCCCAAAATTATTTGTGCAAGGCATAAATAATAGGTAAAAGTATAAAAAAAAATCCATGTAACTTATAAATCTGAGATGTATTTATTTTCAGAATTCATTCATTTATTATTTATATATTAAAATCACATGATTCAACAAAAAAACAACAATTAAATAACAAATACTGTCTTAAAATAAAAAAAATAAAACATATGGAAGTGGCCAAAATTATTCGTGCATGCACAAAATTGTTTGTGCAGATCAAAAAATAACGTACAAAATGTGCGCAAAATCTGGAAAAATAGATATTATGGAAATGAAAAATAATATACTCTATACAAACTAATCTATCTAATAAGTTGTATTTCCCCCTTTTGTAATTTGTAATTTATTCAAAATAATTCATTTTACAGGCAAGATGCCTAGTTACAAAATGAATAAAAAATATAAAGAATCAAGATATAATAAAACATTAAATTTAAAAATAAAAAACAATAAGAATAAAGGTACAAAAATTAGAATACACTAAAGTAAAAATAGTTAGTAAAAGGGCTATAGATATAAAAATACAGAATAAGAATAGAAGTACAAAATTTGAATACAGTAAGAGTAAAAATAAAGAAAAAAAAAATATTATGGATGTATAAATAAAACGATTAAGTAGGCGAAAAAAGTGCACTACGAACTAAACTTTTGAAAATTCTAATAGACTGAGGGAGAGAACCAAGCTGAAGATTATTATGCGTCCTCAATAAACGCAAAACAGGCGAATGAAAAAAAATGTCAGTACGTGCAAAAGGTACATTGAACATTGAGGTTGCCCTAATAGGTCTGTCATGAAGGCGTAACGTAAAAAAACACGTCAAAGATGAAGATAAAGAATAAACTTTAAAAATATAATAACTCCGCTCTTCGACGCATTTACAACACTCGTACACACGTAACACAAAAAACACAATGCACGTCTATTAAAAACAGCCTTTTGCACTTATTTCACTAGAACAGGAAAATCAAAATTAGCAAACGCTAACTTTTAGAATAATGGATAACACGTGCAAAAATAATTTTGCGAAAGAAATTTCCTGCATAAATAACTTGTCCTTCTATGAATTGAGTATTTTCTAGGTAACTCGAAAATTACTACAAATACATATTTGATATATGGAGGTGAAGGGATTGCATAATTTAAGCTGTAGAGGGTTTGTTAGACATAATTTTTAATGAAATGTTTGCTGCACAAATAATTTTGGGCACCATAGTGTGTATACACTACCACTCAACAGTATTTGCCCACCCAATAAATTTACTATTTCAAGCGATTGGAAGTTAGAAAAACAAGTTCTTATGAATACTATTTCAAGTATGTTAATTATGTTTATAAAAAAGTTTTCGAAACGTAAAATTATTATTAAATCTTCGTCTCATCAATGTGTTCACTTTTATTCGTAATAACCGCTTCACAAAGTTTTGGCACCCTATGAAGTAATTTTGTCAAGGTCTCTGGTGAGATTTAGTCCCATTCTGCTTGCAAAATACTCCACAGATGTTCAGCAGATGTAGTGCAGACTTTTCGGACGTTTCTGTCCAGCTCATCCCATAAGGCAAACCATAACTTCAAGAGCTCTCTCAGTTGATAACAGGTTTAAATTCTCTCTGCAGATTTCTGAAAAGTATGAATCCTTTTCGCAGTCCATACGCAGTCCAGATCGCAACATTTCGTTTTCGAGAATATCACGATAGTGTTCTTTTTTCATTATTCCTTGCATTCTGCAGATGTTGCTTATTCTTTCTCCACCAAAACAGACCCATATCATAACAGAACCACCACCATGTTTTACGGAAGGCACTAAACATTGATCGGATGCTCTCTCTCTCTTGCTGACCTGTGGACAAAGATACTTCGTCTCGAGTCCAAAACTTTCGAATTTTGGCTCGTCACTCCACATATAGTCCGGGGAAACCTAACATGGTGCTTCGGAAAAATTAGGGGAAAGCTGAATTTTGGTGTGAACCTTGGTACTGGCGTGTTGAACAAAATGTCAAAAGTCCCCATCGATCCGAGTGCTGCGTCACTTTTTATAGGGGGTCAAAGGTCACCAAAAGTGACCTTTCCTAAATATCTCAGTAACGGTTACGTCTTGAGAAAAACAATGTATGACGAATTTGTAGCTTAAAAAATTTCCAACAAAAAAGATTTGAAAACCTTTTCCTGTAACCATAACCGTTTTTGAGATATATTGATCTAAACATTTGTTACTAACAGCATCCTCTTTCTCAACGGCATGTTGATATTATCCGATTTCGATTACCACTTGGCATGTTTGTGAGTTTGTTTTTTTATGTTTAAGAGGCGGATGAAAAAAAAACATGCAAACAAACTTATCTACCACACTCCAGGGTAGATGGAAAAGTGTGATATAATATATATATATATATATATATATATATATATATATATATATATATATATATATATATATATATTTATATATATATATATATATATATATATATATATATATATAGATATAAATATATTTATATTTTTATATATATATATGTATATATATATATATATATATATATATATATATATATATATATATATATATATATATATATATATTATATATATATATATAATATATAATAAATAAATATATATATATATATATATATATATATATATATATATATATATATATATATATATATATATATATATATTTCTTCTACAAATTACCTATTTCTGAGTAAAATTTGTCTTCGTGAGAACTAGCGACCGGATCATCAGATCGAAATGAGATTCACAGGATGCATTGTTCTTAATTAGGACCAGGTCTGATCGAAGTTCAATGAATATGCTGGCAATCCTGTAGGTTTGATGGGGTGTTGAATAAAATTTTCAATTTTCATTTTTTCATTTTTTCACAAAACGTTTCTACGCAGTCATCTGACCAAAACGAAATGCTAGTATAAATAATAATAAATAATGAATAATTTTTACGAGTTGGCTGTTTGGTTATTTGGTAATATAGTTTCTGTAGCCATTTAATTCATGCAAATTAATAATATGTTTAATGTGTTAGTCAAGAAAACTACTCGCATTTCCAAAATTTGAAATTTTTTTCCTTTGTATAATGCAGATATTCAAACACTTTTTGAGTTTTTTTGTGGCCCCACGACTTGTAGCAAATCTTAACCATCTAAAAAGTTTCAGGTTTGATTGATTGCTTTTCGTTTTTTGCGCTTTCATTTCCTTTCGAATGTCTATTGCAGGCTTTGTATATTTTTTCAAGAATCGAATTTTTGGAATATTTCAAGTACATCGCTCTTGTATGTCATTATTTGCTTAATTATAATTCAGTGAGAGCTCATAAAAACCCCTGTTTCGGCCTTATTTAACTATTTTTTATTTATTTATTTAATCCTTTAAAAACTATACATTGAGCTCATTGAACTTATAACTACGCAAACATTACACCTAGTTGTTCTTGTGCGAATTCCAAAAAGTATATGTTGAAAAATGTAAGGAGCATCTAAAATGCCATTAATTATACTAAATAGGAGAAAAATATCCGTACATCGCCATTTGATATATGAAACGAATCAGGGAGCAGCACAAGGGTCCATTATTGGGCCAGACGTATGGAATATTGCTTATGATGGTCTCTTGCGCCTCGAAATACCGGACGTGCTCTTGGCAGGTTAAAGATGTGCTCTTGCAGGTTATGCAAAAAAAAATCCTCACCTCGCCCAACCCAAACTCAATCAATTGTTGAAGGCTGGCTGGAAAGCAATGGTCTTCAGCTGGCGAACGCAAAACTCAGATGTTGAACTGAGATTGAACTGAAGGATATCACCTGAGATTGAAAAGGAGGATACCAACAATTGTACCCATAACGGTTGACTCCGAAGTAGTTAAGACCACAAAATCTGCTAAGTATCTTGGAGTGATGTTGGACTTCAAGCTGGTTTATGGAGAGCACATCTTAAAAGTATATGATGTGAAGTATGTGTTATCTCGCTTAGGAGACCCATGGCAAACGGTCGCGGTCCTAGTGCAAGTAAACGTAAACACCTAATGACGGTGGCCCACTCCATTTTGCTGTATAGCGCGGAGATATGGGCCACTGCGTTAGGGTTTGAAAAGTATCGAGCTAGGATGGTTAGCATTCAGCGTAGAGGAGCGCTGCAATTCGCAAGCAGCTACAGAACAGTTTCAGGAAACGCCGTGCTAGTGACAGCGGGAGTAATCCGAATTGATTTATTGATGAGCGAACGCAATGAGGTGTTTCTTAACACAACAGAAGTGGGAAGATAAATATTGGCTGCTCAAGTACGAGCGCAAACGCTTGAGCTTTGTGAGGAGCGCTGGGCTACGACCTCGAATGGAGCAGGGACGATTAGGCTAACTCGCGCCTTAAAACTTTAGCTTAACCGCGATCACGGTGAAATAAATGTCTACCTGCACCAGTTCCTATCAGACCACAGCTACTTCAGGAAATACCTTCACAGAATTGGGACAGTTAGGACTGTAAGTATTGTGCTGAGAAACGTGATGACGCTTTGCATACCTTTTTCCATTGCGCCCGCTTCAGAAGGAAGCGACAAGTGCTTTTCTCTGCAATTGGCCCTGTGATGCCAGAGTCAATCGTGGAGATAATGCTATAGTCAGATGACGTTTGGTCAGCTGTGTCAGCATATATGAAGCTGGTATTGCGTCTGAGAAAAGAGAAAGGATGTCTCATAGACTCCTGAAAGCCTGGCATAACGATAGTAAGTCGGTGACCTGATAAGTGCTAGTAGCACGGTCGAGTTGAAGTAATGCGAAAGCGATTCCAGCTCGGATTTCCGTGGGCGACGGGTGATGTTTTTTAGTGAGTACGAATCTTAAATAATCCTGTATCGTTCGCTGGATACCTATTGAAGGTTTTTGACACCCGCTCCCAAAAAAATCCGTGCAGGCGCTTCCGATTTCGAGGGAAGATATATTCAATAAATTCAATAACTGAGAATGGATAATTTCATCGCAGTTAGTATGTAGTTTGAAGATAACGCAACGCAGAAAATTTGACCCGAAGCCTTTCCAATGCATCTAAATGGGCTCTGTAGTGAAAAAAAATGTTTAATAAAAACATTTTTATTGTTAATGGTTAAAAGATTAAAAGTATACTAAACTTACATGCTACAAACATCAAAAATTACAACTATCTGTATGCTAATTTTGGTGTTTGAAGTGTTAAGTGTTAGTGAATTGTGGATGTATTCTGTGTTCCCATAATTGCTTATTTCAGATTTATCTCCCGCTTTAAAAATTGGTATTGCATAACCACATTTCAAAAGGTTTGGAAATTTGCCTGACGAGAAAGAATAATTAAAAATATATAATAAAGAGTGTTTTAAAGATAGAAACTGGTAGTAATTTATCAGGTCATGCAATTTTTTAAATTTTCTCTCGTTTAGAGATAAAAGCTTTTTAATAAGACTTAGAATTAATCGAAACGTTAGATATGCTTAAAGTAGAAGGCATGCAGGGAGGATCGTATTGATTGTTTTGATTAATGTAGACGGTAGAAAAAATAAGAGGAGGAGTTCATTTACTTATCAGTCATAATATTTGGATGTGAAATATTCCTCGCCAGTAGTATATAGACAAACATTTTAATTACGATAAGATTTACTTAAATACTCTTACCGATTTCAAACTTAACGAATATTAATTTTTCGGTTTTCAGTGGCAACAATCTGAAGACTTCGGTCTGAAAAAAGAGATACGCACGCATATGTATAAATTGCGTGAAGAAAGATTACGTAATTTCTATACAACAGGAATCATGGATACGACCGGATTCGAATCAACAAAAACCCCACTAACTCCAATTCATGGTGATTCGCTTGCTGATCAAAGTTTCCAAAGCTTCAAAACGAAAGAGATACGCGACTCCGAGAGTCCATGCCGAGATTTTGCTGTTTCACGCAGTGGCTTTACCGTTCCAGACACTTCTGGCTGGAACATTGTTACATCTTCTGAAGTCAGCCCAGATGGAAGGGCTCGGAAAACGGAGAGCATTGCTACTACTGAAGGTATCGAAATTTCAGCTTTTTCGAATTCGTATTTATTTAACTTAACACCATAAAATTTTTATAATATTCATAGGAGTTCAAAAACTGCCGGGAGGACGCTCAGAGTTTGCGGGGAAAAACGAACATGTAACGAAGGTCGCTCATCAGGGAGATGATCGTAACTTTGTGAAAACAGCAGATGAAAGCTCTGCCTCCCGGTTTCACGAACAATCAGTCGTGGGCGACGAAAACTCTGGAAAAGTGGAAACTAAAAGCAGTACCACAACATCTTCGTCTCATATGAAAACATCACGCTTTTCATCTACAAATAACAATGATCCTCTTGTGGACGCTGATCATGAACACATTGTAAGGGAATTTGACAATCTCATGGATACAGCGAGAAAGAGTACTGAACGCGAACGTCAGCAACGCATCCAAGAACAGTACACTCAGCAAAGGCGCCTCGAAGAGCATCAACATCAACAACGAATCCAAAACGAACGACACTCGATTGATAACTCAACTAACGCACAAACTCTAACCAATCAACGAAACGACAATTTGATCAGTCAACATGAATCTAAAAACATTGAAAAAGAAGTCGATTTACTGGCTGCTCAGCCAGGTGTTATAATTTCTCGTACTGTTGATTACCCTGATCCAAATACTAAGGTGATTACGGAGACGAAACGACTGCCGGATGGCACCACAGTTACAAGCCGCAAGTATGAAACGAAGTCTGCAAGTTCGAAATCATTCAAAAGCTCTTCAAACCAGCAACACAGTACTACATCGAGAACTGTGGTAGAAGATCGTGCTCAACGCAGTCATGTCGAGTATCTTAAAGACGACGAGATTGATCAAATCCGTAAACAGCAAAAGCAGCAATATACCATTCCTAAGGAAACAGAAAGTATACAAAGAAACAATCGTTCTGAGAGTGTGGCATCTGAAACAACAATGCGTAGAAGTTCTGTTAAAAATGTTGATAACACCGATATGACCTCTCATCGTGAAACCGCGAAGAATCAGGTTGAAGACTTCCATATAGATAACACAGCGCATCACACAGTTAAAAAAGATTTAAATCAACAATACAGAATCCAAGATTTCATTGACGGTGAACGAGAATATCAATCTCAACCTCGATACCACGAATCTCCTCAGCATCACATTAGCTCAGCTACAACCCGAACTGAGCGACTCACAACTAACCGTGAAGTCAAAACTGACAAAACGACGAAGGACTTCAAGGAGCCAATGCCAGCCGCAGGTAAACCTTCCTATAATGTGCAAAAGCCTAGCACCCAGCAAAGTCCGACACGAACCCCAGAGCGAACATCTCCGGCGAAAGACAGATATCCAGTATCGTCAACTGAAACACCTAAACATTATTCTCATGAACATCAAATACCTATCGATGTATCTAAGCCCGACAAAGTTTCTGGAGCTCCATATAAAACTGAACCGGTTTCAACTCAGCCAGCTGGTAAGCCTTCTTATCAACCAGCGGCAGGCAAACCATCCTACCCTAAGCCTGTAGACCATAAACAGACTACTGAAAACACACAGAAATCGAACGAATATCGTGAAATTCGAGTTGAACACACAACAACTAAGAGCAACCTGGACGATGAATTCCGCTCGCCGATTCAACATCAAAGAACAGGTGATACCCCAATCCGAAGTATGGACTATCCCTATGAACCACGTCAAGAGGCCAGTACGCCGAGATCCCAGTCATCATATCCGTATAGGTATCCGAATGAAGAACGGAATGTACCAGTTAATACAGCATCGAATTCGCGGGATATAACTGTGACATCTAGCGTAACTAAAACATACTCACAGCAGCCAGAATATCAAGGAGCTGGGCATCCGAAAATAAAGACCTCCAACAATAACCAATATTATAGCCCACAGTTGCCGAATGATTCAAAATCAGGCTATACACCTAGCCAACCTAATTACGAGTCGCCGCAGACTGACAAAAACTATTTCCGAAAAACTCAGCCAGTTCCAAATCCAAAATATGGCTCTGAACAACTGCCGCATGATCAGCAAAAGCCCGAAGCAACAAGACCTAATGAGCGCCAAATACCTATAGCCCAGGCTGATAAGCCAGAGTATCCGCAGCACCAGTATCCTGCTGGTAAGCCCAGCTATGTAAGCAAGCAACAAGCAGATACACACTCTTCTTCTCCCAGAGAGCCTCCTAAAAGGCCAACTCAGCGTGAAATTCCTATCGACAGTGAAAGAAGAGAAAATAAATATGAGCACCCGGCTGGAAAACCATCCTATGTAGTCGGGTCAAGGCCAGAAGACGATAGACGTCAACCTCAATACGATATCACAAATAAACTGCAGTACGTTCGCAGGCCTAGTGAAGAAAGTCATGTCAGTACGGATACCATCCGCACCAACCAAACATATACTACAAATCGAATTAGCGTTGAAGTTGACGCTGCACATGATGCCTTTGCGCGCTCTTTACGGTGTGCTTCGCCGTCCGACCGTAATAGTGTGAAATCATTCAGGAATAGTAGCGCATCCATCCGAAGTAGCACCAGTCCAGGTAAATACTCGCCCCGTGGTCGAAAACCACAGCGTAGTCCATCTCGCGAGAGCCTAACATATTCAGAGTCCAGCAAGATCAGCAGCAGTACTGTAACAAAGGAAAGATCCGACTCACAAAAGGAAACCATTCGATCAAGGAAAACAGACGAGAATGCTCCAAAAAGAAAGCCATCAAATGAGCGCCTGAGCCCTGCGAAAACCCAACCCATGGGAACTAAAGAAACCAAGCGCCAAACTGAAGCAAGTAAGTCACCAAACAAACCTTCAGTTGTTTCGAAACCAAAAGATGAACGTTCTACAATTTCACCAATCCGCCACGTAACTCAACCACGAGACAGCCGATCCAGTGAAAGAATTGACTCAACCACTTCTACAACGGATAGTGTTCGTCATGTAACTACTGCAACAAAACAAACAGTAGACTACTCAGGTGAGAAAAAGGCCCCGCCCAAATCAACTTGTAAAGTTCAAACGAAACCAAGTCAACACCAGTCTTCAAAAACAACTCGATCACCTGATCGAAAAACCAAACCCAATTCTAATATTACTCAAAAAACAAAAAACATCCCAGTCCATAGTCCCCATATACAGGCAAAACCACAGAACAAATCCCCAACAATTGGCATGAATCGAACTGCAACCAAAACTGAAAAGCAACCAACTTCTCCAATTAATGCGTTGACTAGCCGTAATACACGTTTTACACAATCAGTAATTGACAAACAGTCAAAGGAATCAAAAAGAAGTCCTCAAAAAATATCGAAAGAGCCCTATCCTGATGTTTCGAAAGGTAGCTACAAAATAAAAAGGCTTCTGCTGCATGATCGCTAATTGTCCTGCTGCTAACGAGAGTTTTTGCTTAAACATATTAACGCTTTCATGAATTTTAATTTTTTCAGACCTTTCCTTTGCAATGATGTATAAGACCAGTTTTGCGTATGTCTCACACAAGTAAAAGTGGCAAAAAATATAAACGAAAATCCGCTGGATGCTTATGTCGCCCAACCTTCTCTTCACAATCTAACCTCTTGAACTATCCGTTTAAGAAAGTTCTTACCTTCAATTTACTACTCAAATTCACACACATAACATCTACATATGTTTTTACACATGCTTTCTACCAAAAACAAAAGTATCACTTTTTAAATATGACATTATTTGGTTAAATACTTAAACTAGGTTTAGCTAACACTTATGCAGGAAACATGTAGATCAGCCTCTTTATCCAATTGAAAATTTTCGACACCGACTGACAATTTGAACTAATCACTTTAAAAAGAGTATTAAGTACCTCCGAAACGTAGATGAGTCTTTTATAAACAGTTAATCAATGTTTCTGATTTTAGTTTCGAGACCGCGACATTCATCACCTGAACGTTTCTCGAGACCACATAAAACAGATCGGGAATCGCCGAGAAATGAAAGCGGATATCCACCGAAAGAAGTTCCCGCTCACTGCCAGCCAGCGGTGGGTATTCCTTCGAACTATCCTGCATCCAGCAAGTTTAGAAAAACTGTTGAAAAGGAAAACATTTCGGTCGGTGAAAATAAACCATATCCCCATGGCCCTAAAGCTCACGATGCAACGCATACCAAAAAGTCGGATGACGAAGGTTTCGAGCCAGAATCACCGCGATCTAGCTCACCAACTAGTTCCGTGAGTGATCTAGTTTACCATAAGGGCTTGGAGAAACCAGACCACACTAAACAGCAGCAACGGAAAATTACACACCACAATACAAACGTGGATGAGTTTATAACCAGAGAAACTGAATACGTTGAGAACACAAGGGATCGAAATACGACGAGTGTATGTGACGAGAATAGAAAACACAAGAAATCATCTCCTTCTCCTGAGCGCAAGCAACCAACGCAAACCGACAATCTTCCACAAGTATGCAATGACGAAGAAATTGATTCAGACATACCTTACACTTCACAGCTCGGTGGGGTAACAGATTCGCCTAAAACAGAGCATATTTCTAAAGACTCCCCTCAACATATGTCTAAATCGCCAGAGTACAAGCAACCATATTCTGATACGTATGATTACTCTTCCGATGGAGACGATCATAAAGTAATTCCAGAGACGGAAAAGGTGCGTAAGCCCTTTTATCTTATTGAACCAGATCCGCAAGCTGAAGACGGCCCCGAAGAGCCTAAATCTAAACCAATCCTTAAAAGAAGTGAAACGTATGAGGAGAGATGCAGAAAGATTTTAGGTATGGTTCGCTCTGAAGTAAATGAAGTAAGTGAAACTAATTCACAAAGCCAACCAAAAGACCGTGAAACTACTGATTTTATAACGGCCGAACAAACAATCGAAGAAGATAATCGGCGTCCGGAAAAACTGAAGTCAAGTCCAACATCAACTAATCCACGAAAATCAACTCCGAAAGAAAAGGAGCCGGTAGATCGAGGATATTCTCCTACACGTAGCCCCGAAAGGTTATCCCATCAATACTCTAAAAAAGTAGATTCATCTATAAAAGAAACTCAGGACACTTCTCCGAAAAGAAAAAATCAGCCCCGGTCTTCAGAAATGAGTCCAGAAAGAAAACAGCCCAGCCAATTTCCCCAAAACGACAAAACAAGGTCATCTGAAAATCCGAAAGACCAGCAATGCAAGTCACCAAGAACTAGCCCTACACGCAAAAGTAAGCCTGAGCTAAAGAACGTCCACCGAGAAACAAGTCCATCGCCAATCAGAAACAAAAAATTGCCGCACAATCAATCTCCGAACAGAACGGATAACATGGGAACCCGCTCAGATCATAGTAGAACACAAAGAACACCACAGAATACTTCCAACCCGTCTCGAAGGAGGCTGTCTCCTGATAGAAAGAGAGAATCTCCTGAAGTAGATAATGTAGAAACAAGCACTACTGAAATTATTATAACCACATCGAGGAGACCTCTAGCATCACCAGAAATGAGTCCCACAAGAAAGGTTTCAGTCAATTGCTCGCCCGAGCGACAATCGATTAAGAAAATCACTACGGATGGTAGATCAAAACAGCGTGCCTCGCCAAAATTAACACAACATCCGTTAGAATCAAAAGAATACACTGATGCCGCTCAAAACAAAACAAAACTATCTGGTTACAGTCCAGTTAGAAGTCCTGTTTGTAGTCCTGCTCGCAGCCCTGCCATCAGTCCTACCCGTAGTCCTGTTCGCAGTCCTGTTCGAAGCACTATTAGCAGCCCTGTTCGCAGTCCTGTTCTCAGTCCCGCTCGCAGTCCTGTTCGCAGTCCTATTCGTAGTCCTGTTCGTAGTCCGTCTCCAAGTACAAAATATACGCAGAACGTCACAGTAGTTTCTCAACATACCGTTAAGAACAGATCGCCATCGCCACAACCTGGAACGAATGCGAACGAACCACGGTCTCGCCCCAATCACATTACAACTGCGAAAATTCAAATATCTCCTGCAATCGGGACGAAACTTAGTAGGTCGGAAATCAAAAAGTCAACCAAAACGCCACAAAGAAAAACCAACGAAACTCCGAAGCACCCGGTTAAAAACACATCTCCGACTAGGAATGCTAAATCCACTGTGCCACGAAATAACCCTGTCCAACCAAATGCTGAAAAGCTGAGACCAACTTCAAACATCAAATCAACTAAAACCGATAAAACTGTGTATACTGAAGAGTACGAGCCGGAAGAATCAAGTACAGAAGCGCCAAGCGATACCGAAGAAGTTACGACAGTCATAGAAACGATAACTACAAGACGGCTGCCAAGTAAGGATCAGTCAGCAAGAAAATATACCATCACTGATCGCAAAGAATCGGCGCCAGTGTATAAATCTACGACCGTGGAGAAAGATAAAATGGTAAGGTCGACAAGCGAAAGTATCATCAAAACCAAAACCTTCCCTGATAAGCCGCAAAGCAATAGTCCGGTCGAAACAGATTCTCCGAGGAGGAAATCTATAGATAAAAAGCGTCCGGTGAAGTGCATGGCAACCAAGACAATCAATTTGACAGCAACTGATAATATAATTGATAGCAAGGACATGGAGAATGTCATTATTGACATACAGCAGGCGAAGAGCTCAAGAGAACCCTCGCCCAACCGACTTGTGCCATTGCCTGTACGAAACGATGAGGGCACTGGCATTCCGCGCTATCCTGACACAGTTCAGGAACCGGAAGAAGAAACCCGTCGACGACCGAAAGTGAAGGATATTCCAATTTTTGAAGAGGACACAAATGATTATGTTCGATGCCATATAAGTGAGGTAAGGGAACATGACGAGAAGAAAAAGAAAACAACGGTGTACCACGATGAAGAAGAAACTGACAAAACTGTTAGGCACATGCGAAAGGAGTCTTCGCCTAGGCGGATTTCGCCTCATAAACATGTACCATTGGAAACCGATGATGACTACCGCTTAAGTGTCCATGACAAAGTGGCCAAATTTATATCGACTGCTGAAAAAGTGAAGCAACCTAAGCCATCGGCTCCCTTTCAACGGGAATCCCGCCCAGATGATACTGAACATGACGATTGTCTATTGAGTGTTAACGATAAAGTAAATAAATTTCTGACGACAGCGGAAAGTATCACAAAACCTGTGAAATCGAGTGATGCCAGTAATCGCCCACAACGGATCGATATAGGCGAAATCGATGGTGAGCTTAAGAATGACGAATGCATATTGACGGTGTCAGAAAAGGTGAATAAGTTCACTACCTCTTCCGACATGCTAATAGATGATGCGCCTCAGAGAGCACCACAGCTAGTAGCCAAAATTGAAAGGCAAATTTCTCGCAAGGATGATACACCAAGTGACACTGAGGAAGAAGAGCCTGAGAAAACTAAGGAAACATCAGTAATTACAGTCATCACTACACGCACTAATCAGTTCGAGCGTCCAAAAGTTGCCGATAAACCACGTTCATCAAAAGCCGTCATTCCCAAAAGCGCTGAGGTGGTGAAAAAAGCAAAGGCCGTGTTTGAGAAAGACGTTACGTCCCCAAAACAGAGGGATATACTAGGCAGGCCTTCAGTGTGGGATGGAAATCGACCTGATACTGAAGTCAGACTCGAGGATATTGGGGTGCATAAGCCATTTGATGATGAAACTGAAGAGATACTCAAGCGCGAACGTTCTCGTTCGCGTAGCCCTGGTGACGCTGAAAACGTGCCAAACAAATACCAAGAAACCACAACTCGCACTACATCAAATATTTTAACGGACTCAGTTTCATCAAAGAAACGATTGTTTGAGGACCGTATAGCTTCAAAATCTACTACGACAAAAACCACAATCAAACAAAACATGCAACATTCCATCAAACCATATTCTTCCAAGGATTCTAACCAACCGAAGGAAAAAACTAGACCAGGAAAAATAAGCTCACGGGAATTTCCACCTACAAAATGCAACAAAAAAGAAGCCGGCGTCCCCGACTTCGATGATGAAGGATATATCGAAGAAGTCACACATAAAATGACAACTTCTAAGCACATTCAAAGAGAATCGCCATTTCGACGTCTTGATTACTCATCACCCGAACGCGACAGCATATCACCGAGGCCTCCAGCTTCCAATAAACCATTAACGTCAGGGTCGCATACAAACTCAAAACTGACACAGAAACCCCGCGAGCCATCCTCCATCAAGCCTTCAGTTACACAAAAACCAATTAAGTCTCACCCGGTAGGACAGCGACCCTCGTATATGGAACCAACTGTGTGTTCTTTGGAACATCGGCGTGATTCTTTGGAAACAACACGAGCAACTTTACGGCCAGACACAGATTCAGAGGATAACTTAGACTTGCCACATTCAGTACATCCGGGTGGTGATTCTCCTGCCCCAACTTCTTCAATCCCTTCGTACATGGAACACACAATAAGCTCCATTGAGCATCGAAGAGATTCATTGGAAGTAACGAAATCGCACTCCAGAAGAACGTCACATGAATCCTTGCAAGTTATTGAAAGTCAACCGAAGTCAGCAAAGTTTGGAGTTGAGCTTAAACGAACAGACCAGCATGATTCGAAACCACGCAGGAAAAGCAGTAGCAATGATGTTCCTCCTATCGAAGAAATCTTTGATTTAGAACTGCTTGAGAAGATGTTGGAGACAGTGGTGGGATATGAGATGCGACGTAGGATACGGGCTCAAATTCGCATCGTGAAGAGAATGATAGAGGAAGGCAGTTTGCAGAAAAATGTCACTACAACAACGACAACTACGAGTGTAACGAGAAGGGGCTCAGATCTTTCTCCCGGCCGGAAAACTGAGACAAGTCCTAGTCGGCTAGTAAACTTGAAGAAGAAAACTCATACCTCCACTCCGGAATCCAGATCTACCACAAACCAATTTATTGAAAAGGAGTCTCGCCACATAGCTCACCACGAGACGAAGTCTACTATTCGTGAACGTAGCCCGCAGGGAGTAGTTCGAACTGTCACAACCACTACAGTAAAGAAGTCTGGAGAGAAAGGTCCAACTAAAAAGCCTGTTACCCCGCGTGATGAAAAGCCAGTTTGGGCTATTAAGAATATTCTTAAAAAACCAAGTGAGCACGAAAGGACAACGGTGAAACGTACGACACCGAGCAAAACGGAGAGACAGTTCATACAGAAAGATGACGCTGACTGCATCATTTCCAGCTATGGAATCGGACCAACCGACGACGATGGAAAGCCATTGTTTGGCATTCGCGCTTTAAAGAAAAAGCCTCAGCAATCTGGTGAAACTAGAAAAGGTATGAATAGGGTTAGCTAGGATATGCAGTGTTCATTCACTGATAACAAATCTAACAGACGAGATGGGAGCAAAATAACAATTTCAAATCAAAGCACATGTGAGATCTACACAAAAAATAATGAGTGATTCGAAAAACAAGGCAACCGCTAATGAATATTAAAAATTGTAAAATTTCCTATAATGTTTTCAGCCCAAATTCATTTTCACATCACCAAATAACGAAATCATGTACATCACACACACTAACTCCATTTTACGATGAATATTTTTTTTAATAGTCATATGCTTAAACTCGTTGCTTGCTTAACAAGCATGTTTAGAACTTTTTTTGATTATGGTTTTCCTGATTTCACCAACAGTTACCGGAAGTGTAGTGACGGAAAGCTATTATTCGGAAAATGGGAAAACGCCGGTTGGCGAACGAAAGGTTCTAGTGTACTCGAACGACCCCGACGACATTACTGACTACGAACAGACTCTCGATCAAACATCCAAAGGTGACATCGTGGCTCGTGAACGACTTTCGAAAGACGGAATAACAAGCATCACGCGAGTGCAGAAAATTGGAAAAACTAAGGGAGCGGAGGTGAGAACTATTTCTTAAAATAAATAGCCATTTATACATACTAACCTATATTTTCATAAATACAGAAAAAAATTAAGAAGAGTTTTCTAAATATAATAAGAAATTTAGCGAAAAAATTGAAAATCAATGGATAGTGAGAAAGCAAGAAAATATGACAATACAGAAAGCAAAATTGATTTCGTTGTCAGCACTAGTCATATTTTGTATTGTTATATTAAATATAACGTCTTTTTGCATTGAAGGGAATGGTCTTTAGTTTCCCTTTAAAATACGATATTTTTTGATACCAGAGCACTTGAATAAACAAAAACTGATGCGTATGCTAAACTATGCTGAATAGCTCCATTTACTAAAATATTTCTTATAACAAAATAAAAATTTTAGTTGAAAGATTTGCCAGCTTTAACTGACGGGGAAAAAAGAAGCGTGAAACAATCGAAGGTGGTTCGAAGGGGATCTGTGAAGGAAATGAGTGAGAAATTCACTCGAAAAGGTTCGACAACATCAACAACTTCAACAACCGAAAAAAGTACTATTGGCTCATATCCGAAGGCGGGTTTAATTCTGCGAACTCAGAACTACAGTAGCACTGGTAAGTAGTATAGCATTGCTAAAAAAATATCAAAATCTAAACGTTATATTTGGTCGAAGATTTTATTTATAAAACATACGTTCTTTGGCCTGTAATTATAGAAAATGACGATCCTTTTGACGAATGTAATCTTGAAATTCGAACAACTAGGAAATCCTCGCGAACTCAATTAGTGGCTGAGAGTGATAGCGAAGCAGAACAGCGGCTTGTAACAAAAACAACAAAAACATTTCTGAATAGTAATGGGGAGAAAGTGACTGGAGTTGCCGATGTTTTGGATCGAATGAGAAATGCTGATAATGGTAAGGACCGATACGAATCGATTTATCAATAGACAATTCGTTAGAATTCTTATTTTTTCATACTAATTATAAATAGTAATCGAAATAGCTACACTTTCGTGATCCTTTCTCATTTAGTGAGTCCTCAAGTGAGTGCGTAACAGGTTGAGTTAGTTATATAGGCAATGATATCTATGACTAGACATCAGGCTTAAAGCTAGTTTAGTTTTGTGTAGTATTAGTAGTACACTTTATTAGGACTTTATAATACCCATTAGTTTATAAGTTATAGATGTTAGTAGCTACGCTTTACAGCAATACTAAAAAGTCAATGAACGTAAGTTTATATAATGACATAACTTTGTTGCCGCTTGCTCTTAGATTGACAAAGAAATACAACTACAACTTGCGTCTACACAACTTAACTTAAAAACTAACTTAACGGGAGCCTTAACCTAAAAATTAGTCTTCTTAATAAATAATATTATATTTGAAAAATATTCAGCTGTCCCCTTCTCACCAGATGTGTTTAAGAAAATCAATATTCAATATCATTGTTTCCCCTGATGATAAATTTCCCGCAATAGTAATTTTAACGAACAAGCTGAAAGAAACGTGAATGTCACTACGCAATGTCATCGAGGCTCTTACCGTACTGTTTTCAGCAAAGTAGAATATTTACTCCTGTACCGCAAAATATCAATGAATATGTCAATACTGCGCCCAGAGTGGGAAACATCGTTTCGGAACTGAATAGCAAAACATCTCAAAGCTTAGACGGTATTTCAAACAAAGTTCTCAAAATCTGACCTCAATCTTCAAAGCAGAAAGCAACGGACAAATAAACAACTTTCGTCCCATCACACTTTCGTCTAACTCCCAAATATAAGAAATTTTTTACCTCTGCTCTTGTCCCCAAATTCCAATTTGACTTTGAACGACAGAAATCTACTGAGCAGGTCTTCTTGTAACTGCATAGTATAGACGCCTGCTACTTCGAATTACAGAAAGCTATATTGACAAGTCTCCATTATTGTTATTGAAAAAATATGTTGTATGTTATTGAAAAAAAACAAACAAACACCAAATGGCCCTGTTTAGCTGGAAAGAATAAACTGCACGTACTAAACTGGCGTGAAATGATTGGAGACATGTGTCAATGCCATCTGCATTTTCAAAGAGAAATCAACTTCCCAGCAATTGTTATGCTATGAAGTTAGTACAATGCCTGCTTAATTTCAAGCTAAGTTTTCGCCGAAACAAATTTCACGTGAAATTTTGTATGAACATTTTGTATGAAAATTTCACGTGAAATCGAAAACGGTACTAAGCTTTAGGCAGTAATCACAAAGATCGGAGCGGCTGGTTGGTTAATAAATGCAAACTAGCGACTGAACGTAAGAATATTCCGTACTGGGCAATGCAGCAATCTCATAGAACGCGGGCGCGTGAGGAGGAATATAAAGAGCTCAGAGAAGACACTTCACAGACAAAAGAAAGCAGCCGGGGGGAAAAAACCGGTCTGTGAAAAAGAAACAACTATAGTGCGGGGTCCGCACCGGACGCGGAGGTTCTACCAAATAGTCCGAGACATGACGCAGTACATACCACGCTGAACGTACTGCAAGGACAAAGGGGGTAATCTGATCACTGGTCCTGAAGGCATTCTGTTGTGGTGGGAAGTGTACTTTATTGAATAGCTAAACGGTTAGCTTAACGAAGAATTGGAGACTCCACCAATGCAAGAAGAAGACCTTATGGTGCTGCCACCAGGCATAAAAGAGGTACGAAGAGCCATAAGTCGGCTGAAATCTAACAAAGCCCCTGAAGTCGACAGCATACCAGATGAGCTGATTAAACATAGAGCGCACACGTTGTACCAAGCAATTTATGAAATTATGTTGTACGTAAAGCTGAGTACACATAGAGCCACGTCAACGATTGCCGTTGGCCCTTTCGTCTACACAGAAACAGATTGGCATCAATGGCTTGGAGCCAAGGCATTGGATGCAGTTAGGGTTGAGTGTCATTATACACCTAGTGATTGACAGCGATTAAATTAGTGTTGTAAAGTAGAACGCATTTCTACACCATACACTATCTTCGACAATATACAAAAAAAAAAACACAGCCTAGCTCAACACACTAGTCGGTATTAATGGCAGCCAACTCGACCAACTGTCCACACTACAACGAAGTCCCAATGTCAATACATCGCCAACGCTTTGATGTTACCGCCGGCAGAGCGAACGGCAACTAAGGCCAACGCCAAGGTTGGCTCTTCGTACATACTAAGTGAATCCGAGCCAACGAATGGCTTGGCCGTTGTTTTGGTCCTATGTGTCTTTGGCTTAAGAAAACATGAAGAGATGTTAGAAGAATGGCGCAAAAGTATAATATGCCCCTAGCATATGAAAGGTGCAGCAACTATAGGGGTATAACATTATTAGGACTTCCCATAAAATATTCTCCTCTATCCTGCAAATCTCAACTGAACATCAAAGCTTCTGTTGTACAAGATTATAGTCTTGCCAGTATTCACGTATGTATCCGAGACTTGAGTGCTCCGCAAACGACACACTGACCTCTTAGCCGCGTTCGAGAGGAGAGTCTTGCGGAGAATCGTTGGCTCCATATGTGAAGAAAAGCAATTCCGGAAACGCTACAACTATTAGTTGTACGCTATCAATCTAGAAGTCAATATAAAAAATAAGCATTGATAAAAATATTGAAAAATTAGTGGTACTTTACTAAACCAAAATAACAGCCGTCACAGCTATTAATTAAAATATGGGTAGTTTAACACATTATACTTAAGGCATGAATAAAAGACGATTAGATACGATCTATGACCTCTAAATGTGAAAAATATCAATTTTTAAAGTATGAAACTGAACATTTTATGGACATTTTTTTTCAAAATATATTATAACTGTAGAACCTGATAGAATTTTTTAAATATTTTGTTAAAGATATACTGGCTAATAGAATCCAAAATATATATGTTTCTTTCCAAAAATCATGGTTGACTAGCGTTATTAGTAAAAAAATTTTCCTTAATTTTCAGTTGGGGAAGAAGGCGATACGGCTGAAGATAGGGAAGCACGATCCCTGCTAAATAAGTTCCTTGGTGCAAGCGTTCTTATGAGCGGTGTAGAAACAATGGTGCCGAAAGAGGTCATTACTCGAACTGTCGTAGACACTCCTAGTAAACGCGAGGTAAGACATTAATAATTTATTTTTCCCATGCAATAGCTATACAAAAAAAAAATGCAAAAGTATCGCATTAAATCGAAATTTTCAATGGGGAAGCTTCGTCAGCTGGCTGCAAAAATATTCTTGACGCAAAATTCAAATATAATCGCTTATTATAATACATCGCAAAAAAATATATTTCCACTGAAATTAAATTTTCATGGATAAATTTAGAGATGCTATAGATCTTGACTTTTTCCGATACGCGCAACAATTCGCAGACAGTTTTAGCATTTGATTAATGTTGAAGTTTTCCGTTGGCTTTGCGCGGTTCATTGATTTGATCTTCTGATGTTTTCAGTTTGTTATTTGAGTTTTTATTAAATTCGATAAACTAAGAAAATCAGTCGTGATATTGAGTTCTGCTATAAAGTTTTAAATCCACTAAAAATAGTTCTTGTGTGTGACCGTGAATCACCCACTACCCTTAGCATTTTACTACGTGGGCAAAATTATATGCGACGTCAGATTCAATGTCGTCCAACATAAGGTCAAGTGTTTTGCGATCTAGTCAAGTAGACTGACAAATCGGTTTGGCTTGAGATGTCTTGTCTCAGTCATGGCATGCTTCAGAAATAAAGTAGTTGCGCCATCATCAATCCAGAGGATTGTTATCGGAAGTGTATAATTAAAGCACACTTCAGTTTTTCGGGAAATAATTTGACACGAACCAATCAACAATTTACTCGCAAATAGCAAGCACAACTGTTCTATGCGCGTGGTGCCTGATAAACAAATGAGCATCAGCGCTGATTCAAATGTATGCGCTTTGAAAGAATGGATTTAACGTGTGAGTCACACTTTAATTGGCACATGCTATCACGTGAAATGCAGGACCATGCAAATACTAAGATTGTTCGTTGATTACATCGTCAATGAGTGAGTAAATTCAAGATACGGAGATATTTTTCAAAGACGATGGTGTTGTGTCGAAAGCAACTAAATGTTTACGTTTAGGTTTTAAGTGTGTTGTGGGAAAGTAGATTTATGTTTTTGAGGAAACCATATAGTCCTTGATATGTAGCCAATACATCTGCATAAAATATCGCCGAGAAATGGTGAAAAGATTAAATCTTGAATTTAATGATTGCTTGGATAATACAATAACTATTTTTCCGTGTTTAAAAAATGCTTTTTAAAGTTTGCTAAAGAATCATAAATCAGAGACTGTGAAACGAAAAAAATACTCAATCTCCAACATAGTATGGCTTATGCGGCAGATTTTTTTCCCCGGACTCATTTATGTTGCCAATTGGCTCTGATTGGGTAGTATTATTTTGTCTTATTTATTATTATTTCTTTCATGCATGGAAATGAAACTTCATAATAGATACTCATCAATATATTCGGGTGCAGAAGCGATCGAAAACCGTTTTTACAAAAAAAAACAGCTTTTGAATATTTTGATGATTTGTAAGATTCGCCATTTTTTAAAATTATTTCTTTAACCTTTTCAGTCCTAATGCCCATATTTATGTAGACTAACTTCTACAATTTCTGTCAGTGTTTTACACTATTTATAGAAGAGACCGAATCTCTAACAGAATCGCAAAAGAGTCACCTTTCATTGAAGCATACTCATGTTATAGCCGCTCCAAAAACAAAGCTTAGCATCAGTTTATCAAATATCACCAGCCAAAAGTTGCTTTGTTGGTCGGCTTTACACATCTCCACTTAGTTCGGGAAATTTTAGCATTAACAAGGATCAGCTCAACAGTTAGGTTGGTGCGTTTTGTTGCAAGTATTACTATGGATTTTCTGTGTTTTGACAGCATACAGCACCTTAAACGAGTATAATATGAACAAAATATTCAAAGGTTTTCATCCATCCGCGACTTTTGACGCCATATCTGCGA
Source organism: Nemotelus pantherinus (assembly GCA_963978885.1). Classification (NCBI taxonomy): domain Eukaryota; kingdom Metazoa; phylum Arthropoda; class Insecta; order Diptera; family Stratiomyidae; genus Nemotelus; species Nemotelus pantherinus. The sequence goes on along the minus strand of OZ022265.1, from coordinate 80,545,702 downwards.
AAATGATGATAAGCGAAAGGAAAACATAAAACAGTTCATAGCGGTGATGTGATAGCGCCTTGTTCTGCGCCTCCGCGTTCTGAAAACTCGGGTTGAGTTGAGATGTATGTAAAAACCTACTGGGTCTGATATGGGCAGGTACCAACGAATTTCGAACCCGCTGTGTGATCGGTTCATGAGTATCCGTCGTAAAAATTATCAGAGATCAAAAGTATTAGTGTTAAAAAGTATCAATAAGAAAAAGTATCAGTGACAGAAAGTATCTGATAAAAGTATCAGTGACAAAGAAGTGGCAGTATCAACTTGTACTCGATAAATATTTTTTTTTGTCGCAACACACCTCTAACTCACAAACTCAAAACCTAACACATTAAAAAACGCTACCCACCAAACTACACAAGCTCCAGAGTTTGAGCAACAAATACGAGGATAGAGCCAAAAGTAATGATAGTCAATATAAACCAAGGTGATTAAACTTAAAAAAATATTTATTTTTAAACATAGCTTCTAACAAGTCATTACATTAATGAGTTCTTTAGTTGCAAAATGAGACTGAAAGGTTTTTGAAAACTTTTCAGAAACAGCAAAAAACTATATTTTCTTTCCTGGTCAATATATCAAACCAATTTTTTTTTTAATAAATTGAAAATAAAAAACTGCACAATATTACAAATTTTCATAAACTATGGATTATGTTAAATATTAATTAATTCGCATTTACAGTTCATCAGGTCGCGTTTTGGAACGAAATCGCCTTCAGGTGTGGTTTTGGAACAAAACTTCATGTTGGAGTCGGGTTTTGGAACAAAACAAAAACAATTATATATTTTTTAATTTTTTATTTTTGCCTGTAATTTTTGTTTTACAGAAAGTAGGTGCCTATCTTAGAACATAACTTAAAAAAACAATTATACAGAAATAAGTTTAAAAACATGGAAAAGTGAGCAGCAAAAATATTGTGTTAAACATTTTTTTTTTCGTCAATAATTACTTCCGCATCCCAAATATCGTTCTCTGTAAGATTATTATAATCTATACGACGATAAAAACACTTGTTGGATTCATCAGTTTCATCCTCCGAATCTATATTTTCTAAAAAATAGAAGCAAAATGACACAACTTCAGTCAACGCACACATTTAATGTGTCGGCGCACGATTTCTAAGAACAAACATGTGAAGTCGCAATCAGTATGGCCAACTTTGAAATATTTCTTATCATTCTAGAAAAAGCCCGCTTAATTTAAAACAAGATTAATAATAAAAATAACCATTTAAAAATATGTGACGAACAGAAGTTTAGCCTTTTCTTAAAGTTAGAACATTAGGTCGGTTTTTGGAAAAAATAACAAGAACCGTTTCCAACATTGCTAAGGTTTGAGTCGCTTTTTGGAACCAAACCGTTCAAAATATTAGACGCCATTTTGAAAGAAAAAATCTCTGTTCAGGTCGCGTTTTGGAAATAAGGCTGTTTTTCAAATCACTTTTTAAGGCATTTAGACTGGGTTTGGGATAAAATAAAGTGCACAAATCGATTCCTGAGAAGATTTCCTATAAGAAATGGTGTTTAACTCAGTTTCGTAAAAAATCGCTTGAGTCTCATTTTGCAACTAAACAACTCAATTTAATCCATCTTTTTTCCAAACCCGGAGTACCCTTAGACATTTTTTTTGTCTTTACTCTCCCAAAACCCCCAAACAGCGACCATAACTTCGCTATTATCTTCAAATTTCCATGAGCCGAGGAAAGAGGTAGATGTCACTGGGAGCTAGATCTGGCGAAAAGGGTGGATATTCAAGCAGCTCGAATCCTGTTTCTTGAATTGCAGCCTTGTGAACCGGTGCGTTGTCTTGACGAAATAGCACTCCGGCTCGCAGTTTGCCGCGTCTTTTTTCCTCGATTGCCTCCCGCAATCTTCTTATTTGGTCTGCGTAGTAAGAGCCTGATATAGTGGATTCCTTTTCCAAATATTCCACCATAATAATTCCTTCAGCGTCTCCAAAAAACTGATGCATTACGTTCCCTGACGAACTCGACATCTCGAACTTCTTCGGCATCGTTGAAGAGGGTCGCTTCCAGGTCATCGATTGCTGTTTGGTTTCTGGATCAAAATGGTGGATCCAAGTCTCGTCCATGGCTACGAAACGTGACAAAAAGTTCTCCAGATCTGCCTGGAACTTTTCGAGATTCACCCTCAGAGCTCACGTTTCCACTGAGTAACTTCGCAGCGAATATAGCTTTGAAATTTTGACGTCGAGTATCAAGAGTGTCCATGGTCAATAATTGTAAGCGGTTTTCATAAGGAGGTAAGCGAATAGGACCAGACCAGCGGAAAGAACTAAGAACAAAAATTAAAAATTTCTTTTGGACAGACTCAATGCGATCTATGTGCTCCTTGTAATATGGAGACCACATCAAGCACCCATATTCTAGGATAAGGCGAACCAGAGAGCAGAACAGGATTTTAGTCAGAAGAATGAAATTGAATTCTTTAGATCGTCTTTTTAAGAAGCCAATTGGACAGTTGTCTTTTATTATTATTGAGTCAATGTGGTCATTTAAAGTAAAAGCGGAGTTTAATAGTACTCCTAAGTTACGAACTTGGGGGCCCGGTAGCTAGGGGCCTGCGGGTTCGAATCCCGCCAGTGCCATGCCTGTAAGTGTGAATGCGTGTGATTGTCTATGGGGGTGGCAAATGGGCCCAAACTGGTGGCCTAATGCTGGCCGCGTTCCCGGCAGCCCTCTTCACTAACCTAACCTAATCTTACTAAGTCACGAACTTTATTAGAGCGAGTTAAAAGAGTATCGTTTAAAGATTAGCTGAAATAAATCGGATATGATATGTGGGAGAAAGAGATAACTGAGCATTTTTGAACATTTAGTGGAAGTTGGCTTAGAGCGCACCAATTAACGAAGCCTGACACATTGTGTTGCAGGATTGTACAGTCATTAAGTGATGATATTGTATTAAAAATCTTTGCGTCGTCAGCGTAGAGTAAAATGGAAGATCCTGGAACAAAAGTGATCAGGTCATTTATATAAATGACAAAAGGAATGGGAACAATGCCTTGTGAAACATCTGATGTAGAAATTATATCAGTGGATAGAATGCCACGAAATCGAACGTTCTGCTTGCAATTAGAGAGATAATATTTAATCCCGTCTATAAACTTACAAGGGAACTCAAGAAGAAGCAATTTACACATAAAAATGTCATGATCCAGCTTATCGAAAGCTTTCGTGAGGTTGGTGTAAATGCAGTCAACTTGTTACCTTCTTCAATCGGAGTGATGACTAGGTTCGCAAGTTCTAAAAGGTTAATGGTGGTAAATTTACCTTTGATAAAACCATGCTGGCAAAGTGAGCTAAAAAACTTGGAGTGAAAAGATAACACCTCGGTAACTCAGTTTGGCGACGCATGGTAATTTGGCGATTGGCCTATAGTTATGCACGACTTCTCTGCTGCCTTTTTTGTGAATCGGAGTAAGTGACAAATATTTCCATAAGTTTTGGAAAATACCGGAGAAAATCGATAGATTAAAAAGATGAGCTAATAGTGGTGAGAGGAAATTGGCGCAACGTTTATTAAACACTATGGTCGGCAATCCATCAGGACAGGGCTGAAAATTATTTTCAAGATGAGATATAAGTCTTAAGATAGTGGGAATGTCGATGTAAAGGTCTTTAATTCCCAACGTCGTTTTAGAGGAGTCCATCAAATAATTGAAATTAGTTTTATTGAAGTCGCAGAGAGGTAATCCATGCGCAGATTGGAAGTAATCTGAAAATAAGTTACTGATTGTTTGCGAGCTATCTATTAATGACCATGCCGTCAGATATAAAAGAGCTGGGGTATCTGTCATGATACCTTTTTGAGTCTACAAAATTCTAAAAACGCTTGGGATGGCTTATGAAAGCCTGCCTAAATTGGTCCATATAGTTGGAGTAGGCAGATGAGGTTTCAGATATGAATCTATTTTTTAATTCCTCATAAACATTTTAAGCATCCTCGACGCGGCGAGCTGTACACTTTCCACGCCTTGATTTTCAAATTCTTGAGATTGATGAGTTTAGAGTTACTCAAAGGTACACAGCGAGCAAAGCAACCGAATAAGATAGAATCAAAGTTTATGGTTGCAACATTTACGTTAGATTCATTCACAACCGAAGACCAGTCGCATTCGGTCATAACTACTCAGCGTATCAAAGTCAACTTTCTTGAAGTTAAAGTTAAAAAGATTTACAAAGTTAGACTCCGTTAGTATATCGTCATTAATTTGAAAATTGATATAATGAGCTGGATGGTGTGTAGATTCATTAAGTAAAGGGGACGAACATAGTTGAATCGAGACATTAGATGAATTTGTCGAAAAAATCAGATCCAAAAGTCGTCCGTTTGTGTTGTGGACGCAGTTGATCTGCTTTAGTCCAGTTGAAAGAATGGCGTCAATGAAGTAGCATTCTCGTTGGTTATTGGACGAAGGAAGATAGTGTCCACTATCGTTAGAGAGTCGCTACTCCAGATGAGGTAAATTGAAATCTCCCATAAGAATGAGATAGTCGGACGGTTCCGCTTATGCGGTATATATATTCAGTTAGGTTATACGCCAAGTCATATGTGGAGTTTGGTGCGGTGCCACGAAAATTAGTGTAATACATACGTATTCCAGATCAAGAGTGTCGGGTATATCAAGTCGAGATACTGGCTGTTCTTTACGTATAGCAAGTAGAACACCACGAGCTGATTTTGAAACTCAAAACATGCTTGAAGTCGACGCTCCCTTTGTTCGTCTGTGAAAAGCCGAGAGACAAATTTGGCTGCAACGCTTCTCATGTACAAATCTTTGGATAAAATTCTCTGAATTGAACTCCATGATATTCCAGACATCTCACAGAGCTGATAAATGGTTTGGCGACTGTCTTCACGAACGAGGGCATTGATTCTGTCGACTTTTTCATCAGCTCTTGGCGTTGTGGGACGCACTGAACGGGGTTGGTCTTCAATTGACATTTCTCCCTTTTTAAAACTTGAAAACCACTCGTAGACTCTGGTTTTACTTAAGGCAGCATCCCCATAAACAGCCTTAAGTATTTCAATAGCGCCGCCGCTTTCCCCAACAGGAAACGAGATTTCACAGCCGCGCGTTGTTTCCGGCAATCCGCCATCACGTTCTCAGCGATATGGAAAAAGTTGTTTTACTAAAAAAAAATCTCACGGGTGAACGGATGCACTCACAGCGACACAACTACGCACAATGACGCAAGAGGCGTAACCCTAACGGACACCTAGTAAAACAATGGATTCCCTCACTCTTCCTCTCCACCGCAGCCCAATTCCCGTTACTTTTGAGTTCCCCCCTCGTATATTGATTATTAAGTTGTGTTAGCGATCCTAAAACAGATGAATAAAAGTGAGCATCAGTGCGTGCAAACTGTATGGTAAAGTTAAATGAAGTTCCGAACTGAAGAACTGAGTGAACTGAATAATGAAGATAGTAATCATAAAGCTGTTATGAATTTTAAGAAGCAAATATTCGTCAAAGAACACTCTTTGTGACACGAGGGAAGGGATTTTCGACAACATTTAAAGGAATAGATCTCCGAAATCCAGTTGCCCAGAGTGCACAAATATTACAAATTCTGCACTTCTGCATAAAAATGAGATAAAGAATAAGAGTTAACTGTTACGAGGCAAGCACGGTTATATAAGTAAGGGGAAAATCAGAAGCGAAGACGGCCCGAGACAGCAAAGCAATTTGCCTTTTAGAGGAGAGTTTACTGTTCGCTGAATCGAAAGTTTCAGCAAAGTTGATAGCGGAAGTAAAAATATTGTGTTGGATACAGCGAACCATATTATGTTGGATACAGTTGACTTATCTCTAATGAATTAATGTTGCTCAGGAGCGAGAAAAGGTTTATTTAACAGGTATACTTTATTGTAAAATACCATTTCTAGGAGCTTTCTGAAAGAAACTAAGAGAGATATGGAGCGATAATTGAAAATGCAAGATGTATCTTCCCCTTTAAGGAAAAAATATCAGCGGATTTCCAAAAAGAAGAGAGTATACTGGATGCAGTTCTAAGGACAAAAAAGATTGTTAAAAGAATACACAGGAGTGAGGAGAGTGATTCCGTAAATATCACCAGACTACAAAAATGATACACTTAATTTTAATTATTCGTGAAGCGAAACGGCTAGCAATTGTATACCAAAACTAAACGAAGGGGAACTAACTTGCTAAATGTGCTGGCTAGATTCAAGGAGTAGCAAATTTTCAAAAATGCAATAGAAAGCCCTAAAATGCAACGTTGTAATAAATCGCATGAAAATACAACAGAAATATTGCAATTGTAATAAAGCGAAAGATCTGGGTGCATGTCTATTTTCTAGTTGATAGCTAGATCAAATGTCTCGTCTTTCTTATTTCTTATGCTTTGAGCGTTCCATACTAAAAGATTAAAATACTTAGTCATAAAAAAAATTTAAATTTTTCCCATCCTGGGCTCCTGACAACTTGATAGGCCACTTCACTTCACTTCGATTAAAATATACAGCTTCAACTTTCTAAAACAAGTTTTAAAATAATAAATGAAACTGTTTTCCAGTGAGTACTAGTTCTCTTACGCACTTAGTAAAAAAGTACTTGTGTTCGCTTTGAATGCCTAACACGAGAATCGTATACATTAATACAACCCTAAGCAATGTTACACCAAAAAGTCTTTAAAATTTGCCTAAAAAGGCCTATCTAATATCCTGCATTTAAACTACAGTAATCCCTTGAGTTACGTCTCCCTTGTTATACGTTTTTTCGACTTACGTCGTTCATTACTTTGAGACCAAACCCTTGAAATTACGTCGTGCGTCCCTTGACTTACGTCGCCGTTTTCAAAGAACAGATGTTTGTTCATATGAAAACTGTTCCTCTGGTAAAAGGAAATTGCCAGAATTGTGTGAGCGCGATTTTCGTAGGAAAGTTTTCGTAAAAATGTTGATTATTTGGATCAAAGACCTGGACCATCAAAATATGCCGGTGAGCACGTTAACTATTAAAGCGAAGGAAAAAAGCTTATGCAAACAAGCAAACTTGAATCGAGGAGATACTTTCGTTGCCAGCAATGGATGGTTTGAAAACTTCAAGAAAAGAAGCAAAATCTACAATGTAAAAGTAACAAGTAAAGCGGATAGTGCGGACTATGACGCAGCGAAGATCTTTCCAAACACTTTACATGATATTATTGAAAATAGAGGATATTGTGCACAGCAGGTGTTTAATGTTGTCGAAACAGGCCTGTATTGGAAACGCTTGCCCTCAAGAGCATTTCTTTCGATTGAAGAAAGAAGAGCTCCTGGTTTTAAGGCAGAAAAATCCAGGATTACTTTACTTCTTGAAGGGAATGCATCAGGTGATTTGAAACTGAAACCTTTTTCTGTTCATCAATCAGAAAATCCAAGGGCTTTCAAAAATGTATGCAAGGAATATCGACCGGTTATTTGGAGGTGCAACAAAAAGGCCTGGGTTACTTCTAATATATTTCGTGATTGGTTTGATCAACGTTTCTGCCCGACAATAAAGATATATTTGGAAGCGAATAATCTTTCTCATAAAGCATAACTAACCATTTATATAAAAATCTTCAAAGAAAAGGATCCCGACAAATCAAGAAGTGCAGAAATTTCAAACGAAGTCTTCACTTCTGTCAACGATTACAAAGCAGTTGGTCGAAAAAAAAAGAAAACAAACTTTGCCCAAAACGCGAATTTCGACCTTCTTTGCCAGTAAACCAGTCAGCCCACAAACAATAGAAATAGAGGCTTCATTCTAAAGATGATAACAATTAATGTGTTGCTTTTTAGTGCTTTATGTCAAATATGTACACATTTGTACATATTTAAAGCCGTCTATTTTCTTCTTCGTAAGTTTTATAAAAACGTATTCCGGTTTCTACTTGTTGCCTTCATTTCTATTTGCAATTTAACGTGTAGTAGTGTATAAGCACTTGATGAAGGGTGCAAGTATAAAACTTATGTGGACGAAAACCCACAATTTTCTTTGAAAAATTGAATTATGTACAAACTAAAAAAATAAATACATTCATATTCAAAATATGAAAGTTTATACATTTATCGCCTGGGGTTCTTTCTACCCTCGAGTTACGTCGTTTTCGACTTACGTTGCATATTCTCGGAACCTAATTCCGACGTAAGTCGAGAGACTACTGTATATAAAAATTTTGGCGTTTTGGATGTATAAAATCTTTATAAAATTACAATTCTGAAATATATGCATACTCATCCTCCAGAATGAAATAAGATTTATAACGCGCAAAATATAAAGAGGTGCACTCCATGAACCCATCCATATTTGTAACTTCATTGTCATTCTGTCATGCATATTTTTGCCAATACGCATCCCCATAAAATGCCAATACGCATCCCCATGCAACTAAAACACAATAAATTATAAAACCTGTAAGTAAATATGCTTAATATGCCAATGTGAAACTACTTGTGTCTCTACTTGTGTCCACTTATTTATTACCCTAGTTCGTTCTGTACTTGAATACTGCAGTCAAGTGTGGTGTCCTCGTTTCAAATACCTCTCTGACGCTGTTGAATCAGTTCAGCGCAGGTTTACACGTACTTTACTTTTTATAGTCTGCCGTATTTACCCTATAGTGAACGTCTATCTCTTCTTAACATTCCTCCCCTTGAGCAGCGCAGAGTTTACATGGATGAGAGTTTCCTTTTCAAAATCTGTCGCGGCTACCTATCTTCCTCATTAGAATTTTTGTTCATTGAGCGGGAATCCGTAAGGCCAATCAGGTCTTCCATTCTATTTGAAGTGCCGTATGCTCGTACCGACACTTTCTTCTACTCTCCCGTTTTACGACTCTTACGCACTCACAATAGTCTTCAACTTGGTCCCCTTCCACAATCTATTGCCATTTTCAAAAATATGGTTTGAAGTAAAATTTTTGATTCTAACTAATGAATCTTATTATCTGTTCTTGTTTATAATGGATTCTTTCTTTTCTTTTTCGCTCTACTTAATTTTACTTTATTATTTAATACTTAAAGATTTTTTGTGTATTTTTAATTTTACTTATACTTACATACATGTTTGCTCTTCAGATCCTAATTTGGTTTATATTTTTTTTGTTCGACTTATTTCTACTTCATTGAATTTACCACTTTAACTATTTTTTATATATTTATATTTACTCATTTAATTCTTACTATTTTATTTTTTTCACTGTGTTCTATCTGTTTTTTGGCTCATTTCTTGTTGAATTGATTATTCATGTTTGTAATGGATTATTTTTTTCTTCTTTTTTGCTTTAGTTAATTTTACTTTATTTTATTCTAACTTTAATTATTTTATGTACTTATGTTCATATATTCTTATTCAGTTCTTGTTATTTTTTTTTCATTGCATCCAATCTGTAATTGGGCAGTTTTGCCTGTTGTATTGACTACGCACCAAATAAATAAATAAATAAAATTAAACTTCGGTGTAATATAAATGCCCAAATATTTCAGCTAGTTGCAACATCACTAACTATCCCACAGCTCGAGCTTCCACTTTTTGTGGGTTATTTAGATAAATTAGAGTACCACAGATTAGGGCAATTGTAGAAAACACTGCCCTACTAAGCATAAACGTTCTATCTACATTTTAGTACTTTCGAATTATTCTATGATTTGTATTTTGTTTTGTACTGGATATATATGGAGAGTGCATTTTTCAATATTGATTTTAGGGTACTTTCACAAAATATAGGTTTTTCGATTCAGTAGAATGATGTATAGAGTATGTAGTTTTCGAATTCAGTGTTAACTCAAAAATGAGAAAAATACAGATAGAACGTTTATGCTTAGCTTATACATTCATCGAAAAAGTATAACTATTGGGAGTTCTGTTGTTGTTATTATAATTATGATGAATTATCTTTTCATGTAATTATTTCCTTTATTAGTTAAGATTTTGCTACTAGTCTTCTATTGTCCCAAGATAATCAATCATAACTTGATGCTATAAAGAAAGTGATGAACAACGAAAATTTAAGCAAGCACAAAGAATGGCTTGGGGGCATAAAATTGAACGTACAAACTACGTCTTAAGCGCAAAGATTTCATAAAGAAAATTTTGAAATAATCGTCCCCACGCGTGAAAAGCACATTCACCGAAAACTTAACTTGCTCATTTTCGCATCATTTAACAAATGATAAAGACCATTTTAGGAAATCCATTTTCCGCGTGTTCGTTTTTATAAATAACTTGCACAAATCGTGCTATGAAAGCCTCATGAGAAATTTTCAAATTTATTCTCTTTTTCCGCCAAATTTTATATTGTTTTCGTAACAGAAAGACTTTTCTTTCGCGTGCGCACCACTGTTCCGTGTCTGATCGCAGACCCACGAGCGAAGAGAAAAACTTAAGTTTTCTTTTAGTATGCCACCGCCAAAGAGATACAATCGTGGTGATTCTCATCTCAGTGATAAAGTTGCGCGCGCTAATATTTCAAAGTTCAGCGATTCAGATTAATTTTAGTGCAGCATCGACCACGGCCAAATTTACTGCCTCACACCATCATTCTCCTCCACTGTATAAATAACCCTGAGGAACCAGATAAATAAAATTTTTTCAAAGAACCATCCGATTTTCCCAGCACTTTTTAGTTGGAAAACGAATTGTTCGAAAATTAGTTTAGTTATTTGTTATTTGTTGAAAGTGAAGTGAATTTCCTGAAACAAACTCAGTGAACATTTCCTCAAGTCTAATAATAGAAGTGTTCAAGAAGTAAAGTGTACTGTGTCGCGCGTACCATCAAATCGTTTTTGAAAAGACTCTCACGAACTCACTTCCCTATTTGGCCACTCGAACTAGCCCAACGGAAAAGAACATCCTCGACTAATTTTTCCACCTAGATTCCGCCGTACATGAATTTTCTCGTAGACAAAGGAACAAACACCTGAAATAGATCTCGTTCGACACTCATTTCGACAATAAGGCTCGCTGTTGAAACTCGAAGTGTCGATATTGGGTCGGATATTTTCAAGGACCCTACGATTCACCGGAACCCGATTAATTTTCGCTGTTTGGAGTTACGCAGGGTGATATATTTGATCGTAATATATAGGCGGTGAGTACAATGGTTTGGAAATTGATTGAATTAGTTTCCCGATCCCAGAATGTTTACACCATTTCTAAAATTACTCGGTTTCGAGTTGGAAATAAGATTGAAGCAATTGGCCTTTCGCCTAAGCGTTGTGTTGTATTGGTCTGGCGTGCTATTTTTAGACAATTGGAAATAGGATTGCTGATCTTTTGATTGAAAATCGGCTGTGGAATTTTACAACTCGAAAAGTTCAATTTGCCTAGCATTTACTATTAGTCCAAAAAGAGCGATAACTGTCGCTTGTTTCTATATGTTGAAATACAAAATGATTTCAGTTTCGTTTTATTTGTTGCATAATATGTGAATATTTTACGGAAAATATCGGATGAGCCCTTTCATATATATGTACATTTGTATATGCATGTGGTGGATCTTTGTTGCCATTGCGCAATTAACTATTACTTTTGAATATCACCAAAATTTATAGAAAATATCCACTAAACGGTGTTTTCTTTAAAATGCAGATTATAATTATCATTGACTATGGCAACTCTTTCAAGTCCAAGCAGGTGCAAATCATAGCAGTCATTAATTGCTTATTAAATACGTATTCAATTTGCAAATTTCTTCATCTTCATCCATTTACTGAAATTTGCACTTAGTAATGTTCACGCTTAATTCAATCTGCTACACTAGAACAGTCGATGTTCGCGATTATCTTTCCACTTTCTTCGTATCACTGATTGCACCGGCGCGGTGTTTAAAACAAGACCGTCCGAAGTGCACTATATGGGAATTAAGCATTTTTTCACTAAATAATTCAACATATGGTTAGTCATGGCAAAAGGCAAATTACCGGAACGAAATGGTGAAGAAAATATTAAAATTAAGAGCATTGGCATGCACAGATGCACATTTAAAATACCTGCATGCATCTGATTACACTAGAATAAGCTGATAATAGACCTGTGGCAACTCGAGCGACTATATTCTGATGTGACCGTTGAATGATTTCAATTAAAAAAAACCTAGGAGATAAAACAATCTGGGCCTTGATTTGAGTAGTTGAATGTTTCTGAATAGTTGTTATAAACGAAAGTTCAATTTTAGCAAAGTATGTAACGGTGTTTGTAATTAACGTCCTATCAATCGAAATATATCACATATGTAATAATTGGTGCTCTCATCCAAAGAGCTAATAGGTAAACTCATTCGCCTAAAATTTCAGCAATTTAATTGCTGATATTTTCTCGTACTTAAGAAGGGTAAAAGTATCTTTAGAATGAGTTATTGAGCCGACGATGCAAACTAAATAAAATTTCAGAGAAAGATAACTAATATAGCATTTTGCCGACTGACGGAAAATATTAAACTATATTTTAAACTAGAAGGTTCCATTTATTTTATAAAAAAACCATAAAATATTTATTGCTGCTTAAGTGAAAACTTCAAATCCGGTTAAAGAGATTTGTTTACATCACTCTTTGTTTGGTTACATCGCCTAAATAGTCGCCCTGAGTTCGAGTGGCGTAATGTACTCAACTTTTGGCATTTTCCATCACTTTTCGAAGTGTTTCGAGCGATATTTTGGCTATTTTCCGATGGATTTTGTCCTTAAGTTCGTCAAAGAAACTTGGTTTGTTAATGTAAATTTTAGACTTCAAGTAGTCCCACAGAAGTAAGCCTGGCATTGTCAAATCAGGTGAACGCTGAGGCCAGTCAGTCAGTCACATTTTCAGTATTATATATTTGCTTTATGACAGCTGCTAAACAAAATCTACCAAAATTAAATTGTTGGCCGATGAGTCCATCTAGTTTGGTAGTACGTCTATATTCATTGAACTACAGATCGATAGCTGTAGCTAGAGTGTTAGTGAAGTTTATGGACACGTTTAATTATTCTAATTTGATCATAAAATATTATCATCATCACATCACTACCACCTGTGTTGTCCTATATTTTCAATACAACCTTAAAAGCTTGCATCCTTCCTCATTTGTGGAAATGCTCCACCGCCACTTCTATATTCAAGAAAATGACGCATGCAACTATCGACCTGTTGCAAAACTTCCCTGCGTGGCTAAACTTCCCCGATATTGTAAGCTTTCATTGCCAATCGATTATGGTCTCATACCAGCACGATTTTATGAAAGATCGTTCAACCACAACCAACTTGGTTGAATTTTCTCACCAAGTAACTAACTCAACCGAAGCTGGTCTCCAAACTGATTGTGCCTTAACAGATTTGACGAAAGCCTTTGAGAAGCCTAATAACTCTGTACTTTTAGCTAAACTTCATTCTTTTCAATTCCCTAACTTGTTTTTGAACTGGGTTAACTCTTACTTGATGAATCGAACCCATTCTTTCCTGGTGCCTGGTCATCTGAAATTAGAACCACGTCTGGTGCTCCATAAGGTAACCATCTGCGCCCTTTATTGTTCGCCTTATTTTTTTAGTGATATAGATTTCATTCTGCAGTCATCGTCTGTCTTGCTTGATTTCGATGAAACTAAAATTTTCAAAAGACTTTGACGATTGCAATAATTTGCAGCAGTATCTAAACAGATTTGCAGCTGCTATTCCGATAATAATCCCCTTATTAATGTTCACAAGTGTACTATCTCACACATGCAAAAATAGTCATGTGATCTATAATTACTGACTTTTTAGTACACATTTAAATAGATCAGCGAAAGTACTCGATTTAGGAGTACTGCTGAATAGATAATTCACATTTGATGATCACATCGATTCAATCATTGTGAAAGCAAGCAATACCTAAAGTTTTGTTAGAAGACGTTCAAGATAATTCAACGACTCTTTTCTAAGACCCTCTTTCGCACCCTAGTTAAGCCTATTGTCGAATACGCAAGTCTTGTATGGGTGCCTTATCAAAAAGTGTTTATTGGCCAAATTGAGTCTATGTAAAAAAGGTTCTTACGTTTCTGCCTTCGTGGTCTTCCGTAGTACGGCCCTTTACCTCTTTATCAGGACCGTTTAAACATTTTATGAATGGAACTTAGCCTCTCGATGTCAGAATTCAAGAAAAAATTTGTCTGCCGCGAAAATTTTAGTAGGCACCATTGACTCAAATTACGTACTAAGCCAACTTAATTTGAACACTAATGACAAACGTGTCGGCCGGGTGAACTTTTTGTTCTAGAGCATCATTTAAACGAACTCTGCATAAGAATGATCAATTATTATTGAATATGTATAGTCTTCATTAGGTGAATTTAATAAATGAAATGAAAGTTTTTCAAAAACAGCTTGATTTTGAATGGTAACTAAAACGGCTTCCAGGAATATAGCAATAAAATAGTTGATATTAGATTTAATGTACTTGAACAAGATTTTGTTCATAGAATTTTGCTCAACATAACTGGTTAACCACCATTGCCATGTTTTTTAAATTTGTTTGCTTCCTTTCCGTTTGTTATAATGTTTTCTGTATTTAATGTTTTAATGTTTTCTGTATTCCAATTTTCATTTAATTCTCTTTGTGTGCGGTCGGTATCAAAATAATACCGCCTATTCAGCTATTGGGATTGTTGAATGTTTAGATAGGAGGGTTTCGATTTACTTAATGCCTAATTTGACTTAATTGGTCTATTCAAAGCAAGGTCGACTTAAAGCCCGGTGTTTGATATTAGCTAATCGTCCGTGGCATCTAGATTTGAACCAGAGCCTCAAATAAATACTAAAATCATTCAGCTCTAATCATTCCATCAAATGCTCGAATCATTCGGCTATACAGCTAATGATGCTCAAAAGTCTTTTATAAGATTTGATAAGGATGTCCAGATATGAACGCTTATAATTGATGATATTGACGGTATTAAATAAGTTAATTAAGTAAAAAAAAAGTTAATTCAATGCAAGGGTAGTGACCAAAAACTCAAGTTTGATTGGCTAGAAAAACTGAGGACCATTCCAGAAAAATGACAACATTTTTTTCGCGCAAATCATCTTCAAGGTAATTTTCTATAAAACGTAGTAAAATGAGCATATATCATTAGGGATTTGCTACACTGTGAAAAAGCTTACCAATAGATACCATAATTTATATACTTCTGGAGCCATGTACGTTGTCAATTTCCGGATTGTGATAAAACATAGCGCCGGATATAATAAAGCATGGCGAACAATTTATTGGAGTAGGCGCTATGCATTAAAGCTTACCGCACCATTTATTAACCCCCAATGCCATGTATTATATCCCACACACCATGCATTATAGGGTTGATAAAAACCAAAGTAAAATCGTTTTCCGCGTTAAAGACAATTTTGGTATTTTTCCAGTTGCAAATGATGACTGAAAGTTGTTTCCTAATTTCTAAATCATGTCAAATTAAATCTGTGACCCTATTCTCACAGAGTCGACTCTCTTCCCAATACGCTACACAATCTTATCGGAGTGCTGTTGTTATTTAGCCTACTTTGATGAGGAGCCATGCTACTAAGGAGTTACCATGCTTCATAGTAGAGAAACCCATAATGTATGAGGATTTGGCCTTTTAGCTACATTTTATGGCTGAGACTACTGTGTGTATAAATGCTGCGCTATGCTACATAGTGGTACGTGCTATGTGGATTTTCAGTGTAGATAAATAGAGAATATGCCATCAAAACAAGATTAACTGCTCTGTGAAGAAGGTAGAAAAAAGAGTCCAGCTAATGAACAAGTTGGCCAAACAGTACAATGGAGTATCTCAACCCCTCACTCCGAGATATGATGCCAAAAGCCCAAACTTCAATATCGACCGTCCAATAACTTGAGATATGTCATTGGTTGAATGTTCGAAAAGCGCCTAACCGTTCCGAGAAAAATTAAATAAAAGCCAACTAAAGAAACTGTGTGAAATATTCCTGAATGACTGTATTTTTTTGGACAACAAGACGTACTGCAATGCGAAATTCGAGCAACTTCTTACACGCACATTTTATGTGGCCTACACAAAAAGTCAGAGGGTCTAATTAATCGCTCCACCCAACTCTCCCTCAACCTCGAAAATATTAGTCTTTAATGAAGAAACACTTGAGGGTGCCTGTAAAATTGGTGTGAAATTTTAAGGCGGAAAAGCACACAACGAGATCAACCATGCTTTCATACATAAATTAAAAGCTCAAGTTCACAAAACTTAAGTATCTATGCTTCGGAGTTTGCCCATTCCGGATCAAGTCGAACCTAATCCTGAATGCTATCCTATTCACCAATTGCCATCGTTTCCGTTCTGTCTAAGGTATTTGAACCACTCATGAATTCCAAATTAATGAAATAACTTGAGTCGAACGATCTTATCAACGATCGCCAGCATGGTCTCCGTTCTAGGCACACCACTGGGGATTTACATACATTTTGTCACTGAGAGACGGAACCGTTCTCTCCATAACTTCAATGAAGCAATGGTCGTTTCTCTTCACCCAGCTCTATTAACCAAACTTCGTGCTTGGCCAATAAAGCTATGATAAAAAAATATTTCTACTAAACCTAAAGTCACGAAGAAATAAAAACATTATATAAAAACTTGTTGAATAAACAGTTACTAGACCGTCACACTACTCTAGCCGAAATTTCGTCTGAAACGCAATAGTCTTGTTATCAGATTTAAACCTACGCAGCTGCGTCAGCTCCTTTTGAAATATACACATAGTCACAAAATTGAAGGCACAAGCAATAAATATGAAAACTCTTAATCGTATATAAACTAATGTCACTTTATTATCACAATTTTTTTTATTTTTTATTAAATTGAAGACTAAAAATACAAAAATGAATAAAAAATTTTATTAAATTCAATTTTTTAAAGAATTAAGTAATAAAAGAAAAAATTAACAAAAAACTTCAAAGCACAAACTTCAAGATCACTAGAAAAATATAAAATAATTTATCATTAGTAGTTAGTTGGATATCCGTTGGCATTGATTACTGCTGCTAGTCTTCTAGGCATACTTTCCGCTAACTTTTTTGTTATGGTTGGGCTAATATTGTGCCATTCCCTTGCTATTATTGACTTCAGCTCGGATTTATTCACAATTGAAAATTTTCGGATTTGTGGCTCAAGTACTGACCAAGTACTGACGATTGGGTTAAGGTCTGGGGACTGAGGTGGAGTTTTTAATTATTTTGGCGTATTATAGAGCAAGCATATCTTTACAATATGTGCGGTGTGCTTTGGATCATTATCTTGTTGAAACCAAAACACATCCGATAGTCCTAATTTAATAGCACTTTATTTTAAATTCCTTTTCAGGATATCGAGGTATTTAAATTTGTCCATAGTGGTCTCAATAAACTCCCTGTTGCCGACTCCTCCTGCAGACATGCAGCTTCAAACCATCACATTACCTCCTCCATATTTTATGGTTCCGCACAAATTTTCTTTCTTTAGCTCGGTATTCGGTTTCCTCTAAACTATTTGTCTGCCATCAGAGCCAAATATTTTGAACTTACTTTCATCACTGAATATTATGTTTTTCCAAAAATCTTTACGTAATATAAGTTCCGTCATTTTTCCATTTTTTGACTACAGTTCTTACTGAAGAAAATGATCTCCCAACTATTTTTCCTATTTCTCGATATGTTTTACCTTCACAAACAAGCTTAATGATAATTTTTCTTTCCGCAACTGTGGTTTCTTTTCTCCGTTTATACATTTCAGCTTTTTTTTTATTTATTTATGTACAAATACTTATTTTTTTTTAAAAAACAACACTTAATTCAACTAGTCACTAACGTTCACCTGAAACTCCATATTTGTTAAGAATGAAAAGTAATTGCATCATCAAATTCTATGAAATATCTTGTTGGATGCAAGTGTGCCTTCAATTTTGTGCAGCTCGCAAGTGGTACAGTTGACATCAAAATAGCAAACTTTGTGATAAGATTCGACTTTTTTTTGTATTAATTTGGTGTACATTTATAAAGAAGATTACGCACTAACAGAATAAAACGCCAATTCGATAAATTTACTACAATTGTAGTAACATTGAATAGTATTTCGGCATTTATATAGATTGTGCCTTCAATTTTGTGACTATGTGTATGTATTTTCTTCAGCTACGGAAATCAAAAATAATACTGAGCCCAAAACATTGCATATGCCTATGCGCAATGCAACAAACTAGGACAAATAATTTATTTTTTACTGATTGACACATTTTCAAAAATATTTGATAAAAATAGAAATTTCAAGGTCTATTCTTTTCAAAACACTCCAATACATTTTTTCGAAAATTTATCGTTTTGATTTTCCCGAAAAATTTCCCGTTATCTATTTTCCAGCTCGACATCAGAAATATGTTCTGTGTGGGGAAAGTCCACCGCGACTCAATTCAGAATAAGAACTCAAAAAAAAAACCGAGATAACGCAATGCGCAGAAATATCCCAAAGTCATTAGACGATAATGGCATTTTCGAAAGCTAACCAAGAAGAGAAAGATTTTCCCGGAAAAGCTCCTTGTTCGCCTTGCCACGCCGGTCATACTTTAATCGCCATCGTCCGAAGAGACACAAGAAAGTGCGGCGCAGAGCGTGTGAATCCATGTGTTTCTTCTTTGCTAGATCGACGTATTTTCATTCGTGACCAAAATAGGTTCGCGGCAAACTGCTTGCCAAGCAGTAAGCACAACAAACTTGAAACAAAGTTGGCACCGATCACATGCGCTGCTTCGGGCATTTGTACATCAATGTATAGATATTCCTACAACCCAATGCCTAGAACACATTAGAGATGGGCAAAATGCCTCATGGCTCATGAGGCATAGCTCTTTCTTACAGTGCAGCGCCTGAAAAAAGCACAGCATAGTCTGTGAGCGAAAGCTTTAGTTTGAATAAACTTAATGAAATGCGAAGCGAACAGTGTACTGAGAGTACGGTGCAATACTGTAAAATACTCTAAAAAAGAGCGATCAGTGGTGTGTCATGAGGCATTTTGCCCATCTCTAGAACACATGCTTAGGTCGCTCGCCTTGCACCTTGTGCGTCGTATTGGCAGATGGTTTTGATTGACGCTCATAAAAAATATCGAACTGATTTTTATGCAGATTAAACAAGTACTGGGCAATGTACCCGAGAGGCTGTTGTAAACACCAGAAAATTGATTTTTAGTTCAGATCAATTTTGAGCTGACAGCTTGGCGTCCGTTTCTTTCGTGATAAGCATCGTCCATATTTATCAACAATAGGCGTGTTTTTGCTCCTCTATCCAGGACATAACAGAACAGACGCATTGAAAGCAACAACATTCCTGTTCCAGTGAATTTACTAGTACTGAAACTCTGTTCTGCAAAGTTAGTTATGTTAGCCACTATATCAGGCTCTTACTACATAGACTAAATAAGAAGAATTGCAGGAGGCTATTAAGGAATAAAGACGCGGCAAACTGCGAGCCGGAGTGCTGTTTCATCCAGACAACGTACTGGTTCACTGCAGTTGCGATGCAGTTGCGGTGGCGGCAATTCAAGAAACAGGATTCAAACTGCTTGAACATCCGCCGTATTCGCCAGATCTAGCTCCCAGTGATTTCTACCTCCTTCCTCGACTCAAGAAACACCTTCAAGAAGAAATTTGAAGATGACAGCGAAGTGATGGCTGCTGTTGATACGTTTTGGGAGAGTGAAGACAACGAATTTTTTTTCCAAGGGTATCCTGGGTTTGGAAAAAAGATGGTCTAAATGTATTAACTTTTTAGGAGACTATGTTGAAAAACACATATTTTTTTTAAGTTTAATCACCTTGGTTTATGTTCATTATCATTACTTTTGGATTACCCCTCGTAGCTGATACTCAAACAGTTTTGTCACCCAGGATTTTGTTGTTGTTGCAGAATCTGAATCCTTGCCATAATGAACGAGCCCAGCAGGAGTGGATTATCAGGCTCTGTCTGGCTGCCACCTACAGAGATACAATTCAATCTCGTGTTTGTTTGTTTGGATTCAGCTTCGTGTTTATTTGTTTGGATTCAGCCTCGTGTTTGTTTGTTGTTAAATTAGATATACAAGTTCCTCTGCCACGACAAGATGGTGTCTGAAAGGAAGGCAAATTCGAATTCCTTTTAAAATTAAATAAATAAAAAAAATCCTTTGAACTGATTCAATGGATTTCTGATCACATTCATATTGAAGAGACCGCACACCAGAGGCGTAAAAAAGGGTTAACCGGACAAGGAAGCAATAAAAAATTAGGGATGACTGCATTTAATTGGAGTGTTTGCGATGATTTTAGAATACAGCCTGACAGTTGGGGGGCTCGGCAGGCCAAGTCCGAGGTATAAACAACAAATCTGAGCTTGCAAGAGCGTAGCCCCAAGGTCCTTGATCGAGGTGAGTGAAGAGCGTACAATGGTATTCATTGAGTAATAAAATCCTAAAAGACTAGTTTTATGAGAAAAGATCAGTGTTGGTATTTGCTTTTAATCAACAGAAGTTTGTTTCCTTTACACCAGCTTTCAAAATTTGTAAGATTGGATTAAAAAAAGGCTACATTCCTCTTTCGACTTCGTGTTCACGAAAAGTTTAAGATCATCGATCAAAATAAACACTCACATAAAAGAAACGAAGGTAACTCATTCACATAAAATATCAAATAGAAAGAGGAGTGAACCCGGAAACAAACTCTACATCTGCTCACCTCATTCTCTGTTTAACCAGAATGGCATCTCATGGTGTAAGCGAATAATTTGGGAAGCATTCGCTCATGATACATTCTCGTCTCGGGGAGAGTTCACGCAATTTTGTATGGGCAGTCAACGTGTTAATTTAATGCTGGCTGTACAATCTCATTCATCGAAAGATTAGTTTTCAGCCAACCTCCGTAAAGGTTTACAACTTCTGAAAAAGTAAACCGAATGAAATTAAATCTCACTTCAACGAACGTGTGTTTAGTGAGGCAAATATTAAAGCTTGAAACTATTTAAACTTTGAAAATCTAGAGGGGCAGTGATATACAAAAATCGGAGAAAACTTACAGTAATTCTTGCCTACGTTTTATAGGTACCGTATATCTGTTCCATGATTGAATCTCGAAGCGGAGACCCTCGACTTGGGAATTTTGTGGATATTTTTTTGCCGATTGCCTCCGAAAGCATAATTATACGAAAATTGAATTTCTAAGTTCTGGTTCCGCAGATTTTCATCAGGCATTAGCGCATGGGACATATCTGGCTGCTGTGACCACTTAGGGGGTGAAAGATTTTTTCGGATATTCCCTTATGTAATTAGTTACGGAGATTTTTTTTGTATCTGCGTGTTTTTTCAGTGGAAATTTCTCACAGAAGCGATTCTTGAATAGTTTTGAATAGCTTCTCTACAGAAAATACTGGAATATCGCCATACCAGACATTAATGTTTGGAATCTTTTATGAATTGGCGACCTATATGAGAGTGAGAACAATTCCAGGCAGGTACGGAATTGGAGTAACATAAAGTCATGTTACGAGAGAATTCGCAAAGAATTATATGGATCTATTAATAGGATACTAAACAAGATGGTAATGATATTCATATTAGATAACTAAAAACGCTTCAGATTTACGAGGACTGATCAATAAGTTATGATAATGAACATAAATCAAGGTGATTAAACTTAAAAGATATATTTATTTTTCAACATAGTCTGCTAACAGATTAATACATTTAGTCCATCTTTTTTCCAATCCCAGGATACCCTTAGCAAAATAATTCTTCGTCTTGACTCTCCCGAAATGCCTCAACAGCGGCCATCACTTCGCTATCATCTCCAAATTTCTTACCCCGAAGGTGTTGTTTGAGCCGAGGAAAGAGGTAGAAGTTACTGGGAGGTAGATCTGGTGAATAGGGCGGGTGTTCAAGCAGTTCAAATCCTGTTTCTTTAATTGCATCCATCGCAACTGCAGCCTTGTGAGCCGGTGCGTTATCTCGATGAAACAGTTCTGCCGCTCACAGTTTGCCGCGTATTTTTTCCATCATCGCCTCTTGCAATCTTCTTATTTGGTATGCGTAGTAAGAGCCTGATATAGTGGCTCCCTTTTTCAAATATTTCACCATAATTATTCCTTCAGCGTCCCAAAAAACTGATGCCATAACCTTTCCTGCCGAACTCGACACTTTGAATTTCTTCGGTGTCGGTGAAGAGCGTCGCTTCCAGGTCATCGATTGCATTTTGGTTTGGTGGATCAAAATGGTGGATCCAGGTCTCGTCCATGATCACGAAACGCGACAAAAAATTCTCCTGATCTCCCTGAAACTTGTCGAAATTGATCCTTGAAATGTCGACTCGTCTTATTCTTCTTATTCTCGTCCGTTAACATTCTCGATACCCAACGCGCTGAGACCTTTTTCAAATGTAATTTGTTGACAAAGATTTTTCGAACACTGCCATATGAGACACCTGTGATCTCAGCAGCATGCCTGATGGTCACTCTTTTGGTCTGCCAACACGACATCTTCGACTTTTTTTACGTTGTCTTCAGTGAGGGATGTGGATGAGCGTCCTTCGCGGTGTTCATCTTCAGTGGATGTTCTTCCCAGCTTAAACTCGTTGCCTCAGCGTGCAACGGTGGAATATGAAGGGGCAGGGTCTCCTACTGTTTCCACCATTTCGCCATGTATGTCTTTGGTAGACGATTTTTTCGAACAGAGGTACTTAATGACAGGTCTAATTTCGTTTTTCTCCATTTTGGTGTTCTCTCTTTGACTATTCATATTCAAATAAATCAACCTCCCAAGAATCGTGGCCTATTTATATGTTTTTTTATTAAAAAAAATTATATAAAAAAATTATCTCAATTTAAGATTTTGAAGTTAAAATGAAATTAACGAGAAGCTGTACTGTCGTACTGGAATGCTATTCCGACGAGAGATATTACGTTGTCATGTTCTGTGCATTCGCGAATGGTCTCTTGCGATGGAAGATTGCGGTCCGCAGATCTCCGAGATAGTTTAAGCTCAATGCAATGGTTGCTACATATAGTTTTCTCGGAAGGGCGACTTTTTTTTGCAATTGAGCGCTTGACAATCAACGCTTTGTAAGAATGAATTTTAAAGTAAAATATAAATAAAAGCGAATACAAGTGAAAACAATTAAAATTATATTAGAACTCTGAAACGATGGCGTTGCGGCAGGCCAACCTGGGTTTATTTGAGGAAATAAACCAATTAGCAGAAAAGTCATTCTGTGCTTTGCGTATTTCAATAACATTTATTAGAAAGAAGAATAAATTTCTCTGAACAAAATTAAAGAAAAATTTGACTGTTTTTTTTTGTCCCTTTAAAAGAGGGCTTTGAAAAATTACCTACAAGATGGGGAAAAAATCGTCAAGTGTCAAAGAGACAACCAAATGACGCTCTTTTTATCTGAAAAGTGCCAAATGGATCCTCTTTAAATTAACTTGAACCACGCCGAATCGAATATTTTTTAATATGCGCTTCGATTTAAGAATATTTAACGCAAGCTCATTTTTGTTATTTTAAGCAAGCCACTAGTATCGAACTGCAGGCGTTTGAAGTAATACATATGTAGCCGGCCATATGGCTTTGAACTATTTAACAGCCATTTATAAACCACCTAAGTATCGGAATTAAGTGAATGTCCATCTTCAAAGGTAAAAAAAATTCTGCTCTATCTAATGAATTGTGCCGTATAAAATTCTGCCAGAGAATAAAAAAGTCGAATCAGAATCAAATAAATCTTTCATACTTAATTGCTTTCGATTCTATTTAAATCATCTAATTACAGGTGACTTTGAACATGAAATTTCGTCTACTCAATTGGCTTGACACCAAGTTTGTAATGATCTCTCATACGACTGGCGTTGCTGTTTATCAATAGTTTTTTGTCATTCATGAGATTTATTTATTCGAATCGTAGCTTCTAGCAAACGCAAATAAGCATTGTTTGGATTCGTAAAAGGTGACAAATTAATTAGGAAAAAATAATTAATCATATTGATGAGGTATATAGAAAAAACTGCTTCCAATATCATCGTTAGTTTCAACATTTACATTTCGGCGATAATCAAGTTGAAGCTCAGTTTCTTCGTAATCTCAAGGTCGAGAATTTTAATGAATCACTTGCATATGTACATATTTCAGGAAAAAAATAAGGAGAAGTATGGGTTGTAGAATATTCTTACAAAATGTTTTTGCAAGGCTAGTCTAAATTACACATCTAGTTTCAGTCAAAATCGTTATTTTGCATACATTCAATGCAGTATAGAAGTGTAGCGCCGCACAGAAAATCCCTGAAAATCAAGGAACAATTTGGAACATGATTAAATATGTGTCTCTTCTTTTTTATTGAATTTTCATTTCATTTTCATCTCAAATGCTCAAATCAAACCTCTGTAGCTATCTGATTTCAACTAGTCTGTCATTAGTTGGCTGTTATAGTGAGCTGCTCCGAACTAAGCGTCGTTTCACTCTACTTTTGTAGCCCATTAGATTCAATCGGAAAAAGAGAAATGCAATTCCTATTTTCTTTTGGAAAAACAAGCTGCAGTAGCCTTACGTACATTAATTTTTATTTGTCATTCGAAAATTATTGTTGACTCTTTATTATTGATAGAGTTGGTAAATTTTTTTTCTTTGAAATACACCTGCACCTGAAGAATGTTGCAAGTTTTATCTAGCGCATATGCAACTGTCAATATTGCACAAATATGAGCAAAATCTTAGGCATTAGACATCTTCGGGTGCTTTTAACAAAGCGCATCATGTCATTGGAATTTCAGTCCACTCTTGATTATTTGAAAATCTATCTCATCAATTATGCTCAGAATTTTTGCTTTCGCAGTCGTAAATGTTTATGGTTTATCAATATTTTCCAAAGACTACATAGCCGCCCAAGAAATAATCGGGTTGTATGATTCCGTTGGCTAATTCGTCAGCCCTTTTGACTCAGTATTAGTCCCGGAGAATGCTGTAAGTGCATTCAGAAAAAAAATGTTGAACGTTCTTGGCCCACAGCCTGTTCTAAACTACCTAAAGCCAACTTGGTGGAACAGGGATCTGAGTCATGAGAGAAGATTGGTACGGGAACTCTTCAAAACAGCCAAATTAGGTGATTACAGATAATGCTAGCACTATTATAGGAACGTTCTTAGGATGTGCAAATTGAAAATACGGAAAGCTAGGTGGAGCTTCTAGAAGTATCTGTGCGACTAAATTGAATTCACTTCGAAAATTCCAAGACTTATAAGACCCTTAGACACGCAGATTTAGTCATCGGCTTGGTTGCAGATATGCGATATCTGCGAACAAATGTGACTTAGTGAATTGTGTCATAGATATCGCATATCTGATTCCAAGTCAACCTCCAGAGGACAGGAATGCTCACCGTATTCCGGTTCATACCAATTTACAAAAAAACCTGTCTACTGCTAAGCTTGGAGGACCGCCAAAAATGTACTTAAACCCAAACTAAGTAAAAGCAATCACGTGTATCTGAAATATCACAAGGCAATTGGCCTGCAAAGCCAATTTATTTTTATTAAGTACAATTGGCTTTTATTAAGTAAGATCAAAACGTGTATGCAAATGATAAATCTGTTGAAAAGGCTTTCCATAGGATACTTCTTACTTTATTCTCTATAAAGAGTACATAATATACTCTATTATTATCAAGTTCGCCTATGGAGGCCTTTTTGGATATTAAAAATGTACATACAACAGCCATTATGGTAGGTCTCTGTGCAAACTTTGCCCACCCTGTCATCTTCGGCTAGATAAACAACGTCCTTAAGCAAAATCCCATATCAGTGGAATGCATGGTAGCGCAAATCACCAGGAAAGCTGGCAAAGGCGCAACCCAAGTGGAAGTTTTATCTCCTCTCCTGTGGAACATTATGATAAAAACAATTTCAAACCAAATTTTAGAGCAAGGGACTTTTGGCTGTGGCCTATGCCGATGACATTGCGATCGTAGTCTCGAGTAGGTTCCCACATAATTTTAGCAAGACCGTCGAGTATGCTTTGGAGCTGAGCCGTTAATGAGCTGTTAATGAGTGGGCGCAGACCGTAACCTTGGCAACATAACCTATAAAATCGATCTTGTCAGGGAAATACAAGATTTTTCAAGTAGAAACAATCAAATTACATTTGGTTTGTATTGAAATAGAACCAATAAAGATGACCTAGAAAGTGATCCTAAAGAAAATAGTAAGTGCAAAAGCAATGCAATTTACCCCAGGAAGCCCAGCATAGCGAATAGAATTCTGCGGTTGGCGGCTCTTTGCTCTGCATGTGTCTTACTCATGAATCCTTCGTCTGCGTCGAATGTCCTGCTTCATCTTCCCTCGTTTGAACTTTTGGTTTGAAATGTTGCTGAAAAACTGCTGTTATGCTTAAAAAATCAAGACACTATGAGCCAAGATAGGCTCTGCCAATGGCACTGACTATTGACAGTATTTCGGAGAAGGCAATCCGAAATACTGTCAATCAGATACTGAGACTGATGACATTGACTAGAAAATCCAAACCAGTTGTACTAAAATCATTCATCCAGATGAAGCGAATGGCAACAAAACTGGAGCTGGACATAAATGAAGAAAAGACGAAGTGCATAGTGGCATCATCAGAGAGACGAGAATCTAAAGCCGGCCAAACAATCAGAGAAGTAGAGAATGAATTTGAAGAAGTGCAGTCCTTTAACTAGCTTACATAAATAGTAGCAGCTGATAACAATATAGAATATGAAAAGTAGCCTATTGCATTCTATGGAAGTCCTTTTAATCCCTAAATTTAACCATGGCCTCAAAGCTACTGCTGTGCTTGTGCATTATCTTACTAATATCGATGTGCAGATCCGAGAACTGGCTTAACCGCGTTCGAGAGCAGTCTTACGGAGAATCGTTTTTCGCCGTATATGGGGAAGAAGTAATCTGGAGAGGCTACAACCATGAGGTGTACGTTTTTGGCCTAGAAGCAGTTATTGTGATAAACGGAAAGTTCGATAGACTCCGGTGATCTAGACACTTTACTCTTATGAGCGTAGAAGTGTCTGCACAGAAAATTCTTTGTTACAGAACTTATTGCAGGCGACAACGGAGGAGGCCTTGTTTGATTCGTTTTTGTGTTTCTTATGTTTTATAATATGACCAACACTGACAATACGAAACAGTCATCCAAGAAGTCAAAATACCAGTTTTTTTCTATTTGCAACTTTATCAATTCTGAATTTACAATAGTTTTGGTGTAGGTATATTTCAGCATTTGATTTAACATCATCTTCATATTTGTCTACGCATTTATTGAACCGCTACAATTTTTTTTTTCATTGTACTGGAATGAAGTATACATCCAAATACCACAAATCCTTCTTATTAGAATTAGAACTCAAATACTTATCAGTTGAATAATCCCAACGACTCGTAACAAAAATAGAAATCATGCTCTTGAAATGCTTTTGCCCGCAACATACGTGCAGTTGTCCGTACTGTACGCGTACGAGTCGCACGTCATGATAAACTGCAGTGGAAGCTCAACCCCAGTACGCCATACTAGCTAGATTCATTATACACAGTACACCGGCTTTGATTTTAGTGCGGGCAAATAGTTACTTAAATTTATTTCGAACTCATAAGTACCAAAATACTCTAAAGATTCCAATATTCCCAAGATAATTGAAATTGCTGCGAATTATCTAACACTTTTTTTCTTCTGTATATTTCAGGTAAAGACTACCCGTGTAACGAAAACAATCACAACAGGAGGCTCTTCTTCACCAGTTGCTCGAAAAACTTGTGATATTGAGGAGATTTGGGACGAAGAATACTTGAAACAATTGGTAAGGACAGTCAACAATCTAGTAATTTATTTTCAGTAAAAAAGTGATTTGAGCTAAGCTGCCTATATGGTTTGTTTACGGTCAATATGACATCAGATTAACCTCGCAGTGCCCGCAACATCAAATCCCAAAAGTTTGGATTGCAAAGCAGCACTATGAATGAGTCATAAAGTTGAACAAAATATTCCGAAATCTTCCGTATGTTCATGCTTGCTCTACAAGAGATTCCTTGGCAGCTTAGCTCTATGATGGCTTTTTCGCTCACATTTTCGATACCATTTCACTTATTTATACACTCCACCGAAAATAGCTTGAACAGTCAACAAACTACGAGGAACGTCGAAGAATCCGAGCTCGCATCCGTCAAATAATGGCTGAAAAAGAAGGTATGGGACCATGACATTTTCATTGTGTGCATTGTTAAATTTACGATTACGAAACTTACCTCACATTATCATAGACAGAAGAGTTTTAATAATCTGTACAAAATTATCTAGGGAATAACATGGAATAAGAAAAACAAACAGAGAATCGATTAGAGTAGAATTAAGATAGTGATGGTGGTGGTGATGATTGCGATTCGGTGTCAAAATTAGAGTCGATTGTATCGTAGAAGCATACATGCGTTTTCTCACTCACGTAAATGGCAGGCAAGATTGCATTATTTCTATTATAATTTCAATCACTAATGCATATTTTACTTCTTTCTCGGCACTTGCTGTCCCTATTTTCGACTTCTTCCAGGACAACGAAGCTAGAGTAAATTAACTGTCCAGTTTTATGTTTATGTTCATGATCAACCATCGTTTTCTTTTAAACGGTGGACGAACTTTAACTTCTTTTGTTGATTAAATGTTGTCAATTTGTTGTTTTCATTGACTGTGACAGTCTCAAGGTAAACGATAAGTTTGTCTTTTAAAATTACCACCGGTATGATGATATCTATCACAATACATATTTTAAAGGCATTTCGGTTGAAACGATCCTATCGAAGCTGTTCAGCATATTTAAATGTATTCCATGTTACGTTCAGCTTGAATGCAAAACTGCGAAGTCATACGTGCATTTACCACCAGACTGTCGCATCAGCCCATAATTTTGTCCGTTTTTCAGTTATGGTTTATTATTAATCGTGGTATATCCCTGCCTTGTCGGCCTCATTTAAAAAAAAAGTTTTACCAATTTTTCTACCGTCTCAATTGTATTATACTTTTCACATGCTATGAATTTCCATTGATAGATCATTAATTCATTAATGTAAACTTCACCAGGTCAACGGAATAATAGCGTGAATCGTATCGTGTTCACGGCCAACATATGTAGTTTGATGTTAAAATGTAGATTTTAATCTATCAGTATTTTTTAAATGCTACTGATAATACTTAGTGCCAAATCCATTTGGCCGGAAAAAATTCCGATAAACGAGGTTTTGCTCATGGGTCAAGGCTTCAAGCAATTCACAAACACATAGTGATTGCTGTCAAATATACCAACATTAAAAATAAATCAAAAAATTCATTTTTTTGGTTTCAAAATCATCTCACCACTCATGTCAAACAATGTTATGTTTTAATATAACTCCTATCGTTAAACTATTTTCATTAATTTTCAAACACATTTTGTGATCAAATTATTGTCCTGTTTTCACATATAACTTTGTTTGATGATATTCTACGAAGTATTTATTTTCAATTATCTATACATCAATATGAAACTTAGCATGCACAGATATCACAACAGAAACAGAGCAACAAGGTGCAGCTGAGATAAAGATTGAAAAAGAAGCGACTAGAGCTGCAGCAAGCAATGAAAGTGATACTGAAAGTGAATACGAAGTGGTTGAAGTTGTCGAAGAAGTAACAGATGATAGTAGTGCTGAAGTCGAAGACAACGAAGAAGACGAAGGAGAAGAAGACGGAGAAGAAGAAGGAGAAGAAGACGAAGACGAAGACGAAAATAATAAGACAAGCGAAACTGATCAAGAAAGCAGCTGCAGTGATGCAGAGAACGTAAAGAACAAAACCACAATTGAACCGAAAAAATTAGAAACAGTGAAAGCTAATGATATTGAAAACGTAGCGAAAGTAGAAAAAGAAGAGAAAACGGGGAATACCGTAGAAAAGGAATCAAATGGCAACGATAAACAATCAGAAAAAGAACTTGAAGCAAAAGAACAGAGTAAGTTTATAATTTTACCGATATTGCAAGGCTTACTGCAAAAGCAGAGTATTCAGTCGGCTAACATCACCAATAATAACACAGTCAGTAGCAGTAACAAAGACTTAGTGCTAGATAATAATAATAGTGAAACGAGTAACCAACCAAATATCGATCAAATGGCTTCCAAACAAGCTGAAAACACAGGACTTACTGTTCACCATGTGGAAGATTCTGGCACTGAAAGCGGCGAGGACTTAAAATTCATTGCCGCCGGACTTCGGAACTCGTTACAGATGCACTCAATGGAAAATCAAAGCGAGAACGAGTTAATCACAGAAGTAACATCAGCACTCAATCGGCTCGAGTCATCACTCCGAGAGGGCAAAGACTTCAAACTTGACGCCAAGAAGAGAAACGCCCTGCTGTCACTTGTGGCTCGCCTTCAGACAGGGCTGATTTCACCAGAAAAAATTACCGCCCCCACACCGGCACCTGGCCAAACAGCTGACGGCGATAATGAGCTATCCTCACCAGATGGCGATAAAAAGTATCCAAGAAGTGGACAACAACGATTCGCCAAGCGCCGAAACAGAGCCAGTCGTCACACGGTTGGCGTCAGTCGCGAAGAACTGGCAGATGCCAGGCGTTATATTGAAGAAATGGTGCTAATGGATTCAATATCAAACTGCACGACACCTGACAGTGGAAACGTTGTATCTCCTCCAGAGTATCCTATAGAAAAACAGAACTCGTGTGGTGCTGTACTTGGAAGTGACACTCAGGAAGCATCACTACTCTTTCGTCCTAACCAATTTGTTCCTGATCATCTCAAAGAAAAGAAATTGAATATTATGGAAGAAAGTCATGTGCAAATGCGCGAGAAAAAACCAAAGAATGATGCAGCTAGACAATCCTATCATTTCGAAGGAGCTACATGTCATAACGGAGCAGCAAGACGACCGTCTTCTGAAGCATATCCTTGTGACCCCATGCTAATTACCATAAAAGGAACACAACCAATTAGCGAGTCGGTCTTGGAAAAGAATCATTACAATAAAAACAACCACTGCTCACAACCAAAAACCTGGGGCCCAGTTTTCAGTGGAATGAGGCCAAATGCTTACCAGCCTGCTGAAATTCAAACTGACAGTGGCAAGAGTAATCGCTTCATCAACAAAAAGCTGATGATGAAACGAGCAAATACAATAGACATCCCGAAACCAATAAAATACATAAACGATATGGAGTCCGACTCTGATGCCGATGAGCGCGGTGTTAGCTCGACCAAGTCAATTGGCTTGCGTGGGACGGTTCAAGTGACTGTCAAAAATTCTCCAAAGAGCGTCGTGCCTCCATTCCAACCCAAAACCGAAAACGATCTTAAGTTCCTCGCATTTATTCAAAAACAGAGCCCAAGCAGTAACGTTATTTGGAACAGTCCAAATCGAAACCAAACTGGGAATGCAGTGAACAATTGGAGCAATAAATTTGGAAACATAAAAGATGCGTTCGAAAGTGGGAAAATGGTGACGAGTAGTAAACCACCAATGCCGACTGGCGTAAATTCATCGGCTCGAAACTTTTGGAAAAAAGCGGAAACTAGTCAGATGAATCAAAGCGTGAAAATACCAAGTACTCCAAGAAGCGCAGAGAAACTTACAAAATCTCTATGGAACGAACACCATTCATCGGAGAGTTCAAAGTTTCAGGTTCCGAAACCAATTCCCGTGAACAAATTTTCACATGCTCCGAAGTCAGCGTTTAAGCCTGTCTCGCCAATATCACAATATAAGGAGCCTTCGCAGTTCCAGCCTATCCGATCCGAGCAAAAGATTTCACATATAAATGGGTCATTTTCGGAGCCTTTGCATCGTGTCAGCGACAAGCATGGCATGCAACATCCTTTTAGTAGCCAAATATCAACAAACAATAAGTCACCAACACTCCCATGGACTAGCAGTACAACAATCGAAAATCGAGTCCAAAACCTAGCCTCTGCGAAATTCGAAAAACGACCTCAGCGACATAACTCTGCTCGGGTGCAGGATCAATTATACCAAGAACGAGTAGGTGCTTACAATCGAATGGACCACAAACGCCCATCACTGCCAAATACCGGCGAAAATGAAAGTGAGCTACACGCTCCACACATGGTTCAAGATTTTATGCATGCCGCGATCTTGAAAGAATTTCCACCTGTAACTTATCCTCCAATGGTTTCTGGGCAAGCTTTAACCAATCCTTCGACAGATTTTGCACCCAGCAAAAACTATGAACCGCCCGAACATACCAAACAAGCATTTCATCCCCATCTGGCGAACAATCCTCAAACTTCAGTTTATTCTCAGCCAGCTAACATGTTTAGCTCTAGTAGTTATATTCAATCGGCTGCTCATAAAGATCAAATGCATGACTCTGGATATACAAGGAACCGTAATATGCAACCGGCAGATGTCTCTCCACCCAGAAGCTACTCCAAAGCAATAAATATCACCCCATCAGTAGATTCAGTTGAAAAACTGTCGTACTTCAACAATGTTCCTGAGTTTTCAATCACTCACTCCGATTCTTTGACTAATCCTGCTGCGGAGCCTCTGGTTCTCACCAGTGATCGTCCTTTCATTAGTCCTTACGATGCGACTGAAAGTATTGCAACAAGCCCAAATTACACACAAAACGAAATGTCCGATAGTGAGTTAGATTCAGATAGTGTCACTGAATACAAGGCAGAGACAAAAATAATGCGAGGACCTGTTAGCCAACAAGCAGTAACTGTAAGCAACAGGACTATGCGTCGTGGTGATGAAGGTATGTTTACTAAGAACTCGAAAGAAGCTAAGAGTCTTCTATCGATTATGAAAAACATCAAACCGACGAACACCCCAATAACGAAAGATGGTCGGAGCTACGAGGCGCCAAAGGTGGAATCCATTCTACCGGTTCCTGAAAGTATCAACCGGTTCACTCAGGGACCTTTGTCACCTCCTTTGCACCCAGACAACACAATCGAGGGGTATAATCCACTCTACCAACTAGCTAATGCCAAGAGGGAGGCAATACCCATTAAAGAATCGTCTACACATCAAGCTTTACATGCGAGCTCACAGAAGCATATACAATCTTTCGAGACTCGACAGCAAGACTATCAAAGCTACACAATGCCTCCAAAAACAGTGTCTGTACAACCTTTGCAAAAGTATGACGAATACACCAATCAGAACAAACTAAAGTCCAAAATATACTCAGAAAAACAGTTCAGTGTAGGCCACGAAGTGCATCCGCAAACCAATGAACGGACTTCAATGCATCAAATAGTAGATACCAATCGAATCAACCTGGCAAATACACCTCGAAATACGGAGCGGCGTGTGACTGCCAGTTTGCCCAACACACCAGATAAGAATAAAAATGTAAATATATTTTCAACAGCTTTTAAGCCGTCGACAAGTGCTCCAAACACACCTGAAAAACGCAATCAACCTTTTAATACTGATCCCAATTTTGCATCTGACACATCCAAGGATGAACCCAAAATGGTTTTCAAGAAATTCGGACCTCCTCAGCCGCATCACTATCACCCAAATGCCTATCAATATCCACTAGCCGAGCAGCCAAGAAAGTATTCTGAGCCTAATATAAAATCCTCTACAACAAGCTTCAACAAAAGCAATATGTACTCGAAAACAGTAACAAGCCAATTCGTGGCCCCAAAAATAATCGAAACCCCATCGTCACCGCGGGTCTTAGGAAGAGGAGAAATGCCGGGACATATTGTCTACAACAATATCAATAGGAGTGTGAATTATGACCCTGCTTCGTCGATTGTTGCGACTAAATTCCCAGTGAATCCGTTAAGCAGGTCCGATTCCTGGCACCAAATTTGTCAACAGGCCTCACGGAAGCCAATATCGCCGGAGAACGTGAGTTCTCCTGGCAACTATCAGCTGCGTCGTGTGAAATCTGGTCACAGTCTGGAAGTGCCAAAGATGTATGAGGCTGGAATGAAAAATTCGGACATTGTAGAGAAACAAAGAACCGTTGCTGCGTATTTTTCGGGCCAAAAGTCTCCCAACTCGTTGTCTCGCAATCCTTCCCAAACGAACGTATCTGAAATGGCAGCCGCGTCCATGGTAACGGTTAAGAAGTCATCGATAAATCGCATTCGCAGCAGCGAGAAAGCATCGATCAGTAACCAAAATCCAAGTACTGGACTGTGCAGAAGCCAAACTATGCCGCACATAGCCAACATCCACTTGTTGGACGAAAGTAACGTGGATGATGCTTTTGAAGAACTGATGAAAGCCTCTTAAACGTCAAAGCATTCAATGCCTCCATCTATTCAGAGTCATTCCAAATGAACGAAGAGGGCCGAATCGAGGGACTCGAAAGACGGTGCTGTGATAGTTACCATCTTCCGCCGAGCTTTGCAAAACACTAACTTTGTTGCAATAATATATGGTGAAACTCGAACCGAATGTTTGATAAATTACATATCATAGACGTGAAAACCGAAATTCGCATAACTTACATGTTCATATGGTACGAAGGCATCTTGAAAGCCGAAACTTGTAATCTAGTCAATTAGTGTGTTTTTATACTTTTATGATGTTGAAATTTGAAGTTGTTATCGTTTGGAAAATGAATATATTTTGGAAGAAATAGAGGTTAAGAAATCTTATTACGACTTAAACATAAGTATAAACTGGAATTGAATACGACATTGTTACTGCTACGCTTAAGTGATTATTTGATGAATATATATACTATATTATAACTGCTGGAATGGTTTGGAAAGAGGCGGACATATGGTCGCGTTGTGCTAACCTGAATTTCGCTTGAAAAGTAAACCCTGTAGATAGTCGAAAATGCATCCGCTGCCACAACCTGCTGTCTTCATCCGAAGCAACTTCAGAGAGCCTCACAGTTTTCTCGTCTTCTCGTCGCCTCGCGATCGCAACAAATAAGATACAAGACACAATCGAGTCTGTTCTCTATAACTTCTCGCTAATCGTGTGATCAATCTCGCACTCTGTTTGATAAAAAAGAGCTTAGTTTGCTGAGCACGTGCACCAAGGTCAGCTCTCATTTTATATCTTGTGAGTCATCAAGAATTTTTTAAACATTTGATGGGTTCTGCATTTAAAAAATTGCTTTTTGTGTGCTGTATGGAGAAACCTAAAAGAAATTAGCTGATTTAATCAGAAGCTGCATGTCATTTGCTTAAGTTTGGTTTGAACTAAGTGAAACCATATCGTCCCCTCTATGTAGTAGTTCTCGAACAATAGAAAATATCTAGAATTTTTCACATTTTGATTATTGCGAATTTTGCATTTAGATTGTGTTTTCGTGTGTTTTTCATATTTTTTAATGTTTCAAACGAACATTTTTATGATTTTGACATTTTTGCTTTTTATGCTGATTTTTGGAAGCTATAGCTAGTCGCTATAAAATTGTTTGCCGTCTTCGACGAGTGTTGTATATTTTTATTGGAGGATTGTTGAAGATCGAAGTTTTGAATCACCTTTTGTGATTTTTGTTTATTTATTTTTTATTTACAATTTTAATTAAACCGTTCTACGTTTTTTAGAATCATGCACAACCCAAACAACCGAAATGAAGGAGAAAGACGGTGCGGTGGTAACAACAACGACTAAAGGTATAATTACTCACTTCCTAAGTACCGAATTCCTATTTAACAAGTATTTTTTTACAGTAACAACCCGCACAGTTGCCGCAGGCCCGAAACCAATGTCTCCCTTTGCCAAGTTCAGGCAGCTTGACAAACAAAATTCCCAAAAGTGAGTATGATTCATAATTAGTAAGTTTTCAACAGATTGGGAAGACAAATCAGTCTAGTATTCGTAGTTCTAGCAAACTCGTAGGTACACTTATAAAGCCATAACCAAAAAGAGTAGGCAATAAGACTTGAAACTAAAAGGAAATTGTACAACTGATTCACTTACTAACACTAACTTGTGCGCATGTCAATGAAACCGACGACTTAACGGTTATCTGAACTTTGTGACCAATAGCGCCAGTGGATATAACCTGATGTACTTTT
The DNA here is from genome assembly GCA_963978885.1 of Nemotelus pantherinus. Classification (NCBI taxonomy): domain Eukaryota; kingdom Metazoa; phylum Arthropoda; class Insecta; order Diptera; family Stratiomyidae; genus Nemotelus; species Nemotelus pantherinus. The sequence goes on along the minus strand of OZ022265.1, from coordinate 80,509,599 downwards.
ACTTTACTGTAGATTCAATTTCAAAACCAAGATAAATTGGCTTTATACAAGCGTCACTGACTTTTTAGTACATATATTTTTCTGTAAGTGAGGAGAAGCACCTCTTTTACACTTTTTTGCATTTAAAAATAGTTACTGGCAATAACAAGTAAACATTATTTTCAATTTCCGGTAACGAGGATTTGAGAACTTGATATTTTTAAAATATCTGAATCGAAATCTTCTCCAGTAAACTAGAGCAGCTGTAGAAAACTAAACATAAACGACGTGGCTGCTCTTGTTGAAAAAAATATAGCTTGCTGAAGCATTTTTGAGTGGATTTTGGAAAACATTCAAATTGCCAATCCTATTTCAGACGTGGTCATTATAGTAATAAAGTAAAATTTTTCATGACCTGTGGTTTGAACTTTTTTTCAAGTGCTCTTTTCCTTATATATTGTTAAATATGTGCTTAAATGTATTGTGGTACTTATGAAGGGTGCGTTTCCTCAACTTTGTGGGATCTTATGCAATCGACCTGAACCAGCTAAAAGTCTGGGCCAGATAAGCTGATCTTCAGGCAATGCCGACCAACACACAACTTGTGCTCCCACAGGGAAACACAAGGTCCCGGGCATTGTCACACCCACCCTTAACAGAATAACATTTAAACTCAGAGATATTGTTTAATGTTTAGACATTATACCCGATAGGAAACTGAACTAGGGGGCTAGTATGAAGTACTGAATTGGCAAGACCAGTCTGCCTTCTTCAAAACCTGGAGTCTTAAACATCGGATGGCCTACTTTATATTCGCAAGTATAGTTAGGCTAATTTTGGTGAATGGTGCGATAGTTTGGTGTCAGGCATGTTAGTTCCGATATCATGGAACTAACATGACTGCAAAAATTATCTGCGAGAACTGCTAACGCATGCAGAGTATCTGTCAATGAAAAGGCAAAATATAATTCCATCCGGAGTATTTGGGTAGCGCTTAGTAGTATCATAGGCAACGAAAAAACCGACGAGCTGGCGAGAAGAGGTTTAAAAGCTAGGAACAGTCTCTGTATTACTGTACCGCAGTCACTTGCTGACACCAGAAGCAAACTACACGCGGCCATATGGGCTTAACCAAAGTCCGAATGGGAAAACCGAGCTGACTGTAAAGTAGCAAGGACATTAGCGCATCCATACTGTTCGATCAAAAGCAGGGAACGGTTAAAGCTATGCGGAAACTGGTGGCCTAATCCAAGTCGCATAAGTTGAAACAATTTTCTATAGCCTAACTTCATTACAAATGTACTTTGTTTCCATTATGACATATTTTTGGACTCAAGCATCTATTCATATTACGCAGAAGCTTTGCTCAGTGCGTCTCAGTCTTTCTTCGAGTTTATCGCATAAGCTTTCATTGAACTATTTGGATGTTAATTGCAATTCTATTCATTTAATCAATAAAATTAATGTTGATTAAAAATTGCATACTATTTATTATAATATCATGTACAATGTTAAGTCATTAATATGGATTATTTTATTAATATTTATTTATTAATAATATATAATATTACATCACTATTGCTCAATAGTTCAAAGCCATAAGACACATCGAAATGCAGTGCACTGGGATTTAAGTTAACGTAGCTCTGAACAAGTGCTTGGGTCAAATCAGGTGTAAAGTCAGTTGTGGAACCTATCACTCCACACTCGTATGCATTGATGGTGAATGATTGAATCTCTCGACTACTTTACTTCTACAATGATACAGAAAACTCGTTCTACGTAGCACAATCCCATTTTAATACTGATCTCCAGATTGATCAAATCTCAAGACAAACGATTTCAGTTCGCAACTTTCCGAGTTCAGTTCAACTTTCCGAGTTCAGTTATTGAGTGCCTGGCATTGAATAACATCTTCCCGGTCTGAGGTGGAAGACAACAAATGCAACGCCGTATTGAAGAATGCATTACGCAGCGTGCTACCCAATACGTTGTACAATATAATGCAAAATATACACAACACTTTCTTAACTTATTTGCTAGAGGATAGATAATTTTTTGCCACATATTGAGCTTTTTCAGGAAATACAATTTGCGATAGCGTGCAATATTGGAAGCATACTCAATGAAGTGATGCCTGTTATGTCCCTATCACATACCCTGCGGATACCAGATACCCGACTGACTTGCTGTCACAGCCAACTGTCACAGGTATGATATTTGGTGTCTTCGACTTCGTCAGCATGATACTCTCTGTCAGGCTGGAGCGATGAATGACCGAGCATGGCCTCCAGCTGACGGTTTCAAGCGTTTGCATTGAAATTAAGAACCGCCTGGCTGACAATAATTGAATTTTTATCCATCATCCTACAGGTCTGAGTTAACCACATCACAAAGAGCCTGCTGTTTGGCGCGTTTGCTCCTGGTGATGTTCTTGCTCAGTTCTTTCTTTACCGCAATATGAACAGCAGAGAGTACGGCTGGCTATTCCTGGTTGGACCTGCGTCTATATGCATGTTCCTGGTTCTACCAGTACGTATGCTGCTTTTTGCGAAAGCGTCCCAAGCTCGAAACGAGCGATATGATCATCTTGCCGCTATTAAGTTTACCTGCGTAATTGTGATCGCTTGCTGTGTAATCTTCCATAACCCTCCAATCACTGACGAGCGCCGCAAGTCTTTCCGACGTCACGCTGACCTGTTGGGGTCGAACTCGTATTCAGTACCAACAAACCGAACCTCGGTGCTATCTCGATTATGCATCGTCTAAAAGTGTCGCGCATGCCTCAATCCAACCCAGTGAGCTAAGCTTGAATCCGAATTCCTGCCTTGAGTCATTCGGGAACAACTCACGAAAGTGATCTCTCCAAAGGTGATCTCACCCGCACGTGACTGTTGCCACAGCCGCAGCCCAATCCTAATCGCTGCTTACCCCCTCGCATCAGCCAGCCATGTGGATGAGTCCCTCCCTCTATAGAGTTCGCTAATCGATAAGATCTGAGCTCTAAGTTCAAAGACGAGCTGCGTGAGAAAGTCGTCCGTTGGTTTTCAACCCTACAGGTATTCTTGAATGACTCTCTTGTCCCTCCTTGGTTTTACTTGACACTGAGTACGTCTCTGAAAACTTGACACACTACTTGACCCTTCAAGTTGTTTGACACTTTTCTTGTATTACTTCTCGATACATAATATATGCCCTGAACCTGTGCAGAATAGTCTGCTGCCCGGTGAACAACCTGTCCAGACTTCCAGCAGTTGGTGCTCCAATCCAAACCGTAAAAGCTATGCCTTATGTGGTCGTTTGTCACCTCAGCCCGCCTTCGCATTTGGACGCTTATCAACCCCACACAAACCCGGCCAGGCTTGAGGATTTCGGATGGTGGCGACTCCATTATGCTTTAGGTATCTTTGACATTGATGCTTATTGTGCAGCGTGAGCTTCCGATCTCCAATTGGAACGAAAAACCTACTTTATTTTTTATAACAGCTTACAAAAAATATATCCTATATATATATATATATATATATATATATATATATATATATATATATATATATATATATATATATATATATATATATATATATATATATATATATATATATATATATATATATATACATATATATATATCTATATGTATATTATGTCCGTCGAAAATTGCTGGAGTGCAAAAACACGTCCAGCTCGCATCAACTGTTTAACTCTGTAAACAATTTAAATCATGACCAATTTTCGCAATTCACAATTTGAAATCACACCTGCTCGTTTCGCGCGCGGACAATAAATTAGCAAGATGTAATATTATTTCATTTAATTCTATTTTATGAAATATTTTTGCTCGAACGTGAGTCGCAGATTTTGTAAGAAAAATTATGCTGGTCATTAAATTTTGCATGCCGCAGTGCCCAGAAGGTCCCCTGTTAGCGTCCGTAAAAAGTCCAATCACCGATTTGGAAGTTTTTATCTTTAATCAAAGTACGAACCCATTTTACACGATTGAAGGACTATATATATTTTCATATAAATGTGTAAAATTATGATAGCTAACAATAACTTTTTTTTACACTATTTCACAAACAGCTATTGCCACCCCCTTTTTGATTTTGTTATTTTTGTGATTCACATAAGTATTACAATTTGACTAATGCGTTTGGGCGTTTTTCGGTTACAAACAACTTATCTCCAGCTTCGTCAACAGTAAAATTTACTGCTTCAACAGGCTGGAGACAAATGCTTTGGACTTTTCGGTTGTATTATTGTTCAGAGTATTTTAGAACGAAGCTGCTTTTGTTCCTTTTTTTATTCCTGCCTCTGGAGTTCTAGTTGAATTTTCGATCGCAAACTTGAATAACTATTTATAATAGTCGAGTTTTTGGGTCTCTATCGAAGATTGGTTAGGATAGTGGCATTAAAAATAATAACAATGCTGTCCCCAGTTGTTGTTGGTTTCAATGCTACGAACCTAACCAGCTCTCGAAAAAGGCGCAAAAAACCGTGACTAATATTTTGTGTTTGTGTTAAAGCTTCGTAGGGCTAAAGAAATTGATATAAAGTGAAATTTATGCAGGGATTTGATCAATGCTCAATGTCTGATTTTGTAGGCTAATAAATCGCTAATCGTAGGCCTTAAATTTATTTAAGTTTGACTCAATATAATTTTGTTTGTTTGTAGTCTTCGAACCTACCCTATTTATGTGAATCTGATTGTATTGTATTGATGTATGTATAGATAATAAATTGTAATGCTTATAACGAACAATAACATGCATTTTTTCTAACAAAACATAATATGTAGAGTACATAAACACAAACACGCATTCCGTTTCTTATACTCCTGTATGCTTGTCAGAATACCACTCACATTTATTCAACCCAATAACAGTATACCCAGTGTATATAATGTAATTTGCGAAAATCCTTATTGTGCTCATTTGCTATTATTCCTCTTGTTTAAGTTTCATATTTCATTGTTTGTTTTTTGTGTTTGTCTCTTTATAAATTTATTGAAAAATCAAAACGCGATACGTAACTGTGCAGTTCCCCGGTAACTCCTTCATCGCCCATGACACCAGGGGGCTCAAATAGAGGGGCGCCATTATTCCAATTTACCGATCCGGCACTATCTGCACGCGCCGCCACTGTCAAGGATCAGCTTCTGCAGTGGTGTCAAATGAAAACGAAGGAATACGAGGTACACGTGGTTGTCTAATAACTGAGTTCAAAATTTTGTAGTTTTCAGAGTTGCAAACTTAAAATTGACCTTCAATTTTTTTTTAAGTATTTTTTTCGTTGATGTAAAAATCTTCTAGAGTGTTTCAATAATGAAAAGAGTGTTCGAAGTCAATTTAATTAAACCTCACACACTGGAAAGCATAAATTTAATACATAAAACGCAATTTATTGAGCTATAATATTAAAACCCATTTCCAGATAAGGTTGTAATTATTTTGGCCTACTCGTTGGATAGGTTTGGCCTGTACTAACTGACTATTCATGAGCTATGGTGTGTTATTTAATACAATTGCACTGAAGCGAATATTTACTGAAGAAGAGTTGCAACCTCTTGAACCTCTTCTTAACCGCCTTCTATTATAATTTGCTAAATGCTTAAGGGCTCGGTAACATGTTCTGTTGAACTTACGCTTTTGCTGAGGCTAATCTTAACGCTTACTGGCGATTACTTGCTTGGTTGAAAATAAAACGAAACTGTAAATACTGCACCTGGTTCTTTGTTCAGCGCAGCTACAAGCAAGTTCCAGTATAATTTTGCTAATTTGACTCATTCTTGATTCACAGAACGTTCAAATAACTAACTTTAGTACGAGCTGGACAGACGGACTAGCCTTTTGCGCTCTCATACATCATTTCCTGCCAGATGCCTTTGACTACAGTAAATTGACACCGAAAGAACGAAGACACAATTTCGAACTAGCTTTCCGAGTGGCTGAGTAAGTATTTCATCATATGCAACACCCCCGAAATTGAAATATAATTTTCCGTTTATTATTTCAGCGAAAAAGCCGGGATTGCCCCTCTACTCGATGTTGAAGACATGGTTACGATGCGGAAACCAGACTGGAAATGTGTTTTCACTTATGTCCAAACGATTTTCCGGCGGTTTCGTAATAGCGTTTGAATATTAGCAGAACAATCCAACTGAAATTAAGCATCAAATTCATGAGCAGAGGCATTTCTTCATAATCTCATTTTGAATGTATTTATACACTTTTATATATATATGACTGAGAAGAGTGAGAGCCAGTGAAATTTAATGCGCATCCGTCTGATATAAGCTCATATCTGCAACCCTTCTGAACACATTACGTAATAATTCATATTCGCCATAAAGTGATAAAATAACTTTTAGATACGTTCATATGATTATTTCTTCATACAAACGTCACCAATTAAATTTGTCTAAATTAGATATTTTATGAAAACAAAAATAGAAAACAAAACCAGGAATACGAGCATTGATTTGGAAGATATAACAATTTAAAAACATTATAAATTTGATAATAAGGAATTATCTTGTAATATTTGTTATTTTGTATACTGTCGTTAATTGTAACTAATATTTATTAACACTTTGACTATCAAATATCAATATCCATGGGAAAAAACTGTATTTTATTGGAATCATGATAAAATGTTAAGTTGAAATCGTTACACGAAACATGAAAATTTTGTTAATAATTCACGAAAATATTTCAACCACGATTTTGTTAGCAATTATTCCATAAATTTTGGCAAACTTGTGAATTTTCTGAAAATTAAGTTAAACCAAAATGTTTTGGAAAGTAATTATTGATGCATATAATAAACTCATAATGTGCTTTGTTGTTGTAAATCATGGTTTTCATAATTAGAAGGAGATAAAAATATTATTTAAAAAAGGTGAGTACTTAGGCGGGCTGATTAATACGGCATTTCATAATCATACGGGATCAAAGGAGATCCAATATTGGATGTTACTTTCCGTTACGAGATATGTTCGTGTGGGTTCAAGTAGTTTATGTACTGTACGCAGTAAACTGGTAGCCTCATGATTATGGAGAATACCACTCCCTTGGTTTTCAACCGATAACTCTTATAACTGAAACGAGTCTAGTAATTTCTTTGCACAAGGGGTTATTCTCATATCATAATTATTAATTTACTTGTTTTACATTAATCAATGGTGAATTTGTTCAAGTGCAAACAATAGTATATAGATTCCTTCCACCCACAGTTGCAATCTGGACAACCCATACTCTCTAGTCTAATGAGTTTATGTAACTTGGTAAAATTCTGTCATCAAATCGATACTCTGAAGTAACATTATCGTTACCGAAGATTGCCAGATTAAGGAGGGATGGCTTCGGTATTTTAAATAAGCTCACATGGCTCAGAGTCAAGAGACGTCTCCAAGTCGAGTCTTTTATAATATGCCAGAAGAATAATAGAACGCTGGGCATTGACGAAATTCCGGCATATGCCCTATCCACAAAAAAGAGACAAACTACGGTACAACAATAACAGAGGTATATCACTACATTGTACGTCCAATAAAATATTGTCGAACGAAAATATTAGAAAATAAAATTAAAGTTTACGCTGACAATCACCCAGATTGAGAATGTCACGTCACGCTGACGTCGATTTTACTGTCGGCACATGAAAAAGCGATTGTGGATCAGTGCTGTCGTTGTACTCCGATCGGAGTATTTTTACTCCGTTTAGTTACTGTACTACTGTACTCCCTTCACTTGGAAACTGCTCCCTTTTCATTGGGATCACTTTTCATACTATTTTCAAATACCAAATTTCAAATGTTGTTGGTCAGTACATGTAGAAACACAATTTCAACGTGAACTTTTGCAGTGTCCTCTCTCTATTTCTAAGAAGAAGGCTAGAAGAATATAGTTTTGCTGCGTAGTGTCCTCCCGCGTGAACTGCTCTTAATTTACATTATAAATTTTGTGGAAATCGACCAACGGTGCGATAGCGATTGCTCTTTGGTGCCGTTTGCCACCGCCCGTCATGGCAGGGTGAGGTAGACGGTTTTGGCATAGACGTAGTGAAGTGATTTAAATCTTTCTTTAATTTTTGCGACACCATTAACTGTTTCTTTGTTTCATCGTAAAAATGGTTTTTCCTGAAGAATATTTCAACTGCCTGTTCGAAGTGAGTGATCAAGTTAACGGTAAGTTGAGAAGATTATTAGACATAACCTTGCAATGGAATGCTCGAATTTACAGTTTGACTTCTACTCTTTTGTTTCACTGGCAGCAATTTATCACATAGCTTATGTCTCCAATTTTGTTTCGGCATTTTTTCAAGTATTTAATATACTAATTTGAAAATATTAATTTTATTTTGTAATTTGAAAATATTATTTTCGCAGACTTGAGAAAAATGTTTTAATTTTCAGTTTTATAACACAAGTCATTTTGTCCATCACCCAACACGCTGGTAATTATATTTTCTTGGACCAAACGCAATTCTAACAAACCAATGGAACGGTTGGTTTATCAAATAAATTCAAGGTAGATTTAGTTAAAAGTTTAGTTTTACAGTTTTTTTATGAAATTGGATAAGAATAGAACTCAAGTGTTTACACTTGCGATAAATATGACAGGTAATGCGACTAGTTATACGATGATAAGCATAGAGTTGGATACTGATGACTCTATTTCAGGGTCCAATTGCGAAGTCACAAAAATTTATATTGAAAATCAAAAATGGTATCAACAGTGTCGGAAAATTTAGCTAACACAGTTTGATTGGCTTCAAGCAAAGGTTATACACTCTACTGCAAAAGCTGGGTATGAGAAAAGTTCCTTTTGTTAGCATTGCCAAAAACTGTTAAGCGTAAAAATTCGAGTCAGCCTTAAAATCAACCAGAAATTCTCTGTCGAGCAGCAAGTGAATCTTTCACTAAAAATTCCAAACAAATTCAAATTTATTTGAATAAAAAACCGATATTTTCCTTTTGAAGCTAGATGTATTTTATTTTCTAACAAATATCGATATTTCGAGCGTAATCTGGATATCCAGTTTTCCCACACAGTTCTAAACGGCAAACGGAATACAGTCGATTTCAAGAGAGCTTTAACGTTAAAATCTATAAAACACTAAAGCCTCCTGGCTTTCGTTCGAAAATGTTGTTTCCAGAATTTTATCTCACCACCACTTTACATGCGGACAGCTCATAACAACAATTGAGAAAAAACTTGCCCAATGTGCGGCCACTTTTCTGGCAGTTCGGAAATTTGTGTTGGGGGATTCACTGGGACAGGAGTGTTGTTGTTTCCAATGCATATACTCTATTCTCTGCTGGATAAAGGAGCAAAAAAACACGGCTTATGTAAACTATAATGGGCCATTTAGATAAGCGTCCATGCGTCCATGTGTCCATGCGTTTTTAGATTAAACGAGTCAAGTCAACTCAAATCCAGTTTTTTGAAGGCGGAGCTAAGGCGAAAGTGGTCGGATACGATGATTGATATACCATTGACTTAATTGTTTTACTTTCGCTCTTTGTCATTTCGAGATGATAAGTGGATGGATGGATTGATAAGAGGATGGATATTACACGCTTGCAACGATGTTTTTTTTTATTTTCATATTATTTGAATTATAATAATTATAATAATTAATATTTGAAAACATCGTCGTGATCAATTTTAAAACATTACTAATTCCCATTCCTCAATTTTTCTCCATTTTTTTCTTCCTTCCAAACAAATAAATTGGTAGCAGACAATTGTATGTATTTATTTATCCATATGACTATATTAACCTTCATATGAAATTGTTTGTGTCTAGATATTCGTATGCATTCTAATTTTTTCGTAATAGTCCTGCACATGAGGATGCAAAAAAAATATTATCCACATCATCATATAATAAAATAATCATCCACAAAACATATATTTAAATGATCATCAACGAATCATCCACACATGCCACTGAGCGAAAGAAATCATTATAAAATCTATTGTACATGAATCAGCATACTCCACCTCCTTCGCTTTAGGTTCGCCTATATAAACAAAATCAAATTGACTCGTGTAAGCAAAACACGCTAGATCGCATGGACGCGTGGACGCTTGTCGGAATGGCCCATAAATGCTAAAGAAAGCACTTCAGAAATTCAACATAGAAAGAACATCAACATAGGCGAAAGCAATGAAGTGGCAATCACCCAAAGCACCTGAACCGAGAAACTCATTTTCCGAAAGTAAACCCAAACCAGGTACAAAAAAAAACGATCTGGAGAAAATTGCACACGAAACAACTTAACTCCTACATATTCTCCATATCAACAACACAATAACTTACACCGTACATACACCATGCGAACAAAGCATAAAAGACATCAAATCAGAAGGGGAACAACCCGTAAGAAGAGGAGCAGAAGAGAATCTACAAACTCTGTAACGTAGACCATGACGGGAAATAGAAACATAACAGAGACGCGGATGACTTTCCAGCGTCAACATAGGCGTCAAAAGCAATCAAGTGGTCATTTCATCCATAGCACCAGAGCCGAAAAACTACGTCTTTTGGGAAAGTAAACCCAAAGCAGACACAAAAAACCGATCTGGGGAAAATTGCACACAAAAAAGGTACCTCCTGCTATTCTATTCTTCACATGAGCATCACAATAGATTGCACCGTACATGTGTGCATGTGAACAAACCAGAAAATACATCAATTCCTGAGAGGAACGGCTCGTAAGAAGAGGAGCAGAAGAGAAATCTACAGATAAATCATGAGGGGAAACAGAAACATAACAGAGACGGTGATGACTTTCCAGCGTATTAAGTTCATTCATCAGCAGAAAAAGAAAGTTGATACACGGGATGAGTAGTGTGCGTAGACATCACCGACCACATGTCATCTGTCGCGATGTCTGACATCTATGGGTGAAGCGCGTAACGCAACGCAATATCCAACACAATAACGCAACGCAATATCCTACAAATAATTTCAAAATCCAATATAAAAATTACAGTCTCATTTCATAGTTTTAAGTTATCACTTCTGTCGGCAGTCTCTAATGACTGACCGATGTTTTTTTTATGAATGTGGTGGTATGTCTGCTTATTGTCAACACCATAAATTATGTTCTGTTGCTTAAGTTCTGATATATTTCACTTCAAGCACTATTTACAGAAATAAATGTGTAATTGCTGAAATGACTAGAAGCAATACGAAGCTTTGGTTTTTGCTCTCTATTAGCTTCCTACACACATATCCCATCACAAATTTTCATCTCTGATGTACATATTTTTCGTTTCATTCCATGAAAATATGCAAGTTTAAGATAGAGGTTATCAAATCAAATTTTACAATAATTAACGTGTCATTCAATTAGACCGGGATTAAATTTGCATATATATATATATATATATATATATATATATATATATATATATATATATATATATATATATATATATATATATATATATATATATATATATATATATATATATATATATATATATATATCAGTGGCGTGGCGTTCATAGAAGCAAGGGAAGCATTGCTTCCCTTACATTTGGCTGACTTAGATTTCAAATTGTTTTTTTCGTGAAATCGTGAAATAATCGCGTATTAGCATGTATTAAAAAAAAATTCTCAAATCAAATTGTGAACATCTCACACAGTTGATCTGGTAACGCCACAGAATGAAAATAATGAAAGCATGACCACGGCTTGGAAGCAACGTAAAAATTGCATATACGACCATTTATTTGATCCCATATAGACTAGACTGTGACGTCATCAAAAAAAATGTATTCATAATATGAATTTCATATGATCTGTTTGGAAGCAATGAAAATGTTGCTTCCTAGGGGAAATTATCTTCTCAAGAGAGAGACTCAGAGCGGAGCTGCGAACGCATGACTATTGGTGGAACATATTCCTGCGTTCCCCTCACTAGTAGCAGGGTAAATTGTTATTGCTATCATTTTACTTTGCTTGTGCAGATTTTTGTGAATGAAGAATATTTGCTGTGAGTGAGTTTGAGTTACGATATGTGAAGAGCGTTGCCAGAGGCTGTGGATTCAATAAGTTGTTATTTTATGTATTTTATTTATGATTTATATTATGACATTATTTTTTTGTATGTTCTATTTTTGTATGTTCAATTGGCGAAGACTTTTAGTCACTTATAGCTTATAGGATTTGGTAGTAATAGGTGAAATTGTAGACTAGAATTGTACAGGATTGAATGTGTAAAATTACTGTGTAAAATTGCATGATACTTTTAATTGATATTTGAAATAGTGAAAGATTGAAATAGGTGAATGTGTTCACTTGTTCTGTGGGTCAAAATTTTAGGATTCGTCAACTGATTTAAATTTTATTTCATTGGATCTCGGTAATTTGCTGAAAAATTGGACATCATCAACCAGAACCGATCAAAACCGAATTTGAAAATTGTCTCTATAACAAAGACATATACCTACTCGGTAGTTTGATCGCAAAATTAATAAATGAAAAACTCGGAACGGATTATCGGTTGTAATATTAAACAAAAATAGTTTTGCTGGTCATGTGGGCTATTTTCAAGCGTTTCAGACATTTGGCGAAATATTGGATTTTATAATTTAAATAATGTTAAAGCTGTGAACAGGCATGGTAGAAATAGCATTGATCGTTTCAATTCAGTCCTCTTACTTTCCAAGTTTGATTCCGGTGGTTTGAAGAATTGCTGAGTAGTCAATATAAATATTCAGTGATATTGCTCACAGTTAGGAGAAATTGAGAAACAATGAAGATTCTAATAAACATTGTGTGTCACTTAGGATGTCCAGAAGAAGCATTACATAGTCATAATGAAAATGTGTATTCTTGCAATAGGGGTAAATCACCTAAAGACAATAAATCTTTTGACAGTGCGTAATCGATAATTGCCAGGTGACTTGGACCAAGCAAGTATTTCTTCCGGAGCATCAAACTATATTCAAAACGATCTCGTAAGTTGATTTAAAAAAAAAAAAAATATTGAAAGATATTTGTAATGAAATTTAGAAAAGCAAATTCATAGCAATAATATTAGAAAAAACAACCGATATATCCTATCGACCACAACTTTCAACAACCTTTGGTTATATTACTTCTTCCGGTGCAGTTAAAGAAACTTTCATAAATCTCACAGATGTTTTTGATAACCAAACTGCCTCCCGTTCATTGAACCTTGTTTTGCATACTGTCCGAAAGTTTAAAGTCTCGAGGAGCCTCTGTAATATCTGCCAAAATAACTGGGTTGCAAACATGTACAAAAAAAATGCATAAACACGGAAAAATTATTCATTTCTTCGAACATCGACTAAATTTTATTTTATCTAAATCTTTCAATAGTAATAAATAGTAATAGTAATCCCAATCTACTACTAGTTTTTCAACAAAGACAATGAGTTTATGTGCTTTGTGTTTATTTGTAAAAAAATGCTTCCAAAATTAGCTCCAAAACGTTGGACTTTTAATGGTCGGTTATTTAAAAAAAAAATTCTATAATAAGGAGCAATTACAATAGCTCGTAGAATATATAACTGAAAACGATAGTGCTAATTGAGACGGAGAGATCGTTAATAGTGAGAGTGGGCTTTTTATTTTACTTAAAGATTCTTAGTTGCTTTTTTTTGTTTAATGTTTTTTCTAAAAAAAAAAAAAAAACGAATAGTATCGATATATTTCAGTCCTAACAAAGTAATATACTGTATCATATTCAGATCTAATACAATCTTTAAGAAACAGTTTCACGGAAATTGGGAACGAATTATGATCGATTTGCAAAACAGCACAACGACGTAAAACAGCAAGGTGCATAATTGACAACAATGAGAATGTTGTACCATTCTTTACAAGTGCTTATTTCGAAATATTTGGTAGCATAATCGTTAAAATAAACTCAAGGTTTCATATTTTTAAACCTTTTCAATTCTTCGAAGTTTGGCCACTTTCAAAAATATTATATTTCTAGTTCTGGGAATGTTATTATTTTACTGATAAATATTGATATGGTTTCTTATTGTGTGAAGGACTGTGAACTTTTATTTTCATAAGAATACATAATTTCTACTCTCACGTCCCCGTTAGTAATTCCTGGGTGCTTTTATAGAGAGGTTCTATTACACGTAACGAATTCGCGGAAAGCGTAATCAACCACGGACATCAACTAATTGCTTCCCTTCGGTAAACTGTCACGCCAGGCCACGCCACTGATATATATATATATATATATATATATATATATATATATATATATATATATATATATATATATATATATATATATATATATATATAAATATATGATCGAATTAGAAAACTATTAGGCTCCCAAACTTTTACTATTCTCTTCCTTGCATGCTATGTAGTGTGATGCGTTGGTGAAAATCACAATTTACTTTCTTTTCAAATGTCCAGCCGTCACATTCATCTCACATCCAAAAACTTTACACGCGGGATTTGCATCTTTAAATATCTAGCAGGCTGCAACCAAGCACAAAACTGGGTAAATGTCTAGATGATGGGACCGTCAGCGGGAGGGGAGTGAAAAAGGGTGAAGCTGGTAGGGCTGACGTTGCTTAATAGTACAAAAGTGATTTTTGGGTGGGCGCAGAGAGTTGGAGGCGCAGGAGGTGTGGATAAAAAATAATTTTTTTTTTCAAAGTTTTGAAATATGAAACGCGACTTCAGCTCCCCGCCTCCACATTTAAACAATAAGGATGAAGTCATTCAATAACCTTCTCTGCGCAAACACTCGACCCTCCCTCCAGTAGGTGGAGGGACGTTGGATGATTCCATTCACTTTTTAGCCATCAAAACGTAGTTTATCAGAATGGAATAATCCGGCGATCCTCCATCGCGTGCGCTTCCACCTCCCTGCCCACACGTTTAAACTATCAAAACGGTGCCATTCAACCTTCTCCTACGCCCTCCGATCGATGGTCCTATCATCTAGACGACACTGTTTCCTTCAAATGCTCCCAGTCTTTAATGTATACAGCAGTGACGGCTCGTAGCATAAAAATCTGGGTCGGCTAAAATGGAAGCTCTATTTCATTAGTTTAATTTTTGGTAAAGCAAATAAAATTCGATCTACGAGCAAAAAAATGTTCCAATCAAAACCACGAAATGTGCTTGAGTATTGTCGTCGACAGAGAAAGGATTTAGTTAGGGGAGGAGAAAGACAAGTGTATTATAAATTAATTAATTTCTAAAAAAAATACTTCTCTAAAATTAGCAAACAAGCGCAAAAACTAATTTTCAAAAGCCTATACACACAAAGCGATAACATTTTTTCATTCTTTCGTATAATGGTTTTAGCCACAGCGAAATAATTGATTATTTTAGCATAAGAAATATCATTTTTCTTCAAATCATTTTTGTTTTTTGTTTTCTTTTAATGACAAAGTATTGAAACGTCATTTAGCTGCAAGCCAAATGTATATAAAAATTAAAAATAATATTTCAACTGATAATTTATTTATCTTTCCATGTTGTACTAGTTTTCATAATTGAAAAACTGTTCATTACGTAGTTCACAAATTAGCCACGAACATTGGATAAAGTTTTTCATGTTTTTTCATAAAGTTTTTTCCTATAAAAACCACCTTTTATTTATTTTAACTTATTTATTTTATTTATTTATTTATTCTGCACTAAATATAATATATAACAACAGTAGTACAATGTACACCCTTAATTATAGAGTGATCAGCAACGCTCCACAACTGAAAAATTAGCCTGTTTTTCATCTATAAGTTAAGTGTAAACTGTGAGTAATATTAATATAATTACTGTAGGATAAAAATTACAAAAACCTACTAAAAGAAGAAAGATTAAAAACTAGGAACTTAAAAACTAAGTTATAACTAACTGTCCAATTAAGTAATTCAAAGCATCATCTTATAGGTTAATTTGATTTTTAACTGTTAAAATCCAAAATAAAGTGCCGATATCAGCGGATTTTTGGAAACTCTACACTTTTCTTCACATTTATTGTTTAAGATATCACAATAATCTGCAAATATAAGCATGCTCATATTTTTATGCAACTTAAAGGTGGAGTATTATCTAGGGAGATTAGAAATCATCTTGAGCACTCTGTTTTGCTGTATTTGCAACTTTTTTATGTGGCAGGTGGCGGCCGTAGACCAGACTGGAGCTCTGTAAGTTAAGAATGGCAGGAATATAGTTTTGTAAATAAGTAATTTGTTTTCGAGGCTAAGGAAAGATTTTCTATTAATCAATGAGTATAACATCTTAATAAGATTATTGGATTTAAATATTTTATTTTGAATATGTTGTTTATAAGTTAGGGACTTGTCGAACATCAAACCTAGATAACTTAAAACAAGACACCATTGTATCTCTTGATTTTCGAGTCTAATGTTTCTCTGTGGGAGGTTTCTGGGTGATTTTTTTCCAGTAAAGAACATGCATTGTGTTTTCTCAGCATTAACTCTGATTTTCCATTTTTTGAAGCATAAGGACAGTGCAAGCAGGTAGTTTTCAGTAGCAGACATCAGTTCAGGCGCGTTGGCACCTGCAGAGTACAAGAGCGTATCGTCGGCAAAAAGACCTAAATTTATTTCGGGGCATTTCGGAATATCGCTAGTAAAGATAAGATACAATAGAGGGCCAAATACTGATCCTTGGGGAACACCGGCCACAACATGGTAAGCATCAGACTTGGTGCGACCAAGTTGAACATAAAACGTCCTATCTAGAAGGAAGGAGCGAGTTAATTTGATTATGTTAATTGGAAAATTTAATTTAATCATTTTATATACAAGTTCATCATGCCAAACAGAATCAAAAGCTTTCTGAATGTCAAGAGAAATAGCTAAAGTATACTTTTTAAGAACTAAGTTTTGCTGGACATAGTTGGTAAATCTTTTAAGTTGATGCACTGCATTATGGTTTCTCCGGAATCCAAATTGTTCATTGAGTATGATTGAGTGAGTTTCTAGAAAATTCTGAATTTTGTATTTTATTAATTTTTCCAGTAATTTGCTCATGACGCTCAATAGACTAATAGGTCTATAGCTTTCGGGAGCACTATTGTCTTTCCCAGGTTTTAATATAGGGACAATCTTTGTTATTTTCCATTTACTTGGGAAGTGAGAGAAAACCAAGCACTTGTTAAATATTCCGCTCTCTTTTCAAGAAAATCACTTTCGAAAAACGGTTTTCTAATAGATTAATACTTTCCTACATAAAACATAATTTTTTTTATTTTACCAACATACATCAACATAGTCTTACTACCTTTACACAAACTACAGTAAGAAAACGCGTACTTGGCCTTTTACTATTCATGCAATGATATTTAGCAGAAAATAAATCTCTTCACAAACAGAAAGTATCCTAACATCGACTAAAGAGCAACATAACGAGCGTTTACGTTGCACGATGTTCTTAATCGGCAAATTGCGGCAGGCCGTCAAAACTTATGCATTACCTCATCTGTATGCGGGGTGTAAAATTCGTTACAAAACACCCAACTAAATAGCTAGTATCAAAATGAAGTTTCGAATGGAGGCTATCTGCAGAGCTTTGAGTGGCGTAGACTGTAATCAGACTCTGCCAGATTGGTTTGGGCCGCAATTTCGCCCATGTCTGCTTGATTTTTGCTGATACTTGCTGCGTATTAAAGATGGGCAAAATGCCTCATGAAACACCACTGATCGCTCTTTTTTTACAGTATTTTACAGTATTGCGCCGTACTCTCAGTACACTATTCGCTTCGCATTTCATTAAGTTTATTCAAACGAAAGCTTTCGCTCACAGACTATGCTGTGCTTTTTTCAGGCGCTGCACTGTAAGAAAGAGCTATCAGTGGTGAGCCATGAGGCATTTTGCCAGGGGCGGCTCGTCGATGTACGCAAAGGAAGCAGTGCTTCCCTTGCTAATCCACAAATTTGATTAAATAATCAATATGAAACAACCAAAAGATTTACAATTAATATTTAACAGTCAAAGTAATAACATTTATTTTCTTACAAAACTCAAAACTCAATCGCTACTATCAATCAAATGGTTTTATTTTATAACAGTCCAACTACAGAGCTTCCAAGTTAAATTTACAGCTACACAATGAAAACTCAAACGTTTTACTACAAACGACAGGCACTACATGCCATTCAATTCAAAACATACAGTTCATTGGGATATACTATACAGAACACTGAAGTGATCTTGCTTCAATGCTCAAATTCGTTATATTCGTATCGATCTACTTAGACGCTTTGGCTAAATGATGCCCACAAAATTTTTACAATCAATGTACTCAAATATCATCGCGGACGCTGGCTCAGCTCACCGCGTCTTGCTGGATAGAAAAATTCAAAAAACCCTTGTCCCATCCACCCGCTGAACGACCCGAAAATCTTTATTAATGAATGAACTTGATACGCTGCAAAACTATCCGCGTCTTCTGTTATGTTACTGTTCCCCCTCATAATTTATCTGTAGATTCTCTTCTACTCCTCTTCTTACGAGCCGTTCCCCTTACGAATTGAAGCATTTTCTGCTTTGTTCACATGCACACATGTACGGTGCAAGCTATTGTGATGTTCATGTGGGGAATAGAATAGTATGAGTTAAATTTTTTCGTGTGCAATTTTCTCCAGATCGGTTTTTCGTGTCTGCTTTGGGTTTGCTTTCCCAAAAGACGTAGCTTTTCCGTTCTGGTGCTTTGGTGAAATGACCACTTGATGGCTTTGGACGCCTATGTTGACGCTGAAAAGTCGTCTGCGTCTCTATTATGTTCATGACCTACGTTACAGAATTTGTATATTCTCTTCTGATCTTTTTCTTACGAGTCGTTCCCCTTCTAATTTGATGCCTTTTATGCTTTTTTCGCATGGAGTATGTACGGTGCAAGTTATTGTGATGTTGATATGGAGAATATGGTGTACAATTTTCTCCAGAGCGGTTTTTTTGTATCTGCTTTGGGTTTATTTTCGCAAAATGAGTTTCTCGGTTCAGGTGCTTTGGGTGATATGACCACTTGATTGCTTTCGCCTATGTTATTTCTATGGTGCGTTTTTTATGCCTTCTTCACAAAAAACGCACCTGTTATAACTCTTTCGGCGTGTATTTTTTGTATTGTCAGTATCTATTAATACTGTCGGCTAAACATCGATAAAAGAATAGTTTTTAAAGTAAATTATAACATAAAGCTCGTTAAAGTGAGAGCGAATTGAATAGATTCTGTTTCCAAAAGTTAATATTTACCCGTTTAATATGGATTTTAAAGTGGAAAACCAAAATTAAGGTGGTTGTGCCATAGAGTATTTGCTGCGGTAATCTTTTTCATTGAGGATCTTATTGAGTTTTAGCAGCCAAGATCAATAATTTCGCTCAGTTAACTGTTTGCAAAAGGTAACTATATTAGGCACTTTTATTGCAAATTATGTGAGATATTTATTTTTATTGTGGCATTGCTTTTTTAATTTGCTAAAAGATGCATTATATCCTCAACTTTGAGCTATTAAAAAACTTTCGCCATATATTTAGCCTGTAATATGTTTTCAACTTAACTTTTTTTTTATAATTTAAAAAAGATATGAAGAAATAGTTTTTTTTTTTTGCTTTCAAATACTATAATTAACTTGAACTTTTGTGAGATTTTTGATCATAGTGAGTAGGAAGCTGTTGACAATCTTTTAATGCAAATATGGTCAGCATTAAAATACTTAATTGATTTTTTACACGGTATTTCAAAGGTATAGTTTACTATGCGCTTCATAAGTATGCTTATCTATATTATATGCTTATATATTTTGCTTGTGCTTCCCTTGGTTTCAAACCCACGAGCCGCCACTGCATTTTGCCCATTTCTACTGGGTATGATGCAGCCACCGCTTCGTTGGGTGGATGATGCATCGTACTCGTTACTCTCATGTCGTTGCTTCATCATCCACCATTTCATAAAATGTAATAGAGCTATACTTATATGAGAATACCAAGCAATTTTTTCATCTTTTAATGTTTATTTTAAATTTTTATCGGTTTATTTGAAACTAGTTATAGTGAAGAATCGTTATCCTTATTTGTTATTATTATTGTTAATAAATCATTCATCATCAAAAGGTTAGTTTCGCTCTGTTTAGTCATATATGCAACTGCTACCCATTTTGAACGAATAGGAATTTCCCCAATTCTTAATCCTGGAGATATAGCTGTATATTGCAATTTATTCTCTTTAATATGGAAAAACAAATTAATATATTTTTCACCAAACGGATAAACTCGAATCTGACAATATCTCTAAAAAAAATTATATAGTTTTTGTTGAATACTTTGTTATATTTTTCAAGCAAACTTTATTTATATGTGTCACAATGTATATACTTGAGAAATCAATTAGAATCTTACTGCAGCCGTAAAAATTAATTTTCTCTCGCTTTCAAAAACAAAACTTTCCTCCATGTTTTAACACGTCGTTTACACAGCCATTTTTGTACAAAAACGAAAAATTGTTAGAAGCTTAGAAATGAAATCGAAGATTAGAATCATTTTAGAACGAAAAAACACGTCGTTTTTTCGGATTCAACCAATGCTACTTTTGTTTTGGTACACTACTGTACAATTCCAGTATGAGAATTTTCAATATTTACACTTTTGTGCGTCACCCTGTTGCAGATATTCAACATAACGCCAAAAAATATGCAAAAAAAGTTCAAAATTAATGGAAAAAGAGCTGCCATGTAACTCCAATAGTTACCGCATTTATAGAAGAAGATAAATCAAACTAACGAAAAATTCTAACTAAATTCTAATTCTAACTAAATTTTTACAAACGTCCTGTTTTGTGGCAGTTCTTTAATTTGAATTAGAGCTTTAACATGGGAAACACCAATATAAAGATTTACATATAAACTAATAAATTTGACCGTACAGTGTCTCACTACAAATTCAAACCAAATTAAATATCACAGAAGCAACTTATTAACAATTTGTCAAATAAATAACCTCACGTTGTATGCCGAACGTTAATACTCTTGTATTATTTACGTGAAAAAAACACTATCTTTCTTTAATCATTCGAATGCTAGCTTACGCACTGTCAGCAAAAACAAGCAAAGAGACAAATTAAAAGAATTTTCATCTACAGCAAACATTAAACTCTAGAGTTCAGTAATAAATCCATTACAAAAACGAAACATACAAATAACATCTTATGTTAAACGATGAATTCATTACAGTATTCAAACATACAAATAACATCATAAACTCAGTCGCCCAAAGCAAACGCTTCAATGAACTGAGCTTAATGGCTTTTGACTCAAACGCAAAAACTCCTATCGCGTTGCAGTAAAGTTACTATTAAGGCATTTTAGCTGTTAGAAAATAGAACTATCTCGTGTCTGATATGAATAGTGTTTTGTAAACTTTTCATTGATGTTAAGTCGCATAAAACCAATTGATTTGTTTTGAAGCCGCCCCTGATATATATATATATATATATATATATATATATATATATATATATATATATATATATATATATATATATATATATATATATATATATATATATATATATTCATATGTATATATATATATATATATATATATATATATATATTTATATGTATATATATATATATATATATATATATATATATATATATATATATATATATATATATATATATATATATTGTTGTGTTTTACCGTTAAAACACCTTTCCTGGGTTCGATATTCTTCACATTCGTGAAATAAAACAGTTTTCTTTCATCAACACTAATTACAATTTTATTAACACACACAAATAATTATTTACACTTTATATTCGCACTATTATAATCTCGCGTTACAATTCAACACTTTTTCGCTTTTAATCGCGCCCGGATACACTAAATTCGCTTTTCACCGAACAGACTATCCACTGTTTTCGCTTTCTACTAAGTGATTGTGATTGTGTTCTATATGATTGTGATTGTGGAGGATGGCAGCGAATCCAGGGGGAAGCAAGTTTGAAAATCAACGGTTAGCTCGCAACACTGGTAAACCTGAAACAATCACCGTTACCAGGTTACATGTTCGTGAGAATAACTTAAGTCTGCAGGGGAAAGTCAATAACGAAGCCTGTAAAATCATCATCGACACTGGAGCTGCTAGGTCGATCTTGCGAGCAGATATGGCTTAGTCTTGGAAACTTTATAACACTGAAAGGTACGTGTTTCAGACTGTAATGGGCCATTTAGACATGCGTCCATGCGTCCAAGCGTCCAAGGGTTTTTAGATTACACGAGTCAAGTTAACTCAAATCCGGTTTTTTGAAGGCGGGGCTAAGGCGAAAGTGGTCGGATACGGTGATTGATATACCATTGACTTAATTGTTTTACTTTCGCTCTTTGTCATTTCGAGATGATCAGTGGATGGATGGATTGATAAGAGGATGGATATTGCACGCTTGCAACGATGGTTTTTTTATTTTCATACTATTTGAATATATACGAATATAATTAAAATGATATATATATATATATATATATATATATATATATATACATATATACATATATATATATATATATATATATATATATATATATATATATATATATATATACATATATATGTATATTTATATATATATATGTATATATATATATATATATATATATATGTATATATATATATATATATGTATATATATATATATATATATATATATATATATATACATATATGTATATAGATACCTAGATACTATACATTGACCTATATTATATATACATATATAAATATATATATACATATATATATATATATATATATATATATATATATATATATATATATATATATATATATACATATATATATATATATATATATATATATACATATATATATATATATATATATATATATATATATATACATATATATATATTTATATATATATATAGTTTTGAGGCACAGATTTATTTAGAAAAAGAAATTGTAAAAATAACGAATATGATAAATCAGTATTATTATGGTTTTAAGCTTGGTGACGACGATATTTTAAAAATGTTCAGCCGTTCGGAGGCACTGACAACTTGAAAATGATGGTTTCGGTTTATGTTAACTTGTCAAATGATGATATCATTATGAAATTTTCGCGAGCCATCATGCTTACTGCTAATATATTGGATATTCTATTAGGGCTTATTGGTATGGCAGCTTTTTTTTGAAACAGTTGTAACAATTGAAACAGTTATAATACTAATTTTCTTCGAAATTCAGCAATAGTTTAAGCTTATTTCAACTATTGCATGTTTATCATTACAAAAATTAGCAGCAGTATGTTTAAGTACAGAAACGCTGGTCATTTTCGTTGTCGGCAACAGTGTACCACCAATGGAAGAAAAGCATCCCAACTGTTTGAAAAACATCACAATTGTTTCGTAAAAATCAACGTATCATACAAATTCATTTTACATCTACTGACTTACTTCCAAGTTAGCAGAATGCAAAAATTTTTAGATTTGCCACGCGCAAACAATTAAAAATTTATCATAATTTAAATATTGCTTGTTTACTTTCACTGTATGGACACCATCATTTGCGAATTGTATGGTTTCATGCGCTCTTAAAATAATTAGAAAAAAAACCATACCAGGCAGCCCTAATATAATATCCAATATATTTGCAGTAAACATTACGCCGCGTGTGTATTTCCTCATGATATCACCTTTACATAACAAGTTATTATAAATGGAAATTTTAAAATAAAATCATTTTCAAACAGCCAGGGCCCACAAACGCCTAAAAATTTCAAAATCATCGTTGTGATCAATTTGAAAACATTACTAATTCTCATTCCTCAATTTTTCCCCATTTTTTTTCTCCGTAAAAATAAATTGGTAGCAGACAATTGGATACATTTATCCATATGACTATATATACCTTCATATAAAATTGTTTATGTCTAGATATTCGTATGCATTCTAATCTTTTCGTAATATTTCTGCACGTAAGGATGCAAAAAAAAATATTATCCATATGCATAATAAAATCCATAATAAAATAATTATCCACAAAACATATATTAAAATTATCATCAACGAATCATCCACACATGCTACTGAGCGAAATAAATCATTTGAAACTCTATTGTACATGAATCAGCATACTCCACCTCCTTCGCTTTAGACCCGCCTATATAAACAAAATCAAATTGACTCGTGTAAGCAAAACACGCTAGATCGCTTGGACGCTTGGACGCATGGACGCATGTCTGAATGGCCCATAACAGATGATCATACGCGAGTTCTTGGTGAAATCGTTCTGCCGATGCAGTTTGGAAATATGGTGTTCGAGCATCAGTTCCTGGTAGCAGAGATAACAGACGAGTGCATACTTGGAATGGACTTCCTGGGCTCTCATGGTTTCAGTCTGGATTTGGGAGAGCAGAAAATCAAGTGGAGGAGCAACGAAGTATCATTAGCTCGTCGACCAGGATGGAAACAATGAACCAAAGAACAAGAAGACCACATATGCGTAGCTGTGAGCCGACTAGGTATTTTTGCGGAAACAGAAGGAAAACCGTTAGAGGAATCGCAGGGCGATATAAAGTGCAGCGAAACAAGGGAGAAATATGCATCCGGATCTGAGCGGAAATGTGTAATGGGTAATATTTCTCGAGGACTGCATATTGGATCAAAATCTAGAATGTTGCCGGAAGACCACAAAACAACAACGAATCCAGACGCAGTGAAGGTAGCGAAGACCGAGCAATTTGATTTGAGAGCGAATTTACTTCGATTTCCGAAAAATGTTTTGGTGTGGAACGTACGTTCTAGTCTGCAACCAGAATGGGAAGGATCGTACAACGAACGGCGTGACGAGGGTGGTTGGCGGATGCATCGAAAGCACCGATCGAGAATGAAAGCTATAAATCTGGCTTACACATTGGCTGGCGACGAATCTGTTCGGGACGAACAGGTCTAAGGAGGTGGTAGTGTTGCATGCACGAACAAACATGTTTCGACGTGTCGGCGGCCGAAAGAGCGACAACCGTTAAGATGTGTGTCTGATCATGTGTTCTTGGAATATAACCAATCTATAAATAGCCAAAAACCGTAAACAATCTATAAATAGCCAATAATAATCGATAAAACGTAGAATAACTCTCTAGAAGGCAGTTTGAGAAACTTCGAGAACCTAAGACACAGACCCATTTCCCATTTCCCATAACAACAGAACGGATCTTTAAATAGCTCATAGAGCCCTCTAGAAAGCAAAAGCAGAACATTCGAGAACCCAAGACACATGCGAACACGACACGACTCTAAATACCGCCAAGAGAGGAACTGGCAATCAGTTGATAGTGAGTTTTGGTACAATGCGATAGATTGTACAGAGTTAGAAGCGAAAGCTTGTACACGCAAGTTAGTAGTGAGTCAGTTTACAGTGAAAAGTCTGTTACGGTGAAATCAGTATCTTGAAATATATGTATATATGTATATATATATATATATATATATTTATATATATTTACATATTTATATATATATATATATATATATATATATATTTATGTATATATTTATATATATATATATAGATATATATATATATATATATATATATATATATATATATATATATATATATATATATATATATATATATATATATATATATATATACCGTGGAGATAAAAGTTTGCATGCAAACTAAAGTAAACCAAATTTGAAAACAAAATCAAAGGAAAATATTTATTTCCTTATTTGAGATTTTTAATTGATTCAGTTTCATAAACGTTTTCACTCTCTTAATATTGTAAAGTACACTTAAATTATTTATATGAATATTTTTTCAAAGATCTTTCTGTTCGATTACTGCTTTTAATCTCTTAGGTATTTACTGAACTAGTTTTTTCCGTAGCCTACCGGAATGTTGTGAAATTCTGTTTGGAGGATTGGTTCCTACCGTTCTATTCTAGAAATCGTTTTCATTCGCCCCTGCCTGTCTGGTTCTTCTCATACATGCTCAATTGGATTCAGATCGGCTGATTGTGTGAGAGTTGCTAAAACAGAAACCCCATTATAATAGATCCACATTTGGACACTACGAGCAATATGTTTGCCCTGCTGAAAGTAAAAATTAGTATCTAAGCCCAGCCTCTAGGAGCTCTTTTTTTAAATTTCGCTTTCAATTAGTAAAGCAAATTTTTGGAACATGGTTGGCAGAAAAATGTTTACCAGTACCTTGCGCTGCCATGCAAGTCCGAACCATGTTTTGTTGGGAAAATATTCTTTGTATTCAAAGTTGTATTGAATTTTCTCCAAGCTACAGATTGGATCGATCAAATTAGCCATCGAAAAATAATATATTGTTCCAAAACTCATCAATTATTCTTACTATTGGAATGTAAGCTAAATTGCCTTCTCGTTGTGCAATTTGTGTAACGCTATTTGATCTAGACTATCCCTCTCTATAACGACCGCTTTCATCTTCGGACTACATACTGCCTTTTTCATAATTTTCGATCCGTTCCGATCAGGCTGGTAGGTAGTCGTAGCATTCCAGATCTAGTAGTCTTCAGACGCGGTAGTGACAGAGTGAAATCTGCTTCAAGAATGGCTCTGGATGGATACAATCATCTTCATCTCGTCAAAACGCTGGTGGGCTTCAGATTATGTTCTTGCTCTCGTCACCATTGAGTTGGTGGTGTGGATTTAGTTGAGGTGATTCCAGATTAGCACGAATCCGGCTCTGAGCACTTCAACAAATAAAGTTTTGTTCCAATCCTTGAAAGATCTTTCTGCTTACACTAAGGTCACTAAGATCACACTCATTCTGAATGTGATAGCAGCTCTGGAGTGGAAGCCTATTTGAATTGCAAACCAAAAACAGAAAAACCAAATTCGTCAGACGAATGCCTACTATGACCTTTAGACCTTTAGCGCCACTGTCAATCCAACACTACCTCACAGCCGAGGCCACTGCATGAGAAAATTAAATGAAGTTGGTAAATGTAAACCGACCTTTAAGTGGTGAGTAGGGTTAATTCATGTAAATAAGGGCACATTTTTGTGATTTTTTTAAAATGAAACAGTTAAAATCTATTTATTAAAACCAATGATACATTATAGTATGTATAACATTTGAAGAATATTTTGTGAAATTTTCATGAAAAAATATTAAAAAATACGGCAATGGCAACAATTCTTCTGGAGCGTCTCGGAAAGAAGGTGAATTGCGGTGCCCATCATAACTCGGTGCCGGGTCATCTGAAATCCTAAAATCAAACGTATTTCGTTAGATAATCGCTTTCCCCAGGCAAGGCTGAGAGGGTTTTTCGAAATTTCAATTTTTCACTTTTTGGTAGCACTTTGAACGAAAAAACGCGATTTTTTGCAAAAAATATCGGTTAATTTGTTATTGTAAAATTGAAAGTATAAACAAATTCTTAAAAAAACTCTCCAGCGTTACCTCGTAAATTATGTAGAAAAACAGTGTTCAAAACTTCAAAAGGATCGGTGCAGTAGTTTTGGAGTTATGATGGGCACCGACTTTGAAAACGTGAGTTGTGGGAAAAACGCTTTAAAGTTTTGAACACTAAAAAAATTGGGATGAAACGTTCATAAGCGAGTTCTATCGGCTTACTTCACACTGAATCATCGGTGTCAGGTCCATAAAGGATGTTACTGTCATCCACAATGTCTAGAGCATCTTTTTGCTCCTGTCTACGATGTATCCTGCCTTCTTTTGTTTGCTTCTTTTTTAGTCGGCCTTCTTTTTTAGTCGGCCTTCTTTTTTAGTCGAATGAAAATTTATTTTTCCATAACATTTTCTGCATTTCACTAGCGTTGCAATTGTTGAAAAGACTAATAAAAAATCTATTATCCTACAGTATTTTTGAAGATCCTCCGTAACTTGATCTTCAATGGTCACTTTTATTTTTAAAGCTGACGCACTACTTGTCGAAATGTCTTCATTTTTACGTTTTTGCGGAGGTACAAATTTTTTAGGTCGATATAATCTCGCATTAGTTGTTGCTCGATCAGATCTTGTAACTTTTTTCGGCATTTCAGCAATAGTTTAGCACAAAACTGAACGAAAATGGAGCCAAAATGATGCGAAAATCGGAAAGTGCGTGTGCGTCTGGTCGATAGAACGTTTACTGCCACACTAAATTATATACTCTACATTGACTAAAGTTATAAATAATATAAAGTCATTATTGACTAAAGTTAGCACGTTTGTACTCGTTTTTAAATTTCTATAAAGAAAGATAGGGGTAGCTTTTAAGGTATTCTATACTGCCCTACTAAGCGCAAAAGCGGTATCTTAAAAAAAATCGAAAAATTGATATTTATACCATTAGAAAGCTTAAAACAATATGCATTTAATGAACTAAGCCTTTTAATGGTATCTTATTTAAAACATATGGAAAACACATTAAGAAAGTTTTTTAAATCTAAGTACCTGATGTATTCAAGAGCGGAAGACCGCTCACCAAGAAAAGTAGAGTAAGGAGAATCTTCCACCAGCTCCAAACGAACCCAGTTCCTCGTCGCCTATCTCAATTTTAACTTAAATCACTAAGAGAATTAGAGGTATATCAATATTACTACTTTTACTAAACTTCAATTATCTCGAAACTCGCTTTCATTGAGATACCGCTTTTGCGCTTAGTAGGGCAGTATAGAAATCGAACCAGCTGCCTGGTAACAATAGCGCGCTCGAGTCAGGTAGGTGCAAAAACCCTCCTGGCATAAAAATAGTCATAGCTTCGTCAATTTTGCTCTGATCGACTTGAAATTTAGACACAACATTCTTGAGATACTATTTATTCATTTAACAAAAAAAAATCGAAAAAAAAATTAAAAACCATACTCCCCCCCTTAACAAAGCCATGTTGCTGAGATACGAAGACACACCTAAGAGAATTGCTCAATGATTTTGGAAAAGCAGTGAAGGTTGGAGATGGGATGATGATTTGAGCTGAGGTTGCGTTCATCAAATTTTAAAATAGGGAATATGCTTAAAAGCTTCAGGAAGAAGTATATTCACCAGCCAAAAGACTAATATTAAATATAATTGATAGGTGAACCCATAAGAAATATGCGAGATTTTTCACCAAAAAAAAAAACATTGGATGCCATCAAAACCAGGAGAGAATTTGAATTTATGATAAGATATCATGATACAAGAAATACTAGAGATAGCGACACTAGAGTGACCATTTTATTCTCTCTCTGCGCATGATGTCACCGGGAGAGTTCATCGCGCGGCATGTTCACAAGCATTGGTGTAAAATGTATGGGCGCTGGCGTAAGTCATTTAAACAATCGGTGATTAAAACATGTTTGCATAGATTCTTGTACATAAAGTTGTCACTTATAGAATCATAATATGTACAATTAAATTATATGCTTAGTAGTACATGTAAAATGTTTGTGCAATTAATGCAAAATATGATTAAAGTATATTTCAAAAGTAGTACAATGTAGATTTGGAACAAAACGTAGGTGCATATATTGTTTGTAAATTTGAGAAAGTCAAAGATCACTCTTCGGGATATGGCTAAGCAACAATATTATTGTAAACATTACAATTTAATGATGCTTTTGATGATTTCAATTTATAAAAATAGGTTTTGTTCATTTTAGTAAATTTTATTTTCAATACAAAAACTTCATTGCCAGTTTAAGACTCCTCTGGGGAGATATCAGGGAAATACCTTACTAAATATATCTGAAATAAATGAGCTGAGAAACGAAGGACGTCCAATATGACAGATTGAACAACCCAACTTATCATTGGAGTACTTTACGTGGCTCACCTAGTTAAAAAATGATGATCGGTTTATAAAAAGCAATTCATTTTTATATCGCTGGGGTTGTTTTTGAAGTGCCTAAATTTTAAGTTTGAAAACTTGGATACTTCTAATTTCTTATGGATTGTGGGATTTTCACCTCTTGAATCACTTATAATTGTAAGGATTGAAAATCCACACGCATTTACAACATTTGTTCAATTAGTAGTCCCTTATTTTGTGATTCTACATTGAAAGACATACTAGCTGTTTTTGAACAAGCCTTGAATCACATAATTTTCTGATGGAGTCAATTTCCATCTCATTGAATGAGAAAACAGATACATTCAGAAATGCAGCTGAGCTCAGACCTCCACATAATTTTTGTCACTGTAATAAAAAACCCTGATTGTATTTGGACTTTCTAGCACCAACTTGAAGAGCTGTTATTGAAGAATTTGGAAAAGCTGTTAGCAAATAATCTTCCAGTTCATAGACTTAATTAACGCTAGCTGATTTGTTTCCATTTTACAATAGAGTTGTCTTTTCTAATTTTAAATGAAAGATGAGAATTGCATTTTCGAAAATTTGCATATGCTGGATACATTAAAATAGTTTTTTCTTCCGCAACAGAGCTGTTCTTTTGACTTTCAGTACAGCAATAACACACAAATTACATTGCATTTTTTTCAATTTTGATACATATACTCCCATAAGTAAAGTCTACTATGATCTAAACAAGCTCATTGATAGTTTATAATATTAAAACAATGCTGCAAAAGAAAATCATCAACAATTTTTCATGCATTTATTTGTATTCCATCACAATTTAATGCATTCATTCATGAACCGAACTCTCCGGGTGACGTCACGCACAAGCAGCGAGCTGAGAAAGACATGCGCGTGTCGTAATCTTATAGTTCTTTGATTCATGATAAGATATAATGCCGGGTTTACACACATGGCAAATGTTGGCGAGCTGAGTGTGTACTTTTTACTTTCGGCTGTTTTTTTTACATGCGAAGATATGGAGGGAAGTAATTTCACAAGTTCCTTGACGAAACGTTTGCCATATGTGTAAAACAGGCATAAGGATTTCATTTTCAAAACGACTAATTGAAAGTGAAGAGACGCAATCCCCCCCTTGATCGAAAAGACAGTTACATGAAGGAGGACTAAACGAGTCAGGAGTATACTGAGGAAAAAACAATGCGTAAATGAGCAGGAGTAGTGTTCTTAAACTCAAGGGAGTATTTTGAGGAGCGAAAAAGAGGTAGACATTTTTAGGGTCATTCGAGATCAGAGAAAACTCACTGTGCGGTAAACAATTGCGAATCGCAAGTCTTATTTCGTTTTTGGCAGCAGCCTGTTAACGAGAGAAATCAGCATATTCATGATATGAATAAAACCATAAGAAGTTTATTCGTGCAGAAATTTTGCTATCAAGAGCGCGTTTAACTCACTTAATAAACAAACGAATATTGGAGTGTGTGAGGTGGTCAGCTCGAAAGAGAATAGCACAAAAGTGCTTGGCTGCAGTGCCGTTGTCAAATCTTGGGAGCAAGCTTAATCAACTAATTGAGTTGAAATCGAGAGGTAAAAGCTCAACATTCGTTTTTGAAAAATTAATATGGGGTATATTCGAATATCTAGCGCGATCAGGTAGGCTAACGACTATATTTACAAAGAAAGGTTTATGGAGGGAGGCCAGGCTTCTTATGAGGCGTTAAGTAAGGAGATAATATAAAAGAGGAAGATTCAATGTTGGAAAGGATGATATCCAGGACCTTATTGTTCATGCTAGGCACAGTGTGAAATTGGAAAAGCAAACTAGAAGAAAGCAAGATGATAGGGTAATAACTAGACCTAAATCACCATTTGACAAATGGCACATCAATGTCACCACAAATGATGACAGGCGAGGAAGGAAAGTGGATATTTAGATGGCAGGGACAGTTGCAAGCAGGATATGTTGAAACTACAAATAATGAGGATTTAATAGACAGGAGCACACTCACTGCAACACATTCAACAGGGAGCCTGAGAACGAAATCAGCTCAGAGTTTCTTTCTAGAAAACTAAGCGCGGTAATGAGCATTTTGCCGCCATTGAATTTTAATTTGTTAGGTGGTTACGGTCATAAAAGCAGACATTTTGAATGACATAAATTCTGAACTGAAGATTAAACCTACAAGCCAAGTTTCAAAAAGGCAGATCAAATTATGCTTTTCAAATAAAAATACATTTCCAATTTCCGCTTGCTTGGCACTCATGCCACGAACATTCTGATAATACAAAGAAACGTTCTTAGGCTTAAGCACTAGGTGAGCACCGTTGACTGCTGGTTGAACGAAAATTTTAATGGTTTTTGAATATCTTAACTAAAGTACCAGGTAGTCGAAACTTTAAACTAGCAACAACATCAAGCCCAGATGGTAGTGTCAGTTTAGAATTGAGAAGCAATATCACTGATGAATGCCCGTAAGGGCATCATCAAGTATGGGGTGGATAAATTGACCCTGCAGTTGTGTAGGTATGATAGAACAATGAGATCTAAAGTGTCGTTCAGGTAGAGGGGTGATTTGCATGGCAACTGTGTGGTGGACAAACTGGGAAGGCATGGGACATTGCTGGTTTGTCTTGTTTTGCTTCAAAAGTCCTGGGTGGAGGAAACATCCTATGTGGTCGCAAAGTAGTCCTGAACCTCCACTGGTGTGCGTTATATAAAGCAACTCTAAAATTTAACCCGCAGTGACATCCAATATGCTGTGGCTGTCCTTCTCACTAGACGGCACACAAAACGGTTGGTCAATGATTTCTGTCGAAGCTGTGCGAATGTGCAGACGATGAAAGAAGAGGAATCCATCCTTCATCTCATGTGCCAGTATCTCTTTGGGAAGGAGCAAAACGGCATCACTCAGAGCCCCCTTAATCTCCAACCTGACCGATCATTTTTTTACCGATTTGAAGTGATTAGTGTAGTTTATTAAAGAAACCAGATGGTTTCTTGATTACTCTGGCCGAAAGAAAGTGGCATATGTGTTATCATATATCTGGTGCCTATGTGCCAAGAAGTTCATCACCACGGGTTATCTGAGATTTCACTCATCAAAAAATACCATCTACAAGCTCACGAAGCTCTGAATCGGGAACCGCCTAAGCACTGCTTCAACCCGGTCGTGATGACTCACCTATCGGTAACCATAGACTTCAGAAACTACCAAAGCTCATCGGTTGGTAAGGCAATCCTCCTCCCGTTTTATGCGTAGAACTTTCTCAGCGTAAGTTGAAACTACGTGCCAGTTCTCTTCGTTTCGCAGCATTAAATTCTCGATCATCTCAGGCGTTACCAGGCCGCGCGTTGACTCAATGGTGCACTTGAAACTTACAAAGCGACTGCACATAAAGAATGTGTGCTGAGCATCATCGAGCTCAATCACGTAGCACCGGAAGTATACTGTTACCACCTTACCCATTCTGTTCAGAAAACTAGGCCGCTTTTTCTTATACTTGTATGGAAATTTCACCCGAAACATCCCAGAAAGGTCCCCGAATTCATGCTAGACAAAAAAATTTTTTTTGGGAAAATTGGACGGTTTTGCCCAATTTCCCCTATCAAATATTTTTTTCGTCCTTAAAATATCACTTCAGATGTACCGCAAATAAAGGTATTTGTATCTGTATTTAAACTTTCATTCCGTTTGAAGACGTCCGCAGCATTTAGAAAAACACAAATCATCGGTAGTGTACTCAAAATTAAAACTTTCACCCAGAAAATATACGAATAACAAATCTTATCTGCCTTTTTTCGTTCCCTAATTATCTCATTAATCAGCTAATGCATCATCATGCAATGCAATGCATACAGCAATTTGTTACTGAAACACATCATATCATTGGGCAAAATCAACGCCACTCGTACAGCATTCGTTCCCAAGCACATCAGTGTGGAGTGTGCCTGCCAGTACAAGTGTGCCGGCAGTGTCAGTGTGTCGGCAGCGTCAGTGTGTCGGCACTGTGTCAGTGTGTCGGCACTGTGTCAGTGTGCTGCCGACACACTTATTAAGTGTCGCACTCGCACAACACACCGAAGTGTGCTAGCACACTGTGCTTAGCACGCATAGGTGCTGCCCATCACTAGTTTAGCCATAACCTGCTTGTTGTGGTGGAGGAAGAGCCTTTAATTAGTCTCTGTAATCAAATATTTGCGGGTACCCCTTTATGTATTGAAATAAATTAGATTTAAAATGAATTTAAAGTTAATTTAAATTTTATTTATTCCAAATTTAATGTTTATTTTAAAAGTCAATGTCGAAAAAATCATGGTTGCGAGTACTGAAGTCTGGAATGAAGTCGTCCAGTTCGTCATCGTCCTGATCCCCGAAGCTCCACCAGTGGTTGAGGACGCTTTTGATTCGAAACAAGCATGTCAACGCCCAATCGAAGTACAGGAAGAAATAGATACCTAAAATTAGTTGCATGTTACTTGTTGCATGGGTATGGAGTATTTTGCCGATGCTTACTGGTAGCCAGCAGTAGTCCAGGTCCGAAAACCATCAATTTCATCGTAGGCTTTTCGCTCGTTGCTTCCATTGTTTCTACAAGCTAATAAGATTGGCGGTTGGCTAGTAGCTAAAACAGGGATACAACAGTACCTGATTCACAGTGAAGTACACAAGTGGTGTAACTGACATAACATTGAAGATGTCTTTGAGTATAACACCCAAGTACTTCGGACGGAAAAAGCCGAGCAGCAATTTGAAGTATCGTCTTTCCACAGTTGGAGTGTTGTACTCTTGTTTGCATATCTCACACAGATTCGTCCTTCGAAATCTGATCCATCGATTTAAGCATTTCAAATGGATAAACCCCTACAAGTTAACGGTACCAATTATTCGAGTTTCTCGGATTATGACGGTATTTACAAACCACAGTTCCAGTGCACTTGCAAGGACAAGCGATCAGCTGGTTACTCTGGCTGACATATCTGCAAATACGGCAAGTGGGAGTGTTGACATCCATATCGCTATTGGCTGCAGAGCTGATTTCATCTGTCGAGGGTGCAGCGGAAAGGTTTCTTCGTACGGCTTGGTATAGACGGACGGCTGTGTTTTCGTCGAGCAATGAATCGGTGCGATGAAGCTGTGCACTAGAAATCGGATGTAGCAGTGTGGTATCGTTAAGTTGAAACATGTCACTGTGATTTCTGAGGAAGGGTGAACCAAATCGGTCGTCCATGTGGATTTAGAATTTTTGGGGATCTTTTTGTTATTGTAAGTCAATCCAAAACGTTTTACGGAAAATTTAGAAATAATTATACAGACATTTTATTGAGAGCCGAAATGATGGTTGCTGAGCTCAGGATATTTTTTGCGATAGAAGGCATGATTGTCAATCAAATTATAAAATATGGAATATTTGGGTTACAAAAGGTCTTATCATTGAAAGAAATTATTACCATAATAATGTGCTAACAACAGAGTTGAGCGCGTCAACAAAACTGAAATCGGTCTTTCATGTTTAAGTCCCAACACAAAAAGGATCTAACATTATATTTTAAAAAGAAAATTAAAGGTTGAAAATTACTCAGTTAACTACCAAAAAGCAATCAAGTTAAGTTTCAATAATACTACTTATATCAAAAATTCATCTAATCTATGTATTGAAAAACAATGAAAAGAAACAAGTATATTTAATACCGCTGATCAAGCTTTCAGCCTGCAGAACGAATTTTAGAAATTACAGTATAAGGTTTTCATTCATAAGTAACAATGTGTAGGCACTAGTTAATAGTAAATATTAGATTGATAGTAGGAAATGGAAGTGAGGTACAACACATGAAGAAGTAACACAACAGTGGTAGACAGTTTAGAGATCAACTTCTCTTCCGAACCATTTAACTTCTGAAGTCGTCAAAGTTTTTAAAACTCATTTCCTAGTGGCAATCAAAGGCTACTAGCGAGCAGATGTTTCAATATTCCAGTCTATACAGTAGGTACTTTGTCAAATGCTTCAAATAATCACTTATTGTTTGTTGCCGTGACAAGTGCCATAGGTAATACATTTGAAAGAGCCACTCAAGGAAGAATTGTACAGTTCATCAAAACTAGCTCCATATCAACATTAACCGGTTGTGGATTTTAAGAGCATTGCAATAAGAAGTCGAAACAGTTAATTACAAAGCAATAATTTTTATGGATTCATAAAGTGCTGACGCAACGATATGAACTTCGGAGTTAACGGCGAACAGAGTCTTCTGAAACTAAAGCCCATAATCGGAGCATCAGATAGCCAGCCAACTACACACAGCTTAAAGTTAAAATAGAGTCTAAAAATGACTGACATACGAAATTTGTTTTGGTCAACAATGCAAATCGTATTCAATCTCAGCAGTATCGCAATGATTATCTTAGGGGAAAACCAGCTGAACGAGCTGAAAAGAAAGACTGGGAGGCAAAAATATCCGTTAGCTCAAGTGAAACAAAGAGCAATTACACTTTAACGCTCGTACTGAGTTAATCGTGAAGCTAAATTTTGGCATGTCTCCATTGTCTGGTCATTCTTTTTTAAAAAATTAAAAACTTTTGGCGATGGAGAAAAGGAACCACATTGCTCATTCCTGACGCAGGAAATGACAAGAATTTCAATTTTCGATCGATTTTCTTATTGGAAAGACTTTTGCACTATTCAAAATTTCAAATTCAAACACCAAATGTCACGTTTTAGCTCGAAAGAATGAACTGCACATACTGAACTGGCGTGATATGAGTACAGACAGGCAGCCGATGCCATCTGCATTTTCTTTTCGAAAGCAAGTTTTCACGCAAAGAAGTGAATACTACTATTTCTAAATTTTAAGCTAAATTTTCGCCGAAACAAATTTCACTTGATATTTTCATACAAAATCGATGTCAATACTAAGCTTTACATGGAATTGTGACTAGCGAATTTGCAGGATGAGAAAGTAGACACTTTGCTTTTCAGCCTGCAAGGACAAAAAATTCAATACTAAATGTAATCAGTTAGGAATTTATTTATTTATTTATTTATTTAATGTCTACAACAAAAGATCGAGTCCAATTACGCAATAGACAATGATAAATATAAACAAAAATATATATAAAGCAAACAAGAGTATCATAATTCAATCCAAAATTTAAATAAGCAATTAGCCAAGATGAACATGCATTAAACAGAATAAGTAATTACTTTATCTTTTAAGATGATTTTGAAAAGCAACAAGGTCGGTGGCAGGGAACCAAGTCTGAGTTCGTTATAGCCCGTCCAGACTACGGATATTTATGTATCCGGATACATAAGTATTGTCCTCACTGCAGCGACATCTGCAGATACATTTTACCCTTGCCATGAAAATCAATGAAAAGTGTGGACGATACTTATGTATGCGGATACTTAAGTATCCGTAGTCTGGACGGGCTATTATGTTGCCTAAACAGCGGTGAATAGTAATACGTATCAGCTCGTGCAAACGGAACATTAAACGTTAAGGTTGACCTACATGACCGATCCAATACATGGACGGAAACCAGGTTGCAGAGGTCAGATGGGACAAGTCGATGGTGTAGTTTAAATAGAAGGCATTCATTGAAGAACAGTCTACGAGATTTCAGCGATGGAATTTGCAACCTGGTAAGTCTCGTACTATACCCACAGTAAGTCAAATTGAATTTGAAAAGCAGAGAGCGGGTGAACCTGCGTTGTACAGATTCAACCGCATCAATTAAGTACAGAAAATGTGAGCACCATATTTGACAACGATAGGCGTGTTTTTTTGCTCCGGTACAGAACAGAATAGAACAATGACGCAAAAAAACGATCCATCACAAAACAGATGATGCTTTCGCCAAGACTGACATAGGTTGCTGTATTTGCTGTGGTACCACTCAACAGCTCAAAATAAAGGGAGAAAATAACGAATATACACTACCACAATCGATAGAAAATAGCAAAAGGACTAACAAGAAAATTATCCCTTTTAACTTTCTACTTATTATGCGAGCTTTTTTTAATTTACTAACTACAAAAACATTCAACTTAACCTTCAAAAAACCAAAGCCATCTCACAGAAAAAAAGACAACTTCGTATGATCTTTTCTTTTTTCTATCAGCACATTCAATACTTCAGCACGTGAACTACCTATGACGAATACAATTTCTGTACAAGTGAATTCACTGGTGCAGGAGTGTTGTTGTTTCTAATGCGTATGTCTTATTCTCTACTGGATAGAAGAGCAAAAAAACACGCCTAATATTCAAGAATGCTGCGGACAAAAGAGCAAAACAGGTGTATTCAGATGGAGATATCAGTAAAATCCTTAGAAGGTCTAAGTATAAAACGCGAGAGCCTAAGCGCTTTGGCAGTTAAATGCAATATGTGTTGGTTAAATAACAATTTAGTGTCAAAAATAGCTCCCAGGTCTCTAAAACAGAATACAGCATCGAGAGAGGTACCAAAAAAGCAATAAGAAAATACTAAAGGGTTAGTTTTATGCGCGAATGACATTTGGCGACATTTAAGCACATTCAAAGTAAGATAATTTGCACTACACCAGTTGCCCAGAGTGTGCAGATCATTCTGTAGCAGAAAGCAGTCTTCAATTGTATCGAGTACGCTCAATATTTTAAGATCGCCTGCGTAAAGAAGGGAGAGGGAGTTTAGGAGACCTGAAAGATCATTACTAAAGATTAAGAACAACAAGGGGCCAAATATTGATCCTTGCGGAACACCAGAGATGGGATAGAAGGGAGCAGAGGAGCAGGAGTTCACAGTTACAACACAAGCACGTTCATAAATGTAAGAAGAAAACCAGGAGAGCAGCGGACCATAGAAATCATATTAGTCTAATTTCAAGAGAAGAAGAACGTGGTTGACAGAAAATACAGGTAATAGAAAGATAAATACACAAATACCCTGCTAAACAGCTCGCTACCCATCCAAAAAAATGTTCATACAGTCCAACAGCTCAAAATAATAACCCAACAAGGACCAATGAAATGTCCGTTAAACTTATAAAGGAAGATGGGGCTTGGCTACAACATGTAGCTCAGTAGCTAATATTAAAGGAATGGAAAAGCAAAACTAACTGGTCATTGTCACTTAGCTCTGGTTTGTGTCAAGTTTAGATATGCCTTTTTTAGGCTATAGACAATGAAATATCAGGTTTGTTATTTTACTTTGCATTTAATATTTTTTGAATATTTGAATAAATATTTCTATACCTTTAAATACTTCATTAAGCTTGGCAGAGTTGATGCATAAATTCATTTTCTCGTCAATTAAATGATTTTAATAGTCTTTTAAGTTTTTTAATTGTACTGATCTCTAAAATTGTGGGAGCATTATGCAAACACTAAATGCAATTAAAAATTGAACAATCTTTGCCTCAAATGCAACGTAAACGTCCGGGAAGAGTTTACTCTAGAACTGCTTGCTGAATTTTCAGCAGCAAAGAAATCAATGAAAAGGACATTATTGGCCTAGCAACTATTGCTTAATGGACCTTACTTGAGGATAGTGAGAAAGAATTTGATGCAAAAAGTAGAATTTGATGTAGGCCCACAAAATTGAAACAGTAGTTGAAGATGGTAAA
This sequence comes from Nemotelus pantherinus, assembly GCA_963978885.1. NCBI lineage: Eukaryota > Metazoa > Arthropoda > Insecta > Diptera > Stratiomyidae > Nemotelus > Nemotelus pantherinus. Next base: position 80,470,220 of record OZ022265.1, on the reverse strand, counting down.
TTCGAAACTGGTTCTGATGCAGTCGATGCTCCTAACACTTCAGCAAAGACTTTCGGAAGGAAAAGGGCAGCTCTTTACTCTCCGTCTTCTTCCAGTATGAATCGGTGTCTGATACCTACCCTAAATGAACGACATTTGTTCAAAACGCTAGTGCCTCTGTCGATCTACATTCTCCAGTGCAAAACCTAATAGCTCCAAAGTAAGCGCCACGAAATGCGCTAACTACGCAAAGTCATAATGGCCCAGTCATTTTAGCATAAAAAAGGGGTCATCCTCGGAATGGGAGATAATAAGCTGTATTTTTGTATATACCTTCACTTTGGGGTCCTCAACGTTGCCTCAAAAGTCTCATAAAATCTCGTGTCTGCGTCGAAAGTTATTCAAGGTCAAAGGTGAGAAAAAACAGTTTTTTGCGATTATCTTGGTTTCTATTGCTCCAATGATGTTAACACTTTGGATCGAAATTGTAGAGCATAAAATTTGCGACACATTTTATTTGAAGCATTTTTTCCTGTGCTCAACCGTTTTTCCGATAGAGGGCGGTAAGCGCGCAGCACTCAGCTATATGTACTGTAATGCAAGGTCAACCGTGAATATCTGTGAATACTACCTTCAGTTTTGAATTATTTGTATTATTTATCAGTAAATACATTGTATTTAATAGCATTTTACCTATTTTTAATATTTTCATTTAATTATATTTACCTTCTTTGTGTGATTAAAAACTAATTAAATGAAATACTATTTGTATATGTAAGTTTCTTGAAAGTAGATTTTAAGTAGTAAAATAATTATGTATTTTATATTTAAAATGTGGAATTTCCTTTTTATATCATCGATGGTGGATTTTTCTGCATCGCGTCGTTTGGAGTAAAGACGATGCTTTTTCTGTTGTTTTAGATAAATACGTTAAGTATTTAGAAACACATTATGCATCAAAAACTGTTGTTGTGTTTGACGCATACTCAAACTACACTAAAAACATAAAAACATAGAATAAATGCTGCTTTTTCGAAATGTTATGAAGTTTGTTTCGACAAAACAATGATTGTGCCAATTAGCCAAGAAAAGTTTTTGTCAAATCGATGTAATAAGAAGAAACTTATTGGTATGCTCATTGAAAAGTTTGAGAGTGTAAATATCACAACAAAGCAAGCAAGAGATGATGCTGATGTTCTAATTATAGAAACAGCAATCGAAGAATCCAAACACGAAAGGACTGCCATCATTATCGGAGAGAAACAAGTTTTGACAAATATCCCATTTCTTTCCCATTTCTTTCTATCCCATTTCAAACATGTTTTACTTTTACATGCATTCAGTGGATGTGATACAACTTCTGCGCTGTTTAAAAAAGGAAAAAAAAAACTTTCATAAAAGCACTAGAATTACTTGCCAATTTCGACGAACTAGCTCAAGTTTTTCTAGAAGAAAACTGCCATGTCCAACAATTATACAATAATGGCATTCGGATCTTATTAGCGATATACAATGCTCCAAAATCTGAGGATAATATCGATCATCTTCGATATACTCAGTTCATTAAATCAACAAAACTTAATAAACCTGTCCAATTATCTAATCTTCCGCCGAAAAATGCTGTTTCATTACAAAGTGTCTGTGAGCAAGAGAGTGCTCTTGACCATGAAATTCAGGAAGGTCTGGAAACACCAATTCAAGGCAACGAAGATGATGACAATGATACAGAAATTCCCGAACGTCCAGAAGATGACGATGAAGAAGAAGAAAAGTAATACTTTTGTTATTTAAATTTTTAAAGAATGGTAGATTAAAAATATGTAATTTATAAGTATATATACACTAAAATAAATTAAATATATGTAAAATGTTATTAAATACAATGTATTTACTGATAAATAACTCAAAACTGAAGGTTTCACGGTTGACCTTGGATTACAGTACATATGGCTGAGTGCTGCGCGCTTATCGCTCTCTATCGGAAAAACGGTTGAGCGCAGGAAAAAATGCTTGAAGTTAAATGTGTCGCAAATTTTATGCTCTACAATTTCGATCCGAAGTGTTAACATCATTGGAGCAATAGAAACCAAGATAATCGCAAAAAACTGTTTTTTCTCACCTTTGACCTTGAATAACTTTCGACGCAGACACGAGATTTTATGAGACTTTTGAGGCAACGTTGAGGACCCCAAAGTGAAGATATATACAAAAATTCAGCTAATTATCTCTCATTCCGAGGTTTTATGCTAAAATGACTGGGCTATAAGATAAACTCAAAAATGAAAGGTGCCCGCTGATTACAAACTAGAGATAAAAAGGTTCAGGGGTCATTCACATCGGGTAAATGAAATAACCATAGAATGTAAAGTTAGAGTTAGTAGCTCTATCAAAACAACGCTGCACCCAAAATGTATTGATATGCAATAGAGCAAATTTGAACTGTTCGAAACAGGGTCTTACATTTGAGAAATTATCAAGAAGAAACTAATTCTTAACAGGGAGTAATGATGAGGAAGATAACCTAGCTGATCTTCTTCAATTGCTCAAAGACTAGATATCTCACGTAAGGGAGTTCCCAACAACCCAATTTCGTAAAGAAGCCAAAAATAGTGATTTTAACCATCCAAATCTCACCTGCTGTCAATGCTAGGGTAGTTCATAGCATCAAATATCTTCTGCACCAGCAAATGCGAAGAATCTCATGCAGAAGAAAAGTTCTGCACACGGCTAAAACTGCCAGAGTTTTAGGCATACTGCCTCATATTGTGGGCTTGATACACGCCGTATTAAGAGCACCAAAATTGACACCAGTAAATTGTGTTACATCTCAAGAGATTCTCATACAGTTTTCTCTGTTAACTGTGAAAGTACAGGTCATCTACTTGGGAGTTGTTTAGAAGTAATAAAGGTAAAATAGCAACGACTGGAACAACAGTGAAAAAGTGAACTTGCCACAGCAGTAATAAAAAACACAACCTGGTGTTTCTTCTATGAGCTTCTTTGCGACAGAGCGCCACTATCGAAAAACCGTAATCTCTTTCATGAAATCTTCTAATTCCACTATCACCGCCATTTATAAATTTAGCAGTCTGTGGAGAATGCCAAGGCTTGATCAAATCAAGAATTTAGTCTCAACTTTTGAGAAACGCTTATCTTAATCCGAAAAACGAAATCTCTGTGTCCTGTCAAGACCGCAGCATAGCTTAAGAACTATATATAGCTCGGAAAGTACGTGAATTGCGATACAATTAGAATATTTCCCCATGATTGCGAGAAGTAAATATACAAAGTACCCCGCCAAGCAACGCTGCCATAGCTTAAGAACTACATATAGCTCGGAAAGTACGTGAATTGCGAAACAATTGCGAGAAGTAGATAGCAATATCTAAGTCCAAGTTGGAAAAAGACACAAAGTACCCCGCCAAGCAACCCTGCTACGATCAAATACGTTTCTCCTTCCCACAAGGCAATTCACATGTGCTTTGCCAAAGAGACTATTTTAACGAATGGCGATTTATGCAATATTGATTTTCTTAAAGTATTTTCTGAGTATTAAAATGGTAAGCGATAAGGTAGTTAACTCGGAATACTACTTTCGATACCATATGGCGAGTAAAAGGAATATCTTCGACATTTTTATGCAACCCAATACAGAGAATTTCGTTTGTTGCCAGTGAATGTTCGCAGCGCTTACTGTTTCTTGATGGGATTATACGCACGCCAACACACTCTCACCTATCAGCTAACACGGATGTATACATTCTCACCTGTCGCTTGACAGTATGCTTTTCTCACTTTCGCATGTGATAAAGTGAACTTATTTTGGTTTTCCATTTAGAGACTAAACATCGTGTAGACTTGAATGACCACAAAACCGTCGTGCTAGCTACTGATGTCCCGAGTTCATTTGGATTGGGAACAGTTCTTTTAGTAACAATGCGGTTCAAAGCCAAAATCCACTTGATTCCAGGGCTAAAAGCTATTGAAGCTATGTGCGACAGTTTTCAGCTGAAAAACGATTAAATATATGAATACTACAATTTGCTCAGAACCACTATCCTAACGACAGCTTCTTTAACTTCGGAGGTATTTTAATACCCACTCGCTGCCATAGGGTAACTGCACCGACATATCCTATGGATTGTCCATAAACCAATGGCTGCTGAATACTACTTGCTTATTGAAACCTACCCATCCGCAAGAACCAGCCTTGCGTCACTCTTCGTCAGTTATTGATCATCAACTGATCCAAAGGAACGTAAACTCGATTTCCTGATTGTTGATCCATACCTCTTCATTCTCTACGACAGTTCCTCATTAAGAAAAATATTTATGACGATATCATCGATTGCTCAGTCCTTTTACGTTAACTTTTGCCCTAATCAAATACCTACATATTCTTAAAAAGATTAAGACCACAGCCTATGTAAATAAGAAATTTATAGAACGACTCGAAAGAGTGGTCCGAGGTCGAGATACATTTAAGGAAATAAAACTACTGCAGGAGCTATCTTTGGAGTTTTCTACCAAACCTACCGTGGCGAACTGAGGCCAATTTCAACACAATCGTTAAAATAACCGTTGCAACCATTCGTCAGCAAAGTCATTTTATTACTCTATATTAGTTCAGCCCGTCGCCACACTGGCTTACCGCCACACTTCCTTATTGCCAACCTCCCTTATATTTACAGACTCCCGAGGCCGATTGCAAATAATCTTCTAAACAATCTTCTTAAAAAAAATAGATCCTTATGCGAAGAAATTGGATTGGCGATTTTCCCATTGCTTGGAAGCGTGCAACAATTTTCCTGATTTCAAAAGTTTCATGTTCTTAAGATTTACGCAACGGCCATCACATACCCTTGCTCTGAAACTACTAGAAATATACTGTTATCCCATACCATCGATGAAAGCAACAAAAACGGTATTGAGCGTATGTCTTACTGATCTGCAAATTGCCTTTGACTCTGTATCGATTGATGGTCTCCTGTAGAAAATGATACATTTCAGATTTTCAGTTTGGACCATCAACATCATAGAGAGTTTTCTCAGTGACAAGAAGGCGTTAAGGAAAATCGCCACCTTTCTTTATTCAATCAGCTTACCACAAGGCTCCACATTTGGTTCGGCTCTTTATACTATCTCAAAGGTAGCATTGTCAATTTTTAAGCAAGTGACATCCATTTCTGGGACTGCCAGTACAACTCACACAGCCAAGCTTGAGCGCCAGGTTCTCTAAAACATTACAGTTTTTTTTCTGCAGGATCATTGGTCATTACTGTCTATCGAGTGACCTTTGTCGTAGGTTAAATATTACTTCCTCACCCTCGTTTTTGCTTGAACTAAATTCAAAAGCAATTCCTCTTGCGTTAGAGCATCTAAACTCTGTCGTACAACCTCTTAACTTAAGGCCCAGGATAAAATGACCACAAAAATTTGAATATATGCAAATGTTTTTCAACTTCAAAACGGATTCAAGTCTCCATTTATAACGGTACAACTTAGACCATTATTCTTAAAAAGAATAAGACCATTATTCTTCTTGTGGACGATCTGATGATTTCTTGCCAACTATAACTTTAATCTTTATAATCTGTATTGTGTGACTCAACAATGAATTTGAGTTATTATCTGCACCACAAATTCATAAAAAATATATCACATAAAAACCAGCTAGAAATACTAATGTTCGATGAACAGTTGAAGAATCGTGCAAATTTTGATTGCATATTCCACCACACGTGCTCCAACCTGTTTCAAGTGCAAAATCACTTTGATCTTGCGTTTGCATTTAAACTCATAGGGTGGAAAGGATTTCAGGAATTTCAAGATTTAGGAAAGCTAAACACTGCAAAACTTTGAAAGCAGCATAACATAACATAAACAAAAAAATGCTTAGTGTCGCCAACACTTTGCCAGCACTGAAACTAAAAGTCTCCCACAATTGCCTTACGTCCAAATCAAATAACTCTATCGATTTCGATTTTATCCGATGATTTCGTCGAAAGTTACAGGTATAGAAAAATGTTAAGGTTCAAAAAACAAAAGATGCTTGGAACCAAAAAATTTGTAGAATTTACAAAATTCAAACATTAGTAAATTATTTTCATTGTAAATCTTCATGATATGAATACTTAATGTAAGCATTTATTGATACGAAAATAGCAAAAAACCCCTCGCGCTGACAACCCTTTGCTAGTATCAAAGCCAAAAATATATCACACCTGCCTCACATTGAAATCAACCTTCCCTACGAATTTCGATTCGATCCGATGGCTGCATTGGCAGTTATAGGGGTACAAAGAAATTTAGGGCTCTCAGTCGCAAAAGTAGTGACATTTTCGAAAACTTAATATTTGTTATTTATTGTCACTACAAGATCATTACCGTTTAAAAATTTTACGATAAAATTGCTAAATTATGATACGACGAGGAACTGGGTTCGTTTGGAGCTGGTGGAGGATTCTCCTTATTCCACTTTTCTCGGTGAGCGGTTTTCCGCTCTTGGATACATCGGGTACTTAGATTTAAAAAACTTTCTTAAGGTGTTTTCCATATATTTTAAATAAAATATCATTAAAAGGCTTAGTTCATTAGATGCGTATTGTTTTAAGCTTTCTAATGTTATAAAAATCAATTTTTCGATTTTTTTTTAGATACCGCTTTTGCGCTTAGTAGGGCAGTCTACTTAATGCCAATATATTCTGTGAATTTCAACTATATCTTATAATTGGGTCGTGAGTTCTCGTGAACAGAAGTTTTTGATGCTTAAAATATAGGTGAATTGGAGGAGGGTTACCGTTCTCGTCCGATGTGAAATTTCAAAAGTTTTGCTTTTGTTGTACAGACAAAGCATAAATGAATTTTTGGCCAAAGTGATTTTCATACAAAAAAAAAAGGCAAATCTGAAATGCCCATCACCACTTCAAGAGACAGTTCTACTTTTAGATTATTTATTTCAAACTTCTCTCCATATTACTCCATAAAACTCGAAACTGTGGATTTTACTGGAATAGTAATGGAAACGAAAATAGCAGAAAAAGAAATATGTATTTATCTAATATTTTCAATTATTTGTTAATTTTGTTTCTTTTTAATATTTTTTGGCATTATCTAATATTCCTATTTTTGTAATTGGGCAGTAGCCTGTTAAAATAGATTTAGATAAACAAATAAATAAGAACAGTGGTATCACGCTGAGAAATGACCGAAATCAATATATTAGCATCTTAATATTGTTATAGTAACAGCATTGTCCCTAATACATAATTTTAACAGCTCAATATTGTATGTTAGGAAGTTACAATATTATATTTGCAGTTTAACATTACATATTAAGCTGTTAACTTTTTATATTCAGAACATCTGTAAATATAAATGTTTTAACATCTTAACATAAATATATTACTATGCTAATATAAATGTATTAAGCAAGGGTGGTGAAATTGTTGGTCATACAACAAAGTACATTGCTTGTATTGTTAGTTAGGATGTTCATATTTTATGTGGCAATAGCACACTGGAATAACCTAATGTTCCGCGATCAACGAAGTTAAGCAGTGTTGGGCGCGGTTAGTACTTAGATGGGGGACCTCTTGGGACTATGGAAAAATCGTATCGACGGCGTGTTAATATTAATTATTGGTATACCAATATACTATAGTAAGACGTTAATATAACTTATTGCCATGTTACTATAATATATTGGCATGTTAATATATATTATTGGTGTGTCAATATAGTATTGTAAGATGCTAATATAACTTATTGCCATGTTACTATTTAATATTGGCCTACTAATGTAATATTGTAACAGAAAAATTCACCACACGCATGTCAATATATAACATTTTAAGAATGCTATGTGCGGGCAATATAATGTTATTGCTAGGACAATATAATAATGTTAAGAAATGTTTTTAATATAAATATATTAGCTGCAAAATATATTAAGGGTAGAACAATGATTTTTCAGCGTGATTTGATTATGGTCTGAACTGATTATTCACAGTCAAGTTCATTATATCCGACATTAGATGCAGATTTAATCTAATTAGCCAAATAAATACTTGATTAGCGAGGAACATTTGAGAACCCTTCGCAGGATAGATAACATACTGACTTACGTGTCATATGAAACATAATATCTAAATGAGATCATTTGTTACAGTTCAAAACTGACCAGATTATTTAACAAATTTGTTGAGAATTGATGCTCAGTTGATGTTCACATGCTTCCAGAACTTAAAAGCAAAGTTTATAAATTAGGCACCATAACATCATTTTCGCTAGCTAAGGAGTACAGTCCAACAATAACCAGGCTGAAACAAATTATTTCGAAATGTAAGGAATTGCGATAAGCACTCATTCGCTTTATGCCCACAAGAAAGTGACCTGAATTATTTTAACGCTAATTTTAAAACCACTTCCCACTTGGCTTGCACTTCCAAAAGGTATCTATTAGTACAGAATATGTCGATCTAATGCGAAACCAGCTCGCCACAAGAAACTATATTCACTTCGAATCTAATCTTCTTGAGCGTGTACTTATAGATTTTGACAACAATTGTGCGTATTTCTATAATTGCAAAATCTTTTCAGTTTAGAATCAACGCCCAGCCATACATGAAATGACAATTTGGCAAAAAGCCTATGCAAATTTGTCATGCAATGATTCCCTATCATCTGCCGCCCGACTTTCAACATACTTGTAGCCAGTGTGGCCAGATATTTGGGAGAAAATATAGCCCAATTTCAATTTTTCATAGCCAAAAATAGCGAAGACTTTTTATTTGTAGCCTAAAAACCGCTAGACCAGATAACTTTCTTTATAGTAAAGCAATCCCACGACAACCCTCGTACGGGTCTAGGGGTTGAAGCTGGTAGAGAGCTTCATTACAATTTTTTTAATCATTGTGGATACGAGTGTGGAGTGATTAGTTCCACGACTCACTTTACCCCTGATTTAAATCAGGTACCTAATCAGAGCTAGGTGAACTCAAGGCTTGGTGCGTGGACCCTCGTCCGAACCTGGATTCGAACCAGGGACCCCACACGCAAGAAGCCAATGCTCTACCCACTAGGCTACTCAAGCCTCCTTTATAACTAAATCAATTCATTTGAGCCGATTAAATTATAATATTTATATTCGTAAAATTCAAACCAAGTAACATAAATGCTCTAACTGTAGCACAGAAGTCGTTCGAAACAGTAAAAATTTGCGATACTTTATACAGATAAAATTTTATTCATAACGCATTTGAAAAGAGAAAGCAAGAAAAAGTGATTAAATTACAGGAACTGTGTGAAAATGTTAGAATGTCCATAGAAAAATATGTGTATAGGTTCACTTATTTTGTCAAGGACATTTGAAAATTTTCACACAGAAAATAAAAGCCTGCTACTTGCAAAATTGGGTGGCATAATAATTCAATTAGTATAAGAAACAGTTTTAATGGCTAGAATGGCTGAATGTTTTGTTTAAAATGGGTCAAATATTAATATTTTATCCAATTTCTTACATTCAAACCTATGAACGCAAGTTTTGATACTATTTTTTTTTTGGTTAGACTATCAGCTATTAATAGAGATTTAGATTAGAAAAGATTTTATTTTTAGTTTTTTTTTGTACATTATTAATCTAATTTAAGTACTATTTACAATGAAACAAAAATTACTTACTAGCGGCTATAATATTTTGGCCTGCTGGCTCTTGATTGTTTTATTTTTATTTATGTTTATATTTTGAGTTTTTCTTTTAATCTTACACGCTAATTACACAGTGCAACAAATTAATTCTTTTTTTTCCCGTTCCTCGAAATTGTTTTTTTTGCATACCTTTGCATAACAGTAGTCAAAATATGTTAGTGAAAAAATTCTGAACCATCGACATTTTTTGTAATTACACTTGATAGAAAAAATATGTGGACACCCCGAAGAACAGCAAAATTTATAATAAAAAAACCGTTATGGCAAAAAAATTTACGAACAAAGTTTGCTTAACATCTTAACAATATTATTCATAAAAAAATTTTACCAACCATCCAAAAATAAAAAATTTCGTAGAACAAAAACAAAAGCAAACCCCCCAAAAATCACTAAAAATACCTCAAAAAACTTGCAATTTCTTCACAAAAAGTGGTCTTTTGAGTAGATCATTGGATTTTTTTTTATTTTAAAATCTTCCTCAGCTAAAATTGCTTCAAATGAAGGTATTTTATAAGGAAATCGGGGCTATTTTGATAATTGAAATAAGGAAATCGGGGCTATTTTGATTTTGATTTCCCCATTCCCTCTAAATGATCCAATTGGCTCTTTTAGAGCATTTCCCTTGAATTTTTGCTTTTGCATTGTGCTGATGAGATTCGCGCCCCATCAAATTTCAAAAACGTTTTCTAGGATTAATTTAGAACAACTTGAGTGCCTTTGCGTTTGCTTATTATTGTTTTTTTACTTGGCAAAGCTTCACATTCGCCGCCGTGCAGGGGCCCAAAAATCATCTCCAAGCACAAAAATCATCTCCAAGAATAAATTGTCGAATGTGTTTGTCCATTGAGAACGTTGAAATGGTTCAATTATCCTAGTTATTCATCATTGAGTATAAAAAAAACAAATTAAGCAGCTCCTTTCACCGCAATACACCCCTACACTATCACACCATCGCAGCCATACTTAGCATCTGAAGTAAAATTGTTGGCAGCATCGGTTTTTCGCAGCAGTTCTTTCCTTAGTGCAAAACTAACTTTCTTCTCGCAATCAAAATTGCTTTCGACATTTCAGAGGCTTTTTTAAATGGAATTTACGACATATTTATTTACGTATGTGAAAAAAACAACCATCCATTTTATTATGAAAATAGCGCCCAGGCAATACGGAGTACTTAACAAATAGCAAGACTGGAATTTTGACCATTTTTTGATAGATATGGTAAATTTATGCTTGGAGATGATTTTTGTGCTTGGAGATGATTTTTGGGCCCCTGCACGGCGGCGAATGTGAAGAATGTGAAGAAATTAATCCTAGAAAACGTTTTTGAAATTTGATGGGGCGCGAATCTCATCAGCACAATGCAAAAGCAAAAATTCAAAGGAAATGCTCTAAAAGAGCCAATTGGATCATTTAGAGGGAATGGGGAAAAATTTATCAAAATAGCCCCAATTTCCTTCTAAAATACCTTCATTTGAAGCAATTTTAGCTGAGGAAGATTTTAAAATAAAAAAAAATCTAATGATCTACTCAAAAGACCACTTTTTGTGAAGAAATTGCAAGTTTTTTGAGGTATTTTTAGTGATTTTTGAGGGGTTTGCTTTTGTTTTTGTTCTACGAAATTTTTTATTTTTGGATGGTTGGTAAAATTTTTTTATGAATAAAATTGTTAAGATGTTAAGCAAACTTTGTTCGTAAATTTTTTTGCCATAACGGTTTTTTTTTATTATAAATTTTGCTGTTCTTCGGGGTGTCCACATATTTTTTTTATCAAGTGTAATTACACAAAAACTCGATGGTTCCGAAAGTTTTAATTATTTTTCTGATGATACATACACATGATAGATACCGAAAAAATACATTTCGTTCTTCGGCAAAAAGTCATGTTGCACAGTGTTATCATACCCAGCCGTGTACAGTGGCTGGAATTATCCTAGCAATAGCCACTTAAAATCTACCTTATGCTATGACTTAAGTCTAACTTATACCTAACAAATAGTAACTTAGCCTAATTAGACGTAATTCCTTATCCTAGGTCTTACATCTAGCCTCTTCTATTCGTTGGGAGGCCTACACAATTAAAAAGGGCATCCATGAGCTGTCGTTGACACGCTATTTTCGCGGGGCGCATAAATGGCTCATTAGAGCCACCTGTACGCCCAAGTGACCGTATCAGTCCGTTCTCATGTCCGTCTGTCAGTCCGTAGAATCTTGTCGTTAATTCTACAACCCGGTCCCTAAGTGGCTTCAGTCCCGGCTCCTCACACAGGAGAAGGTTCTTCGGCCGCTTTTTAGTCACCGGGTTGTAGAACCCATGATACAATGAGAACAAGGTAATCCATTGCGCATGTCTATCACTATCCCATTCTCGCGCTGGTGACAACTGTGAGTGATTTGCCTTTAAGTCAATGTAAAATTGGGCAATTTCAAGGAGGGCGTTTGGGGTGTTAATGGAGCGATATTTTGATTTTGATGATTGGGTTTGAATGGTTAGTTTGTGCTTTTAAATGTCCTAGAAAATCTCAAGGAAAAAGCTATTGAACAAAGCACAATAATGAAAAACTCAACAGCTTATTTTTCCCAAGAAAATGTTGAATGCACTCACTTCAACGAATCATTTAGAGTGTTTTTATGGGTACGATCCTAGTTGTATGTACGTGCGATGTTGGGTTGCAGATTAATGCAGCTCAATAGGGTAATATATGCAAATGTGCATTGGAAAATTATGATGTGATTGATAGATCATAATTTTGCTCATTGCGGTTGTTGGTAAGCTGCGTTTTGAAAATATCGGAACAGTGTGAAACAATGTTGGTATTTTGTTATTAGCATTGCACATTTGGGAAATGCTTTATTGAAAAAATTAAAAAGTTGATGTTAAGATGGGGATTCTTGCGTGCCCGGTAGGGTAATAGATGTAAATATGGATTGAGAAATAATGCTTCATTGAGATATATAATGTATGTGCGTTCTATTTTCAAACTGTACCGATATCTTCAAAATGAACTTCACAAATAACGTCAATCAACACAATTATTATACAACAATTATATCATATGTATGCACTTTGCGCATAATTTAACAACCTTATATCCTCAAAGAGCTCATTGGCGTTGTCTTATATGCGTACGCACATACATTATATATCTCAATGAAGCATTATTTCTCAATCCATATTTACATATATTACCCTACCGGGCACGCAAGAATCCCCATCTTAACATCAACTTTTTTAATTTTTTCAATAAAGCATTTCCCAAATGTGCAATGCTAATAACAAAATACCAATATTGTTTCACACTGTTCCGATATTTTCAAAACGCAGCTTACCAACAACCACAATGAGCAAAATTATTATCTATCAATCACATCATAATTTTCCAATGCACATTTGCATCTATTACCCTATTGAGCTGCATTAATCTGCAACCCAACATCGCACGTACATACAACTAGGATCGTACCCATAAAAACACTCTAAATGATTCGTTGATGTGAGTGCATTCAACATTTTCTTGGGAAAAATAAGCTGTTGAGTTTTTCATTATTGTGCTTTGTTCAATAGCTTTTTCCTTGAGATTTTCTAGGACATTTAAAAGCACAAACTAACCATTCAAACCCAATCATCAAAATTAAAATATCGCTCCATTAACACCCCAAACGCCCTCCTTGAAGTTGCTCAATTTTACATTGGCTTAAAGGTAAATCACTCACAGTTGTCACCAGCGCAGAACGAACGCATTTTGGTAGTCGGAATAGACTACCTTGTTCTCATTGTATCATGGTAGAACCTACCAGTACAGTAGCGGAGGATTCTCCTTTCGAATACCTCCGCTTTTGCCATGGCAGTTTTGGAACAGGTAATCCAGGATTGGGAAGCATAAGTCAGGATAGGCCGGATCAGAGTCTGGCAGCAAATTGACTTAGCTCTGGTGGCCATCTTTTTGGCAAAAAGAGGTGTGCTGCGTTGAAATGCGGACTTAGCAGCTTTGATTTTACGCCGCACATAAGGATTAAACTTCAGGAATTCGTGGAAGTCAACACCGAGGTACTTTAGAGATGAGATTGGAGTAATCTTAGAGGTTCCGAACGAGACAGCGAGTTTTTTGGCCTTGTTGCGGATTGTTTGAGATCCCCGATACTTAGAAGGATTGCGAAATACACAGAGTTGTGTCTTACCGCTATTTGGTTTGATGCCCTCGTCAAAATAAATACTTAGTTCTGCCAAGTAGTATTCCAGGCTCTTCGCTGCTTTGAGCGGGTCTTTGCTCGATGCGAATAAGAGCGTGTCGTCAGCATATTTCAGCTGTTAATATTGTGTTTAGACGTTTAAATACTATCGAAAGAAGACATAGGTCAAACAGTTCCACTGGCGGGACGTTTCGCGAAAAAATTGAAGTGTGCTTTGAAATAAAATGAATAATTTTTTTGAAATTTTACAAATGTTTAATTTTTAGATTTAAAATAATTAGATATAAAAATTTGCTTCTTTGCGCTCGTAAGTTATAACTGCTCCATTAGAACTGCACAATCATTTGATGTTTGCAAAATTTTAGATATGTTCCTTTAGAGATCCTTAGCTTTGATGTTCCGTATTCGCTTGATTATGGTCATTATGGAATTAGAATTAGTATTCTGCTGATGAACTTGATTTTCTGTTTCGGAATACTACGATTTGAGTTTGTTATCGGAATTAACAAAAGCTACTATGGCTTCTTTGGTTGAAACCCCTTCAAAAAAAAAAACATCTCCCAATCTTCCGAAGAGATTGCTGGAACATTTGAGTTCTAATCACTTTGAATGTGAATTCTCATCACTTTGAATTTGAACTCTCATCACAATTCCGCTTTTGACCCTCAGATTTCGGGCAACCTATATTTCCAAAAACACATTTTTAATTGTAAGTGGAGACACTTTATTGCAAACAGATCATAAACAGCAGAGAGCTTCAAATACAGAAGCTAATTTTGTTGGGTCTGAAGTACGTTCAGTATTTTCCAGAGCACACAATATAAGGTTCACCATATATGTGCGGGAATCCCCTGATCTAAGGGCTGTAAATGAGAAGTGCAAACATATGGAAAAAATCGTAGCTTGATGTCTTCCAGATTATCACTGCTATCACATCTAGCTTTATCAAATATGATGATGATGATTCGGGTTTGTGTCTGGATTTCAATATCAAGTGTGTGCATCCATTCTTTAAAAATAGTACCCGTCATCCAAAATTTTGTGTCAGCTCGCCAAATTATGCCTAAACTTCGCTTAATGTCAATTATTCCGAATGATATTTGTCTTTTGGCTTTTCGTTGCTTACACAGCACTGCAACTGCCACACGTTGCTTTGAAGGTTTTTCATTTGTACATCTTTACTGTTTAATGCATAGTCATTTTTGTAGTGTTGTTCTAAAAAAAAGTTCTGTCTCATCTAGATTATACATAGATATTTGAAGCATTAGAGCCATCACATTACATTCTTAGCTGTGACTGAAATTCCTGAGCTGTGTGTAAATAAACATTAGCTCCTTCCTTCGCCACAAAGTGTACCGTAGTGAATATTATAACCCTTTTTGACGGATTCTACACGCTGAGAAATGACCGAAATCAATATATTAACATCTTAATATTGTTATAGTAACAGCATTGTCCCTAATACATAATTTTAACAGCTCAATATTTATTGTTAGGAAGCTACAATATTATATTTGCAGTTTAACATTATATATTAAGCTGTTAACTTTTTATATTAAGAACATCTGCAAATATAAATGTTTTAACATCTTAACATAAATATATTACTATGCTAATATAAATGTATTAACCAATGGTGGTGAAATTGTTGGTCATACAACAAAGTGCATTGCTTGTATTGTTAGTTAGGATGGTAATATTAAATACGGCAATAGCACACTGGAATAACATAATCTTGTTCGATCATCGAAGTTAAGCAGTGTTGGGCGCAGTTAGTACTTAGATGGGGGACCTCTTGGGACTATGGAAAAATCGTATCGACGGCGTGTTTAATATTAATTATTGGTATACCAATATACTATTGTAAGACGTTAATATAACTTATTGCCATGTTACTATAATATATTGGCATGTTAATATTAATTATTGGTATGTCAATATAGTATTGTAAGATGCTAATATAACTTATTGCCATGCTACTATTTAATATTGGCCTACTAATATAATATTGTAATAGAAACATTCACCACACGCACGTCAATATATAACATTTTAAGAATGCTATGTGCGGGCAATATAATGTTATTGCTAGGTCAATATAATAATGTTAAGAAATGTTTTTAATATAAATATATTAGCTGCAAAATATATTAAGGGTAGAACAATGATTTTTCAGCGTGTAGCAATCCGTTTGTTGCCTTGAAATCACAAAGGTCTAATTTTATAGCGAACTGACGGACTTTACTGTGAAGCATCGGGCCGAATATTGGCAAATTTTTGAAGCGTGCCTTAGAGAGCCATTGATACAACAAATTATCTATCTGGCAGTATGGTAAATTTATTTTCAACCGCTTTCTGTCAGTGTCTTCAAAATGTTCCAATGTCCGTTTTACTTAGTTTTAATTTTTTAAATACGTTGCACTCGCTCGACTCTTACTAATTGTTAAGACAACGGACAATTTTTTCTGAGCAATTGTTTTTCGGATGCTTGTATTACTTCTAACATTTTGCGAACACTAAATTCATTGTGTTTTGCATTCAGATTTTTTCAGTTGTTTTGACGAAATCTGAACAAACTTTCATATATTTACATCATAATTATCAACTTACTATAATTGCATTCATAGTTACTAACAAAGGCTAAATATGAAAAAAGGCTCAAATAAATCAATATTTTATTATTATCAGAATACCACTAAGATTGAAGCCGTCTGTAACGTACCAAATTCTACACATCAAATGATTTTTCAGCAGAATGTCATGCAGAAATTATACGAAAAAGTTTCCTTGACCTTGAACAGTTAATATTTTTCTAGAAAACTGATTTTTTTGCACCTTTTCATACCGGTCTTAAAACCGTTTTTAGTCCGATTAGCAAGTAACTCTGAACAAATTTTTGCCCAACTAATCTGGTTCACGGCCCAATGTAGAGGTTGGCCGATTACAGAGTGAATTTTCTGCAAGAAATTGTATGTGCGGTGATGTTATAGTTCAATTGTTCAGGTGGTTCGATCATACAGTGTCCCGAATAATAGGTTTTTCTGTATAGCCCAAATATATGTAGTTTTCATAAAAATATATAGCTCAAAAGCCGCGAACCCGCGAATTCAAAAAACGTTCCACCAATTCATCTGGCCGCACTGCTCGTAGCTTGCTTTCTTATATTCAGTAAAAGCCTGCGCATTCAATGGTACGTTTCCGTAGCAAATCCACTGCGAAAATGCTTCGACACTAACTCATTGCTATTGCAGATAAGTGAATTTATTTCAGCGGACATCAATTGCTGTCAACGAAAATAATTGACCACCTGTTAATTTAATTTACATTTAAAGAGTGCTGATTCGTATTTCGAATGGACGACGAATTGAACTTCTTGATTTTGTTACATTCCGTCTAGTAGCTATACCTTAGATTTCAGTTTTCATCTTCGGCGCGGATAATTTATGTGGCTGCGAGAACTTGTTTTGAAATTTAGCGCCTCCATTAAATTCAAATGACATGATTTCGAGTACACTCAAAAATAAACCTACTTAATTTAGGACGCTAAAGTCTGCTTAGTGCTGCAAAGAATTTCAGATATATATGCCTCTCTAATAATAGGTACAACATTGATAAAAGGAACTTACAATGTATGCAAGACTGATTGAAAGGGAAAGCTGTTAATGTTGATTCAAACGTTGAAGTGTTGAACGGTGAACGGTGAACCGTTTGAAGAAAATCTATGAAAAGTATTGAAAAATTACGGAAGCGAGGTGAGATAAATGAACAGAAACGATTCTCTAAATCCCTCTTCAACAACTTCAAATCAAACCACTATTTCAAAGAACTTGTAAATTATGTTAACTAATTAAAAGGTAATGTTGCTATCCGTTCAATATATTGCTAATTAGACATGATATAAACTAAAAATAATGATGTTAACAGACCATTGATCACCAAAATAAACGATGTGTCGTGTCGTGGATACTCACCACGTCACATCGTTATTTATTTATCTATTTGAATAAACGGACGGATGTCCTTTCTAATATAATTTCATAGTAACTGATAAGTAACAATAAAATTTAGGGGGCCCAGTAGCTCTGCTCGCTAAGGCGTCAGGCCGAAAAGCGGCGTGCTACGGGGTCTGCGGGTTCGAATCCCGCCAGTGCCATGGCTGTAAGTGTGAATGCGTGTGATTGCCTATGAGGGTGGCAAATGAGCCCAAACTGATGGCCTAATGCTGGCCGCGTTCCCGGCAGCCCTCTTCACTAACCTAACCTAACAATAAAATTTAAAACTAGCTTAAACAAACTTAACTTGTGACCGCTGAAATGCTATATTATTTGCATTTTGAATACATATTTATTTGAAAACCAAAATGAAAAAAATAAACAAATATCAGAAGCGATTTCGGAAAAATGAGCGTAAGATGTTAGTCATGCGTACTAAATATATATTGTTATATATATAACTAATATTTAATTATTATAATTTTTAATAAATTTAAATTGATTTGATCCAAATTAAATATATCTAACGTACATTAGAAGACACTAAATTTCCTATTGCCTTCAATCATTCTATAGATGAATACTGCAAAAAATTTGTTCTGCACATCAGAAGATGGAAAGGGTTATTAGATCTGATTTGTCTATTTGGGATTCTGTAAAATAGCCGGTGCTCATGTAAAATAGCTGGTGCATCAATGATGCCATTAACTATTTTAAATGAAAACGTAGCATTAACATAATTGCGTACTGCTGCGTACTTCTTGTGTATTTATATTTAGTAGAGTTAATATGCTAGAGTATGAAGTATGAGAATGTTCGCACAATGATAGGAATGGGAAACTTGTAAGCTATAAATCGTAGAAATCGTAGAAATGAGCATTTCCCAACTGTATGCAAATGAGTCTTATAACAAGGATTCCAAATAGCTGAGCCAAATGCTACAATTTAAGTGCATGGATATTATAACAACTATTTCTAATAGTAAAACCCAACATTCGGCGCGCTTGCTGAGAAATATCATTTATTATCGTGGCACTGCAGCCTGAAACGAGCCTTAGCTTTCTTAATGTTACACTCAAAAAAATGTCATTTAATAAAATCAAATTTAAATCAAAAGTTGAAATCACTTTGAAATAAAAAGCGAATCTTATTTGAATTCCACTTTATTATAAAAATTTTATTTTCAAATCAAAATTTTTCATCTTTGAATTAAAAAGTGTATGGAGAAGACGTATATGGAGCCAAATCATATTTGAAAATTTTTGAATCAAAAATGTTCAAATCTGATTTGGCGCCATGTTCGTTTCTTTTTAATTCAAAGATGAAAATAAAATTTTTATAATAAAGTGGAATTCAAATAAGATTCGCTTTTTATTTCAAAGTGATTTCAACTTTTGATTTAAAGTGATTCTAAAAAAGTGTTAAGTGGTGAAATTTTTCTGAGTGTACGCCTCCAGTCATTTCGGTCCTCCGGTTCGGTGCTCCCAAAAGTCTATCGAATCCTCCCAACGCTTACCTGGCTTAGCGGCTGGCCTGTCTCCGCTCGCTCGTCCCTTGAAAGCCCGCTTAAGGATTCGATTGTCGCTCATTCGTTCGACGAAACCAGGTCATTGCGATTGCTGTAATCTTATGACGGTAGAGAATCTGGCTCGTTATATAGGTTTTACAGCTCGTTGTTGTATCGAATTCGCCATCCACTTTCTTCCCGTGCTGGACCGAGGATTCTTCGCAATACACTCCTTTAGAACGTGTTTAAAGATTTTTCAGATGACTGGGTCAGTTTCCAGATTTCGCTTCCATATCACAAAACAGGTCTGATTATTGTTTTGTAGAAGCGAAGCTTCGTTTTTCTGTGGACGCATCGAGATTTCAGAGTTGGAAGCATAAAAAAGAATGTCTTATTGGCAAGTTGCATTCGTCGTTTGATTTGGACATGAGCATTCCCATCCTCCGAGAGGTTCGTCCCTAGGTATACGAAGCTGTGTACGTTTTCAAGGTTATTGCCGCCTATTGTTATGTTTTGTCTATTATTATGTTTTGTCTTACGTCTCTTTCCCTGATTGGGTTGTAAATTTGGTTTTTCGCTCGTTAATTTGAAGACCAACTTCTTTGCTGGCTTTGTCTAGTGTTACAAATGCCTCCTTGGTGTTGTTGAACGAACAGCGTAAGCTACTAGCTGGGTGTGTGTGTGTGTGTGTGTGGGTGTGAGTGTGTGTGTGTGGATTAAGGGAGAGGTGCATTGGCACCTCTAAGCACTCAGGCCCATTGTACTAATTTCTCCCTGCCTAACATAGTTTCCAGACTTCTTGATAAAGTCTAGGGTCACTGATAAGGGAAAAGAGGCTATCCTCTGCATGCGTGCAACATCCCAGCCGAAGCATTGATATCTGAGACGCGCAAACGCTGAACATTCACAGAGCAAATGCTCCGCAGAGTCAGCGTCTTCTAGGCAGGATTAACAGAGGTCATCCTGTACAACACCTATTCGGTACATATGTCCTCCTAGGCAGTTGTCTCCAGTCAGAATGACTCATATTGAGCAAGAATCCCGCAGTCACATGAATGGGTTCTGAAAGGAAGACCTTCGTGTACCTGGCCACCCCAGCAGTCGCCCATCTATCTTTGTGAGCATCATCTATCCACCCACTTTCGAATAATAGCTCGTGCAGATGCGGTCGGCACACCCAACGTGGATTCAGGGCCCCGTAGTGGAAGCCCCGAACCTTGCTTCGCAATGACGTCAGCAATTTCATTTCCCCCAACATCACAGTGCCCCGGTACCCAGAGCAGATGCATCCTGTTGAAACTGGCGGCAATTTTCGAGTTTGTCAGGGGTCTACGCAGCGCCATCAGTGCATCTTGACTGTCACTGCAAATAGCAATGCCTTTTCCCCTCCATCTTTCTTCAATTGCCCAACAGGCAGCTCTCAGGATAGCAAATATTTCTGCTTGAAACGTGCTCTCTAACAGAAAAAGCCCATCTATCATTCGATGAATGTGAATAGACTCCAGATCTATCATCTGTCCTCGAGTTAGCTGTGTCGATTTAAATAAAAGAGTGCCTCTAGTGTCAACGGGAATTATTTTGATGACATACTCAAGAGCTAAGTTAAAAAGTACAAGAGCTAGGCCATCCCCTCGTTTTAGTCCTGCATTCGTAGAAAACGAGTTGGTCATGTACTTTTGAATCAGCATTTATGATGTGGAGTTCGTCATGGTCGTTTTTAGCAATCGTACCAACTTTGCTCGGATTTCGAACTGCAGCATGATGATATATAAAGCAATTCGGTTGACGCTATCGTGCGCTTGTTTAAAGTCGATGAATATTTGATGACCATGAATGTTCAATTACCAGCATTTTTCCAAAGTATGTATGATTGTAAATATTTGGTCAGTTGTCCATCTTTTACGTGTGAAACCACCTTGATGTTCACCAACCATTTTCTCAGCGTGATGGAAAATCCTAAACTCTAAAATCTTTATCAAAAACTTATACGACGTGCAAAGTAGTGGTTTGTCCCTGTAGTTTTCAAGCAGCAGTTTGTCTCCTTTCTTGTTAATTGGACATATGACACTTTACTGCCACTCATTCAGCATCGTTTCTTGTTGCTAGATGTTTGTCACCAATCCATGGATTGCCCTTAGAGCGGAAATCCCACCTGTCTTCAATAGCTCCGTGGGGATCTCATCGTCGCCCGGTGCTTTATTGGGTTTCAAGCGGTCCATGGCCTGTTAGTCTTCATCTAATGTAAAAAATGAGACGAATTGGTTTCAATGTATGTTTCGATTAGTTATGGCAATTCGTAGGGTCTACCTCTCCTTTGCTTCTTCTGAGCCACTTATGATGCTTCCATCGGCAGCCCTACACAGGCTAGTGCGTGCTCTTAAGCCTTGTTTTAAGTACCTCACTACTTTGTACGCTTGTCGAGTGCTGTAAGCCATAAAGTTGTCATTCATGTTATTTAGAATGTTGTCAAAATGCTTTCTTTTCTTACGTCTAATTACTCTGTTAGTCACTTTTCGAATATTGTTGTATTTTTCTTTCTTGGCTCTTGTCGTTCGTTCAATTTGGATTTTATGGGCCACATTCTTTTCGTCCAACGCAGCTTAATTGTCCTTGTCGAACCATTCATTTTTGCCTTGCCGGGCAGTATATCCCAGTAAGATTTGAACGATCTCATGTCCATAGCCTCAATACCAAACAGTTTCATTTCCTGGACAGCGAGAATGTCTATTTTGTGTTAAGTGACCTGTTCCAGAAGGGTCTTAATGGGCCGCGGTCTGTGCAGGGTTCGCACGTTTCAGGTTCAAATAGAGTAGTCCCTATTTCGTTTGCGTGGTCGTTTCTGTTGATCCGATCCAAGTATCAGGTTCCTGAATAAATAAAATTACGGGAGAGTGAAATACGGGAACGGACTATTGGCCCATTGCCGAAACCCCAACCTGAAGGGCAAGTCTGGCTAATTTTCCCGGTTTAATGTTTGGGAAACTCGTCCTCACCCTTCTTCGGTGGCAACATTCGTAACATGAGGTATCATGAAGGCTCCCGGCAGCCACCCGATGAGAAGAGCTGTAAATGTTGTTTCTTGCAGGCATTTCTCGGGGTTTCAATTGTTTCTTCGGTCACCAACACCAGATGATGCCCTCGTGGCCTATGCTACCATCTGGCTGCCGAAATATCATTTATGTGATAAGTAAAATTTGAGTATACATCAAATATGACTTCTAGGTCTCTAACAACATTAACTTGTAAAAGAGGCACACTATTGATAGTCTATGTGTGGTGAAACATTACTTTTGAACTATTGAAAACAATTTATTGACATTTGGCTAAAATAAGCTGCAAACATTTTCATGCACTACACTTTTAAAATTTGTTCGAGTTTGACTGAAGAGTCATAATATCATCAACAGAAGACAAATACCAAATTTATTCAAATATAAAATCAAATACAAAACTTAACTTTGACGAGTGTTAATAGTTTTTCACATGATTTTTTTTTTTTCGTTTCTAATGATGTCAAGTGCAATATTGGAACTCTTACTGACTGTCTTAACTGGCCGTATTTTGCTCGAATCAAGACTGCCGATTCTCATCAATTCTATAGCATTGAAATCATTTAATTCAAGTTTTTGAGGTGAAATTACATTATTAATTAGCTCCAGCGACCGCTGACGATCGCTGACGATACCATGTACAATGACATTGTGTGTCCGCTTTTTACGATCTTCGAGCTCAAATATCAAATTTTCCATGTTACCAGAAGTATTTTCAGGTGATTTTAATTTAATAAGCTCTTTATTAAGCGCTCTCTTTGAGTGTAAAAGCGTTTTGCAATGCACATCTTTCGCAATGCAAGAGTACCGCATCTAAAGCATCTTCTTACTTGTTAACATTGATGATAAAGTTGCCGATCTTGAAAGCCCAGCACACGAAGAATATTACGGTCTTTTACAAGGGTCACAATTAAAGAAATCATCTCCCGCTCTCAAATCTTTCTCACTCACTCAATCTTAAAACCGACATAGTCGCACTGTGAGGTTAGATGTTTGTTTCAAATTCGAAAACCAGAGCCAGCGAAATCAGACTATGAAACAAATCGAAATTGTAATTGCTAGCCATTCGCGCAGTTTTAATAATAGAAGGAATTAACACTTTAGCGCACCTGAAACGGTAGAAATATTAATGTTTGATGAACAATAGAAGAATCGTGCAGATTTTGAGTGCATATTCTACAACTAAAAGTCTCCAATAATTGCCTCAAGTGAAAATCAAATAACTCCATCTCGATTTTATCCGACGATTTCGTCGAAAGTTACAGAGATAGAAAGATGTTTGGGGTCAAAAACCGAAAGATGTTTGGGACCAAATATTTCTAGAACTTTAAACATTGGCAACTTATTTTCATTGTAAATTTTCGCGACATCAATACATAATCAAAGCACTTATTGATACGAAAATAGCAAACAAAAACGCCACGCGCTGGCAACCCTTCGCAAGCATCAAAGCCAAAAATATATCACACATGTCTCACATTAAAACCAACCTATTCTGCGAATTTCGTTTTGATCCGATGACTGAATTGGAAGTTATAGTGGTACAAAGAAATTTAGGGCTACCACCCGCAAAGGTTTTCAATTTTTTAAAAGCTTCATATTTATTCTTTATTAAATTTCATTTGTCATATGCAGCTCGTTTTGATTTCATGACTGTACTGGAAGCTATAGGGCAAAATGTTTTATTTGCCTGGGCAAATTTTCAAAACCCAGACACCAAAATGACCATAGCTGGCAAATTCCTACTTTCTACCAAACACGGCTTATAGTAAGGTTCAGCAACTGGAAATCTGATAACTGATTCAGAATTCATAGGGTAAAAAGTAGTTTTTTTTCTTTATAATTATTCAAAATGGCACCACTGGCACAGAGTTACCCGCATTTCCAAATCGCTTCTATTAGACCTGGTCCTATTTAATACCGATACATTCTGTGAATTTCAGATGTATCTGAGAATTGGGTCGTGAGTTCACGTGAACAGAAGTTTCTTATGCTTAAAATATAGGTAAATTGGATTTGGGGTACCGTTCTTGTCTGATGTGAAATTTCAAAAGTTTTTCTTTCGCTGTGTAAACAAAGCATAAGATTTCTGTATGAGTTGATTTTCACAGTTAAGGGCGAACATTTTTCAGGAGAGTCGATGGTTTGCAGGTTTTCACTTTCAATGCCTGCCGCAGCTACAGGGTTGCCAGCACGTTCATAAAAAACTGCACGAGCCTACAATTTAGTAATATCAACATGTTCTTTAAGTTTCATAATGATCTAATAGTTTGGGCAAAAGCTATCGCAATCCAAAATTTTTTTCGAACATTAGTAAAAAGAAGCCAAGTTGACGCAGTCCATACGGTCAAAATGCGTTGTGAAGCTAATCATTTCTCACTCGTAAAGTTGCAATTATTAAATGGAGTCTCTGCCATCTACAGGATCAACGAATTATGATCACTTACATATTTTCTAGAAAATATTAAAACTAATTGCATTATGATCCTATTATAGTATAATTGTCGAATTCGCTGGAACGGGTTCCGGGTAGCTTCTAAATTTAAAAGACATTTTTTTTGATGACTTTTCAACAAGTAGAAACCTTTAATTTCGATGAAAAAAGAGGTAATACCCATCCCACCTAAATTACTTTCTTAGGTAGAAGTACCGCTTACTTAAATAATATATAAATAAACATAAATGATATATAAATAAACGCAGTAACTGCCGCGGAAAACGGAAGATCACTCTGCAACATCGTGATGCACCCATTAGAGCATTAAATGCAAGAAGTAATCAATACCTGTATATTTGCAGTTACAGTACGAAAGAGACTTTATGAAGCAAATATAAAATGTAGGCGACCCACTAAAAGACCACGAATAACCGAATCGATGAAGAAGAAAAGGTTAATATGGGCGCAACTTCATAAGAACTATACGGAAAGTAATTGGGATAAGATAAATTAAAAAATAAAATGGTAAAAATTTTTAAAACATCATTAAAACATCATACTAACAAATTGCTCAGTATTTGACTTTTTAGTATAACGATTTTTTTAAATTTACAAAGGTTATCTTAAGCGACGAGTGTCGTTTAGAGGCCTTGACGGAATGAACACAATTGGTCAGAAGATGCGTCGTAATAAGGGTGAAATATCCTCCCTCAGTGATGATATAGCGTTGTATAACATACGAGGGACCAGGACCATTGCATTTTATAAAGGATATAAAGCCATTTTACGAGATTAACTGATACCATTTATGGACTCCTTGTCACTCGAAAGACAGGAATACACGGCGGCATCGATAAGAAGTCTCTTTGACGAGGAGGAAATCATGGTTATATCTTGGCCAGGCAATTCACCGGATATGAATCCCATAGAAAATTGTTGGGCTCATCTGAAAACCTTAATGTATCAACAGAAGAACACTAATATTCAAATATTAAAAAAAACACTTAAGATTTATGGGATAGTAACTTAGATTTACTTAGTGATAAAAGAAGAACTTAGTGATCAAAATTATGGCAAATAGAATTAAGCAAAGAGGGCTTTACTAAATATTTGCATAGAATGTCTCTTTCACTAAATTTACTGAAGTATAGGAATACATTTATTAGTTTCACTATTAAAAACAAGTTTTTCCTTCATTTTTGTAAGTTTCTGAGATAAATAAAGCCGAAATCTTCAAAATTTTATAAGTGATCGTAATTTGTTGATCAACCACTGTACACTCCTCAAAACCTTAAATAGGTTGTAAATCAAAATTATCAACTATACAAAACAAGGAAAAACCAAAGAAAAACACGTAATAAGAAACCGATCGTTTCAAGCAATATCATACATTATACGTGTTGAACTTTGCTTTATATTTTTGCCAGTTTCCAAGCATCGAAATAATGAAACAGAAGACAAACAATCAAAACTCCTTAGGGTAAAATAAAGCTGCAAAATGTTGAAATAAATATGTAAAAGTAAAGCAGTATCATTGCAAGTCTTGCCGCACCTGGGGGCGAAGATCGGTAGATATTCCATTCACCTTCAACGTATACGAGTGCGGAGTGATTACCCGGCAAACCATAGCTTGAACAAATCGGTGACATCGGAAAATCTCCAAACTGCATTTCTGTAATATTTCTTTCAGAGTTCCGAGAAGGTAAACCATGCACCAAAAACCCAACAAAGCACAGATTTTTCTATAACAATTCTGATTTTTTGGGAAATTATCGGATATGTCCTACCGAATTCTGCCAGATCTTTGAAATTAATTATCTTTTAAACGTCAGATATTCTATATTTATGTGGTTATTGCCCTGTGTTCTTAAGGTTATGGCAACGTAAGCATTTGACGGGAAAAAACTTTCAAAAACCACAACAGTAATGGCAGTGGATATTTTTACTAATGTTCGAAGAAGAACATTAGTATTAAAATCACTTTGGCCAAAAATTCATATTTCTATATATATATATATATATATATATATATATATATATATATATATATATATATATATATATATATATATATATATATATATATATATATATATATATATATATATATCATCAAAAAATTTCAGTGAAAAAATCTCAGGAACGCGCCATCCGATTGAGCTGAAATTTTCAGGACATATTGGTGTATATGCAGAATAGTGCCAGGTCTCAGAAAAAGCTCAAAATCTTTAACCCTTTGGCGCCGGCGGCCATTTTAGTGATATTTTTAATATACCTATTATTCCGTACACAAATAAGTTTTGCAAAAATAAAGTTGACAAAATAAATTTTGAACGTGTTTTACATGTGAATCAGATAATATTTTGGAATTTTTTAACCCCATGTGTGCGCTGGGTGCCTAAAAAGAGAACGGGAAAACTTGAAAATTTTTAAATTGCGATAACTGTTGACAGAGCTATTCAATCATTACGAAATTTTCAGGACATATTGATATTATTTAGCTATAGATTTTTAATGAGCGTGCTGGCAACTCTGTAGCTAGGGCAGTCACTGAAAGTGAAAACCTCCAAATCATCGTCTCTCTTGAAAAAATGCCGTTTCTTCAAAAAAAATCCACTCATATGTAAATTTCGTGCTTTATTTACATAGACAAAAATAAAATTTGATATGGTATAACGGGCACGCCTGGTAACCCTTGCCCAATTTACCTATATTTTTAGCATCAAAAACTTCTGTTCACGGAAACTCACGATCCAATCAGCAGAACTATTTGAAATTTGCAGCATGTATTGGTCGTAAATAGGACCAGGTCTGATAGAAGTGATTTTGAAATGCGAGCGATTATGTGCCAGTGGTGCCACCTTGAAAAATCACTAAAAAAGATAACTGCTTTTAGCCCTATAAATTCTGATTGAATCGTTCGATTTTGACAAAATTCACACAGTAACCACGTTTGGTAGAAATTTGATTGAAAAATTCGGTTGGAGCTGCCAGCTATGATAATTTTGGTGACTTAAATTTGAAAAAAATAGAAATTTGGAAGTGAAAACATTCAAACCATCGAATATCCTAAAAATGTCCGTTTCTTACAATAAAACCAATCTGTATATAAATCTTATGCTTTATCTACACGTTCAAAGTAAAACTTTGGAAATTTCATGTCGGACAAGAACGGTAACCCCTTCCCAGTTAACCTATATTTTTAGCATCAAAAACTTCTGTTCACGGGAACTCACGAACCAATAATCAGATACCATTGAAATTTACAGAATGCATTGGACTTAAGTAGGACCAGGTCTGACAGAAGCAATTTTGAATTGTGGGCAACTCTGTGCCAGTGATGCCATCTTGAAAAATTACAAAGAAGAAAAACTGCTTTTTGCCCTATGAAATGTGAATAAGTAACCAGATTTTCATGAAATTGACACAGTAGCTGAATCTTACTCTAAACTCTGTTTTATAGAAATTTGGTTGAAAAATTCAATTGGTGCTGCCAGCAATGGTAATTTTTGTGTCTTTGGTTTTGAAAATTCGCTCAGGAAAATAAAACTTTTTGCCCTATAACTTCCAGTGCAGTCATGAAATCAATACGAATTTCATACAATTAATGGAACCTATTATAAACATTATTCAGGCCACATTTGGTTGAAAGGCCACGATAGGGTTGCCAGCTATTGTTGGTTTTGTGTTTGTTTGTAATATCTTTATTAAGCGGTTTTATCGTAGAATTTTCAATTGGTAATTATATTGTAGTGACAAAAAACAGCAAATATTAAGCGTTCGATTATTTGAAAAAACTCACTGCAGGTAACCCTAAGTTTCTTTATACTCCTATAACTTCGAATGTAATATAACAACGTGAAGCAGATGTAATATATTCTTGGCTTTGATACTGGTGAAAGGTTGCCAGCACGAGTCGGTTGTGCTACTTTTGTATCAATAAATGCTTACAGTTAGTATTCATACCGGAAACATTTACAATGAAAATAAATAACCAATGTTTCAATTCCCAAAGTTCTGCAAATTTTTTGGATCGCAGCCCCAAACACCAACTTCAGTAACAGTGCTGCAGGCACTGAGCATTTTCTTCATTGATGTTATATGAGATGCTGCTTTCAAAGTTTGGTGAAATAAGCAACTGATAACGAATATAATTAACCCGTGTTTTGCTCTCATAAACGTTGAAATTCATGCCATTGGTAATATCTGAAACCGTCTACCATATGAGTTATAATGCATTCTTGAGACCAAAGTAAAACGTGGCATTTGAAACAGTTTGGCCGTAATAAGCAGCTCATGTGGTGGAATATGCACTCAAAACCTGCACGATTCTTCTACTGTTCTTCGAACATTAGTGTTTCTAGCGGTTCAGGTGCGCTAGAGTTTTTTTTTGTTATACCTGCTTGCATTATATTTGGTTTAAAATATTATTTTTCCTTCTTTAATAATTTTTTTAAATTTCTATTATAATAATTTTGTTCCTTGTTTTATTATTTTAAAGTTTATGTAGTTTTTTTCGAAATAAATCAAAATATAAAATAATTTTTGAAAAAACAGCATGGTTTAAATAAAGAACTGACTTCGGGCTTCCAAAACACCCTTGACATTGGTGACTAGCCGACACGAAACATTACGCGCAGGGTACCGGTCGGGCTAATTTTCGTACAGTAATGACTGCTCGCAGCTGCCCTCAAACTATCGTGGATTGTTCTGTTTGTTCTGGAAATTTGAAAAAGTTGTAATGGTTTAAAAAAAGGGGATGATTGCTTGCAGTTGAGAGCCTGCAAAGCAGGGAAAGTTGATGGCGGACCATCAAGAGGTAACTCAACAAAAAAAGAGAAAAAGTGCGCCGGGATCAGGGTACCCAAGAAATGGCCGTAAAGGCGCTTGGTCCACATTAGCGGAGCACCCTTTAGTCCAGTTGACTGCTGCTGGGGTAATGCCCAGAGATAGCTCTACGTGGCTGGAGTGGGTCAAAGAAAATGGGGTGGACTTGTTCCCAGAAAATGTGAGACGCTGCGATATTTCATCCGTCATGAAAATATACTAGCCGCAATTCACAAAGGCGAAGGAGCTTTTGATTGAAGCTATCGAAACCTGTTTGCACACAAATGATTAAATATACCCTAACACTATCAGATCCTATAGTTAGAACTCGGGAGAGTTAACTTCTTTATGGTACGCGCCAAAAATATCGAATACAGAATAATTTTTCAGAGAACTCCCTTGACGATCCTCTCGACCGCCGTCAACAATGAGTCGCCATCCACCACGTTTCAGACTGAAGTGCCACGAGTCTTCACACCGCAAGTCTTCACTCTTGAAAAACAAAGCCGTACGGTACTTTGTACTTTGGAATTTAGCGTCCAGAAACTTTGCGTGAAATTTCTGAATGCTACAAAGTATCTAAGTCGGCATGGTTTGGTTACATTGGTGAAAAAATCTGATTGTATTAAATTTTCTTCTAACATGGGTTATTTTTTTTCACTAGTTTGTTTTTTTCATAAAATATTTGTAATAGGGGCAATCGTTTTTGCTATTAAATTTGATTTTGTTTTGTAATGTTAGAAGTGTAATTTCTTTGCACAGTCCTACATTGTCGAGAATTATTTCTTTATTTGCAAAGCAAGTGCCCTGCCGTAGTCTCTCAATATAACTTCCAATCAAAAATATATGCAAAAGCAGCATAGCCTAAATATTATAAAACACAGACAACGATGTCTTATTATTTTTCAAATTGAAAAGAGTCGACAAATTGTTTTCGCAGACATGAAATGCTTTGGGCCATTATTTTTACTCCAAATTCAATAAAGTTACAATTGAAGCTGACACTTTAATTAAATTCAAACCATCTGGACGAAATTGTCACAAATGAACATAAGTCACTTTTTTCTTCTCTTTCTGCACACACATTTTACGATAATTTTTCCAAAAGAGCTATTATTTATTTATGTTTGCGAGGCAGATATTCTTTTGTGAAAAATGAATAGACACAACTAGGCCAGCTCGAATGCTTCCTTAGCAGCCTACCAAAAGATAACTCTTCTCTTGTGCCAAGTTGCATAGGCATATTTTTCTAAATATAAAAACTGTTTTGACAATAATGCCAAACATCATACACTTTTTTTTACATTAAACAACTTGATAGCTAATAATACACGTCCCCGCTTTCACGTATGCTTTCAAATCATGTTTTACGTTTTTCAATCATGAACATTTGGCATCCTCTGGATTATTCGTCTTATTGTTGAGATAAATCATCTCGAATAGAATAATATCATTTTTTGGTATAATTTTTTTTCGAAAGTAAATAGCAAATATCAATTTTACTATTTCGCTGAAAACATTATCATTTAAAATTTTTCGCAGCTCATTGTTAATTTACTTTCAGGCTGACTTCGTCTGGATGTTTCAAACATCTTAATCGACATCAAGCAAAGCTGGCTAGCGATTCAATTTCTTAACATTATCAAAAGCGTATATTATGAAAAATAGCATTTTCATGGATTATTGACACCAGATCAGATGAACCTGCAACAACAGCAAAATTATGGAAATGTTGCGCATTAACCCAACGTTCTTAGCCCTTTTCGTTGACATTACTGGTAATTTTGTCTAATGGGACGTAAATGCAGAGGTAGGAGTCAAAGTATTTATTTTGTTACTGGAGGCTTTGCTAAAATGTGATTAGCTTTTTCCCTTCCTACCAACAATTTTATAGACAGCGTTTCAAAGCTCCAAAGCTTGAATTCTAAGCAAAATCATTGATACGGAAATGTTGTGAATCATTTTGTGAGTTGCTTCCGAAAGGATTATCACATGCAAGTGTCTTGTGTGAAAATGGAAGTTTAGAAAAGACTTAAATGAGAAATTTCAATCATAAAGCATATTAAATAAATTGAAATTTGCAAATGCCAATAGCTATTTGCCTTGTGATTGCAAATTTTTGCAACCACTTCACCTTACTGGACCAAAAGCCATCAGATCAATGTGTTCCCAAAAGAATATCGCAGTCGTAAAAGCTAATGTAGTTGGCAGCCCAGTTTTTGTCCATTTGAGGGCGTGCGCAAGAAGTTGGGATTTATCCGTCCATTTTGAGGAAACTGTTGCACAAGGATCTTGGCCAAGAAACTTTCAAGATCCCATTGGTGCAAGAATTAAAGCCGTGTGACCATCGAATGCGTTGCATATTCGAAGAAGGGGCAGAAAATCAACGAGAAATTTGCCTTCTATTTCACGGGAAAATTTTGGTCAGCGACGAGTCTCATTTCTGGCTCGATGGCAACATCAGCATAACTTCTGGCAAAAATATTGGATCATCCCGAAATTTTCAAAGCGTATTAGCATTGACTAAAACTATACATGACTAAAACTATACGTGAGTGAGTGGGCAACCCTGTAGCTACGGCAATCACGTGGAAATTTTTTTCGATTAGTGCAGCCACTCCTGAGATTATCATCCTTATTATTTTTGCAGATATATACATGTATATATATATATATATATATATATATATATATATATATATATATATATATATATATATATATATATATATATATATATATATATATATATATATATATATATATATATATAACGGGTTATGAATATGGATTTAAGCAGGATTTATTAGCACTAACTAACTAACGCTTCAGAAATAAAATATCAGTAATGATAAATATCAATAACTGTATTTTAAATAAATACAATAATACAATAACTGTATTTAATATAATAGTAAATACAATAACTGTATTTAATATACATAACTTTGTCAAGTATAATACATAGTGCTTACTGCTGGTCATTTTCCACCATGCTTTATGGTCTAAGGTGCTTTAATTTATCTCAACGCCGTCAATTATGTATTAGACCACTGCACGAGTACATTCAGCATCGTGCGATTATGAGTACGAATACTCATGACACGATTAACACGATTACCTCATGTGTACTCATACCTAAGAACAGAGAGATTTAAGGAAATGAAACAAGCGTATACATATAGGAAGTTTAGTGAAGCAATTTTACTACATAGGTAAAATCTATAAATAGAATAAATCGAGAGAATTGCTACCTCAGATATTCCCTTTGGTTTCTCCAATAACTTAGTTCTACGAGCTTTTGTTGTTGCTGAGTTACTAACTGTCAAATTCACATTCACATGGCCTACTATCTTTCTCTATCCATCTCTTTCTCTATCTCACTCTATTTTCCTGTTCGCGGAGTAAGTGAATGTCAAATTCCCTTACTACTACCAACGCTCAGTCTCAGGCAAATTGCTTCAATTCATCGTTTCGCACCGGCATCCGCGAGTATAAGCGCAATGACACACACAGCGGTTCTACCGAAGCATTTCCCGAGAGGAAACCCGAGTTGGTATAGTAGTACATTACTTTAGCATTGTGATGACACACACGGCAGTTTGGCCGCCTTTTGGTTTTGTAATGCAAAAATAAAACCGATTTGGTTTTCCTCTCGGAAAACACTTCGTTAGAACCGCCGTGTGTGATATTGGCCTTAGTGGAAGTGAGGTTCTCCAAGAATGAGTGGAACTTTAGCTCGTTGTCTTTTGCAAGTGCCAGCCTAAGCTCACCAGAATTGCCACGCGTACTCCAGAATACTGCGTGCTAAGGAGACAAATAAATGAATACAGGGGGCAATTGTAGGCAATATTCAGGAAGAATGTGATTGAAAAACATGATAGGGCTGCCAGATATTGGCAAACATTTGAAAGTCTTTGCAGGTGGTAATCCTATAATTCGCAGGGTTGGTTGATTTCAATGTGAGGCAGGTGTGATGCGAGGCGTTTTTACTATTTTCGTATCAATAAATGTTTACAATAAGTATTCATTTCGCGAATATTTACCAATGTTTAAATTTTTTAAGCTCAAGAAATTTTTCGGATAGTGACTCCAAAAATCTTTCTATTACCGTAACTTTATAAGCGATCGCTATCGGCTAAAATCGAGATTGATAGGGTAACTTGATTTTGACGTTAGGCAAAACCGAGAGGCAGCCAACCCGCGGTGTGTGTCATCACAATGGTAAAGAAAGTACAACCATACCGACTCGATTTTCCTCTAGAGAGACGCTTCGGTAGAATCGCCATGTGTGGCATTGGCCTAAAAAATGCCGACTATTCGCCGTGGAAAATGGTCAGAAAAATAAGCAAATCTATCATCAAGAAAACATGCTACTTTTCATCTAACATCAATACTCAGGACTTACAACCAGTCAAGACTTGAGCTAAGCAAGTGCAAAATATCATTATCCAGAAAACATGCTCAAAAAAATCTCCGGGACTTGACCTCATCGCCTATGGTGCGCTCAAGCAGTTACCACCAATCGTTTTCTCTTGGCTTTGTAATCTTTTCAATTCTATCTTTCGTATCGGATATTTTCCTGATTTCGAAGACATCACAGCACCATTCAACAGGTCTATCGAATCACGTCAGACATTAAAATCGAATTCGAATGCAAAAGTACTGCTCAGTAGTCTTTTTAGATGGACCTCAAGCTTTCGATGAAGTTTAACATGAAGGATTGATTTTCAAAATTAAATCAATGCTTCCGATAATATATATATATATATATATATATATATATATATATATATATGTATATATATGTATATATATATATGTATATATATATATATATATATATATATATATATATATATATATATATATATATATATGTATGTATATATATATATATATATATATATATATATATATATATATATATATATATATATATATATATATATATATATGTTTATTTATATTTATATATCAATGAAATTTATTCGTAAAATTTTTAAAAAAATGGTATAAGTGTAAACAATTTTTGAAATGACGGTATTCTAATGCATTATTATATTCATTATAATGCATTATTCATATATAATGCATTATTATATTTCGGCTTGATAAACTTAGTCACACTTCGCACCATTGAATTGTACAAAAAAAAAGCATTTTTGCATTTACGGAACTTTTGATTTCATCGGCTCCCATATATTCCTAGAACAGAGATGGCTCAACGGTATACCACCGTCGGTTGTAAAATCTTATGCTCAATATGCATAAGATTTTCAGAGCACGTTACTTTACAAATATTTTGTTGGTCCTGTGATGGGTGCCAATAATCCAAAAACTGTTCGAAACTTGGGTTTCAGCTTGATATCGGTAGGAACATCCCGACATCGCCCCTTTGGCGCAAGAGAGCATTATTACATATTTGTTTCGTAGTAGCAACGATGATTACTTCGGGAATCGAAAATATCTCTGTACTAGTACAACTCCCCTCACATTTCTGCAATAACGCATATGTTTCCGTAATTTGACTTTTAAAATATTTAGTAGGTAAACATTGGGTGCTTAACGTCTTAAATTATAAATGTTTATTTAAGCGGACCATTACGCTACTAATCACGGGTTAAGCATGAACACGGCAGAGCAATAATGGATAAATAGCATATTGCGAGAAAGATTTACGGAGTGATACGAGTATTTGTTAACTAAAAGTTGTATGTATCTATTGGCATCGTGCGCGCCGCAGATCTTTCAGCCTAACATCAGATACCCGTCATGTGTGCGATATGCGTGCATGTGTACACACTTTGTATGAGCGAAAAATTGGCACTACTACACTTTCTTGAGCCAGAACTATGCACGTCTGATTAGTAAGGGCAAATTAGAAGATGTTAGTTGCCAAATAGTGGCGACCCGATCAAGTTAGCCTTAGCCCGGACAGAACAATCCTGGAAGTGAGCTCGAAATGCAGCCGATATCTCCTCTAATAGACTACCACCTGAATGAAGAGGCTAACGCCGATCGGTCGTGGCAAGTGGCCGAATCGAAGCTTAGCGGTCGTGGAGTGTTTGCCGTGCGTGATATCCGGCCCGGTGAAATTATATTCAGTGAAAAGCCACTCTTGATTGGACCCACTGCGGGAAAAGAATCCAATTTGCAAATTTGCTCAGTGTGCTACAACATTCTAAATTATGTCCCCTGCACTTGTCCGAAAGGTTGTTCGCTTCCTGTTTGTGAACTGTGCGTTGATTCTAAGCAGCATTCAAGTGATTGTGATCTATTTCGATTGTGGGAACCTGTCGATTCCGGTAAAGTCGAAAGAAAAGCCTTGCGGGCTTTGGTTGTGGCCCGTGGGCTATCGTTAAATGAAAAACAGAAGCAATTAGTGTACGCAATGCAAGCAAACACTGATCCTTCGTACCGAAAAGAAATATCAAATATGGCATCGAGTTTTGCGAATTTTCCGGTCGACAGAAAAACCCTCGAATATTTCTATAGGATAGTGTGTGTATTGAATACAAACGCTTTCGAAGCTCTTCAACAGGATGAAAAAGGAGATACAAGTTTACGCGGACTATATCCGCTTTGCGGTATCATGAACCACGAGTGTACACCAAATACATGCCACTATTACGTTGATAATCAGGTGATGGTTGTGAAAAGTGCAAAGTTTATTCCGTCTGGTACAGAAATTACAACAACTTACACGAAAATACTATGGAGTAACTTATCCAGAAAAATATTTTTAAACATGACGAAGAAGTTCGAATGCTGTTGTTCGAGATGCCTCGATCCAACTGTAATCAAAAATTGATTTCATTTATTATCATAAATATAATTTGCATACTAAATATCTTAAATACTCATAATAATCTATGAAAAAGAATGGTTTTGGTTTCCAGTGGTTAGGTCAATTATTCTACATACTTAATTTAAAGACTAATTTTCTCTGCTGAATCTACATATATTTCAATTCTTGCCAGCTAATGATATTACTAAAATCGATGTCTCTAAAAATATAGCAAAAAGTAAACTTGGTCTTTGAATTAAAATATTTGGCTTTGAAAACTGGAAAAAATTAACCAGATTAAATTAATTCATTAATCTAGTTTTTTATCATCGAACTTGCAAAATTTTTTTACATCTTTCCTTCCACCTCCATCTCTCAGTATGGACAGCCTGTGTGCATCATCCCTTCATCAAACACATTGTAATAGTACTTCCCAGACAATGCAACATTGATATAATAGAAAGTAATATAATCCAGAGAAAAGTTTACAAAAAGTACGGTATCTATCTACGATTGTTGATATTTGATTTTAAATTGGCTTTGAACTTTATTACGTTATTGGTTCATTTCGTCGAATTTAGGCAATGCATTATTTAATACGACAGCCTGCTGTATTGGGCCCTTTTTGCAGTATTCGTTCTTGGGGTCGCAACAGATAGGTTTCTAGCGGTACTGGTGTCTCTGTAAGTTATCTCCACAACAGTCTGAAGTATGTTTGGTCATTTTAGATTGTTCTTTGTTGTTTTATGAAGAATTTTTTGCCTCTTAAAATTAATTATTTTTCTTATAAATAAGAATTCCGTTCGGGTAAATGTAACGACGACAACAAACATAATTTTGAAATCATTCGAAACAAGTTTTTCAATCAATTCGATGTACGACTTTGATTTATGAGACTGCATTTAATAGCTCCACATGTGATAATTGATAGTATATAAACATTGAAAATCATTTATTGAATACTAATTTCCAAGAATTCATATTTTCTGAAGGCGGACTAGTCGATATGAATATCGGGATTTATAGAGTATTTGTTCTTAGTTTTGTGGACGCTTATACCCTATACGCTGAAGCCACATTACGTATCGTTTTAGCTCCGTGTTTGTTCCAGAGTTTCTTCATGCTTTCCCGCAAACATAAAATAAGTGTGTCATCAGCAAAAAGGCTCAATTTGCAGAAAGGTGGAGATATTGAATGCTGTTTACCTACGGCAGGAATAGCACTTGTACCAAAATTAACTACTGCAGGATGTCTAAATTGACTCAACGCTCACTATTTATGTACTGTGATTGATAGTTATCTTCAAAAGATGCTTTGAAAAATGTAGCGATTTTTTTTCAAAATTTTGCCAACTTGGTTGAGTGATTAACTCCATCATATCACAATATAAATATTCGCATGGGACACTTACAGTCGGAAACTTTCGTGACAAATAAATAGAACGGGAAGCTGCTCGAATGGCTGTAACCAAACTTTCCCCCCATTTCCTTGCAAGTAGTCGCTCCAAACTCACCAACGAGACCAAGTAATAACCCAACCATAGACTTCTTTCTCTTGTCAGAGGACCTGTGCAGCAGTATTCATCCCTTCTCTGTATTATCGCATTGCCGTGAAGGTTTGACTTCACTTTCGTACCTTTTTCAGCTTTATGGAAAGACCCCCAAAGACATCCCAGTCTTTCAAAAATATTCAAATTTCAGTGCGACAAAGACGTTGCAATAGACAATCTTGATGTTATTGTGACGGGAAACTGATTGATTGATAACAGATTGATAATCTTATAGATTCTGCCAATGAGATTATAAATGATGTTGTTGTCCAGAATACACGCTTGATCACACTTAACAAATATCAGAATCATGCACTGCCGCCGGAAATTGTTAAGCACATGAAAGTGGGACATATTTAGCGCTGTAATTTAAAGCGGATTTTCCACAGACATGGGGGTATCTGCCGTTGAACACGTCACTAAACTTGAATATCATTTTTCTCAGCAAATAAAATGCTGAAATGGTTGTTGTTTTTCGCAGTGAGCGTCTTGTGCAGTGGCTGGCTGACATCCGTCCAGACCCGACATGTTACAAAAAAATTAATCTGCTTTCTACCAAATATAAAAGCCAGGAGATAGTGGTAACGATTAACAACGTTGCTCTACACAACTCCGACCACCAGGGAGTCAATTGCTTCCTGAATACACACAATGAGCAACTTCCCAATATTTTCATCCAAAAATGTTTCGCATGATCCGCAAAATGCAGAAAACCAACTCCACTTTGTCAATAGTCAATACTTAGTGCAACTGCTGCGCAGTATAAAAAGTAAGAGGTCTTCTGGGTATGGTTGCTTGTCGAATTGCATGAATAAACGTCTACAACTCTCTATGCTCTGAATTTTCTCTATTGTAATTAACAATGCGGTGAACGGTGGTTAAAAGATTATTTCCATTCCTAAGAAGGGCAACAGTAAAGTGGCCAGTGATTTCCGTTCAATTTCCTTGCTTCCTATTTCGGGAAGCTTTTTTGACATAATCTGAATGGAGACCATAAAAAATTATTCTGAGCTCACGAAGTTAATTTATGAACACCGGTTTAGCTTTAGGCGCAAGCATAGAACACGTTCTGATTTGCGTCGAGTCAAGAACCGCTCAAAGCAGGGAAGAGTCTGGAATACTACTTCGGAGAACTTCGATTTTACTTGGACGAATGGAGCACCAAACCAAATGACAGTAAGATTCAGCCATGCGTATTTTGCAATCCTTCTAAGTTCAGAATATCTAAGATTACTTCTAAACAATCTCTAAAGTACCTTGGAGTTGATTTCAAGGAATTTTTAAAGTTTAATTCTTAGATTGCAAAAATCAGCTGTTGTACAGGCTAGGTAGTAAACTTGTTGGCTTGTTAAAAAGAAAACTGTTGAAAAATAAAACCGATAGTAGAGCAAAATAGTATAGCTGCTAGACCTTGGGTTTTTACTAATGTTCGAAAAACGTTAATATTCAAATCACTTTGGCCGAAAATTCATATTTCTATATATACGAGTGTAAAAAATTTCAGTGATTTTTTCTCAGGAATGCGTCATCCATTTTCTCAAGAATGCGTCATCCATACATTGATGCATATGCAGAATAGTGACAGGTTTTACCAAATGCTAATTGTTTTCAATATTTTGGCGCCGGCGGCCATTTTAATGATATTTTAAATATACCTATTATTCTGTCAACAAATAATTTTTGCAAAAATTAAGTTTTTAGAATAAAGTTTAAACGTGTTTTAAATGTGATTATGATAATGTTTTTGAAATGTTTAGCCCTATGTGTGCGCTAGGTGCCTAAAATAAGATTGGGAAAATTTGAAAATTTTTGAATTGCGATACCTTTTGACAAGACAATCAAATAAGTATGAAACTTAAAAGATATGTTGATCTTAATAAGTTATAGACATGTGCAGTTTTTAATGGACGTACTGGCAACCCTGCAACTACGGCAGACATTGAAAGTGAAAACCTTCAAATCTGTGACTCTCCTAAAAAATTTTCGTCTTTTACAAAAAAAACCAACTCATGTAGAAATCTTATGCTTTGTTTACACAACTAAAGCAAAATTTTTGAAATTTCACATCGGACAAGAACGGTAACCTTTCCCCAATTAACCTATATTTTAAGCATCAGAAACTTCTGTTCACGGGAACTCACAACCCAATAATCAGATACATCTAAAATTCACAGAATGTATTGGTTTTCAGTAGGACCAGGTCTGATAGAAGCGATTTGGAAATGTGGGTCAATCTGTGTCATCTTGAAAAATTATAAAGAAAAAATAACTGCTTTTTGCCCTACGATGTCTGATTCAAATACCAAATTTTCATTAAATCAGTAGGTGAATCTTAATATAAGCCACATGTAGTACAAATTTGGTTGAAAGATTCGGCTGGAGCTGTCAGCTATGGTAGTTTTGCTGTCTTGGATTTTGAAAATTCGCTCAGAGAAATAAAGCGTTTGCCCCATAGCTTCCAGTACAGTCATGAAATTAAACCGAAACTCATTTGATAAATGGAACTTATTTATTATTTATTATCCATTGCGCTACAGATATACTCTAATTACAGCGTCAAGAATGAAAATGAGACATAACAAAATAAAGAACTAAATAATTTAAAAGTAACAACAAAAAAGTAAGAAAATTAGAAAATTAAAACTGACGTTAAATTGGAATTCAAGATAACATTTTCAATACGTTCTTGAATTCTAAAAAAAGATTGCGGAAGAGGACCAAGCTTAAGAGCAATTGTGCATTCTAGCAAGATGCAACAAAGGCGAACATAAATAGAATTCCGTACGAGCAAACGCAACAGAAAAGAAGATCGACTAGGACGACTAAATTAACGTCTGGCTATCTGGGAACGAAGATGTGACCAAAAAAACCTTGGCAAAATCTACGCGATTCCAACGAGGACATATGAAGAATGGAAAGACGAGAGGAGTAAGGACAATAGGTTATCCTGAATTCCAAAAAATAGTCTAGCACATCAGAACTCCTAGAAACTGATTTTCGAAGGAATTGTCTTTGAGTGACAAAAAAATGTGGGAAGATGTTGTACGCTTTTTCGTAGTATCACATCAACCATTCCTTATCCAAAGCAACAAAACCCAACTATAACAAAAATGATGAAAATGTTCAGTGCTGGCAGTACTTTTCCAACAAACCAGCAATAAGTTTACCATAACAAGCTCATGCTTAAATCAGCTTATCCTTTGAATTTCGTTTTCATCCAAAGATTTCATCGAAAGTTTCAGCGATTAAACGTTGTTTGAGGCTGCCATTCGAAAAATTTTCAAAACTCGGAAAATTCAAAAATTGGTTCCTTATTTTTATTGCAAATGTTTTGCATATGAGTATGAGTATGTAATGGAAGCATCTGGTGTGCGATATTTACGAAAACGTCTTGTGCTGCTCACCCTGTGTTAGCAGCATAGCAAAAAATATACCGAATCTGCTTCACGTTAAGTTAAACCCATCCCGTGAAATTCAATTCGATTGAATGGGTTATTTATTGTTTGTGGGAATTTTAGGGCTATTACCCTCAAAACATCTCAAATTTTCGAAACGTTAATATTTGTTGTTAATTGTCATTGCAGGATCATTCCCATTTGCAAGTCTAATGACATAATCGCTTAGTAAAGAAATGCCAAAAAATTACAAAAATGGTCATAGCTGACAGCCCTTTCATGATTTTTTTTTCCAAATTCCTACATCATTTGATTTACAATAAGGTCCGATCGGAAGTTAAAGGTGAAAAAGCTGAATTTTGCTGAGCAAATTTACAAGCTTTCGGAGACAAAAATCCCCGTAGCTGGCAACTCTATTCTAATTTTTCAACCAAAATTCCAGCAAGTATTTGGTTAAATTTGGTTAAAATGTGATGGCTGAATCGGAAGTTATAAGCCAAAAAACAGTTTTTTTTTCTCAGTGATTTTTAAAGGTGGCACCACTGCCACAGAGTTTCCCGCGTTTCAAAATCACTTCTATCAGACCTGCTCCTAGTCACTACTAAAACGTTCTGTAACATTCATAAAGATAAAATTATCCGGTCGTCAGTTCTCGTGAACCGAAGTTTCGAGTCCTGCAAATAGAGGTAATTTGGTGACGGATTGTCGTTCTTGTTTTGAAATTTTGAAATATTCGAATTCACATGGTGGACAGAAGTTACACTTTATCAATGATTTGAATCGTTTGTCAAAAAGCAAAAAATTTTCAGGAGGGTCGTTGATTTGAAATGTTTTTTTCAGGAGCCTGCCGTAGTTCACGTGCGTTAAGTCTTAGTCAACATCAATACGCTCTGAAAATTTCACGATTACCGAATGTTTCTGTCAGAAGTTATGATGAATCAAAATTTGAAAAAAATCCTCGCTTACTTTGAGGCATTCCGCATCCATACATGTCTCAAAATTTTCAATTCTTTACCAAAGCAAACTTCAAACATAATGCAATTTGATTCCAAATAATACAATTTGATTCCCAATACTTTTTTTGCACAAAAATGTACTCTGCATAGAAATATAGGAGTACCTGGAAATTCACTAAAATACCCACCACCGCCAAAGGGTTAAAGGTATCTTAATTTTATTAAGTCATTGAACTACCCACTATACACATCTATGCCCTCCGGAAATTTACAAACAAATACACATTTACAGTGCACATCTATGCCCTCCAGAGATTATCTCCCTTAATCATTCATATATATATATATATATATATATATATATATATATATATATATATATATATATATATATATATATATATATATATATATATATATATATATATATATATATATATATATATATATATGTATATATACATATATTTATATGAATATGAATTTTCGGCGAAACGAGTTATCGTGCACGGCGTGATTTTTTGGTGTTTTTTCAAAAAAATTGTAGCAGACGACAGTGGGCTACAAAAAATTTTTACAAAATTATTTTGTAGAGTATGAAGTAAATAAAGTATATGGACAAAGTTTCATTAAGACAAGTCTTTTTGTTCAATAAAAAATTAACCTTTGAAAAAACATCAGTAACAATGAACGAGTGAGCCTACGCTGAACAGCTTCAATGACGTCAGATACATACTGAAAGCGAGGAGATCAGATTTGGCACGCGTACCCCAGAATGCTGCGTACTAAGGAGACAAATAAATGAATACAGGTGGAAAATGTAGGCAATATTCAGGAAGAATGTGATTGAAAATCCATGATAGGGCTGCCAGCTATTGTTGGTTTATTATTTTTTTGCCATATCTTTATTAAGTAATTTTACCGTCAAATTTTCAAACGGTTATGATCTTGTAGTGACAGTTAACAACCAATATTAAGATTTTAAAAATTTGAAAGCTTTTGCAGGTGGTAGCCCTAAATTCCTTTGTACTCCTTTAACTTTCAATGCAGTCAACGAGTCGAAACGAAATTCGCAGGGTTGGTTGATTTTAATGTGAGGCAGGTGTGGTTTTTGGCTTTGATACTTGCAAAGGGTTACCAGCGCGAGGCGTTTTGGCTATTTCCGTATCAAAAAAGCTTACAATAAGTATTCACATAGCGAACATTTACAATGAAAATAAGTTACCAATGTTTAAGTTCTGGACATTTTTCGAAAAGTAATCCCAAACATCTTTCTGTCTCCGTAACTATTGATAGGGTAAGATTGATAGGGTAACTTGATTTTGACGTGAGGCAATTGAATCGGAGACTTGTAGTTGCAGTCCTGTTAAAGTGTTGAAAGCACTGAGCATCTTCTTTATTCATCTTACAGAAGATGCTGCTTTTAAAGTTTTGTAGTGTTTGACTTTCCTAAATCTTGAAATTCATGCAAGTGGTAACCCTGAAAAACAAAATCTGCACAGTTATTTTATTGCTCATCGAACATTAGTATTTCTAGCGGTTCTCGTGCGCTAAAGTTTTTCCCCTTTTGTTGCAAAAAATGCATGGCATTCGCTACTTTCTGCCCAGTGATAAGTAGGGGAATGCCTCTTTTGGATACTGTTAGTGCAGTTCAAAGTACATTCAAAGCACGTGTTGTATTTTTCTTTTTTGATGCAACATATATTTTTGCAATTTTTATTGTAGCCATTCTTTCGTTGAAAGTCATTATCAAAGTTTTGAACAGAAGAACAGTTTTCCAGAGTTTATAATTGAATCTTTTCAAGAGATATTTGATGTTAGCTCAAATTCTATAAAATCTTATAATTGCACCTTATTCCACCACCCTTGGAGATATGAACGCTAAAATAGGCGAGAGCCGGTATTCAGGCACTACGGAGGCACCCATAGTTTGCAGAAGAATAATGAAAATGAACTCCGAGTCACAGAACTAGCAGCATCGAAGAACCAGGTTACTGCGTAAAGATATCCATAAAACCACCGTTAGGCCACCTGTGTATCACCTGATGCAGCCACTCATAATCAGAAAGATCTAGGGACATATCAGTATCTTGTTGAGATGGTTGTCCGAGCACGAATCGCTTTGAATAGAAGCATTGCATCCGCGAACAGCTGCCTTACGCATTGAGAATATCTGAAACGCCTTTGGTCTTGCATTAGGGCTCATCCTCAATGAACTTGATGATGACAGAGTAAGTCCTGGGGCCAGGATGCGGGGTGTAGGTGCGAAAGTGATACGCCTTAAAAATACTGTCATTAGTAGTCAGGATATAAAATGACCAGATCATGCCATACACATACCAACATCCTTTTGTCATGTCACTGGCATAAAACACGTCCTCAAATAAACCCAAATGTCCTGTTTTGTACACATTAGACGACATCTGTGCAAACTAGCAACTAAACTTAAGAATGTTGCATACCAAACAATGCG
Source organism: Nemotelus pantherinus (assembly GCA_963978885.1). Taxonomy (NCBI): domain Eukaryota; kingdom Metazoa; phylum Arthropoda; class Insecta; order Diptera; family Stratiomyidae; genus Nemotelus; species Nemotelus pantherinus. The sequence goes on along the minus strand of OZ022265.1, from coordinate 80,425,369 downwards.
GCAATCTCATACAACTCAGGCACGTGAGGAGGAATATAAAGAGCTCAGAAGAAAGAAGCAGAACGTAACAGACTAAAGAAAGCAGCCTGAAGTGCGTGGTGTTAAATAGGAAGAGCTAGAGAGCGTGGTCCGCACCAGCCACAGAAGCTCTAACAAATAGTCCGAGACATGACACTGGCACACACCACGCTGCACGTCTGTAAGGACAAAGAGGGTTATCTGATCTGATCACCGATTCTGAAGGCATTCTGGAGCGATGGAAAGTGCAGTTTAGTGAATTGCTGCATGGTCAGCTCAACAAAAAATTGTAAGCTCTACCAGTGCAATAAAAAGACCTTATGTTACCACCACCAAGTTTAGAAAAGGTACAAAGAGCCATAAGTCGGCTGAAATTAAACAATGCCCCTGGAGCCGACGGCATATCAGCTAAGTTGATTAGACATGAAAAGCTCAGGCTACACCAAGCAATTTGTGAAATTATATTGCACGCATGAGAGCATGAAGAGATGCCAAAAGACTGACGGAAAGAATGGAGATGTAACAATGTGCGGCATTTGTAGGAGTATAGTGTCGTTGTCTACATTCTTTATAATACTCTCCTTTATTCTACAAGAGTGGATGGCCCCATAAGCCAAAGCTAAACAAATGAGCAGCAATTGATCAGATTTTTCCTCCTAGGCAACCTATGGAAAAATATTTGAATGTCAGTATTCCATTGCAACATATATTTACAGACTTCAAGGCTGTCTATGGCAGCAAAGCCAGGGTAGAGCTATATAAAGCCATGAGAGAATTTCACATCTCAAATCAAACTGACACTAAGTTATACATAGGTTGAGCATGACCAATATAATAAACCAAGTAAAAATAGCCGTATTACTATCCAGCCCGTTTAATATCTTGCGACAAGGGGATGGTCTGGTCTACCTCTTTTCAACCTGGTGGTGGAGAAAGCAATCCGAGACTTTGGCAAGTCAATGGACAGCCCACCACCAAGTTCAGCCTGATACTGGCTTAGGCAGATGATATTGACATCGTTAGAAAATCAGAGCTACCTGTACGAGAATTTTTCATCTAAATCGAGTGAAAGACACAAAAACTTGAGATGCACATAAACGAAGGAAAGGCAAAGTATATGGCGGCAGCATCTACAGGAAGAAGACCTAGATTTGGTTAAGCCATGTAGATAGTGGAGCATAGATTCAAAATAGGGCAATCCGTCAACTATTGTGAGTCAGTTGTAGCAGCCTATAACAATATGGAAAAATAAATACGCGGGTGGCTGCTCAAATTCAACGCAGCCTACTACAGTCTGTTAAGGTTCTTCAAATACCGAAATTTCACCCGAGAATAAAAAGTTCCGCTGAACACTTATGGGCCCCAGACTTGGGTGCTCAGCAAAAAAACACTCTAACCTCTTAGCCGCGTTTAAGAGGAAAGTCTTGCGGAGAATCCTTGGTCCCATATGTAGTGCAAGCTGATTCCGGAGACGCTAGAGCTATGAGTTGTACGCTATCTACATAGAAGCAGATATAATTACAAAGAAAAATTTCGATAGACTCCGGTGGGCAGAGCACCTAGCTCTCATAACCGAAGAGGCAAATGCTCGGAAAACAGCTCTTCGCGGTAGATTTTGCGGCAGACGAGAACGTGGGAGACCTCACTTGCTCATTAGTGATAGCGTTGACGAGGACGCCCGCAGCTTAGAGGTGCCTGATTGGATGGCATCACCTTGCGATCGGGACCAGTAGAAAAATTGGTAGAAGGAGACCAAGACGGAACCCCGATGCTGATGATGATAGGGTTGATGATTATGATAATCCCTTTTCTTTACACTTTATGTAATATTAAATAGAATTCTTTGCTATTTTAAGGGGTTGACACACTCATTTTCAGTTGGAGCATGAATATTGTTCAACAATGCTTTAAATTATCCAAGCTAGCTCCAATGCTAGAAACATCCATATTTTTTAGGGCAAAACAAGAGATTAATCTTTGATACACAAGAAACAGCTCCCTGAAATTTAAAATTCACAAGAATCGTGAAAATTAGATAATAAGTATGTATTTTTCATTCAAATCACACTTATTTATTTACCATCTTCCTAAAACAAAAATGCCAAATGCGCATAAACGACAAATAACTTTCCTAGCCAAAATCTATGCCTAGCTAAAAATGTTGTCTCTGTTTCGTAACCCTGACAGGAAACATGCTGTTAAAATATTTTTCTTTCTTTTGAAAATATAAAAGCGATTTTTTTTTCTTTTACTACGCAAAACTGCTTAAAGTATCCATTACATTGTTCAACTTATTAACATACTGGCGAAAAGCATATCATTTATCCAAAACTCATTTACCCCCAATACAAAGCTTTCGATCTAATCTGTGGAAAAAAACAAGCCACAAAATGGTTCAGGGGAGATTAGAATGGACAACAAGATGGAGTCCCAGGCCATACGATATCTTTAATGGGCGAACTAATCTTATTTTTGTTTATTTTTCTGAACCTACACTGCGATTTTCTAGTTAATGGATGGATTTTACTCATTTCGTTTGTTCGTTGTGAACATATGTGTGAATTTTAAAACGTATCATAGTCCTTAGTTTGCCTGTTAATTTGCTAATTTCCAATTTGCATGCGCTCAATTTCTGATAACGATCTATCAGAAGATGCGACTGTGCCCGCGCAATCAAACATTTATCTGTTTAATTTACATGCTGGCAAATAATCAACGTGCAATTATCATTACCAAACACTGCTTGGACCATAATCAGTAAATTGATTTTTTTATTTCAAAAGAATTAACAAGCACTTTAAAAATGAGTGTTAAATCCTGTGCATATTATATGAATCTTAAGACTTTTCTTACATTGCCAAACCATTGCATAAATAACCGAACGGAAATTAATGTACTTTACGGTGTGACCTTATGAAAACCAGACGGATTTAGTTGCTGATCTAAAAGTCATTGGTACGAATTGTGAAATAAAACACATCTTCCCAAAACGAATACTGCGGGAGAAATTATCCAGAACATCAAAAGAAAATATTCAAAAGTGATTCGAAGGCCAAATTAGTTTCATCTTTGCATCTGAAATACACTTGGCTATTGGTAGATGGAAATGCTTTTCGCATTGCAAGCATAAAACTGTTTTATTTTATTTTTCTATTAAAAATCAATTATAAAAGATTAAATATCGAATTATGTTTTTCATATTAATTTCCTTGTTTTTTGTTTCTTCCACTGTTTCTCCATTAGTCAACTCATTTCATTTAAATAATTTTTATTTTATTTATTACTCAAGCAAGGTACAAATTACATAAAAAATACAAAATAAAATCGAAAACTAATGTGTATATATAAATAAAACGAAAAATTAAATATATTAAATAATTAACAAATAAATCAATAGGTCCGTTTTTCGCAGACCCGAGCAGATCAAATTTTGTTAAGTATATTGACTAAAACAACAAAATCCTGCACATATTGCGTCACTGAAGCAGAATATGCTAGGCAGTGGCTGTTTATGGACTTACATGTAGAGTGTGCTGATAACAGTAAAGGTGTTTTTAGACAAGCGCCCATGCGTCAAAGCGATGTAGTGTTTTTTGTTTACACGAGTCAACTCGATTTTGTTTAAATAAGCGAGTCTAAAGCAAAAGAGGGAGATTATGCTGATTCATGCACAATAGATTTTATGGTAAACTCGATTTGATGCACCAAATAGGAGTTACATGAGTTTGACCGATAGATGTCTGCCTAGTATATTTGTGTTTTTGTGGTTATGTGTTTGTTTTTGAGGGTTTTTTGGATCTTTTGTTTGTTTTCTTAATTGTGTTATCTTCATTTTTATTTTTTTGTATAATTTTGTCTGATTTTCTTCAATTTTTCACCCCTTCTACCACTTTTTCGCCCTCTGTTGGTGGAATTTCCCGGGTGTGGTACACCAAGTCGAGTTTACCCGATTTTATAATTGTCATCTGTTGATGATTCGTGGGTGATGATTTAAATATATTTTGTGGATGATTATTTTATTATATGATGATGTGGATGATAATTTTTTTGCATCATTACATGTAAGACTATTACGAAAAAATTTGATTACATAGGATCCAGAGTGGAGGAAGTATCCTGCATGCCTAAAAAAACGATGCAGCGCAGCATGCAAGTTTATTTCTATTAGGCAGTTGTTATTTCAAAATTTGTATTGACATATAACCGACGCCGTTTTCAAATGTAAGACTATTTATCCTGGTTGCCAGGGTGACATGGAAAATTTTGAAAATTCCAACTATTCCAGTTGAATGGACTTATCGAAATACGTTCCACAGAGTGCAGGAGTACAAACTCCACTGAATTCATAAGTGTTCGTACTCTGGATGTTGTTGCTGTTTCGCATACAAATTTCTATCCTGCACTACTCCGAATGCATAAAAAACGCACCTATTGTCAAATAGGTAAATATACACAATTTTATTTTACCAATTTATTTGTACGGAGAGCATGAATTGTGAAAAAACGAGTTTTAGGAATGAGAATTAGTAATGTCCTAAGCTTGATAACGACGATGTTTTAGAAATTTTTAGCTGTTTGTGGGCCCTGACTATTTGAAAATGATTATTTTTTTAATTTCAACATACAGTATGCAAAATCCGTATTCGTACCCCTACAATTTTATGTGAAAAACCTCTATATTCTGAAACAAGTTGCTACCAGTTGAAAAGATATGCAATAAAATCATTGATAATATGTATATCAAACAAAATAAAACAAAATAAAAAGTGTAGATATCACAAGTTTGGAAAAAGTAACAATATTTCGGTTATAACTAAACAAAATTCGTATTCGTACGCTTTAAGAACCTAAATATAAAACGCGTATTCTTAAGTTTAAATATTTGGTTGCATAGTTCTTTTGTTTTAATATAGCTTTTAGCCGTGTTGGCATCGATTCCACAAGTTTTGAAGTTAAATCATTTTGGATATTGTCCCATTCTGTCCGTAGAGCATGTTTTAACCCTTGAATGTTCCGAAGGTCGTGTTTGCGAAAATTCCTCTTAACAATCGACCACAAATTTTCGATAGGATTGATGTCGGGGCTTTGAGGTGGAGTTTTTAAATATTTGCGGCAGTTATATAACATCCAGAGACGAGTATTAAAAGCTGTGTGTTTGGGATCGTTGTCCTGTTGGAAGATGTAGTTCTGTCCACAACCTAATTTCCTTGCGCTTTCGACCAAATTTCTCTTTAAAATGTTAATATACATGTGCGAGTACATAATACCGTCGATAAAGTGCAAATTCCCAACACCTTCAGCACCAAAACAGCTCCAAATCATTACCGAACTGCCTCCGTGTTTGAATGTCGGCAAGAGGTTACACTTAGCCAGTCTTGTGTTTCGCTTACGCCAAATTCGTATGCATCCGTCGGACGCTTTAACGTTAAATTTACATTCGTCAGAAAAGATGACACGTTTTCAGAACGAAAACTCCTTGCTAAGGTATTGTTCTGCGAAAATTACCCGTTTTTTCTATTGACTACACTTACAAATGGTTTCCTTACTGGGATTTGGCTTTGAAATCCAAGTTTCTTAATGTGATTTCGAACCGTTTGTGGAGTTATTTTGATGTCATGGTATTCTTCGAGCAATGCTGCAAGTTTTACATCGCTTACTCCTGAATCCTGCTGAATATGTCGTCGTAAGAAGGATCAATGCCTTCGTATGAGGACTGACCGGTTTTGGTTTCGCTGTTTTCGAGTGATTTTGCCACACTTCTTGTAATTATTTACGATATATTGCACAGTTGACTTACTTCTTAAAACAATATCACCGATTTTCTTCAATGATTTGCCCTTTTTATGCAAATCTACTATTAATTTTCTTAAATCGTTTGAAACTTCACTTGTCTCTCGTCCGATTTTAGATTTAATTCCTTTACGACTCGAAACGATGTATAAAACTAAAAACAAACGACTTTCCTAAAACTCAGCTGTCAATTCTAACGATTCGCAGAACAACAACACATGATGAAATTATCATGGGTACGAATACGGATTTTGCTGTTATTGGCAATCATTTTTTTTTATTTTCATTGAATGGCAAGAAGATTTAAGTTAATTCTGCATGGTTTGCTAAAATTTAAGTATTGTGAAGGAAGATAATAAATTCTGAATGGAAATTATTCTTGTTTTAATGATATAATGCAATTTACCCATAAAAAATTGGCCGTACGAATACGAATTTTGCATACTGTATGATAACTTGTTTCATAGCCGTGATATCATTAGGAAATTCACACGAGGCGATGATGCTTAAATAATATTAAAATAATCATCCACATCAACATACAGTCTTGGTATGTATATTAAAAATATCATGCACATCAACATACGTATGGTAAAATAAACAGCCACTAATCATCTACAAAGGACAAAGATTGAAACGAAAGTAATAAAGTCTATGGTATGTTAATGAACGTATCCGACCATTTGCGCTTTAGGCCAATGACAAACAGAGCGGTTTTTGCGAGGCGTTTCCCGAGAGGAAAACCGAGTCGGTATAGTCGTACATTACTTTAGCATTGTGATGACACACACCGCGGTGCGAACCGCCTCTCGGTTTCGGAATCGCGTCGGTTGATGAGAGAAATGACCCACCGACTCGTTTTTCGAGCGTTTTTCGATGAGTTCATTGCTGCGTAGTCCGATCGAGCTGAAATTTTCTGGATGCATTGATGAATGCATGGGATAGGGGAAGGAAAATATGATACTCTGACGTAATTTGTAACTAAACCGACTCGATAAACGCTTCTGAAAACCGCTGTGTGTGGCAGCCGACGCGCCAAACCGAAGCGTTAAACGCTTCGGTGAAACCGAACTGTCTGTCATTGGCCTAAACCCCGCCTTCAAAAAACTGGATTGGAGTTGACTTGACTCGTGTAATCTAAAAACGCAAGGACGCATGGACGAATGTCTAAAATTTCCTCAAGAGTGTTCTAAACGATGCGTACCACTGGTGTTCATTATTGTGAAGCCGGCAGTTTGAATTGCATGAATTGGCATAGCACTCCGCAATTGTGAATTATTTTACATCAAATATTTATTTATTTATTTATTTATTTATTTATTAATGTCCAAATCAACAGAACAAATCCAATTATAGATTAGACAAAACAATATAAGAAGATAAATATATATACATATATATATATATTAGGGCGGGCCAATTTGTATGGAGCCGAAAAATTCGATTAGACCTGCCCCCTAGGATGATTCTATGGACAATTCTAAGCAACTTTGCCGAAGGAACCATAGGTCTATCTCGATTTTCGAGTCTCCGACTTTTCAAAAAAAGATTTTTTCCCTATAACATCATTTTGATTCAAAATTCGTTTTTTTATTCATCGTTATATTATCTTTTTTATGTGTATATGGGGGGTTTTTGGGGTCGAGAAATTCATTTCTGATCTTTATTTTTACCTATGACTACCGCCAGAGGGCGTTTCATGCATATTTTAACTATTTTTCGTCTATTTTCCGAGAAAAATTACAAGTTTTTCGGTAAAATTGATCTTTATTTAATTTTTTTCAATGAAAATTCAAATTAAAAAATAAGAACATGTGTAAAAAATAAAAAAAATGAATTTAGTGAGAAAAAAAGCGACAAAGTGTTGTTGCTTTCAAGTCAACAACGCATTTATTTAAAAAAAAACATCGGTAAAACATCATTACCGACATATTTTGTGAAAGAGCACAACACAATGACATTTATGAGTGTTCAGTTCATTAGTGTTTGAGCATCATTTCAGTGAAAGTGAATTATAAATTTCCTGCCAGTGAATAATTGTGAAATTCAAAAAGAATTAAAAGGTATGTGTTAAAATTTTGTAATTTAATACACATAGGCATCGATGTTGTTCTCTTGCTTGGTTACTTTTTTCTGAAATATGTAATACATTGTAATGTATTTATATGTATAGCATGTAGGAATAATGTGCGTTGGAATAATGTATTAACTGGTCCTTAGAGGCGAAATGTCGGTTGACATATGAGTAAATGCTGTTGATCACATATGAGTTATGCCAATTTGTAGGTGGAAAAAATATTTTCGAACCAAATGTTTTGAAATATACTAATTTCAGTTTTTTAAAATTTTTTTAGTAAAATTATACAATGGATCCAAATGCATTGCCGTCTACATCTCAAACCGCAACAACATCAACAAGTACCGAAAGTCATTTGAAGCATTTGCCTTCGCACGATGTTGCTGTTTTTGGTGCATCTTGTGATTTGAGTGGACTCGATCTGCCAACGAAACAGGATATTTTAAGATGTTTTTTTTTCTTGGCCGAACGTGCTAAACTCCAAAACAAAATGTTTTCGTATAAAACATTCGTACCGCACGTAACAGACAAATTGATTGAAATTTGGAGTCAACTTAATGTTGAAATTCTAACCAAACAAAGTGTTGTTAGAAAATTGGGTACATTGATTGACAAGTATCAAATCGAAACTAAACATTCAAATATCGCCTCATTCAGAACGTTCGAGCAATCTACAAAAGAATTATTTTACATCGGCAAATGTCAATGTGACTTGAAAGCAGAATTATGCTCATGTGGATTGATTCCAGATCATTTGAAAGAGTTCATGCGAGATCAAAATAATGACAGAAGATTGACGATACCGGAATTCGTGCTAGAAGTTGAAGAGCCAGCACCAACGTCAACAATAATACCAACAAGCGTTGAACAGAGCCATTCAGCATATGAACCAAGTACTGATATAGATCAGCCAAGTTCAAATCCACAAGATATTCCGCCAATGATACGAGGACCGTATACTCCCAGATACGATGCTGTATATATATGTATATATATATACATACATATATATATATATATATATATATATATATATATTATATATATATATATATATATATATATATGTATGTATGTATATATATATACATATGTATATATATATGTATATATGTATATATATATATATATATATATATATATATATATATATATATATATATATATATATATATATATATATATATATATATATATATATATATATATATATATATATATATAAAGAAAAAAGGCATAATAATATGAAAGTTAAAAAGGGAAAAATTAAATAAAAAAAAAGAATAATTAAGATTAAATGAAATTCAGAGAGGAAAAGTAATCAAAAGCAAAATCGACCGGAAAAAAAGATACAACAAAAGATTAAATTATGACATATTTCATGTACCTGACAGAACGTTATTTTTTAAAATATTTTTAAACACAGCTAACGTTCGAGGCATAGTACCAAGGTTAAAATTATTATGCTGACGAGGCAAATGCAAAAGGGGAGAAAAGAAATAAGTGTCGGTACGGGCAAATGTAACATTAAATTTGAAAAATGTTCTATCAGAAAGGTGAATGCTGGGGTCCACCAATATACAGCCGTTGAAAAGTTTAAAGAGGAGGCACTCGTCAAGGAAAATTCTACGTGACTCAAGGGAAGGATTTTGAAGGATGGAGAGGCGCATACTGTAATCGCAATACGGAGTATTGAACTTATAGAACAATGAGCGGGTGAATCTGCATTGCACGGATTCAACCGCAGCAATCAAGTATGCGTAATGTAGACACCAAATTTGGCAACAGTATTCAAGAACACTACGAACGAAGGAAAAAACAGATATAGAGGAGTGGAAAGATTAAGAAAACGTTTAGAGGATCTAATAATGAAGTCGGAAAAACGAGAAGCCTTGGCAGTGACGTGTAAAATATGTAAATCGAGCTTCAACTTGGAATCGAAAATCACGCCAAGGTCTTTAAACTAGCAACAACATTGAGAGGGGAGCCAAGGACAGAGTAGGAGAAGAGAAGAGGGGATGTTTTGTGGGTGAAAGACATTTGATGACACTTCGAAACATTCAAAGTGAGAGAATTCGCTGCGCACCAGGTAGCCAAAGTACCCAAATCTTTCTGCAATAAGGAACAGTCACTAGCGGATTCTATCACTCTGAAAATTTTGAGATCATCAGCGTGCAAAAAACAGGGTGAGTTAAAGAGGGAAGGAAGATCGTTAACAAACAAAAAGAACAATAAAGGACCAAGAATAGTAGTGTGCAGACTATTTTTCAGTGTTTCAATGCACATTTCATTGTAGATTATTTCATATGCAAGTATCATGTCTGATTTCGATTAAAACCTAGATAAGATTTCATTCAGAGTTTTTCTATATGTCATTCTAATTTAGCAACCAACCTAAGCGAAAGCTCAGCGAACGCAGCAACATTTTCGAACAACGCAATTGTTCTGCTTGGGATCATTTTTTTGCATCTCTGCGTTAACCTGCTCTGCTAGGATGCATAAAAACGCACCTAATAACAATTAGTAAATGGGGCATTTCACGTGAAGCGGACAGCGAACAAAAGTCGAGGTTCTGGATTTCGTTCACATTTTGCATAATGGTATTTCTAGAAGATATCAAGTTTTTGTTTCTATGGGGTTTAGTTGCCGAGCTATGGGCTTCTGAATAATTGACGAAATTGATAAAAGGTTTTTTTGGAAGCGGATTCTGAGATTCAAAACAAAATCTAAAAAACATTAAACATATTGATTGGTGTAGAAAATTAGCTGTTATTTTTAATTTTGATATTAGATTTGAAAAACAAATTTGCTTTCCTGGGTGGAACCGGAAGTAGACACTGCAACTCGTAATCTGAATAATTTGAACCAGGTTAATTTTATTTATTTTTAAAACAAAACCAAGCTTAAAGTATGCTTGTTTCATCACAAAAGTTTTAGAATGGGATGGTCAGTAGTTTAGGAGGTAGGTGAATTTCAATACATAAAAGTCGCATGGAGCGTGGTACCGGAAGCTAAGATAGCTAGTGAGTGTGAAAGCAAAATATTTGTAGTAAAATTATTATATATCACTTGTATCACTTACATATAGAAGATAAAATATTAAAAGTTGCGAATGCTGATTTACTTTGTGAAAAAAGCTACTTGTGTATGGACAAATGAATTTATTTCACAATTTTTACAATTTTACTCTCGTTTCTTAAACTAGTTCTTTTTTTTAATAACTAAAGGTGTTTCTACGATCAGTTTTTTTCCTGCAGATTCGACATAATTTTTTTCTGCTAGTACTCTTGGAATTTTTCTGAGGTCTTTAACCTTCCGATGAAACTTCAAATTGAATGGACTGAAACATCGATAGCCGCACGGAGACATAATACACATAATTAAGACTCTTTAACTTATCAACGAAAGTAAAAGTCATTGCAAGCGTTGAACACACTGAAAAAACACATAGCGCCAGACGCCATAATTTATAGACTTCTGGCTCCATGTACATAGTCAATTTGGGGATTGTGATAAAATATAGCGCCACACGCCATAATACATGGCGAAAAGTACATAGGAGCAGACGCTATGCTTATAGCCCTCCACGCCATGTAACATAGTCCTCCACGCCATGCAGATGGCTTGGAGGGCTATAGTACATGGCGTGGAGGACTATAGTACATGGCGTGGAGGAATATAGTACATGGCGTGGAGGACTATAATACATGGCGTGGAGGACTATAGTATATGGCGTGGAGGGCTATAAACATAGCGTCTACTCCTATGTACTATGGCGTGTGGCGCTATATTTTATCACAAATCTACCGAAATCGACTATGTACATGGCGCCAGAAGTCTATAAATTATGGCGTCTGGCGATATGTGTTTTTTCAGTGCAATAACATGCTTTTCGAGCGTAATGATTACGATTGATTTGCAGTTTATTTTTGAATTGAAGTTGTATTCGATTAAAATTAATTTGCAAAAATTATTTGACACCCGAGTCTCAGTTTTTTCGATTGATTATCGAAAAATTCGCAGCGTGAAGATCGCTTGCCAATGTATCACGAAGACTTGATCATTTTTCCTCCCGTTTCTTCGTGACCTTTTTGGCAAACTAATTTTATTTGGGGTGTTTCTATTAGCTAAACAATCTTATTGTAGTCAAATAATCTACTACAATAAAATCTCTCCTATACTCAAGCAGCTTGCTGACATTTATACACCTCACCAAGTATGGCTGCGAGTTATGATTGTGCCATGGGCCATATTACAGTGCCATGAGCCATATTACATGGCTCATGGCACTATGTAATATGGTGTGTCGGGCCATAATTTCTGCGCCATGTAATTATGGCGCTGGGAGCCATACTGCATGGCTCAGGGTACTATGTACATAGCGTGTGGGACCATAAATGCTGCACCATGTTACATAGGACCGCGCGCTATGTAGGCTCTGACATTATGGCGCGGGGAGCCATATTGCATAGCTCAGAATACTATGTACATAGCGTATGGGGCCATAAATAATGCGCTATGTTACATGGCTCTGAGCGCCATGTGGATTTTTTTCAGTGCAGTAACTCGAAAAATAACGGAAAATTTGAATTGGTTTGGAGTCAAATCTATTATAAACGCGTCATATATTTTAATTAGGTTTTTATGGGAAAATAAAACCTTTTTCAAATAAGAGATGGCGCTACTTATCACATTTCGATATCAATTTTTGTTTTTGAGCCAACTAGCTGTCCTAAGCAAGCTTTCGGTACCACGCCCCATGCGACTTGTATGTATTGAAATTCACCTACCTCCTAAACTACTGGTCATCCCATTCTAAAGCTTTTATGATAAAAAGAGTATACTTTAAGCTGTATTTGGTTATAAAAATAAACAAAATTAACTTGGTCCAAATTATTCAAATTACGAGTTCAAACGGTAATGATCTTGTAGCAAAGGGTTGCTAGTACGAGGCGTTTTTTGCTATTTTCGTATCAAGAAATGCTTACATTAAGTATTCATATCGCGAACATTTACAATGAAAATAAGTTACGATTGTTTAAATTTTCTAAGTTCTAAAACATTTTGGGTTCCAAACATCTATCGTTTTTTGAACCTAAACATCTTTCTATCCCTGTAACTTTCGACAAAATCATCGAATAAAATCGAACTCTATAGAGTTATTTGATTTTGCCGGTAAAGTGTTGCAAGCACTAAGCATTTCTTTGTTTATGTTATGCTCCTTTCAAAGTTTTGTAGTGTTTGGCTTTCCTAAATATTGAAATTCCTGATCTCCTTTCCACCCTATGAGTTTAAATGCATTGTTAAGATGAAACTGATTTTGCACTCGAAACAGGTTAGAGTACGTATGGTGGAATATGCACTCAAAATCCGCACGATTCTTCTACTGTTCTTTGAACATTAGTATTTCTAGCGGTTCAGGTGCGCTAGAGTTTTTTTTATTTGTTTTATTTAATTATTCGTTTTCCTCAATATAAATTGAATTTCTTAGGGAAAAGTTTTAAAATAAAAATTATTCTCTTGCGTTTTACAGGAAAATGGTTCTTACTTATCTGCACTATTATGCCGAGCGAAAGACTGCCAAGGATGGATAATCCCCCAAGACTGCAACGCAGTCAAGTCTGACTGGCAATGCCTTAAATGCGGAGCGAAATACGATTCCAAACACATCTCAAAAACCCAAGATTTCACGCTGAGGATCTTCAATGGAAAAATATCTTCCGGTACTCTCAAGGATGTCTTGGAGTTTATACGCGAAAAAGCTGCTCGTATTTGTCCACCGACCAGCCAATTCATCATCGAACTAAAACTACATGTCATCTGGAAAATGACCAAGAGTGATGAAAAATTTAGCAAGCAAGATATTCAAGATGCAATTCAATACTGCAGAGATATTTTAAGTGTTTTAGAGAAGTTGGAAGCCGGTGAATGTACTTTGAAAGCACTGTTGTTAGAAGAAATTAATAAATTTAATGAAATGCTATAAAAAAGGGTGAAATGCTATATAAAGGGACACAGAGTGCAAACTAGTCAATTTCACAATTTTCGAAGATTATTTTAAATAGTATCATTTGACATACAGTATTCACGTTAATTATAGAACCGAATGATTATAAAAGTTTGAATTTTTTGCGTTAAAAACTTTTGGAAATCGAAAAAATGTGTTTAGCCACGGCATCAATACCAATATTCTTGCAAAATGTTAAAGACATAATTGATACAATAAATATAAAACTGAATTTGAAACAAAACTGTTTATTATTTTTAATGCATTTTCAGATCAAAGTATGCTACTGTTTTATGATATTATGTTTTTACACTTTTAATAATATTCTTACAGCAGTGCACACAGCTTTAAGTCCTCACAATGAGCTGGTTGGACTTCAAGTACATATATTTATTTATTTACTATTATTATTCAACAGATAAAATCCAATTACTGAATATATAAAATATAAAATACAAATAATTCACTTACGAAAGAATGAAAAAATGAACAGAATAATAGAGATGATAATGATACAAAATAAAGAACAATAATAAACAAAATCAAAGTGAAAAAGTACAAATTCAAAATAAGAAAAATAGAGAAAAACAAGGAAAGGAAAAATTTGTCAAGCTGTTTCAAATAAATAAAAAACTTTGAGCTATTGAGTCTAAATGATGTTAGACAAAAGAGCCCATAATTCAACATATAGTATAGCTGTGGTTTTTATTTGAAACACACTTTGTTCCTGATTGTCTACGTATTAAACACAAGATATTTTTATTGGGAAAACAATCTTTGCATATAATTCACTATAAATTTTCTCAGAAACTTTTTGTAGACACGATTCAACGACCGCGCTAACATTACGATAATTCACAATGAGATCGTTTCGCCATTTAATTATTCGATTTGCTTCACTTTGACTGAATACAAAGGCTTAAGGCAGTATTCTGGTCTAGAGGCTCGATTTTGAGGTGATTGTACGGACCTAATAAAAAAAATCCTAAGCATTTTCGGGATATATTTTTTTATCAGTTTTTTTATTAACATTTGGAAAGTATAGAAATGTATTCAAAAAATTTAAAAAAATTAAAATTGATGTAGATACAGGCCGGCGAAATGAAGGCTCAAAAAAAACTTGTCTCATGTTTGACATGATTCCAACCTTCTTGGTGGTCTGAAACATACATTTTTGGTGAATTCTGTAAAAAGAAGAATGTCAAATTAGTCTGACGTAGGCGATTTGAAAAAACTTTTTTTTTTCACAAAATGGCGTCCATGTAAACAAAAAGTTGTTTTTTTTGCCTCATTTTTTCAACTTTGCGAATTTTTTATAAATAGTAGAAATTTTTCCCCAAAATCTCTACGTCAGACAAATTCTAATAGTGTTAAGAGGGTTTGTGCAAAACTTCACGTAAATCGGTCCATTACAACTATAGATATCATGTCAACCGTATCGAAAAAAGAAGTTTCGAGAAAAACGCGTTTAAAATTTGGAGTCTCGTTTTGGGCAGTTTGAGTCCTTTAATGATATGTTATACTTCGATTTTTTTAATCAGAGATCCCCGTCTCATGCAATGTTCCTTCTTCAACTTCAAAAGCAAACCAAAAAAAATCGATTTGATCAAATTTCTAGACCAGAATACCCCCTAAAGCAGGTTTATTTGAAATTAATTAATTTACAATACCTTAGAAATACTTAAAGCTTACCTAAAAGCTATTCAATTAAGCCTAAGTCTAAATTAAAAATACCTTATTTCTCTAACATTTATCGTTAAAACTGTAATAATAAATTTAAAATTATCGTTACTTCTGGCGAGTGGAAGCTTCGTGCAGATGATGATTTCCAGCAGTTTGTTAAAGGCTTGCTGCTCGAACGGTGGAGGATGATAGCTGATGCATCGTACTCATGCCTTTTGACCGGTGCTGAATATATTTTTTGTTCACTTTCTTCTACTCCAGTTACAGCCTTAATGGCTTTATTTGCAGATTACGATTGAATTATCCAATGGCGTTTCTTCTTGTTATCAAAATGTCTGCTGGTTTTGGTGATTAGTACTCGTATAATGCACACTCATTTTATTTTCAACTTGTTAATTAATATTGCCCACACTCATTTTCATGTTGGGCTAAATTTGCGGAATAGGGAGCACAATATGCCAAATATTATTGCTGTCTTGTTAAGGGCCATCTATGTATGGGAGCTGAAAAATTGAGTGGCTATCTATGCAGAGATGTTGTTCCTCTAGTGTATGACTGTGCAAGTTGTCTAAAATAAATAACTTTGCTCTTTCTAGCATTGATTTTGATACCCCACTTGCACCCCTAGACCCGAAAAGAGACGTCGTGGAACTATTTTTTTATTTCAATCCTTTAGGTAACACCATAAGAGCTCAAGACTGGAGAAATGTCGTAAGTGAAGATGTGGAACAGAATGGGGCTAAGGATAGAATACTAAAGAATGCAGGAGTCAACAGAAAGAGTCTGGAATTAGTATTATTGTGAGTGGTGAATGACCACCATCTAAACTCGCTAGCATTCTCTTTAGATATTTAAGAACGTCAAAAAGAATAAGTTTGTAAATTAGGCCATTGATCCAGACTAAATTATAAGCTCTTTCAACATCAATTATACAGATCATTGTTGATTCGTTCTCGGATGGGGACTTTCTTATTTCAGTTGTGAAGAACTGAATAGCATTAATGATGCCGTCACTTCTTTCGAAGGAAAAATATCGATCAGGAATTATTTCTTTTTCGGCCACTGATTAATTGAGGGTAATATATTAAATATAAATTTTGTCCTACTTAGAGAGCAGTGAGACAAGTTTGGTGTTGGAGAGATTAACGTTGCATGGTCCTTTTGAGGGTAGGAATAGTTTTTGCTCTTTTCCCCAAGCTTGGAACGTATAAAATTATGTCGAGTGAGCCAAAAAAGGATAACAAAATTTTCTAACATGAAGTCAAAACAGACTTTTCCGATTTAAGGCCAGCGAAAATATTGAAAATGTATGTTGGGGTGATAAAGTTTTCCATGTCGCTTAGCAAGTTAGATGGATAAGATGACGAAAATTCCATCTAATACGAGGGTTGATCCAAAAGTAGTTATAATGGGCTGTTGGCATAAAAATAAAAATAAAAATTTTTACTACCTCATATACCCACTAAGTCAGCAAAAAAACGAACATATAAATAGGCCACGATTCCAGAGAGGTACATTCATTTGAATACGAATAGTCG
Organism: Nemotelus pantherinus; assembly: GCA_963978885.1. Taxonomy (NCBI): domain Eukaryota; kingdom Metazoa; phylum Arthropoda; class Insecta; order Diptera; family Stratiomyidae; genus Nemotelus; species Nemotelus pantherinus. The sequence goes on along the minus strand of OZ022265.1, from coordinate 80,408,256 downwards.
AAGAGAGAGCATTGAAATGGAGAAAAACGAAATTAAAGTTGTCATTAAGTACTTGTGTTCGAAAAATATCTACTAAAGGCATAGACAGCGATTTGGTGTAAACACAAGGAGACTCTGCTCCTCCATATTCCACCGTTGCACGCTGGGTCAATGAGTTCAAGCTGGGAAGAACACCCACTGAAGATGTATACCGCAAAGGATGTCCATCCACGTCCCTCACTGAAGGCCACGTGATAAAAGTCGAAGATGTGTTGACAGATCAAAGAGGATCTCGTATAGCAGTGCTCAAAGAATCGTTACTAAAGATTTACATGCGAAGAAAGTCTCTGCACGTTGGGTGCGAGAATGTTAACCGACGAGCAAAAGAAGAAACGAGACGAGATTTCGAGGGTAAATTTCGAAAAGTTCCAGGCAGATCAGGATAAGTTTTTGTCATGTTTCCTTATCATGGATGCGACTTGGATCCACCATTTTGATGAACACAGCAATCGATTACCTCGAAGCGACCCTCTTCTGTGCACAAAAAACATGGACATTTATTAATTCCTGAGGACATTGTTGTGACTTCATTGCGTCCAAGTACCAGTGACTCCAGTGCAGTGCCTAGTCTTACTAATGTAAGTGATGAAATCACGGTTTTACCAAGTTTTTCTAGTATTATTTTTTTCATAAATGGTTTTATATATACCGGAAACACTTTCGAACGATGAAAAAAATAAAATTGATCGCGATTTGCTGGACTTATTTATAGCCGATATGCAGCCATTTTCGATGGTTCAAGATCAGGATTTTCGTAAGTTTGCGCGCTGGATACCCGGATATCAGTTACTATCCGGAAAAACGGTTTCAACTTCTTTAATACCTGTTTTATATGAGCGAACATTAAACGAATGTAAACAAAATGTTCAGGCTGAAAGTGGATTTGTGTGCATAACAGTTGATTGTTGGACGTCTATGATGAACGAAAGCTTCTTCGCGGTGACGGCACACTATATCACGAGAGATTTCGAGTTCAAATCTATTTTATTAGATTGTAAAGGTTCCCCTGGAAGCCAAAGCAATTACTTGGCAAGTGAGCTTCAAAATATCGCCGAAGAGTGGAATTTGGTGACAAAAGTTAATCTGGCGATTTCTGACAATGCCAGAAATATTATTGAATCTATCCGGGAAGAGCACAGTTGGGAGCATTACCCTTGCTATTCGCACATCTTAAATTTGGTGGTAAATGATGCGTTAAACATTGTTCAAGAGTCGTTTGAAAAGATTAAAAAAATTGTAACATTTTTCAAAAGAAGCTCGCAAGCAACTAGCAAACGTTTGGATTACCAAGCGAAACACGTAGGTGCTGAGCAGCCTAAGCATTTGATTCAGGACGTTCCTACGCGGTAGCACTCTACATTTTACATGCTTGAGAGATTTGTCGAGTTGAATGAAGCTGTTAAAGCTACAGTTGCTGTGATTCGCCGAGATTAGCCGAATTTAACAGAAGATGAGTGGACCGTATTATAACATGTGGTGACGATTTTGGCTCCGTTTGAAGAAGTGACTCGATCGTTAAGTGAAGAGAAATATATAACTGGTGGATATATAACTGGTTCTAACCAATTGCCTTATCGATGCATACGACGAGTTATTGGAAGATCAGCACTATTTAAACTCTTATATATCGTTGGAGATAATTTCGAAACTTAAAAAAGGCATGGAAAAAAGGTTTGAAAATATTGAACATAATAAAACATTATGATTGTGCACTCTACTGGACCCACGGTTCAAGCTTATAAGCTTCAAGATGGAAGCAGCTTATACAAAGCAATATTGTTTAGATCTGCTTGCCCCTTTGATAGAACAGAATATGTTAGCTTGAGACACTACCAAAAATTTACAGAATGTGCAATCTATCAAACCTAGTATTTGGAGCAAGTTTGTTCTTCGCATTAAGGAATCCGCAACACCCGGAACAGCCATATCTAAGGTGATTCGAGAATTGGAGCTGTATTTAAATGAAGAAGCATTGCCTTGACAGGACGAAAATGGGAAGTGGAATGACCCCACGATTTGGTAGAAAAACCATTGCAAAATTTTTCCAAATTTGGCCTAAATATTTCGGACAAAGTGCAATCTTGTTATATCATATGTATCTTGTGAGAGGACATTCTCAAGAGCTGGCTATGTAATAAACGACCGGAGAATGAATTTAAGTAGCGAGAAATTGGAACAAATTATATTTTTAAACTATAACCTTAATCCGAAGAAATAAAAAAATTTAACTCGAAACAGATACTTTTAACATTTTATTTTGGTATTATTTCGTCTTTCAGCCACTTTTGAAATGTCTATCTATGTAAGTATATGGATGTTTTGTTTTTTCAATAATCCCAACATCGATGCCGGCATTGAATGCCAAATTAAAAATAACGATGTGCATCGATGCCAAAGAAACATGAAAACGCTAATCTTAACACCCCAATTCTAAGCTCTTTAACGGATTGAACACGATTGAATCCCTCTCGATTATTGAAAAGTTCCGATGATTCCACATAGCCGTGGAATGATTTAAAAATCGTAACAATAATTATATTAACGACTCTCTCACGTGACAGTAAGCGAGCATAAGCAAGTATTTGTTATAAAGTATATCAACGTCTACAAAATTTACATTTTTTCGATTCTGAATTGTTCCTTTATTCAACCATTAGTGATGTTTTGATATATTTAGTTAGTATTTGATTGCTTCCCATACGTTATTTGGAACCGTAAAAAATTTCAACAATTTCGTGGTGCAAAATATTACTAAATATTTTTACATTTAACTCTCTCTCTCTCTCTCTCTCTCTCTCTCTCTCTTTAGCCTCATATCATCTCGTAATGCAAGAAGCTTCAAAACGGTTTCATGGATCTACGAGTGAAACAGCATATACAATTCGCCATTAAACTATCAATTTAAAGATAATTGTATCACACTGAAAGAAAAATCTTAGTAAAATCAACAATTTTCCTTAGTTGTTTTTGCGTCAACTACGGGCTATAGTTAAAACAACCATAAAAAAATAGTTGATTACTTTTATGCACCATGACGCGTGGTTGATAAACAACGTCCGTGGTGCAAAAAAAGTAAGCAACCACAAACAATGGTATTCCAACCATATACATAGTACGAAATATAGTCAGGGGAGGCGTGAATGCCGCAGTTGAATTTGGTGACTCACAATGCAGCGACAATGTCGCTGTCAATGCAACCAAGGCACCAACCAAATTCATTTTTTTTCTTTTGTACTGCTAAATCCTGTTGTACGAGGATTAGGTTGGCTTGTCACAATACACATCAGCCATCGCTTGTCTATTCCACCAGACCATTCAACCTAATTCAAACAGATTTAATCCAACCTAGTGGTGATGCCAACCTATGGTAGGTATCACCGCTAGCGGTGCGGCAAAATTAGAAATTTGGCAAATTCTGCCGCTGCCGCAAATTCGGCTGCAGCCATTGTGCGCGTTACCATACAAAACAGTGCATCCTAATTTTTTGACTGCGCTTTGCCGCAGCCCACTGCTTTGCCACAGCGGAAAACGCTGTATTGTGAACAAAATAGCGTCATACAACGTAATATAAAGGCTTCACAGCATAACATGAATATGAATTATATCGAACAGCAAACCGAACACAATTTTGCCATGTATCATATGAAACTTCTATGATAGAATAGGAACATGAGTATCAAGAGTATGAAAAATCAACAGTTTTCCTTAGTTGTTTTTGCATCAACTAGGGCTATAGTTAAAACAACCATAAGAAAATTGTTGATTACTTTTATGCACCATGACGCGTGGTTGATAAACAAAAAAAAATTTTCATTCAGAGCATGAAAAGCGTCCAAATGTTGAAACCATTCTACTTTGCGTAGAATAATTCCAAAGACGTTGTTCACTGAATTACGTTTGTTGAAATCAACTATTGCAAAGTAGTTTAAGTACCATAAAAACTGTTGATAATTCGAAACGTTGAAGTTTGAACTATTTTTCGTGGTTATGAAACAATTAAAACAGTTGATTTCATGAACCTTGCGATATTTTTTGTATAACCAGAGCCAACTACTTTTATATCGTTAAATTAACTATATTAACATAGTAAAAATAATTATTTTCCGTAGTTCGTTTAACGATTTTGAATGAATCGTTGCAATACTATTAAAAATAGTTGAACCAACCAAGAGTTTTTCTTTCAGTGCAGATAATACATACACTTTTCACAAACTGATTCAAGAATATGTAAATACACATTGTAAAGCAAGATATGCCAATCAATCTGTTCATGGGGAAAATAAACGACTTTTCATGGTGTTCGATTTATTTACAACGATTTCAAATCAACTTTATTCAACTAAAGTTTTACATACATTTCGCATTCAGTAGAAAACATTTCTCACAGCATTAACTATCAACATGCATTCTCCCTTTGATTTCCCTAATCATATTCCTTAATGTATTATTCATCTATCTGTGAACACTTTAAGTGCATAGCTTATGAGAATTATTAATTACATATTTTGCATATCTTCAGTGAATCGAATTAATTATCTAACGATTATATTCTTTGCGCGTTGAAAATTTCTTTACAATCGGAATGGTAAATAGAATTAGGCCACTTATAGCTATTGTTCCGCCCGCTAGAAGAAAACCGGGCTTATATGAGCCAGTGATGTCGTAAAGCCAACCTGCGAATCAAGATTAAGAATGTGTGAAAACAGTCAAGTTCTTCAATAGCAAGCTTACCAGCAAACGGAGGCCCAACTAGCGATGCTATACCCTGGAAGAGCAATAGGAGCCCAAAGGCATTTGTTAACTTTTCGAGTCCTAGTAAATCTACAAGAATGACGGATGTAAGACCGACATAGGCACCAATAGTGAATCCGAAAACGGATGCATAAATCACTAGTGAATAGAAATCAGTACAAAATATTGATCCACAAGTAGCTGTAAAAGAAAAAATTCTAAATAGAGATTAATATTTTCAATAAAACATTATTCTGTTGGCATGAGTAAAAGGCATATTAAAGAATCTAATCAATTAGTATATCGTAATTAAAGAGCTTACTGAGGAGAATAATAATAAAAGTTTCTGACTGGAGCTCAGTGCTTCTTTAGTTTTAGTTTCTCCGAATTCAGGATTCGAAGGTTTACAATCAAAATTCTTAACAGTAGCCTATTCAGACTCAAGTGGCAAATTGAAGGATGAAATCAATTCATATCAAACAAAGCGTTTTCTTTGGATAGGATTACAGCAAATATATTACTCATGTTATTACCTAAACCGCAAATTGTTAGGCAAATATTGTACACGAGCAAACGATTCACCCAAGGTTTATCTGATATGTAGCCAAGAATAATTCTCCCAAATGTATTAGCGATTCCGATGGCTGCCAGTAAGTAGCTCGCTTCATCTTTGCCCAACCCAAGCACCTCTGCCTGGGGAGTGATGTAAACGTATGGCACATTGAAACCGATACTTGTGCAGAAGTTCGAAAAGGTAAATATTATGAAAATAACATCACGAAACAGCGAAAAATCCATCATTTCTGAGAAAGTATCCCGTGTTTCCTTCGAACAGGATATACAACCGCATAGTTTTTCCATATCCTGCAACATAACGGCCATTTTAATATCATTCTGATGGTTTAATAATCGTAACAACAATTATATTAACGACTCTCTCACCTGGCCCGCATCCGTTTCACGGTCCCTACGCAAAGAGCCATAACGCATTGACTCTTTTGTTGACAAGTCACCACGCGATCGATAATGAGGAATATTTTGCAGAGATCCCTAAAAGTATATGAATTCGACTAGAAACTACTTTGATACATGCATAAAATTTAGATTTATTACCTGATAGAAAATATCTTGCCTGTACATAGTTCCACTCCCATACATCATTTTCGTTTCTTTGCTTAGGTGAGTGTTACTAGAGCCAATGTGCGGTTGACTTGCTGTTGCACGCATTAAATTATGTTTTCGGTCTTTGGTTTTCAGAGAGCCACTAATTACATGACCATTAGTGTTATTGTTCTGGAAGAAAATCATTTTATAAGCAGATTGTGAATGGGAAATGTATGCGAAAGTTTGGTATTAATCATTCTTTTGAGGGAACACGCGACGGGTGACAAAGCATTATTCAAGAATATTTTGGGTTTTAATATGAAACAGTAGCAATAAATTAGAAACAGCTCCTGGAGAAACATTAAAAAAATAATTAACAACTTGCTTGCAGTTCAACTATTCATTATATCAATTAAAATTGTATGTGCTGCATATCTGATTTAAGGATACATAAAGAATCGAAAATACAACAGGTTGATCTAAAAAAAAAGCTATGGAGCAAAATAAAAGAAATATTCACCTCACATATTTAAATAAGATCAATTTCACAGGGAAAATTCATTGAACGAGAAAAAAAAAGTTAAATTATAATAATAAGTAATTAATGAAAAATGCATTTGACTAAAACGTAATATAACAAAAATATGGAAAAGTGAGAAACAAAGATCCAAGCTGAAACTCTTCATTCCTGCGAAGCATACTTAAAATGTGGGAGTGAAAGTAAGCCCCTGTATGAATAAAAGGGGTATTGAAGGCAGTCCGGTGTCTAAAGAGAGTCGTTCTAGGTTACGCAAAAACTGAAATAAACAGATACTGAAAGAAAAATATCCGTTGTGGCACCTATACACAATTTTCCATGTTGGGCCGCTGCAACAGTTGCGATAATGGCCACCATCACTAAGCTAGCCACGGTTTCGTTCTTTACGAGAATATTGGGCCACTAGATAAGCCAATCCTGATTTTTTGGTGTCGCATAATAGTCCTCTCAATGTGATGAGAAAAACCACTTCTAAAGCCATCCTCCAACATCACCATTTCCAATCTTCACCACTACCGGGCACTACAAGCCATCGCTTCTCTACACAATGGTAATAGCTTCGAGTGGCCCATTGAGTAGAGGCGACTTTAAACAATTTGTACAAAAAATCTATGGGCGCTTAGGAAAGGGAGATTCAGAAAGTTAAAAAGCGGTTCATAGGAACAATAGGGAACAGTAAACGTGTACAGCAGACAACGAGTAAACTTGTGTTTAACAGATTCAATGGCATCCGACAAGTACACGAAAGGAGCACAACACACTTGGGAACAGTATTCAATAATAATTTTATAATGTAGCAAATACATATTGTCCAAGGTCAGGCGAAATGCTTGAGACCTTATGAAGCAACATGTGAGCGGCATTGGTCGGGTCGTCACAAAATCGTTTTGACTCGTGCCCAAAACCCACTCCCAACGGAAGTCGCACAAGCACGCTGGCGCTTGCCTGCTTTGGCCTGGCCTTGGCCAATATGTATTTGCTATATAAATATGATTTTTAGTCATTGATTGAAAGACACGGAAAGGCAGGCCTTGTCTTCGGTAAAATGGTGCCGTACGTCAGGACGTCAACGAAATGCTAAAGACGACGACGGCGAAAAAATGGAATCTGGAATTGCAGGGCTACACAGAACTACCGGTTATTACTTCTGATTAATTTTTTAAGTAGCCAGATTATTTTCATTTGACTTATCGCTGAGAATGAGTATATGCATTACACGAGCATACAGTGGCTCACAGCTTATTTGATACAGTGCTTCTTTAAAAAATTAAATTGCAATAACTCAAAACATAACAATATCAAAAAAATTTGAGCACCATTGTGAAGAATAATGTTTGTTGTTTATTGAACAAGTTTATATTTGTTACAAAGTTGCTGTTATACATCTTAAAAAACAAAAAACTAAACATAATAACAAATTTCATGTCACAGCTTATTTGATACAGTTTGATTAAACATTTAAATTGTTGTGAATTATGAAGTTTCCAGTTGATTTCAATAATTCGTATGATAGCCCTTAGCCTTAAGCAGAGCCTGGAGCCTATTCGGCATTGAGTCAACGAGTTTTTTTGTGATGTCAGGAGTAATTTTTTGCCATTCCTCTAGCAGTGCTTTCTTCAGGTCTTGTTTATTAGAAACCTTGTGTTTTCTAATGTTGTTATCGAACAAAGTCCACTGGTTCTCAATGACGTTCATATGTGGTGACTGTGCCGGCGGAGACATCAAATGAGGGCAATCCCGAATTGGCCAGGACTGCACAATTCCCGACTTGTGCTTTGGATCATTGTCTTGGTACAACCGAAATAGGTTGCTAACACCCAGTTTTTCAGTGCTTTGCAGCAAATTGTTTTTGAGTACATCGATGTACTTTGTTTTGTCCCTTGTTTCCTCAAAAAACCTTAAATTTCCGACTCCGGCTACAGACATGCAGGCCCAAACTATCACATTACCACCACCATGCTTCACAGCAGCTTTGAGGTTCTCCTTGTTTAGCTCAGTGTTTGCCTTGCGCTAGACATATGGCATTACGACGGAGCCAAAAATGTTAACTTGGACTCGTCCGCAAAAATAACCGTATTCCAGAACGCATGATGGCTTTCCCACATGCTCTTTGGCAAAAGCAAATCGGCCTTGGGGTTTTTTTTTGGAAATGAATGGCTTCCTACGAGCTACTCGCCCGTTGAAATCATGGTCGCGAAGCACTCGTCGGACGGTTTCAGCACTACATGACTTCCTTAATTCACGATGAACCTCAGTAACCAGTTTTGGAGCGGAAATCTTTGTGTTTGCTTTCACTTTCCTCACAATGTACCGTTCGTCGGATACGGTGAAAATATTGTTTGGCGCATTTCTCCTCTTATTTTCTACCCGATTTTCGTGTAAGTGCTCAATTATTGCACTGTAGAGACACTCAAATTCACAATTTCAGCAATTTTTCGAACACTTTGTCCATTTTTAAAGTGGTTTAATACCAATTCGCGCTGTTCAATTGTGGTGCGATGACCCATTTTACAATTTGGGCTCATTTTGGCACTTCAGCTTACAAGATCTTGCTAAAAATTACTTCAGTAATGTCTAAACACAATTAAAAATTCAAGAAACAAAAACAACACAGAGTAACGGCGCGACAAATAGAAGTTTATTCGCATTGAAGTGTTTGTATCAAATAAGCTGTGAGCTGCAATTTTTCTGCGCCCCAGTGATTTTTCTCTTTTACCGGACGCCGAGGAATATTGCTGGAACATTTTTTGTTTGCATTGTATTCGTTGAACATGTATCCACTCAAATACGTTTAAATTTTTTGAATAGGGTTCTTTATTTCAAAGTTACAGTGATTTGCATTTTTAAATAGTCACTGTATCAAATAAGCTGTGAGCCACTATATGTACTAAACTATGATGGTGGGTCATTAAGGTCGCGAAATGAGTAGGTAGGTCATTAATGAGGATAGTTAATGAGCCGTAATGAGTTTAGAGACTCATTACAGGTATCAATAGCAAAGTTTTATTTCAAACGGGCCATTAATTTTTGAACTATCGCGGAAGAACGTGTAAAATATGGAGAAAATCGAGTACCACGCTGAAAATCGAGTACCACTATAACAATCGAAGAGATGACATTCGTTTATGGTGCGCATTTTTGGACCTCTGTAATGAAAATGACAATGGAGTGATTACTGGAGGCGAGACTTGGATTCGACATTATGAGCCGGAGTCCAAGTAAGACTCTATGCAGTGGCACAAAAAAGGCACATCATCATGCAAGAAGTTCAACATAGCACAGTCTGCTAGGAAAGTAACCAGCACTAGCTAATGATCGATTTTAAAAACAAAGGCATCGATTATTGTAAAAAAATAAACAGGAAGCAGCCGTTAAAGAAAAAAGAAGAGGACAATTAGCCAAAGGTGTCCTCTTTCTGCACGACAATGCGCCTGTTCACAAGAATTGTTTTGCGTTGGCTGCCCTGCTAAAGATGCGCTTTGATATTTTCGATCGCCCTAACATGGCTTCCAAAAATTATTATCTTTTCTTGAAATTAAACTTTCGTGCGAAGAAATTTTCATACGATGAAGAAGTGAAAGACGCAGTTTCGGCTTACTAATTGAAAAATCCGAACAGTGTACTATTTGCACGTCACCCTCGACCTTTATCTAATAATAGTTTCAAAAGCAATATAAGATACACATTTTAGTCATGTGAGGCAAAGACTCATTTTTACACAAAATGACCTTTCTCTCGTCGATGGTGGAATAAATTTAGTAAAAGGGTCCTAAGGATACAATGTAAGCTACGAAAACCAAAACATTAATTAAACTTACATGATTCGTTGCGATGTTTGTCATATCATGTCCAACACTAGCTGAACGTAGCATACCTAAATCGGCCGGCTTCAAAAAACTGTTTTTATTGTCAACGTCAGTTATTACAGCAGCCTTCATATTTAACGGCTGCAATTCGTTTTGCGCCAAATTCTTCCTGGACTCACGGTTCTTGCGTTTAGGTGCTTCTAGTGGCCGAAATAGTATACCGAAAATAATGCAATTCAGTACAATGGCAGATATGATCATCAGAGCACCACGCCATCCATAGTTCGAGATCAGGCTTTCCGTCAACGGTGCAAAGATAAAAGTTCCGAAACCAGACCCACAAACAGCGATACCAGTCGCCAGCGACCGGTATTTTTCAAAATACATTGTCACGCTCACTATGGCTGGTAAGTAGATGAGGCCTAGCCCCATTCCCGTGCCGATTCCAATCGTGAATATCAAAGTTAGTACGTTTTGGGCGAACATACTAATGAAAATGCAAGTGGCTGCGAGAATCGCACCAGCTATTGTAACTAATCGGCAACCATATCGGTTTACGAACGAAGAAGAAATAGGACCTGTATTAATAAGTGTAATTAGTATCAGCTCCTTTAGGTGGAAATCGTGTACTCACCTGAGCATAACGTGACGCCCACTAAAATTGATACGATCCATGCTGTATATCCTTTTCCTTCATTAAAGTAGACAAGAAATTCGGCATAAAATAATCCAAACGAGTAAGTCATTCCATCGGCTGGAAAAAATATTCAATAATACTATAAATGTTTTTAATTTATCATTTTGCTGTTATCATATTTATTTAAAGAAGTTGATTCTGTTCAGTACTAATTTGAATATTTCCCAATAGTAAGTTTCATCAATAGAAAATAATGATACAATTTGTAAAAGTAAAGTTAAATATTGCTGTGATGCAAATTATGGGTGCTAACATAAACCTGGCAAAGATATTAGATTATTTAGAATTAAATACATATATTTTACGGGAAGTTTCGATGACAAATAATATTCAGTTTCATTCATTGATATTCAACAGTTTTTTTAAAAATTGATTACTATACTGCCCTTTCAAGCATAAACATTCTATCTGCAATTTTCTCATTTTTGAGTTAACACCAGATTCAAAAACTACATACTCTATTCCATCATTTTACAAAATTAGAAAAATCTCTTTTGTAGAAGTATGTTGAAATCAATATTGAAAAATGCACTCTCCAATATCTCCAGTACAAATCAAAACACAAATCATTGAATGTCTCGAAAGTACTAAAATGTAAAAAGAACGTTTATGCCTAGTAGGGCAGTATAGTAGTAAAAATAATAATAATAATAATAATAAAATCATAAAAAATACACTTGATGAGTTAGAGAAGGATCTGATCAAGAGACAGCAGACAAAAACCAGGCGACTTAGGCGTTCATTAAGGTTCAGTATTATGTGATATTCTTATTGACTAAACAACATCACCTGCTGACTACAAATGTCCAAGCCGAAACCACTGTCGTATCGCTTCGACTCAGCCGTGTCACTAGCTCGTATCAGGCGGAGTCACGATGATTCCCTTTTCAATCCCAACAGCGTCTCTATCTATACGAAAGCACGTACAATCGTCTCTGGCATGAAAGGGCCAAGTCCGGACCAGAGCGCATCTCGTTCTTTTCTGAAGCGAAGGCACTTAAAGAAAGTGAGTAATGCATCATCAATTTCTTTAATGGAGTATTTGTATCACTTTATCCTGACATTCTTCATTTTATGAAGGTATTTTCTAAAGTAGCTATGACCTGATAGAAATTGGCTTAGGTAGGTTTGATGGCACGGATCAGCCTAGTCGACCCGTTAGGCTTGCAGGCCAGCGTTCCTCTGAAAACTCAAGCATTTGCACTTATGCTTGAGCAGCTACTACCCCTCTCCCAACTTCTGAGTTATTCAGAAAAACCTCCCATTATTCGTTGGTCAATAAGTCGACTGCTGTGACCAACACAGTATTACCTGAAATAGTACGATAGCTACTTGCTCCTCTGCGTTGAACGCTCGCCATTCTGGTCAGATACTTTTCATATTTTAAGGTGGTGTGCAATATCTCCTCACCATAAAGCAGCATTGATTAGGCCGCTGCCAAAAGCAGTTTGTATTTACTCGCAATGGGATCACGGATATTCACCATTGCGCCTTGATGTCAAGAGTCACTCCGAGACACTTCGCAGCTTTTTTGGTCTCGACTACTTCGAAGCCGACCGTTATGCATACGACGGTTGGTATCTTTCTTTTCGTCAGCATAATATTCTGAGCTTTCACGATAGCCAGCTGGAGACCATGGCTTTCCATTCAGTCTCCACCACATCTCATTACTTGATATTGTGCAAGGGGGGATTTCTGGAGGTAATGACAACTGCTACATCATCAGCGTAACCCACCAAGAGCACATCTTCTGGCGTTTCAAGGCGTAAGAAACCATGGTAAGCAGTATTCTACAGATTTGGCCCGAGAAGTGACCCCTGTTTTGCTCCACCAGTAGTATTTTTACGGACTTTTTCCTGTTTCGCATCATTTATAAGACAACGGTTTTTCAGATAATCTCGAACCATGGCTAACAGATAGTTTTTACGTGAAAATCTCACTCAAAGTCTTCTAAAATATGTGCCCGTTTCGTGGTTGATAACTTTTTTCAGCTTTTTTTCTCCTTTTTGTGTTCTGCGGCAGTTTGGGATGCCTCTGCTCTACCGATAGTTAACTACGCTCTACGCTTTTAGGCTAGAGCTCTTTGGCTTAGTTCTCGTATCTCTTCCGTCCACCAATAACCCTGTTACTTCCCAGAAGGCTGTCTCCAGCGTGGCATAAGCCCCCATGGTGAAGTTCACCAGCTTATCAATCCCTGCTTGATCTGTAAGTAACCGTACCCGGCCTGGGCTGCCTTTACCAGCAAACCTACCGTCGAGCGACTCCAAAAGCTTTCTTCTATCTAATTTGGAAATATTTCAGTCAAGCATTTTTTAACTCGCGAGCTTCAGCTTTTCTCCGATAGCCAGAAAGTGAAGTAGCTATGATCACTTCCAGAGTACTCCTCCATCACCTTCCAGCTATCATTCTCCACCCGAGTGCTTCGGCCTTTGAGCGTCTGCAAGCCATAGAGCTGCATAGCCCGTAGAGTCTGTATACCAAGCCTCTGATTTTCTCCTTCGCTATTTAGATTCACACACCAGATGCGTGAACAAATCTTCCACCATACGACAATTCTGCGTGTTCCTTTCGAGGACTCTAATCTACGAAGCTTCTTCCTCTGTGCTTCTTTGAAAACTTTACACGCTTCTGACCCCAAAATGTTATTTGTTTTTCCTGATTTTGCTTTCTCATTCAGCAACAACAAGGATGACGCAGCGACGCTATCATTTGAGAGATGACCATTTTGACCACATTTCCAACTGTTGACTACCTACTTGATATCGAAATCTTTTTACTATATTTCTTCTCACTATATATGACGTTAATACTGTTATCGTAAGCTTTCTAAAAAAAATTCTAGCGCATAGGAATCGCTGCTGGAAAAGCTGCTTTCCGAAGAAAAGTATGAAGAAATTGTAGTGAGAATTGCGTAGATTTTGAATACATGTTCTACCAAACGTAGTCTCTACTATAACCAACCTGATCCGGTAACTGAATTAGAAGCCATAAAGAAGAAATATTTCCAGAATTACCACTCGCAAGAGTTTCAAAACCCAGGAAAGCAAACACTTTTACTATATATTTTCAGTATAGGATGTTTATCATGTGAAAACTTCATCGCAGCATCTCCTAGTACAAAAATGATGAGAGTCCTCAGTGCTTCACACAACAATCAAATTACTTTGAGAAATTTTGTTTTCATCCGATGACTTCATCGAAAATTACAAGTATAAAAAGATGTGTGGGAGTTGCCGTTCGAAAAATTTCCCAAATTTGAACATTGGTTACTAATTGAAATTGTTTTTGCGGGATGATTAAAATTGAAAAAAATGTTATTTACATAGAAAATTTTTATTTGACAAAGTGGTTTCGAAAGTATGCACTGATTCTCATCAGACACCAGCACACAGTGCATATTTGACTGATGTGACCACTTGCAGTTGGAAATCATTAATTTTTATTTATGCTAGTTGTGACAAATTTTAACATCTCCGACTTATATCCATCGAAATAATTTACTCATAAAGGCTATTGATTTGTGATCATTGTTCCTTTCTTGTCTACAAATCAGCATAGACAACGTATATCGTCTCTAAAGTTTATCAAATCAGAGAATATTGATACGGGAAACTCGATCGTTTCGCGGAATAAGCCTCCGAAGCCGCGAAAACAATTTCAATTTGATTCCACTATATATCAGGCTCTTACTACGCAGACCAAATAAGAAGATTGCGGGAGGCTATTGAGGACAAAAGACGCGGCAAACTGCAAACCGGAGTGCTGTTTCATAAAAACAAAGCACCGGTTCACAAGGCTGCAGTTGCGATGGCTGTAATTCAAGAAAAAGGATTCGAAATGCTTGAAAATCTACCCTATTTGCCAGATCTAGCTCCCAGTGACTTCTACCCCTCTTCTCGGCTCAAGGAAAAACTTCGGGGCAAAAATTATAAGATGGTAGCGAAGCGATGAGAGAGAGTAAAGGCAAAGCATTTTTTTAAGGGTGCCCTGGGTTTGGATAAAAATGGACTAATTGTATTAGCTTGTTAGGAAACTACGATGAAAAATATAGACTTTTTTTTAAGTTTAATCACCTTGGGTCATATTCATTATCATTACTCGTGTAGCAGGAACCATTAATTGTTCTTCCATAATTATGCCCTCTTTCGAAGAATTCTCTCCAGTAACGATGTGATGAATATCTGTATCGTCCATAGAGAGCATTTCTTCAGCCATAGTTCTGCAATACTCTCTGTGAAGAAAATTCATCCATTTTGGCACAAGCCGCGCTGCAGCCCGTTAGCTATCCAGTCGATATAGCAAGCTCGTCAACTATATCTCTTTATGGTCACACGGCGACTTTTGAGCACAATATTCCTTTCTTTCAATTTATATTACGTTAAAGATTGCAACGGTGATAAGGCACACCCCCTCATCGGTTTTCTGCAACATTTTCACTCCATCTGAATAAGATATTTTTCCCCATTATAAAATTCGCAGAACAGACTCGAGGTCAGTTTGTTATATATAGCATTTGGACAGTTACAAATAGCCCAAAGCCGACATTGCTCCGAATTGTGCTTCGGATCGTTGTCCTGATACAGGCCAAAATTGTATAAAATGCCTCATTTTTCAGTACTTTGTTCAATATTTCTTTTAAGAATACCCAGGCAAGACGTTTGATCCATCGTACCGTTCACAA
Source organism: Nemotelus pantherinus (assembly GCA_963978885.1). Classification (NCBI taxonomy): domain Eukaryota; kingdom Metazoa; phylum Arthropoda; class Insecta; order Diptera; family Stratiomyidae; genus Nemotelus; species Nemotelus pantherinus. The sequence continues at coordinate 80,392,660 of OZ022265.1, read as the reverse complement.
AATCTATATTTCCAGGACCAGGATGCCCCTACACAGTTACATAGAATAATGTTCCCTCCACTGTGTTTTGCATTGGGAGTAGTGTGATTTCCCCCCCGCCCATCAGATCCAAAAAGATTAATTTTTACTTCAACAACAAAAATTATGGACTTCCAGAATGATTTTGGCTTTTTTACGTACTCTGAAGCAAAACGTAATTTAACAATTTCATTTTCTTTACTAATATAAGCTTTGCTTCGGCCCTTTCTGCCCTTCAAATCCGCTTTCTTTTTTACATTTCGAATAATTTGAGTATAGACTTTCTTTTCAACTCGTTCTTTCACCTTAATTCGTAAAATAGGGGCACTTAATTTAGGGTTTTTGTTAATTTTTTCTGATAATCCACTTTTTTCATGCTCAGATAAGATTTTAGGCCTTTCTGACCGATACTTTGTTTCAAACAATTTGGCTGATTTATATTTTGTTATTACATTTCTCATTGTATATCTTGATTTTTCCATTAGTATTCCAATCTCAGAATACGCCATTCATGTTTTCCAACGTCGCAAAACACATTCAGGGATTTCTGCACATACCGATTTCCTTTTCACACTCATTTTTAACAACACCCTCAATTAAATTACTTTTACAAAACATTTTCAAAGCTAAACTGAATAAAAACATCATATTTTCATGATTTTAAGTACATTTAACGCTATTTTTTTCCAGGAATTACAACTAATTTTAGATGAAACTGCGCTGTGCCTTAACTTTTTTTGCGCTATTTTGGTACTTCAGTGCAATATTTTACGTTGATGTTGTGAAATTTGTTTCATTTTCAGTTTTTTTGATATTGTTCTTAAAGTAAACATCCGAAACTTATAATTAAATGCAAAACCACCATCATATATGATTAAAGTAGCATTAAAAGTAAGGTTTTTATTCTTACTGTGAGTTTGTGCCTTAACTTTTTTTACCCACTGTATGTTCAGTGACAGAGTGACAGATATTTCAAAGTACAAGTCTACGCCAAGAGATCGCAATACAGAGGAAATTCAAAGTGATTATGCAAGATAGCCTGCAGGAAACATATCAAGCAATTAATTTGCTGAGCCAGATCAATACGAGTGCCTCTGGGCCTTCTAATTAACTTTTACAATGACATTACAAGTGTAGAAAAAGATTAATACTGATGAAGTGATAACAAGCACTTCATAAATGCGATTGCTTCAAAGACTGCACTGTTTAACTTTTCACAGCAATCTTAACGACACGCAATTAACGATCTGAAGTACATGTTACCATTTAATTGAATTCTAGATTAACTGAAATAGAATTTAATCTTTGCTAACTCAATCAGATTGTATTTACGCTTAATTCAATTGTACCTAGTATCCACTCTATTTTCCATCGTTAAAGCTAACATAACAAACATTTGTCATTTTGGCTTTATCTTGACTTGTAGTTTAATCAGCACGAAGCATGATCAAAGTCGATATTGGCACATTCTCCAATTGAGTTCTGTTTTATACGAGGGCAGCATTCCACGCGGTGGATCATTGAAGTTCGTTCTGGTTGCATAAACAAATGGTCGCTAGGTCTCCAGGACGTCTGGATGAAGGAGAAAATTTTCATATATTAATGCATACATTATTTCAATATTTTGAGCGTAAACGCAATCATTGATGCATATACGGTAAACGCAATCATTTATGCATTCTACTATAAACGTTTCATTTTACACCAGAAATGAAAGAATAATGAAAACACTGGACTTACTTGGGCAACCCAAGGAAGTAAAACTGATTCCTTCCGCCGGTAAAGTTATTCCAGCTTTTTTCGGATTCGAAAGGAATACTACATTCTTTCTTCGATCATTTGCAAAAGCCAAACATGTCCACTGCCTAGTACCTTTTAGTGATGGGCTCAAAAACGCCAAACAGTTTGAAAAAAACGTTTGGCTGCAAAAAACGAACGAACAGTTTTTCCAAATAGCGACAAACAGTTTTTCTAAAACGAAATTTTTTTCTAAAACGAACAGCATTTCTAAAACGAACCATTTTTCTACAACGAATAGTATTTCTAAAACCAATTATTCCAAGTACTCTACAACGAATTGTTTTTCTAAACCCAATCGTTTTTGTAAAACGAATCGTTTTTCTTTTTCTAAAACGAATCGTTTTTTTAAAACGAACTGTTTTTTTCAAACGAATCGTTTTTCGTTTTTTTCAAACGAACTGTTTTTTTCAAACGAGTCGTTTTTCGTTTTTCTCAAACGAATCGTTTTTGAAAACGAACTGTTTTTTTCAAACGAATCGTTTTTCTCAAACGAATCGTTTTTCGTTTTTCATCGTTTTTCTTTCTCTTTTTTAAAACGAACTGTTTTTTTTTTCAAACGAATCGTTTTTCGTTTTTTTCAAACGAACCGTTTTTTAAAACGAATCGTTTTTCGTTTTTTTAAAACGAATCGTTTTTCATCGTTTTTCGTTTTTTTTAAACGAAAGTTTTTAGGGCAAAGGGAGCTGAAATCGGACAAAATCGGCCAAATTTGGGTTAGAGTGGTTTGGGACATAACGGGCCAAGACCTATTACTCTGATATAAAAATTTCGGTTTTGTAAGGGAGTAAGGGGTTTTTTGGCCATAGTTTGGCAAAAACTGCCTTTACCGCGCTTTCGATGACTGGCAGTGGTCGGGGAGTATATTAGTGATATTTTAAGGGCAAAAAATTTTTGATAGGGGAAATTGGGCAAAATCGTCAATATTTTCCAAAAATTTCTTTTTGACCTAGCATGAATTCGGGGACCTTTCTGAGTTGTTTCAGTCGAAATTTCCATGCAAATCTGGGAAGAAGCGGCCTAGTTTCGAAGATACGACAAAATGAAATCAGCCTAAAAGTAGCACTAAAAATGCCAAGGGGGAACAGGTTGGGATCCTTTTTGGTTCATCAGTTGGCGTCTCCGGGTATGCTGAGGCCCTCCTCCTTACTGCAGGTCGCCACGATGATGCCTCTATACATACCGGGGTTGTAAAATTTACGAGACCATGGGAGGTAAGGTGCCCCTGGACTCATGCTCAGCCTTACGGAAGAGGTTGGTCCCCTAGTGGGTGCATGTTTATTAAACGAAACATTTTTTTTTTTATTTCTTAATAAAAACTTCATGCTTCAGTGAGGCGAAGTGGAAATCCGACTGTTTTAGATTAGCCAGGAAAAATTTGGTATCAGAGATCGCTCGATGAAAAGTCATATAGATGACAACAGGATTAGTTAGTCCTATCTTAGTAATTTTTTACTTTTGTCATTTGAACGAATACAGGAGGTATTTTTTGCACATAATAAAATGAAAAACAAATTGAATTGATTGAATTTGATCGTTTTTCTTTAGATGGCCCCTAGATTGGAGAAAAACTTGCCAAATAAATGACCGACCATTGGAAAGCTATGGACAAGCTGCACAGACTAATGACTCGGTATTCTTTGAAGGTAATCTTGCACCATCACCATTCTAGCCTGGTAACGTTGTGTCTGGAGGGTGGAGGAGGGCATATTAGTCAATTTCATTACATTATTGCAAATCGTATGCATTGTATGCATACATGTACATACTTCAAATAGGTATTTGGAACAGGTATTTTTTCGTACTCATACTAGTTATACCTAGTATGTGAAAATCCTAGTACGACCCAACTCTAATTGTCGTACAGCATAAAATTTGTTCCTCTCGTTAATTCAAACTGGTTTTTTTTCAAACAGTTTTCAAAAACAGTTGTTTTTGAAAAAAAGCAGTTCGTTTTCGTTTTTTTTTTTTAAAAAACCGAAACGCCCATCACTAGTACCTTTGAGGATCGTTGAGGAACATCAACCTGATAAGAGACAATGCCGAAAAACAAACTCAATTTCGAGAGAAAAAATTTCATTTCAATGCTATTTGCATATCAAACTACTCTTGAACACACATAACATACGAAATATACACGCATCAAAACGACACGATAATCTGTAATTATGTGATAGCGTGATGAACTCAATAAAATTACGATTATTTATTTTATCATTCCCTGCAATAATCAAATTATATCAAACTAACTTTCGGGTCACGAAAGACATGCATATATGTATCTATAAGATAACATTATGCTGTTTCTTTCAGAAACACATTCTTTATTGGAACCAGAATACTCGAGCAACGAAGCGATGGGACAACGTGAAACCAGTTTAAACACGCAAAGTTAGTTTGCTCTGTAATCTTTCGGTTCTTGCACTCACAAGTAGTCAGCCTACTCTCGTTTTCAAAAAGTTCTAGCAACAAACGTGAAGAAGATGAAAGCCATTCCGCCGCAGAGCGCAACTTTGATAGAAAAACAACTCGAAAATAGAATAGTCAATTTGGATGAGTCTCAGAACCTGCAATGTTACATCACGTCGCGGCTACCTAACAAATAAAAGAGAAAAAGTGAATCAGACGGAACGAAATTAAATCAATCATTTTTCAAGTTCGCTTTCAAAACAAAGTTTATGGGTGGATACGCAATGCATATTGAAGATTGATTTGTTTGTATTCACAAACAATTAATGAAGTTCAAAAAGAATGGCCATGCACTTGGCCAACGTAGCGGTTACGTCATGCACCTAATAACATATGTACTTTCCTGCCAACGACCACTATAATCATCTCTCTTCCGTTGTAGCGTTATCACAGCAAGCTCGCAAAGGTTATCGGTCCACTGACATATATTTCACATATTCACGTTTCATATAAAAAACATATGATTGAGGTTAATTATCAAAACCCCCCGTAAATATCGCTGATAACTGAAAAAACTCGTCCCATATGAAATTGGTTGAGTATTTTGAATGTTTCAAGTTGATAAAGCAGTTAAAGTTATTACTTTTTACGAGACGTAAATGATTATCCGTATATATTCAGATGACGCAAATAACAAATGCATATGTATGTAACTGGGTATAGTTTATTTCAGAGGAAACTTGAAATGATCTGAATAACAGATCTTGTCAATTTAATCTGGTACGTTTTTGATCGGGTATTTCGTACACACAATATATAATGCCATTAACTGGATACAGAATCAATTTATTTCTTCAGCAGCACTTTTTGGAAGCGAGGTGATAAGACGAATAGTTAGTATGTACTCCCCTCAAATAATAAAAAGTCTCCGCCTGAAAATCATGAAATGGTAGCACTATGCCATACCTGCCTAGACTATTACATTTTCAAGGTTGGTCATTTGGATATTTAGAAGGTGCTTAACATTTAGAGGGTGTCGTGTTTAGCATTTAGTGGAGTCGGTAGCTCTGGCGCCAGTTTGAGACAGCGATCTCCTGTCCAGCCTGAGTTTTCAACCAAACTACCACACGTGGTTTAGAGTAAGGTGCAGATACTGTGTGAATTAAAATCCTGTAACTGAATCAAAATTCATAGGGTAAAAAGCAATTTTTTTTAAATTAATTTTCAATATGGCACCACTGGCACAAATTTGCACATATTGTAAAATCGCTCCTATCAAATCTGGTCCTACCTAAAACCAATACCTTCTGTGAATTTCAATTGTATCTGATTATCGGGTCGTGAGTTCTCGTGAGCATTAGTTTCTGATGCTAAAAATATAGGTGAATTGGGGAAAAGCTAGGGTTCTTGCCCGATGTAGAATTTCAAAAGTTTTATTTTGGCATTGCAGACAATAAGATTTATGTATGGGTTGCTTTTTTTTCTAAAAATCGAAACTTTTAATTTCAGTGCCTGTCCACAACTTAGTAATATCAATATGTCCTGTAAGCTGTCAAAAGTTATTGCAATTCAAAAATATGCAAATGTCCCCGATCTCTTTTTAGGCGCCTAGCGCACACCTAGGGTTAAAAACTTCCAAAACATCATATTCACATTTAAAACACGTTCCAAATTCATTTCGTTTACTTAATTTTCGCAAAAATTATTCGTTGTAACAATAATACTGCCCTACTAAGCGCAGAAGCGGTATCTAAAAAAAAATCGAAAAAATTGATTTTTATAGCATTACAAAGCTTAAAACAATACGCATCTAATGAACTAATCCTTTTAATAGTATCCTATTTAAAACATATGGAAAACACCCTAAGGAATTTTTTTAAATCTAAGTACCCGATGTATCCAAGAGCGGAAGACCGCTCACCGCGAAAAGTGGAGTAAGGAGAATCCTCCACCAGCTCCAAACGAACCCAGTTCCTCGTCGCCTATCTCAATTGTACCTTAAATCATCAACTATTACTTTTACAAAATTTCAAATTATCTCGAAACTCGCTTTCATTGAGATACCGCTTTTGCGCTTCATAGGGCAGAATAGGTATATTTAAAATGTCTCTAAAATGGCCGCCGGCGCCAAAGAGTTAAAGAAAATTAACATTTGATGAAACTTGGACCTATTCTGCATATACACCAATGAAAAAAAAATCAGCTTAAGCGGATGGCGTGTTCTCGTGAAATAGTCACTGAATTTTTTTGATGAATATATATATATATATATATATATATATATATATATATATATATATATATATATATAATATATATATATATATATATATATATATATATATATATATATATATATATATATATATATTTATATATATATATATACATATATATATATATATATATATATATATATATATATATATATATATATATATATATATATATATATATATATGTATGGTAATATGAATTTTTGGCCAAACCGATGATAATACTAATGTTCTTCGAACGTTAGTAAAAATGTTGCAACAGTGATAACAACAATGTTGCAAACAACACAGCAGTCTCCATGCTAGTCCGACGCAATCAAACTAATCGCATGTGGCCCAGTTGAAGTCACTGCTCAAAGCAGCTCTAACTAAGAACTTTCTTTTACATTGTCGATGCTGTCAAACAACAAGAATTGGTTCATGATGTGATGACGAAGTATTCATTGTTCATTATTAAAAGTTGTTTTTAAAATTAATTCATTCATCAAAACAAAACATATTACTGCAATCTCTTAAGATCAGCAAATGAATTCGTTTAAGGGGGGAAATACATGTAAAATCGAAAAAAATTACTATTTTCAGATTGACTTAAAATATATATATACATATATATTGTTTATTCAGAAAATTTTTAATATCATTTTTTTAATAATTTTTCAACACAAAATGGGGGCGATGCGAGCGAATGAAAAAAACACATCAAAAACTGCCTCGTATAACTTAACGCCTTTTCCGGGGAACTCGCAACGTTCAGAGAGAAAAAATATGCTAATGAGATGTATAATTCATAGGTGAATCAATAAAATTTATAAAAAAAAAATCAATTGTTACATTAATTTTAGATTAAACAAAAAAATCGATTATTATTCCAAAAAATCACGTTTTAAACATTAATAAACAAATAATTTTTCCGAAATTACAATAACATTTAGGTTCAACGAGAAGATAATACTCTTTTGTAGATGTGGTATAAATTTGAGCCGGATCGGTTGAAGATTTTTTGAGATATTTTGTACGGCAGTTGAAAAAGTACTACTTTGAGAAAAACGCATTTAAAGTTCTAAAGCTCGACCGACCTGTGGATCGATGCGCTGCCTATAACTGACTATAACTCGAGAACTAATACGAAAATTGCTTCAAAACTTTTTCTGGTATATTTTTAGAGCATTTCGAACATTTTGATGTAATAAAAAAAATCGATTTTTTTTTAGCAGTTACATGTATTTTCCCCCTTAAGATCGCTTTCTCACATTAGAAAGTCACTTCACGGAAAACACCAGACACCAAAATGGCAAGACGAGCTGGGGTTACAACACCCATCAGAAATAATCTGCCTCATCATCATTTGAAATAGGTTAGGTTAGATTCGTGAAGAGGGCTGCCGGGAACGCGGCCAGCATTAGGACACCAGTTTGGGACCATTTACCACCCTTATGGACAATCACACGCATTCACACTTGCAGCCATGACACTGGCGGGATTCGAACCTGCAAGCCCCGTAACACGCCGCTTTTCGGCCTGAAGCCTTAGCGAGCAGAGCTACCGGGCTCCCATCATTTGAAATAACTCAGCAAAGATTACATTCAACTAACATCAACACCAATGTTTCCGAGAGCAGTTGAGTGAGATTGTAGTTTCGTTCATCGTTGAAGATATTAATTCTGGCTGCAGTCGATCTTTTCAATAAGCATGTCTTACAGGCTGTCTCTACTGCAGTACATAGAGTTGAATTGCACTACTCACCTCGGAAAATAAGCCACTCTTCATCAATTATAATACAGAATAAAACAGAAAGATAAACTAGGGCGGAAACATTGGCAGCTGCACAGATAACCCCAAAAAAATGGGTAGACCCAATAAAGCTTCTAGGGAGCTTGGCACTTGTGAAAGACAGCGAGTGCAAATTTCACTCTTTGTCGGAAAGTCTCATTACCATTATTGTACTATTCTTTTCTTAAAGCAGTCATAAAATTAATTAACCCACCATCAGTGAAGCCTCACTAAAAACTGTCAACGGGCAATAAGCCAGAAGCGACGCAAAGAAAGCCACCGCTTTTCCAGTTCACTAAGAACATGTTTCCGCATCTTTAAACACGGCAGCATGCGATTTTTGGCCTGATTTCATCGTTCACGGCCCACTATCAATTAAAATTTCCTCCATATCTTCCAGTCAGCAACATATTGGCATTTCAAGAGGCTGGTTGGAACAGTTGTTAGCGCCTGTGTCCAAGCTGTCACGCACATTGCTTTTATGTGCAGAACTTCTCGTTGCATCGCTTCGCCTAAGAGCTTTGGCCGTGAGAGGACGGATCTCATCATACATATACTTTGGTTTACTCAAAAAACCTAAAAATCACATTTAGAAATCAAAGTCCTAGCAAGAACGAAAAATTCAAGCAACATAAGAACCCAGCAAACCAAATGTATCGTAATTAATTCATAAAAGAGTCATATTTTACGAATGTTTTTGTCGTTAACGAGCTCGCAAATGAATCGAAAACGATTCATTGGTCCTACTAAAATGGCCATCCGAGAAGAATCATTTTTAACGATTCGTAAATGAGTTAGAAAAAATGTGGTTTTAGCGAGTATATATCGACCAGCAAACTAGGGGAAGAATCTATGTAAAATCTGCTACTGAGCCGCATAGGCCATAGGGCACACACACATGGCTTGCATTATTTATTCCGTCGGTCATCCTAAGCATTGCTGCGTATCGTTTTACGAACAGACTCGGTTTCGTATGAGGGATATGTCTGTTGACTGTCGAGAAACTATCGTTTTTGGTGAACGCTCACTAAATTGTTTGCTGGGAAGCCAAAGGCGCTTCGGTAGATCCATAACTCTTGTAATAACTCCACCAAAAAGAGTTGGCTCTAGTCTTATGGTTCGTATGGTAATGGCTCAATCCCGTAACGATCTTCGTCTAAGACTTTCGTGATCCGATACGGTCCACGGTATTTAGGCTCCACCTTCCGAGAGTGAAGAATGGCTGCTGGCTCGTTTTCTTCGAGCACTAAGTCACCAATGACGTATTTGGTAGGTTGCCTGTGTTTAGCGTCAAATCGCTGCAAACACTTTTCCTCGTTTTGCCTAACTCACTTGCTAGGTCCTGCCGAACAGAGACTATTTTCTCTGCCGTCTTATCGTCTTCCTGCTGGAAAAAATACAAAAGACGGTTCTGAGTTATATCTTTCGGGTTGAAGTCGAACAAGACTTCGTGAGGACTACGCATTGCAGTGCTGTTTTTCGTGGTATTTATGCTCGATTGGTCCCTGACGCTCATCTTCGACCGTCGTTCGTAACGCTGACGGTATAGGGCCATTAGAAGTTGGACAGCCGTTTTGATATGCTGGATGTTGTTTTCTGCGCAATATTGCTCAATCTGGCGTGATTTGAAACTTGTCCCATGGTCTGTAACCACTCGTTCTGGTGCTCCAAAATAGCCGGTCAACTGGGACGTAGCCGCCAAAATTGAACTAGTTTTCGTATCTCGAACTGCTTTTAATTCAACGTATTTACTGAATGCATTCACTAAACCTAGCACACATTGGTATCTCTTGGAAGATTTCGGAAACGGACCAATGTGATCCAAATGTAAGGTCTGAAACGGTATTTTTTAATTGCTGCAAAGTGAAATACTGCTTCAGGGTTTGCAGTTGGCTACTTATGGAAACAGCATTCGACGCACGCTCGAATATATGTTGGTACAAGTTTCCGCATTTTGGGAAACCAAAGATATTCCTGCAACCGCTGGATTGTTTTGAGCTCGGATTACCAGTGCCCAATGACTTTTACAGTTGCAACGGTAAGGCGTTCTCATGGTGGAGAGAACAACAAAAAGATCTTACTGAAGTAAAACGAGTTCGTGGTTTTTGTAGACTGTGGAAGCGACTGCATGTTGACACGGGATACTGATACATCGTCCTTAACATGCCAAGTCATAAAGCGTGACAAGAAAGGAGGTGGAGAGCTAAAGGTAAGTAAAAGACTCCATGATATTATAAGCGTAGAGATAAGGCAACTGCACAGGTAGGCATTTACAGTATAGACGACGAATATCTCGACATGGCGATGCTGATAGGCAGATACTTTTTGAATAAACCAGGAGTTTGAATCTCACTTGAAGCATGGGCATTGTCAATTGACGACGTATATACGTTTTATATTGGTGAGATCAACAAAAACCAGCGCTGTCTTTTAGATGGCATCTATACAGCCTTTCTGGTCTAATAAATGCTGCATATTGCCGGCTTTCAGCTGGCATCTGTGAGATGACGAAATTTTTATATTTGGCGGTGTTTACTAAAACTTCTTCGATATTGGGCATTTGTTTTTGCATTTAACTGGCGATTGCCGACGCATAGCCGATGTGAACTGTCTTTCTGGCTGATTAGCACAATATGACTGGCATAACTGGAAGTTGATTCGATAACGATTCCTTCGTCGAGTAACTCGTGCAGCATTGTTTTGAAAACTGTTTGCTTAGCAAATTGAGTTCTACGTGCGTTTTAATGAATAAGTTCCAAGGTAGGCAACGTACTCGTAATTGCAATTTCAGTCAAATTCGTTAGGCTTATTTTTTTCTCGGCTATAGGTACAGCTAAGCCGTACCCAATTCTGCATTTTCGATGGAGCTGTTTTTACTTAAACGCAATCAATATATTGTCGTTATGTTGCTTTATTATATTTCACACATAACTCTTTCTCACATAAACTAGTTCGCATTTCACACCGTCGCTCTACAGCAGCAGTCCTCGACAGTCTACTTTTCGCTTTCGCTTTCGCACAGCTTACTCCCTGCTCTTCGTCTGCCTGCTCCACGACTGCCGGCTTCTCGACCATGGTTGCCAGATTGGGCGATTTATCGCCAATTGGGCTATCTTTTCTATCAGTTTGCGACATTTTATTTGGGCGAGTCGCTTGCTACTTTGGGCTATATTTTACATTGGCTTCGTTTCCAAAAAGAAAACAAATATCCATTCCTCAGACTAAAATGTGATCAAACTTTTGCCGATTTGCTTTTTCGCCCACCAAAATTACAACTTCAAATTGAACTGTTAAACTGCAATTTTTCTCAGCTCGAGGCCGAAACCGTCAAAAATAATTGTTGCTTATTTTGCCGCTTGACGTTGAAAGAATTAATCAAAAGAATGTCGTCTCATTTATTCATTTTCAGAAAAGCATACATGTTTTCACCAACAATTTTTTTTAGAAAATAATCCCTAAAATTTTCGGAGCTACCTCTGCATTTCACTCTAAGTAATTAGAAAGAGTTCGGATTTCAATTTAAAAAATTAAGATCAACATCCATGTCTGAAATATTTTCGAATGAAGTTCCAGATGATCCAACAGTTTTCTGGTTAAACATTTATGCTCTGAAATCTGCTTCAGGTGTGTTTTTATTTAAATATTTGTACGACATTGTATTGTCTATAATGACACTTCCTGCATCAAACGCCTTTGTTGAGCGGTGTTTTTCTCGCATGAATATAATCGAAAATAAACTTAGAAGCAGATTAAATTTAAAAACACTCTCTGCTTTAATGCGTATACGGTTGCACTTACATGCCAATGATGTTGTAATTGCTTTCCCATATCTGGGAAATTGGTAAAGAAGCTTAAGAGGGTATTCTGGTCTAGAAATTTGATCAAATCGATTTTTTTTGTTTATATAATTTCAAAGTTTAGACCTTTAAGAATAAGCCTTGAGAAGGATTTTCGGAAATTCGAATTATTTTTGGAGCTACAACTATTTTTGTGACACGCCAACTAAACCAACAAACGCGATCAACAACGAATTAACCGTTCCGAGCTACGAGCTTCTCAAGGTCCTAAAGAAATTCGAACTGCTCGTATGGCTTAATAATTTTGCACAAACCCTCTTAACACTATTAGTTTTCGTCTGACGTAGGGATTTTTCTACTATTTATAAAATATTCTAAAAGTTGAAAAAATGAGGCAAAAAAAGACCACCAAGAAGGTTGGAATCATGTCAACCATGAGACAAGTTTTTTTGAGCCTTCACTTCGCCGGTATCTACATCAATTTTATTTTTTTTTATATTTCTAATACATTTTTGTACTTTCAAAATGTTAATAAAAAACGGAAAAAAAATATATACCAAAAATGTTTATGGTATTTTTTATTGTGTGCGTAAAATCACCTCAAAATCGAACCTCTAGACCAGAATACTGCCTTAATTCAAATATCTATAATAATGATATCGATGGTGAAGAAGATAATAATAATGAAATGTACCAATACAGTAATTTATTGTTTTCTGATGAATTATAAGTAATATAATTTAGTTTTTAGTGTTTCTAGCGAAGAGTGCCTTACAAATTTGAATAAATGTGCATATTGTATTGTTCAGTGCAATTAATCATGGTTTTAAGTAAAAATTAAACCAACTAATGTGTAAATGCGATTTTGGGCTACAAATATGTTTAACTCCGCGATTTTGGGCTATAAATTGCCACCAACTGGGCGACTTTTTCAAAAAATTTCTGGCAACCCTGTCTCGACTACCCTCGATCGTTCTCGGACGGCGGTCTCGTCTTTCGACCCCTTCTTCTTCATAGTTCATGTCACAAGTGTTTTGATGGGCTGCTAAACAACGAAGAAGGCGATCACTTAGATATCCCGTCAACTGAAAAAAGGTGATAGCTGCCACATGGAACCATCGAAAAGACCGCCCGTGCAATGAAATATCCTCCAAATTATATGCGAAATATGGTGGCGAAAAATTTAATCATAAGGCCGAAACACATAACTGCGAAATTTTCGAATGCAGCGAAAATGTCGCTGTCAATGCACTGACGAATAACAATTAACATTCATGGCGCCAACCAAGGCACCAAACTAATTCATTTTTTTTGTTTTTGGTTTGCTAAATCCTGTTGTACGAGGATTAGGTTGCCTTGTCACAATACATATCAGACATCGCTTGTCTATACCACGAGACCATTCAACCTTATTCAAAGCAGACTTATTTCAACCTAGTGGTGATGCCAACCTGCGGTTGGTATCAAACGAAACGAAAAAATTTGAAATTTGGCAAATTCTGACGCTTCGAAAATTTCGGCCGCCGGCATTGTGGGCATTACCATACAAAATAGTGCATTATAACTTTTTGACAGCGGCTTTTCTCCGCCCAGTGCGAAATTTCGCTGCATTGTGATTCAGGCAATACGCTTCATCAACTATAGCTGAAGACAGAGAAGCTATACCTGACAAATGGTACCTTGGACAAAAAAGGAAACGCAACGGAGAACAGGACTGACACCAAAACTCGTCCAATCGAAAAACATTATCTGCGGATTAAGCTTCTGATAGAAGAATCAAATGGAATTGTTTTTGTGTGATGATTAAAATTGAAATTTAACTAAGTGGTTTGGGAAGTTTAATTTGATGGGCCCCATTTATTCATCAAAACCATGGGTTCTTAGCACAACAAATTTGCTAGCTCTTATTCGCGGTCCAAAGAAGGATACTTTGATGGATATTTAGCCCTCGAAATAAAAATGGACAATTCTTACCCCTACAACAATGAAATATATGAGCGACATTGTAATCGTGAGGTCACTGATAGGATAAAGCTCAATAGCTTGTGATCCGGCTTGATAACTTGAAAGAAACGCTGGCCGACGGCGGCGCAAATACCGGACACTTGGAGTACCATTCTATTATTGATCTAACTAAAGGCTGTCGCAACGTTAATAATGCTGGATAGACATGCGTACAATTAATTATAATGAACAGTATTATTTACGAGTCCTAAATTTAATAAATTTAACTTTCTAAATTATGTTTGTTAGTTTGCTTCTCATAAAAAATTCAATAGAAGTAGATGTTGGTTCATCTTGTACAAACTCATACATGAACTGTTTTTTAAGCTAATTTGAGCTATGATCAATAGACTTTTGCATAAGAATATACTTCTAACAATTATTCATATTTCAAACCAAATTTTCTTTTCAGTCAATCGTTTTCATGCAGATAAGCCAGATCAATCTTATTCATCAGTAATATTCTTGTTCTCAATATGCCATATTTACTACAGAAACTGCAGTTTTTACAACGATAAGCAAAAAGCGAAGTGGACTTAGGGTGAAGTCTGTAAAATCATGCTATTTTTAGGAAAGCAAGCAAAACCTACAGAAAACATCTACGATTTGCGAATTATCAAAGCAGCTTCGCGTCTAGATTTGTATTACAGACAAATCAAACTGAATCAAGCATTTCTTCTGAGCGTGACCACACTATGACCGCTTGATCACAAAGTTCGCGCACGATATTTTCGAGACGATAACTCAGATACAGACGAGACCGCTAAGAGTGAATCATAATTTAAAATTATTTTTCCGCATGAAATTATGAAGTACATATTATCATTTATATGATATCGCGAATAACTTGATTACCTAACATAAATCAATTATCATAACAATTTTCACTTTATTCCACCAATTATGGGTCAACTACGAGTACTACTTTTTGAATCAAAACTTGCTTGATAAAAATTATCTAAAAATTGGCTATTGAACAGCGAATGTTGACATTTTGACTCAACAATTAATTAAAAAAGAAAACCGTTCATACAAGTCAAATTTCTTTATCAAGCTCAACAGTCCATCATGATAATTCTAAATGATTTACAATTAAAAATCAAACAATTTTGAAAATTCCAAAGATTAAATTGATTTTAGCAAACAAACATTAGAAACTTAACAAAAAGACATGAATTTGTATTTCGTACTTGGATGTTACATCCCACCGTATTTTCAAGCTATTTTATCAACACAACAAACACATTTTTATATTCTCAAACACGTTCGAGTTTATCTAAAGCTCGATATCTATTTTTGTACTCCATACTTAAATCTTTCAGATAAATTTAGATTGCAAACATAAACATACGTACATATGTATCTGGAAACATGGATCTCGAAGGCTTGCGTAGGTACTTACTTATTATATGAATCAGGAACGATGAAAACGCAACCACCCACCCCCATCCTCCATCTGGTGGCTTCGGGAGCTCATCAATATCATCATCATCGTATTGAGCACTTTTCCGCTTCGTTGGTGGTCCGTGTCCGGCCATTGTGTTGCAACTACTTTCAACTATTCGTATCGACGATCAAACACGGATTTGGGTTATTGCTGCAACTGCTTGTGCAATGGCAAACGCGTAAATCAGACTGTTTTATTTGCTCCAGTAATTCCGTCACGTGGTCTTCGCCACCTCTCAAATTAAGATTAATCAAAAACCAAAACATAAATCGATCCCGTCGATTAATTGACATCGAGTCGCTGATAAAAAGGCTCAATTAGAAGTATTATTTCAACACACCATGCCTCCGCCCCTTTTCATTTGTACTTCTGGTCGACGACTAGCGATTACACTGGAAGAAAAAAGCAGAAATTTTATTTTGAAGCCATAGCAAATTCGATAAGAATCATTTGTTTTTGTCACATCAACTTCTAAATAAATTTAAGATAATCAACACTGGATAATGGCTATTTATCTGGATGAGCAAAGTTCAGTAAATATTTGGGTCAAAGCTTATCATCAAGTCAACGACAGTGAGATGATAATAATTGTTGGACGAATATTTTTGGACATTTTATTTGAAGGCTACCTCGAATTTGAAATACATTTAAAGAATACGTGCAAGATACATGTATTTGGCATGTCATTGAAAAAATAACAATCAAACTTAGACTTTCAAATAGTGAGTACGAGGGCGAATTGGCTGACTCCACCCTGAAAGCTCGTTCGTGACCTAAATTCAAAAGTAGAGATCAATTACAGATGCTGCAAACGACTGCTTAAATACAACGCAATAGTTCTCAAAAGACAATCTTCGTCTTCAATCTAAGTTCCAAATCGTTTAGAATCTACCATATGTTCCCTACGGCCTTGCCTCTTACGACTCATCCGTAAAACGATGATTACACAAATTTTCTTTATTGCTTCAAATTATTTGAACCTCCAATTTACGAGTTTGCCTGTTACCCTTTGCCATTGATTAAAGCATAGAAAATAATCGGCCCAATCATCCACATTTTGCGTGATTTTTCTTTACTTTTCGCGTTGGAGCTGTGCCAACTGTTGGGGCTTTGTTGTTCAGGTCAGTGCCCGTCTTCTAACTTCTCTAGCTTTTTCCAAACATATTCTTATAAATACACTTGTGCGAAGGACGGAGAACGTTTAAAATCTGTGTGTTCAGATTAAGTCATGAGAGTATCAGCTTGCTGTATACAATAGAAGTTTTCGGAAACTAGGAGATAAAAAACAAACAATCTAAAAAAATTAGTATTTGAGACTAGAATGGACTAGTATGTTATTCGGAGAGTCATGTCTATAGAGGTAAATTTAGTTATCATCAATGATGCAACCATTGGCAGTCTGGTATATTCTAGTTTTGGTTTTGCTAGCTTCAAGTTTGGTATCTCAAGTCTAAGCTCTTATACGATCGCCATGAGATATCATTCTGATATGCTTGACTTCATCGTTTTTTTCTGGTCCTCACGCATAACAATTTGTAGTTAGTATTCATAATATTGCTTTGCAAGTAAGGGAATGGTCCATTTTCATGCCACGGGTTTGTTGAACCTACGATTTCTTTTGCTAAGAATGTACGGTTATCTTGAACTCATGAGAACTGGCGGAACCATGATTTCAATCAGAGAGAGCATGTGCTTTTGTATTGTAATTAATTTATCCTACATTTGTCGTTCCCTTAGTCAGTGGGCTTAACATTTATATCCTGGAAAAATTGGAGGCTATACAGGAGTGTTTGATCGCAGGTGCATCAGGGGTGGCTTGTCGGTGGTCGCAAAGGAAGCAGTGTTTCCCTTGCTAAAGATTCCTTACACAAAGAAAGCATAACTTAACAAATTCAAAGCAAATTGTTTGATTTTATGCAGCAAATATTCAAAATCAACAAAAAATCTTATAAAACTTTATTAATCCTATATGCAAAATAGTTTTACTTTCTAACATCCAAAGTACACTGCTTTAAAGGTAACTTTACAGTAACGCATTGAAAACCCAAGCGTTTTAGTCGAAACCTCAAGCATCTCATCAGAACGCACAGTTCATTGCAGTGTATTGAAATGTGCTATACAGAACACTGAAGTGATCTTGCCTCAATCCACGTTTTAATTATGTATGCATACATTCTATAACAAGCATTACACAATTGATGGTCATAAAAACTTTGCATTGAATGTTCCCAAATAGCAGTTCGAACGCTTCTCAGCTCACGACGTCTTCTTGGGTAGGGAAAATAAAAAACCCTTGCTTACCTGCCAAGTAAATGGCCCGAAAATAGGATTTGCAGCGTTTTCTTGTCATGAGATAGGAGCTCGAGTCGAGCAGTCGAACAATACTTTTCCTTTTAATTTGAATATTTTAAAATTATAATTGTTTTAAAATTATAATTTATTTATAAGGGTTTCAAAAGGAGCGACTGGTTGCAATGGCGGCCAATGGTCCGGAACTGCTAAAGATCCAAAAAGAGCGCGAAAATTTCGCTAAGAGGAACTAACAAAAGCTTAGCAAATTTTGCCGCAACTATAACACGGATGTTCGAGAACAGTTTATTCGCGAGCTTATAGGACAGTGCAATTGCCAATCTACCTTAGTGCTCTAGTCAATGAAAGTGAGTTCATCGACTTCGTGGAACACGCAGAAGAATCCACGGACTGTGAGGAAGCACTGAGTGTGAAAGAGTCTCTATGGACACAGATTATGTTTATGCCGCTAACAAACTCAGTGAGTCTGCAGAGAAAGGTGTGAATGCATTAGCCCCCAAAAGATTTTGACAGATATCCTCAATAAGGAGCAGTTCCGAAGAAGGCTAGTGCCGTTAACAGCCCCGATTTCACTCCGGCGCCATGCTTTTTGGCTCCAAAACTCTATGGAAAGAAGGAAGAGGTAGGTTTCCATCAATAGTCTAGCAAAAGCTCGATCTGAAGAGTTTCAGAGCATCCGTGGCAGCAGCATATGTTGGGAAGAAAGACAAAACCCCTGAATTTAAAATTAAAGTGAACAGCGCCAACAGGACAACGCTGCTCCATAAAAATATTGAGGCGCATCGGCGTGTTTTTGAGTTTCTCAAAGCAAGGTTAATTCCCTTCTTTACCTACACTGCACAGTTTTGCCGTGCAGTCCGATGCAATTTTTTGCGTAAACTGCAAATCAACAGGCCATGCTGCCAGCAATCAAGGCTGCCCTGAAACCAAAAAAGTTGAAAAGTCGCCAAATTGCAAAAATACCGCAAAGAGAACTGGTCGCTGCGGCAATTAAAAACACCGTTCGGTCCGTACTTCATACGCCAGCCATTTCACGATTGGTAATAAGGTAATAATTTCACGATTGGTAATCAATCAACTCAGTAGTCTTTGGTCAATGCCAGAATTTTTTTGGCTGCAATCTCTTCGCCATATTTGACAAAATCCAGGAATTTGTCCCTACCTTCAAGAGACTTTCTTCCTAAACCGAAAAGCGAGATGCTTCCATCTCACTCCTCTTCGCTAAAGTAGCAATTGGTTCACTTAAGTTTGCAGCCTTAAATATAGCTACCTTAGTTCCCATATTTTTCTATCAGAAACTAAAGTCAAGCCTTAAGTTCCTTTAAACTGGGTACCGCACTAGTAGTTAAAAAGCGGATCGAAACCCAAAGACAGTTGGGTCCCAGGACTAACTGCTATAGAAATGATCTGCATTAGCTTCCAATTAGCTAGTGATCAAATAGTGTTTGTGGGCACGGATGTATATCATAGTTTCAGTGGTTCTGTGCTAGCTCAGGATCTCAACTGCATACTAGCAATAGCATTTTTACTCGGGTTGATCATTATCAGGGGTGATTTCAACGCTCGATCGCAATCATGGGCTGATTTTGTCAACAACCCTTACAGCGTGGCCATAAAGCAATGGCTGACGCAAAATCTCAGCCTTATCAAACCTATCTTCCCTCAAGAATCTACTTTTCGGCGGTCTTCATCAACTATTGACTTTATTCTTGTGTCCGCGAGCCTTGTCAGCTCTTTCCCACAATTCAGCACATACTAATAACAAGTCCACGACGCTGAATCTGATCATCAGCTGATTAAATTATGCATCCAATGAGAATGTGACCTAAACTTTTTAACCGTAGACTCCGAACTATTCATCCCCTACAGTAAGATAAACTAAGACCAACTCGAATCGGATGTTGCAATTCAAATTCACACAGGAAATGGAGGAGGCTATTGAAAGGCTTAACCAAATCACGTCCGCGGTCATTGATAGTTCAGCTATTTCCAAAAAATCCACAAACTATGCCTTACGTGACTTACTGCACGATATCATTCAACTCCATAATCGGCAGAAATCTTTAAGAAGACATCTTACCAGAATCTACCACAGATACCTTTACACGGATATTACAGATATCTTAACATGGAAAATAATTCATGTAAGTAGTAGGTACATACCTGCCCTGATTAAAGCATTTATATCCTCGTCATGGTCAAAACCAAAGCCCAAATCAACAAGAAATTCGAAGGACGTCCTCAGAAAATAAGACCTTGCAAATATTTGTTTCAAGATATAAATAAAATCACTGGTCGTAAAAAGCTTACAAGTAATTTCACTTCTAATGGGAATTCGCTCACTGATAATAAAGCGACTACAGATGCTACTGCTGACGCCTGTTCTCTCATCAATCGTGGTGAGAAGCATAGCTGTGATCCAAATTTTTCCTTAATCGGCAAGAGTTCTGTCTCTAGCTTTAGGCAAGAAAATCAATTGTTGACTCTTTCTAGGTTCAACCCTACAAATCCTTCCAACAACGTCCAAGGCCACGATTTTTTCGTGAATAAAGAAACACTTCTAACCTTAGTGTCAACTTTTTCCTCTAAAAAGTCTTCCAGAGTAGATATAATATCCAATTTTATCTTTAAAAAGCTCCCTATTTGCTTTTTTGAGCACCTTTTTATTCTATTCAACTCCTGTTTAAACATAGGCTATTTTCCCACTGCTTGGAAGCGTGCAAAAGTATTTCCCATTCCAAAAGCGTCCGTCCGATTTCTCTCCTCTCAAACGTGGGGAAATTACTTGAACGGGCTATTTAGAAACACCATAGATGTCAACCACATCATACCCGGAAGACCATTCGGCTTCAAACCAAAACACTCCACAGTGGACGCGCTAATGATTTTCAAAAGTGCTGTTGAGCTCAAACAAAAGGAGATTGGATGCCTGTTTGATTGATCTTCAAAAGGCCTCTGACTCCGTTCAGATTGTCAACCAGAAAATAACCTATATGTTATGTTTATGACGACTGACATTTTTCCTTTTTTCGGGTTTTCACTATGGTTAGTCAAGTTTGTTTATAGTTTTCTTAGTGGCAGAAAGGCTTTCGTCATCTTCAATGGGGCTTTCTCTGACAAATTTCCAATCAAATCAGATGTATCTTAAGGCTCCATTTTCGGACCAATTTTATTAAACGTTTTTACAGCTGACGTCTCAGGAATTTCAAACAACTCTTTCACAAGTGCCATCAATCTGTACGCAGACAACCTCCTCTTCTGGAACTCACACCATAACCCGAGCGTTGTAACAGCGGTGTTACAAATGAACGCAAATCAGCTTGTTGCATAGTATGCAAAATGGAGCTTGCAGATAACTGCCAACAAAAGTGAGCTGATATTCTTTAGAGGCTCTCACAAGGATTACAAGAAGATAATCAAAAATCTCAAGGGTTTCTAAATCGCTATTAATAGCCAATTACTTTTTTTTAGACTGTAAAATACCTCTGCATAAGGCTGAAACTCCAGTCATCATAATCAAGCAAAGCTGTCCACCTCATAGACTGTATCTTCAGGCCAAACTCCATTACCTCTATTAGAGCTAAAAGCATTGCCTATAAGCAATTAATAAAACTGATCCTAACTTACGGTGCCCCTATCTGGTTTCTAGTACCCTCAAATCAACTTGAGAAGCTGGCGAAATTCGAACCACGTATCCTTCAAAATGATACATCCCTGTACTTTAAGCCCAATGACAACTATATATATATATATATATATATACATATATATATATATATACATATATATATATATATATATATATATATATATATATATATATATATATATATATATATATATATGTATATATATATACATATATATATATATATATATATATATATATATATATATATATATATATATATATGTATATATATATATAGATATATATATATATATATATATATATATATATATATATATATATAGTATCTTCTATTAGTATCTTCTATTATAAATCGAAGATCAAGCCTCTTACTTCTCATCTGCTTCAGTTAAGCAACAATGCAATTCACCGTGACTCAGAGCATCCCAACTCTATCATTCAATTGCTCCATCGAAGACCAGGAAATAAAGCTTAATTACAATCGAACCTCATATTAATAAATTAAATACGCCACAGGTCAGAGCTTTGAGCAATAATCGAAAAAGGTACAGCTCAAAATTACATAATCGCCTTAAGAAATAG
This sequence comes from Nemotelus pantherinus, assembly GCA_963978885.1. Taxonomy (NCBI): domain Eukaryota; kingdom Metazoa; phylum Arthropoda; class Insecta; order Diptera; family Stratiomyidae; genus Nemotelus; species Nemotelus pantherinus. Next base: position 80,370,598 of record OZ022265.1, on the reverse strand, counting down.
TTTTAGGTAATCTATTTTAAATCTTCTCTCTTTCACTGTCGCAAAGCCTACCTCTCAGCTGTGCAGCGTTTTCTTTTTGGTTTCTGTTTCGCTATAGAGCTTGGAGCTGGTTTGCTTTGGATGCTTAAGTTTAGGATGTTAGTTGTATGTATGACTATTGTTATACTAATGGATTTATTGTTTAGCATAAGAAGTTATTTGTATGTTTAATTGCTTATAGCTCAGCTCTAGATTTATAGCTTAGCTTTAGAGTTTTATGTTTGCTGTAGTTTGATTTTTTTTTATTTGTCAGTTGTCTTATTTGTGCTCACAGTGCGGAAGTTTGAATTCGAGTTATCAAAGAACGATAGTTGAGTTTCAATGCAATTAGTACATTTTGTCTTGAAAATTGATGCAATTTCGCCATAAAATAATTTTCACCTAGACCATTTGAAGAGAAAAAGGTACTTTAAAGATTCGTGTTGATCAGGACCAGTGATTTCCCTTTTTATTTAAAAAAATCTTTCCTATTTTGAAATATCTTGCAAAATTTAAACACTAATTCGATTGATGATAATCTTAGCGAGAAGGAAAGCCACTGAATCAAACTATTGGAAATCTAATAGTACTGACAACTTTTAATATATTTGCTGCGCTGAAATACCTGCTTGATTATACTGTAAAAATGTGCAAAAATACTTGTGCTTCCCCGAGTCCCAAAGTCACGAGCCGCCACTGAGGTGCATACACTTTAATGTGAGCGGCCGAAGCTCAGCTGGGTTGATAAGAAAACAACGGACAGGATCGAGTATTAATCTCTGACACGATCTTCTCGAGAACTTTCTCCGGGGTCATCAATTGTTGCCAGTATATGGATCAACTGATTAACACTCTTGTAAGCACTTTCAATTTTGTAGCTAAAGTAAGATGTAATCCAAGGGACTCCAAAGCTCCTATGGCAGAATGTGGAAATCACCACTCTACAAAGAGAGTGTGGGAATGATTTAACAACGCAAAATTATCTAGGGGTGTGTTCAATATTCTTGCTAAAGCAGCTATGAGCTGCTATTTTAGCAGCTCTGGCTGTCCAATGTCATGAAATAGTTACTTTCTGGTGCTTGGTGTTTGACAGTCCGTCTGTCCAAGATTCCGGAATAGCTGCTATGGTAGCAGCTATTTGCCTTTCGCAGTCTGGAGGATACCAAGAAAGTAGCTAAGCAAAATGGACGTGGAAAGTAAAGTAGTTCCAAGGTCGCGTTCAGTACTTGATAGCAAGTTTTCAACTCACACTCTAGGTAGAAATGAATGAAATGACCTTGTTACCCTCGATATGAGCTTATTCATGTGTACACTGATGGTTCAAAACTGAACAATAAACATAGCAGAGGTTTATATTCACATGAGCTGAATCTAAAGCTGTTCCTTCGTCTCCCGGACCATTAGTGTCTTTCATAAGGAGATCGTCAGGCTATCTGTCAGGCTATCGACTAACTACGAGGAAAATAATGGGCTCAGTCGCCGCACCCTGTCTCTCTGATTTAACTGATCTATCCATTCTCGACTTAAAGAGTATTGTACCGCATACTAAAGGGACCAAATAGTTTCCTGCGCACAATGGCTAAGGGAGAGTATAGCCGTGGTACCACAACGGGCTTCTTCTGTGCCTATGCGTGTCTTTCGGCAAAACTCTCCTAATGATAGCCACTTGACGTAACCTAACCTTCGTACATTTATGTACTGCCCTATACTTCAGTTGGCTTTTGCACTTATTCGTTCCGTCGAATGATGAAAACTTTGTCACCACAAATCATTAGTTAAGTGAACTTAATGAAAATGGTACTCCTCATTTTTGATTCGCTTTTCAAACGCTGGTTTGAAAAGTCCACATTAAACGAAGATTTCGATGCCCATGAAAAATGGAATAGTGCAGAGCGAAAATATGTCGCGGATATGTTTAGTGCAAATCGCCATTGAAGTCAATAGACCAATGAGATTCTGAGAAAATTGGACAGCTCATTACGACAGCAGAATATACCATATGGGAGTTACTCAACAACCAGCGACTTGCACAAGAAGAAGCAAAAGGTACAATTGGCCCTTCGGCTGGATAGCTATCCTTCAAATTTTTTTGCTGATTTTTCCTCCGTACTACAACCTTCCTGTGACTTCACGGTTCGTTTCTGAAAACTAAGGAAAGTAGATGTCGAATTTAAATTTTTGTCTCCCGATTTTCACGTTCTGTGCACGCTTATTCCATTAACGTGATTGCTTTTTCTTTTTTGTGTTTGGGATATATCAGGTCAAGCTTCCTGTCATCAGAAAGGTTTCGGCTATCGCTTACCTATAATAAATTGGGAAATCTCGAGTGATGGATTGAAAACTTTAATGAATTGCTGATCAGCGAAGAAGGTGATCAGCTGGAGACGCGTTAGATAATTTCGGACGAGAACTACCAACACCAATCAACCAACGTGCTATCCATTATCATCAACGGCGCAGCAACAGGCCGTTGTCAATTCTACACGTTCTCGTATGGCTATTTCAGACGAATAATCGTGCCCTCAAACACTATCCAAGCCGGATCCTCCTCATTTATAAGTAACACCACAGTCAATTGATTTTGATTTTTCAGTGATTTCAGTGTCACAACATTGCTCGTACACTTCATTTTTGCAATCGTGGCTCCTGAAGTTGGGGGCCAACAATTCATCGGGTGATCATCATTTTGAACGCAAATAAAGTTCAAAATTTTTCTTGCTAAGAACCTAGATTTCTGATGAATGCATGGGATCTGACATAGTTTTGTGCAAACGGAGCTTGATTTTCTTGGGGATACTTCAATAGATAGTCAACAAAACCTTTTTCGATCCATCAGAAAATGTTTTGATGACTATTAGCAGCCGTGTGCGGATTTCGTCCTCGGTGTTGTCTATACCTTTGTCTTGAATACATCTTCTAACGCAATTATATTACAAAATGTTAATGGCCATTTTATTTATTATTAATTATGCATTCATGTTTCCTTAAATTCAAAAATATAAAAACAGGTCATAAACCATACCTCTTCTGAATGATTTCTACAGATTTATACACCCTTGTCAAATTAACGAGTCTACGTTAAGTATTAATCAGTATCAATTCTAAATTGTCTGTGGAATTTCTTCTCAAGAACGGACAAAATGAGCAATTGCAACTAACTATCAGTAGCGAATGGTAAAACCATGCAAATAAGCGTCACTCCTCGTAAAAGTTGCAAAAGAACAGAGCTGCTAAATAGCGAAAATCAAATCAACTGCGAACTGAAACAAAGGTGTTAGCATCTCTTATTGTGAAATGATTCACAGAATTTACCCCCTCAACGGGCCGACCTTGCTGCGGTAAGGGGGCTCAGGGCAATGATCCATCAGCCAGATGAGTTGCTGCCTTGCTAAAGTGACCTTATGGGAAGGAGACCCCGAACAGAAAACCAAATATGGACGAAGATAAAGGAGAAAAAGTTACGTTGCAGGGAGTCGTATACCCAGTACCGGCGGCCGTCAGGGGTGAGCCAGCAGGCCCCGGGTCGTCGTTATCCATCAACTGCAATGCTATGGAGGTTGACCACTTGACCATCGTAGCAGATCCAATTACAAGTGGTCCTACGATAAACGCAGAGGTGGTGGAATTGGTGGTGGACCCTTTTAGGAGGAGCTCCAAGCTACAACGATCCCCACTTCGAAAAACAACGTTTGAGGAAGCTAGCACCTCCGCTGACAGCCATTCAAGACGCGCGAAGCTAATGCGTTCGGGTGCCAGAGTACTCGCAGTCTCGAACTCGGAGAGCATGGTTTCGACCGAAGCGGAGGAGGAACTCCTCAAATCGCCTGAGCGAGGCAAAGGTGCTGGTCCCCAGAAGAGGAACAGGCCCAAGCCGAGTAAAGAGGGCAAGAAAGCGCTGGCGAATTACAAAGAGGCATTGCGCATTGTCGACAGGCTCGGTGACAGTCCTTCCCTCTCCGCGGAGGAGAAGGATCGGTTGTGCTGGGCTGGGACGACGGTGGCAAAAAGTCGCGAATATTTCGCTGGCAAAGAAAGGCTAGCTCTTAAGGACTCTGTTTTCCACAACAAGGTGGAGCAGAGCTTTTCAAAGAAGCTGGTAGATAAAAGCCATATGTCCGCCGAGGAGGAAAAACCGGCGTCCAAGAGGCCTAAAAACGAGACCATTCGGCAAGGGGTCTAACAACCCTCTACCTCGAAGCCGAAGAAGGTCATAAAGGCCAGTGATGTGGCTAAACACCTCATCGTGGCTTTGATAGATCGAAGCAACCCTTTGGGTCAATTGTCGCTTGAGAAGTGGAAGATCGTAGAGTCAGGCCTGCTCAACGCGATGATTGACCGGATGGAGAAGCACCCTGAACTGGCTATGCCTTCGTTTGACGGGGCGGGCTGGTTCAAAGATGTAAAGATCATCAAATACAACGATGAACTCACGCTGCGCTGGTGTACGGCTGTAGTTCTGGACTTACCGGGGCTATGGGAAGGAGCTCAGCTAGCGATTATCGACACAGGGAGCATCCCGACACTACCTAGAGCGAAGGTAACAATACCGCGGGTAGTGGCACCAGATGTGGCCCTGAAGTTGCTACAAAGGCAAAACCCGGACATTCCAACACAGGATTGGAAAATCTTGGATATTAGGAAACCGGCTGCACAGGACGGAGGATAGGTGTACATCCTCCAAATAAACAAGGAGGCTGACGACCTGCACTTTACCCGCGTTTTGGTAAGTAAGTAAGTAAGTTGGCCTCGGCCGAACTACTGCTGACACTCGACGAAGGTAAGTTTGACGTAGCGCTGGTTCAGGAACCTTGGATCTCTGCGGGGGGTCGGGTTGCGGGACTGGCGTCACAGCACTTCAATCTTTTCTTCTTCACCGCAGTAGCAAGAATAAGTACGGCTATGCTGGTGAGGAAGAATATTCACGCTAATCTTCTGTCTAATTTCAGCACAGACGATTTGACGGTGGTGGCATGTAATGGGGACGAAGAAGAGCAGGTGCTCCTAGCATCCGCCTACATGGCACACGATCGACCCGCTCCGCCGGATGAGATCAGGAAAGTCACCGCGGAGACGCTCCGAAAGAATCAATTGTTGCTCGTGGGAGCGGATGCCAACGCGCATCACACTGTCTGGGGCAGCAGCGATATTAACGATAGAGATGAGTCTTTACTCAATTTTATTTTTAATTATAATATAGTCGTGGCAAATCGAAGAAACACCCCCACTTATAGGGGACCTCAAAGTGTTAACGTCCTAGACATAACTCTTCACAATGATCCTAATGAACAATTAATAGAGAATTGGAAGGTTCTTGAAAGTCCATCATTCTCCGACCACTGTTACATTAGTTACAGTTTAAATTTCAATCTAACTCGCAGTTTTCGATCGTTTCGCAATCGCAGGAAAACAAACTGGGAGAACTTCAAACGGGAAGTGACCAACGGCTTAGGCCCTCCTCCCAGGATTAGATCTGTAGCTGGCCTGGAATTTGCGGTCAACACTCTTACTGGTGAGCTGGTAAAAGCTTTTGAACGATCCTGTCCCAAAGTCTGTCCGAAGCGTAAACCTAAGCCACCCTGATGGAGCAGGGACTTGGGTTGTCGCAGAAGACAAGTACGGGAACTCTTTTAGTTAGCCAAAGTAGCTGACTGTAGGGAATGTTGGGACGAATACAAGGACGTACTTAGGCTCTACAAAACGGAAATAGAGAAAGCCAAATGGAGCTCCTGAAAAGACCTGTGCGGCAGGATTGAATCCACCTTGGAGACGGCAAGACTCAGGAAGTTGCTGGCTAAACACCCTGTCACGCCTAGCCTTTTATGCAGGTCTAATGGGGAGTGGACAAGCAGCAGCTCGGAAACGCCGAAGATCCTCGTAGATACTCACTTTCTGGGCTATTCGGATGACTCCACTCCCTTCACTCGTGTACAGGCGTCTGAACTGCATGATTTCGAAGGCATTGGCGAAGTTGTCACCAGGCAGAGGCTTGTCTGGGCAATTGACACCTTCAAACCCTTCAAGTCTCCTGGTCTTGATGGAATTCTGCCGGTCATGCTTCAAATGACAGGTATGTTTGCCGTTTCCTGGCTAACACAAATTTACAAAGGTTGCCTAGTACTAAGCCATGTACCTGCAGCCTGGAGGACCTCTCAGGTTGTATTTATACCCAAGGCAGGTAAAGTCAACCATGCGTATCCGAAGGAATACAGGCCAATTAGTCTGACTTCCTTCTTCCTTAAAGTTTTCGAAAGATTACTTGATCTTTGATATGTAACAAAGACTTGGTACTCAAACTCTATCGAGAGCCCAAAATGCGTACATGAAAGGAAAATCTGTCGAAAAGGCTCTCCATAGAGTAGTCCTCAAAATTGGAAGAGCACTCCATTACAAAAAATACGCCTTGGGAGCCTTTCTAGATATTGAGGGCACCTTCAATAATGTGCACACAACAGATATTATGGAGAGCTTCCACGCACAAAACACTCACCCCGCTATTTGTAGTTTCATAGGCAGCATGTTTAAGCACAGGCTCATATCAGCGGAGTGGCCGGGTGCGCAAATCACAAGAAAGGTCCACAGAGGCACTCCGCAAGGAGGGGTTCTATCCCCTCTCTTGTGGAACCTTGTAACAAACTCAATTCTGAAAAAGTTGGAAAGCAAGGCACTCACGGTTTTGGCCTACGCTGACGACATTGCAATTTTAGTCTCGGGTAGGTTTTCACATACCCTTGGTCAGCTCATCGAGTACTCTCTAGGGCTGGTTGAGGAGTGGGCGAATTCCATGGGTCTTGGCATTAACCACAATAAAACGGTTATTGTGCCCTTCACTAGGAAGTATAAAACCCCTGATTTAGACCATATCTTGCTGGGCGGCTCCAGGTTAGGTCTCGAATTACAGACCAAGTACTTGGGTCTTATTCTGGACAGCAAGCTCACATGGAAGGCGAATTTAGGGGAAAGAGTTAAACGGGTAAGCAACGCGACTTATGCCAGCAAGAGAGTGCTGGGTAAAACGTGGGGTCTAAGCCCTGCTCTAACGCAGTGGATCTACTTGGCGATAGCAAAGCCGATCCTTGTTTACGGATGCTTGGTCTGGTGGCCAACAGTGAATAAAAGCACCTTTGCTAGTATGGCGAATAGAGTTCAGCGGTTGGCGGCTCTCTGCATTACAGGTGCCTTAGCCTCGACTCCTTCGTCTGCTCTGAACGTCCTGCTTCATCTCCCCCCGCTTGATCTCTTTATTAGAGGCACTGCCGCAAAGGCTGCTGTCAGGCTTAGGGAATCAGGACACTTCAAGTCAGGATCCTTTGGCCACAGCAGTATTGAACGGGGCTACGCAGGAAGCACTGGCTACCTGGTTCCCACTCTGTGCTTTGAGCGGGGATATCGAGCGACTGTGGGAGACGGGCAGGAATGGAATCGGCAAATGTGCCCTGCAGCTCTTAGCATCTACACTGACGGCTCGAAAACAGGGTGCTACAGCATATTCTGCAGATGCAGCTATGAAAGCAGCTTTCAGGCTTCCGAATTACAGTAGCATTTTCCAGCCGGAAGTGTTTGCGATACGTAAAGCCGCAGACCTGATATACGCCAAAGATACTACTAGTAAAGTATTAAATATCTTTACGGACAGTCAGGCGGCGGTAAAAGCACTGATGTCTCACACATACAAATCGAAGTGTGTATTCGATTGCATTCAGGCCCTGAACAGATGAGGTGCAACTCAGACCTGCAGGGTAACCAAAATCATGTGGGGGTCATACAATCTCGCATCGACCAAGTACCTCCTCGAGTTAACGCGGATTGACTGCAAACGACTCGTTGGTATAATTACTGGTCATTGTCTTGTAGCAGCACATGCTATAAAAATGGGACTCCTAACGAGCGACACCTGTAGAAGGTGTCAAGAGCCGGGGGTCTTAGAAATTATGTAGCATCTCCTGTGTCACTGCCCGGTACTGGGGAGAACCAGACTGCGATACTTCGGTGAGCCCTGGCTGGTGGATCTCTCGTACGTGGCAGAGCAAAAGCTGAAGGTCATCCTTCAGTTCGTGAAAAAGACCGAGGCCTTTGATGGCCACTTGGACTGAATTACTTTCTCGAGGTCCATTTATCTGGTATTACTACGGACCAGTAGGTCTATGTGTGGCCATGTGCCAGCCAGTACAACCTAACCTAACCTCACATAATTTATCTAGTTTACTAAAGGAAAGTACTGAAAACATTAGTGTGGTTATCGCCAGTTGTCATGAACAGAAATTTTGGGTTTAACTCGACTGCGCGCCCCCCATAGCCGTTAGACAATTTTACTGATTGTGCTTTGTGGTCTGTTCTTGAGGGTATTTTTTTGTTTGTTTGTTTGTATTCAGTGTGTCGTTAGTTTTTTTTTTTTGTACGTTTTGTTAGTTAGTCTTCAAATTTTTATAGATAGTTTCATTGTACCTTTTTTGAAATACAAAATATAATTTACTTGGTGCTGGAGCTTTTGTTTATGAACATTTTGATATCCAGACAGTTATTGACACCGAGCTTCAGAAGTTCGTCGTAGACTTCTACTATGGGGATATCATGCAAACCGGCCAACACAAATTTTATCAGAAGCTCTGATTTGTTGGTGACTGAGCAGAACTCGTTTTTCAGTTTTGAAAGTAGCGAAACTGTTTTTTCATAAGTTTCTTTTAAACTAATGAATATCTTGATTTCAATAGACATTAGTTTCAGTTCGTAATCATTTATATCGTTTTTCTTTAAAGTTGAAAGAATATAGTCATGAGAGACACGTTTAACCACTATTGGGGGAATTTTGATTTGTACTTCTTTGTTAGAAGGTTCACTAGCAAAATTGACATTAATATGACCTGCATCATCTAGAGGCAGGATACTGAATGGGTTTTCGCGGGCTGGATCCATTTTTCGCTTCTTGTTTGACTGAAGCGTGAAAATCGGAGCGACTTTGTATTAAATCACGGTTTTTCGTTCACATTTGAGGACAACACGTTAAAAGATCTTTTTTGGACAGAGATTACTACGGATTTTATGAAACTAAATGATTTTCAAAACTTTCACCGAGCAACGATGTTCACCGAGCGAGCGAATGAATATATATATATATATATATATATATATATATATATATATATATATATATATATATATATATATATATATATATATATATATACATATATATATATATACATATATATATATATATATATATATATATATATATATATATATATATATATATATATATATATATAAATGTACATAAAAATATAAAAATCTCTGAATTTTTAGCAAACCGAGTTTAATACTAACGTACTAATGTAGTAAATAGACTACGAAACTTTAACTTTTGTCCATAAGAAATCTGCTTAAAATTTCCAGTCATCAATTACAAAATATGTCAACAATAACAAAAAATTGCATGATTTTACTTTAGTTTGAATGATTATGACAACAGTCGTGTGCATGTTCAAAGACAAGATAAAAGACAACATTCTCATTCTTCGCCGATTCTTCAGCAAACAAGCACAATAAAGCGCTAAATTCTTACTGTAAGCCAAAGTCAAGCATGAAAATGGACTACATACACACAAATATACATAAATACTGTGTAAATAAATGAAAGCGTGCCCACAGACAAAATACGCTATCGCAAACAAAGTACAATATTATTTTCCACTAAATGCAAATGAGCTCAATTTAGTTGTTTATACAGCCATCCAATCTTTAAATGACGGGTGAACGAGGAAACTACACAGATTGGACAGATAGAGCAGAACAATTATGCACATGCCCACATCCATGACGCATGGATTCTTTAAGCAGGTTGAAAGGCCGGCGTATGCAGTTGATGCCACCAGGGATTACGGGTCAAATCAATCCGTTTATTATTTTTAGATTTGTTCGAGCCATATCAATCAATTCAACAACAGCAATTCTAATTGTGAAGGAGAATGATTTTGATGGAAACTGAGCCATATGAATGCATTCCTTTTAGTCGCATAAATTTTTACGATGTTTTCGACCATGATATTTTTAATCAAAGCGATCTCAAAAGCAATACTGATAACAGTCAACAAGCATATCGAAAACAATAATTCGTTTACAGTTTTACGATTTGCGAGGCATCAATGCATGTGATTGTTATTTTGGTCAGTTCAATCATCAAGCTATTATAATTATTTTTGTTCCCTTTGAATTTTTTTACGAGTCCGGCTGTTTTACAGTTATTGGGCCAAAATATAAATTTCAATCGGCCGTCGAAGTGCAAGTAATTTAGATAACGGAATTGCAAGTTTACTTACATATACATATATATGTAAATATGGTTCACAATACTAGTGGCGGTAGCCTCGATAGCAGGGAAAAGCTTGTCACAACATTCTCTGCTGCGTCACCATCGTGTTAGACAACAGTTGTTGCCCGTTAGCAATGGCTACCTGAATTATTTATTCACAAAATTTGTTGTAAATTTATTTACTCACAGTGCTTTGTAACAAAATGAAACTCGCTTAGAACTTTTTGACATGAACCTGAAATTTAGAAACTATTCTGCGAAAAATATTTTACGTTTTCAAGCACCTGCCTAGCATTTTCAGTTTATAATAAGAGTGATGATAGATTTATTTAAATTGTTGGGTGTTTTTGAAATGTTGTACGCTTTGACTTTTTCAATGTTCCAGCGCAAAGTTTACTTTACTTTGAGTGGATTTTCAAAGCGTTTTATTTAGCAACAAAACATAGTGGAGAAAGATTTGTTTAAGTAGCTTAAAATTAACAGCAATAAATTTGTTTGTTAATTTATCGATGTTTCCACGTGGCTACACAAAACTGCAAGCGGAAGGTATTTTCATAGTATTTTTTTCCAGAGACGCCACAAAACCACACGGTACATGGGAAATGAGATGCGGTTTGAGTTATTTAGAGAATTTTACATAATTTTTTCATGCATGAATGATTCCAAAAACGCCAAAAAGCCCAAGTACAACATCTCAAAACCTGACTGCATTTGCAATCTGTGCATAATGCACAATTTATCATAGAGAAAATTGAAATATAATTGAATAGTTGAATTCGGCTACAGTATAGTTCAAGCCACACCACCATCAACATTATTTTTCATTCTCTAAGCATGCCCACTTATGATTTTTTTAACTTTTCAATATCAGCTACCTATATGAATAAAGAGTTTGGTAGAGAGCTTCATCACAAATTTTCAATCAATGTGAATACAATTGTGGAGTGATTAGTTTCACGACTCACTTTACCCCTGATTAGTGATGGGTCGCTCATGAGCGAGTCAATCAAAAAGAGCGACTCTTTTGAAGGAGCTGTGTGAGTCAACTCTTCAACTCTGTGCGACTCAGCTCTTCGACTCTTTTGAAAGAGCTATGTGAGCCATCATTTAGAATAGCTCCGCACACTTCATACCTTCCCTTTAGTGGCAATAGCGATATTGCGGAGCCACTCAAACAACCACCCGACCAAATAAAGCTTATGCATATACACACGGCAATACTTCATTAGACTACCGTGTGTACTTGAAGCGAAATCTATGCTATTCTAACGTCGGAACACGAACATATGTTACGACTATCGTATTGCACAGTGAAAAGAGTCGCTCCGTCGAATGAAGAATGAATGAAATCACGGAGCCAACACTGTGCGAGTGAGGAATAAAAGAGTCGACTCCGTTGAATGAACACTGTGCGAGTGAGGAATAAAAGAGTCGACTCCGTTGAATGAAGAACTGTGCGAATGATGGATACTGATCGTGTGCGGTTATTGATGGCGACATTTTGTGAACACACAGTATGCGTTTACGTGCGTATATTTTGCTCTGGTTCACGAGTATTTTAGTAGCCAAATGTTGGCTATTAGGCGGTGCATTTCATAGGTAGATTTTAGAGATGAAGCGTATACACTAGAACAGGTATATGGAACAGGTTCGTATCGAATATTTTCGTTCTTCAAAAAGTTTTTAGGGCAAAAGTAGTTGAAATCGGACAAAATCGGCCAATTTGGGGTTAAGGTGGTTTGGGACATAGCGGGCCAAGACCTATTGCTGCGATACAAAAATTTCGGTTTTGTAGGGGAGTAAGGGGTTTTTTGGCCACAGTTTGGCAAAAACTGCCTTTAGGACGTTTTCGATGATTGGAAGTGGTCGGGGAGTACAATAGTGATATTTCAAGGGCAAAAAAAATTTTGGATAGGGGAAATTGGGCAAAAACGTTCATTTTTCCAAAATATTTTTTTTTTGACTAGCATGAATTTGGGGACCTTTTTGAGTTGTTTCGGGCGAAATTTCCATACAAGTCTGGGAAAAAGCGGACTAGTTTCGAAGATACGGCAAAATGAAATCTGACGGGAAACCGTGCGAAAAAATTTTGGTAGCAAAATAACGGCAAAATTACAACAAAAACAGAGGCAAATGGAATAAGTAGAGCTTAAATTAAAGTTTGATGCTATTACCAGGTGGAACTCTACGTAATCTATGCTTGTGCGCATTCAAGAAGTAAAAGAGCCACTATTAGCCACCTTAGGTGTCCTGAACTAAAATCTACCAACTCCTTCTTCTGATGAATGGAATATTATGAAAACAGCCCCTGATATATTGAGCATCTTCAATGAGGCTACTCTAGAAATAAGCAGTGAGAAAACAGTATCGATTTCTAAAATATATATTATTATATCAACGATTATCAGCTACATTTCAAAACTCTGTCTGAACGAAAATAAAACTGCTGATGTACGCAGTTTTTTAAATGTGATCCAAAGAGAACTTTCAAACAGATTTAAATTATATAAAGAAAATATGTTTTGCCTAGAGAGCGTTCTTTTAGATCCACGATTTAAAAGACTAGCATTTCAAAATGAATCCACGTACAAACTTGCTTGTATACATCTAGTTTCGGTACCCACAGCACAAGGAACGCAAAATTCGCTATGGCGAAAATTTGATGACAAAGTCAACAGTGTAAGAACCCAGCAAAGCTATGTAGCTGCAGTCATTAACGAAATGGATAAGTATTTACAACATGTAAATATACCCAGAACTGCTGACCCTCTCAATTGGTGGAAGGAAAAGAAAGATTTACATCCCAGAATCTGGAGATAGTGAATCAACGATTGAGTAGAGTGGCCACTTATATGGAAAGATTTTCAGATATGATTTTATGGTTTATTTTTAAATTTATATTATATGCTATATTATATTTTTAAAGTAATGTTATGTTATATTAGATTTAAGCTTATTATTATTAATAAAACAACAAAAAATAGCAATTTACTTTATACTTTTGCAACCATAAAAAAGTTGCTTGAAGTGGCTCTTTTGAGTGGCTCTTAAAGAGCGACTCTTTAAAGTGAGTGAGTTTTACGGAGCCGGCTCACTTCAAAGAGCCATTTTGCCCATCACTACCCCTGATTAACTACATATTCAGAGCTAGGTGTACTCAAAGCTCTGTGCGGGGTTAATCGCCCGAACCTGAATTCGAACTAGGGACCCCACATACAGCAATCTAGTGCTCTACCTAACCACTAGGCAACTCAATAAAACATCAAAATACCGACGAAATAAGCAGCTTTTATAAAGTTGAATTTTAAACGTTATGTTTATCGTCCTGAAAGATGTTGTTTTGTCGAAATAACTATTTTTGAATTTAAATTTAATCTTAAATTTGCTCAAAATTTCTTTATTTTCTAGACTTATGACTCGTTTATTTCTAATGCTGTCAATCAACTGACATTCCGCACCTCTAAGCGGAGCGAGGTGCGTGACGTTATCTTATTTGGTGAGCTATACACGTAATTCTGCATCCATCCAGTAGTATTTGTTCTCTAATGACTGGCACATTTCCTTTTTAGGCGACCGTAGCTCAACTGATCAAGTGACTTTTATTCATAGGGAAAAAAACGGGCTGGCCAAAGCTCCAAAACCTTTTTCGATCTTCTCTGGAACTTTCTCCGAGCAGTATCGATTGTTGCCAGGATCTACATCAAGTGGTAAGAACAGAGTGATATACACTCTCAAATTTGCACCTAGGGCAACATGTAATAGACCCAAATCCAAAAGGAATTCAAAGCCCACCTGGGAGGACTGAGGATATCACAACTCTATGATAAAAAGTCCAACAAATAGTTTAACCATGCAAAAATATCTAACGGCCGGTCATTTTAAATCTAAATTGATGGCCTTTAAGTATGCCGCACGCAAGGTGAAAATATCCTCATGGATATCATTCTGTGGCAACGTAGAGGATACCAGTGAGTTCAATCGCCTCCAAAAGGTCTCAAGCTCAGTACCAAAGGCTACACTAGATGAACTAGAGTTCTGATGCTATCTGGACACGTTTCAACACTTTATCTTTAACTAATCATAGTCCCTCAAAATACGCGATTCGCTGCCTCTTGAAACAACGAACTCTCTATTGAGGTGGGCCATAAACTTCCACGACTTATTCAAATGCCGGGCTCCAGATGGTGTTCTCCTGGCTGAAATTCAGTAGTCTATCAAAGTAACGCTACTTATAATGTGTGCTTGCACCTCCCAAATGTTTCCATCAGCTATTGGTGAACAAGAATTACATTCACTCTTAAAGCAGAAAAAATCACCCACGATAAATCTAATGATTACTGCCTTATTTCTCTGAGCTTGGTCTTGCCAAAGATGCTTGAAAGAATCATTGGCTATGACATCAATAAGTCAATTGATCCTACGTTAATCTCGCAGTCACAGCATGTTTACAACAAAAGTCAAGTATGTTCAAAAACTGTTCTTAGCGCCCTCAATTGAAAAACCTTTAAACTTATTACCTTCCTAGATATTGAGAGAGCTTTCAAAAACATAAAGTCTGATGCGATTGTGAATTACTTGGTTAAGCGGCTTATAGCTTTTAACGAACAGCTCTTGAAGAACAGAGTGGCATCCCCTTCTTTAGGAAATCCTCACTTGTCAACACGGGCGCACCTTAAGATGGTGTCACGGGAATTACTCTTCAGAGGAGGCTAGATCTTGCTGACTTATGCATAAGAAATAGCCATAGCAACGTCAGGAAAGTATATATCTATATTTTCCAAGAGGATAAATTTCTTTCTTGGTATACTTTCACGTTGGAGACGGATATGCGGCTTGAGCACACCACAGATGAGAACACCATTTACCAGACCCAGAGTGTCAAACAAGTAGGGCTGATATTCGACTCAAAGCTTCTATGAAACGAAAATGCACTAGAAAAAGTACAAAGGGTTTTTCGTGACAACTGTAAATGTCACTGTCATACTCAGTAAGGTCTGAAAAATTGTCATGGACAGATACGGTGTAAATCTGTCCATGACAGATTTGCAGCGTCTACAAATCCTGGAAATTTATTTCCGAAATCAGGGTTTAGTTGTACAAACTCAAAGATCACTTCGTGAGTTGGATCACATTATCGTCCATCAGTACGTTCTATTCACCATGTGGATAGAGAATAGTGCGTTCCGAAGAGAATATCGCAGCCGTGGAAGCCAGTGTTGCTGACAGCCCAGATTTGTCAATATGCAGGCTTCCGCAAGAAGTTGGTATTTGTCCGTCTACTTTGACCAAAATCTTGCGCAACGACCTTGGTCTAAATGGTTAAAAGAGCCAATTTGATTAAGAGCTAAAACCGTATGACCATCGGATGTGTCGCTATTTTGGAGCAAGGGCCAAAAAATACTGGAAGTTGTCCATCTGTTTTATGGGAAAATTTTGTTCAGCGACGAAGCACATTTCTGACTCGACGGCATGTAAACAAAAAAAATCGCTGCATCTAGAGCGAGGAAAATCCCCGTCAACGCATAGAGACACCATTGCATTTACAAACACGGCAAGCGCGATACTGTCAATAGCGACCAGTTAAGAGCGATGATAAAACAGTTTTTGTCCACAAACTTCCGCCGTATGGATGTAGAAGAGATATGGCTTCAACAAGATGGCGCTACGTGCCAAACAGTAACCGTAATCATCGACTTATTGAAGACGAATTTCGACAATCGCATTACCTTCAGAAATGGATCCATCAATTGGCCACTGAAATCGTGTGATTTGACTTCGTTGGATTACTTGTTAGTGAGATCGTTGGTCTGGACGGACAAACCAGTGAAGATCGACGCTTCAGAAGTCATCATAACTTTCGTCATTGACGATATACCACCCGTTTCTTCCGAAAATGGGCGAAAATCGGATCTCTAACATTGATGTCTTGAGAGGCAGTAACAGCGATCAATTTTACGAGTTTATCTGATAAAAATAAATGTTAAGAGCCAAGTTTTGTAATAAAGAGAAAAATAAGGCAATCCGACTGATATTTTTTGTTTTATTTAAATTTCAAATCAGAGCCCTCTAAAAACACCCTTTATATGGGGTAGCATTTTGCTAGCAGGCTGCTCTTAGGGCTACCTACAAACTGGCAACTAAACAATTACAAAAATTGGCAGCATTTTGGTGACAGTAACCTTTTGCAGTACCCCTATAAAGACACTGTTTATGATGCTTCATTGGTTCCCTATCAATTTACTAATCCTACGGTAACACAATCTTGCTGCTATGAGAGTTCATTGCATTTTGGCATGCTAGAAGTTTTACCAGCAGACGTGGACTATGCAGCTCCGGTCATCTAGACTGGAATGGAATGTTGGTGTCACTCTCAAAATCAGGTTCATTCATGTGTATACCTATGTCTTAAAATTGAACAATAAAGTAGGCAGTAATATATACTTGGATGATCTAAATCTTAGGCTTTCTCTTCCTCACAGTCTATTGTAGTGTTTTTGAAGCAGAGACGGTTGTTTTTCAAGCAATCCACTGGTCAATCACAAGCCTATTTTTCAAGCAATCCACTGGTCAATCACACCCCTTTTCAAAAGCCCAATGAGCTTTGGATTAACTGTGATAAGTGCCACCATTACTTTTGGTGTCTACGTCGAACCCATGATCATCGGCCGGGACACAAGGGTGGCGGTTTCGAGCGGCCTCGTACGATTATCTACAATGTTCGAACTCCTATCCTGGTCTAAATTCGTTCAATGAAAATTAAAAAAAATTGCCACTTTACCTCTCCTTCTGTCAATTCACCACGTCCGTCAGCTTACCTTGTCTAAGTCAAAAGAGGCATGTCGTAGCCGAGTCAATTTACTCGAAGTCTCGCCAGTATCATCGCTTTCCGTTCCCAGCAGAATTTTGCTTCTCGCGTCTGTTGCATGCACTCATGCATTTTTCAACAACTGACCGTTGCATCAGATTATTGCTCCTTCATCGTACGGGTCTACTGTAGTGCCAATGCTTTTTTCTGAGCGTTTCGCTTCCACGTGGCCCGATTCTTGGCGTTTTGATGACAGCTAATGTCAGTTGAAATATTTGACAACTGATACTTTGACGGTGGTCTGGTTCGAAACATACTATTTCTTGCGCCGTCCTTCTGTTTCGCTTGATAAGCCCGGTAGAGTTTTAAGTTTTGCTTTTGATGAGCCCGACTTTTCGACTGTGGGTGCAGTAATCCTGGGTAGAACTGTCGAATTCAGCGCCTACTCAAACACCTCAAATTTGTAAAGAGAAAGGTCAACGTTTCCAAATTTCTGGTTACATCAATCTTATAGGATTATTTGAATAATCTGAGCTACGTTACTTTACAAACTAGTTTGCTTCTCTATCATCTTCATAACTGTTAAAAAATGGTTTAATAGAGACTCTAGTTTGAAGCAGGTACACGGAGAGAAATTTCGGCAATGATTTTTACTAGAGTGGATAATAAAATTTACGATTTCGAAAATTCCATATGAAAATATGAATGTTATTACAAATTAGATGAAAATTTACTATTTTCCTGCAAATAATAGTCAATTCCATTACATACTACAACTCACACATCTTCATTGCGCTGTAGTAAAGACATTCATGTATACATAATTCACAACAAAGTAGTAAAATTTGTAGTGCAATTGATTACAAAGGTAATGGGGTAAAAAATTACTACTAATGCAATATAATTAATTGCAAATTTTGTATAATTTCATGAAACTTTTCTCTCCGTGTAAATCTTAAGAACTGGCGACCCTGATTGGGTTTAACGGCTTGTTCACCTCCGGGTCAGGATGATTCTTGATCGGGATATCGAACGCAATGTCGTGGGTTGATGGCATGCAACCGAATCATCGGCAGGGTCATCGCGCATTCCACATAAGCTCAATACACTAACTCTTACTTTACAATATTCTTTAAAAAAAAAACTCTATACATACACCTCTATACAGCCTCCTTCCGAATCGTAACACAAGCCCCTCCCGTTGAATGATGCCCGCGAATGGGCTAAATTCGTCCACGACAGCCAAATTTACGAACATACGCCTTTTTCCAAATGTTGTTTTTATTGCAAAAAAAATTACTGCTTGTATACAATAACAACTATAAAAAAAAATTCAAACATCACGTCCATGACATAATCCCAGAGTCTTCTAACTCGAAAGTCATGATCCTCTGAGGTGGAGTTTACATATTCTATACTCTAGGCGTGTTATAGGATCAAATGAACGGTTGTATTAGTGAAAATGGGCTTTAGATGAGACCAGACATTGTTTTATCTGCAGATGATCAAAAAACTCTCGTTGACCGAAATTGGTTTCACTCGAAAGCATGGTGACCTTTTTCTAAGAATTGAAGAAATAATTCAAAACAACAGTAGATCCTATCCTTTTAAAGATTGTCAGCTCGGGCGCAAGTTATACTGATTGTTAGTAAAATGTCACCTAATATTTAATGATTGTGCTTCGGGAACTAATAATGAGGCAAAGTGCGGCGTTACAGAAGAATATATCCGAAAATGCTTTCATCAATTGAAGAAATATTTTATATCGAACATTGCCAATAATTTACTCGAGAAACCAAGTCAAAGACTAGGTCGAGCATACATCCTAAATGTGAGAAAGTGATTGATCAAGGAGCTGGAACAATTTGGATACATGAAAGAAAGCATGGGAAGGTTCTCTTCGTTCTTATTACTCCTAAAGTCAAACTAGCGCCACTGGTCGGGTCTTCTTGCAAAACCTCTGCAAGAAAAATAGTTTAGAGTATGCGTCTGCTTAGTTTTTTTATGCTTTTTTGAATATATACGTTATATTCAAAAAACAACATACGAGCGGATAATAAATTATTTAGTGATATTGTCATCATCGGCACTACAATCAAGTCCGATGTTGGCCTCCCTTAACAAGTTTTTTCAATGATCCCGATCGCGATCTGATATCATCCAATTAGGCACCATTAAGCTCCATCTTGGTCAATGCCATCTTTACAGCAAAAACGAGGTTTCTCCTTCTGTCGTTGGCCATAAAATCTGCCGCAAAGAGTTTCCCGAGCAGCATGCGTTACTTCGTGAAACGTAGGCCCTCCACTTTTAATCAGCTCAGCTGGTATACCGTCGATTCAGCCGACTTCTGCTAAATCGTACCTCTTCTATGGTTGGGGGTGGCAGCATAAGGTCATCTTTTTGGATTGGTGCTGAGAATCATCATGGTGAGATTGATGGTCATCTTTTTGGAGTGGTGGTGAAATCTTCGGTAAGCTCACTGCTAAGCAATTCATTAGAGTACACTTCCAACGCTCCAGAGCACCTTCAGCTTGCTCTCTTTATCCTTACACTTGCACAATGTGTCATATTTCAGGATATTAAGTAGACCTTCCACGTTTGGTAGTTTTTATGTTCCACAGATCAGATCTTTTTCCAAGGTTGCTGTTTGCCATCTGTGAAGTATTTTCACTGTCCTTCCGACTTCTGTATATTTCTCCTCAGGTGCCCGTGGGTCTATGCAATTCCTGCATTTTTCAGTAAGCAAAATTTTTGCTTTCAGTCGCTAGTTTGCATTCGGGGCATTCACGTGAAGCGGACGGCGAAAAATAGTCGAGGCTCTGAATTTCGTTCATATTGTGCATAATGGTACTTCGAGAGGATATAAAAGTGGATACACAATATTTTTTTCTATGAGGTTTAGTTGCCGAGTTATGAGCTTCTAAATAATTGACGAAATTGATGAAAGGTTTTTTTGCAAGCCGATTCTGAGATTCGAAAAAAATCCAAAAAACATTAAACATACTGTTTGGTATAGAAAATTAACTGTTCTTTTTAATTTTGAAATTAGATTTGAAAAATAATTTTTTTTTCTGTGTCAAACCAGAAGTAATGCAGGAATCCCTGTGGCAGTGGTGCCATATTGAAAAATCACTGAGCAAAAACTGCTTTTTGGCCTATAACTTCAGATTGAACCATCACATTTTTTAACAAATTCACACAATATTTGGACCTTATTTTAGACCACATTTGGTTGAAAAATTAGAATAGAGATGTCAGCTATGGTTATTTTTTTCTCCTAAATTTTATAAATTTACTCAGCAAAATAAAGCATTTTCCCCTATTACTTCCGATCCAGTCATGAAATCAAAACGAAGTTCTTGCAGTAAATAGACCTTATTGTAATGCAAATGTTGTAGGAATTACGTAAAAAAATCATGAAAAGGCTTCCAGCTACGACCATTTTTGTAATTATTTTCTATTTCTTAACCAAGCGATTATATCATTAGACTTGCAAATGGGAATGATCCTGCAATGACAGTTAACAACAAATATTAACGTTTCGAAAATCTAAAAAGTTTTAAGGGTGGTAAGCCTAAAATTCTTTTCGTCCCTATAACTTCCAGCGCAGTCATGCAATCTAAACTAAATTCACAGGGTGGGTTTAGCTTAACGTGAAACAGACTTGGTAATTTTTGCTATGCTGCTAACTTTTTCGGAAATATTTCACCAACAGATGCTTCCATTACCTACTCATATGCCAAGCATTTGCAATAAAAATAAGGAACCAATTTTTAACTTTCCGAGTTTTGAAAACTTTTCGGATGGCAAACGAAAACAACGTTTAATCGCTCAAACTTTCGATGAAATCCTGGGATGAAAACGAAATTCAAAGGATAGGTTGATTTTAGTATGAGCTTGCTACTTATTGCTGCTTCGTTGGAAAAGTGCTGCCAGCACTGAACATTTTCATCATTTATGTTATGGTTGGGTTTTGTTGCTTTGGACAAGGATTGGTTGATATGATACTACAAAAAAAAGTGTGTAACGTCTTTCCACATTTTTTGTCACTCAAAGACCATTTCTTCGATAACCAGTTTTCTAGCGGTTCTGATGCGCTAGACTTTGTTTTTGTTAATTATAATAAGGTGGGCTTGAAAATATTTTTTTTTATTTCATCACTTTCACAAGGTTAAAGGTAGTATAAAATATGATCCTTCGCAAAAAATCAATAAACTATTATTAGTTATTGCATAATATTAAAGGTGAAATGAACACACTTCTAATACAATTTAATAGCTGTAGTAAACGTAAGTTCTTTCATTGAAAAGCTATTCCACATTATTCATTCAATATGTATCTGC
Source organism: Nemotelus pantherinus (assembly GCA_963978885.1). Lineage (NCBI taxonomy): Eukaryota > Metazoa > Arthropoda > Insecta > Diptera > Stratiomyidae > Nemotelus > Nemotelus pantherinus. The sequence goes on along the minus strand of OZ022265.1, from coordinate 80,349,126 downwards.
AGATAAGTCAGAGAACGAATAATAGGATATCAAACAAATTAGCTATCCCTTATTTCGTGTGCATGTAATAATCTCACATGCAGTAGATAGTCCTAGTACTTCCCACAAAATTGGTGTATGGTCATTTAGTTTTTCATATTTTTATATTCAAGACATATTACCACAGAACAAATTAAAAAAATCTCTGGTTTGCTACGTTCAATGCTTTTTTTTCACTGAATTATATTAAATTTTGTTTCATTTAGTGATTTTACATCTTTTTTTGTTGTCACTATTCTTTACCACTTTGTATGATTTTAAACTATGATATTAAGCTATGGTTTTATTTCGATCGATTTCGGTGGAATATACCATAGATGTTTTACCTATTGAACGAGATCGGTTTTCAGCCTTTCAGTTCTAAGTGCAATTATTAATATCTCATGTTTATTCAAAATTACAATTTCATACTAACACAAGGTGAACATTATCTTGCTTGACAAAACAAATCGTAAACAACATTTTATGACGATTATTTCTGATATAATTATTTAGCTTAGCGAACATTTGCACCTTTAAATCCGGAATTTTTAATGAAAGTCATTCAAAAAGCATCAACCCCCACTTTTATTTTCGCAAAACATAAATCCGTTGCCATTAAAATTTTTGTGTATATGTGTATTTAATTTACTACGGGAATGCACGGAACAGATGAAAATTATTCTCAAGCAAGATTCTGATAAGTTTCTCACTAAGAAGTTTGTGTTTCCATGCATTTAAGCGAAAATGAACTGGGTGTAAGATATCTTGCAAACACGTTTCACTCTCACAAACGTTTTCATTGTTTATCAATCATAACACGATCGTTGAATTTATTAGTGGGCGACTTCATTTCAATAATCAAACCACACTAATTCACTTTTTCTCTTAGTATCACATTTTGTGCAAAACAATTCTCTTGCAACAAGGTAGATCTTACAGAATCGAGATGCATGCGTCACAAAGCAGAAATCGGAATATCGGAGCCAAATAAATGTGATCCGGCATCTTTGTTTTTCTGGCTCGACAAAAAGTTAAGTGTTAAGTCAATGCAAGTCATGCAAAATATACTAAAACGTAAAAAAAATATGTAATAGGCACCTGTACGGAATAACAAAGTCCAATGCTGAAGCACTCAACTCATGCATATTGCATGAATAGAAGTCAACAACAACATCCTAGTCTACTCAAACAGATCAACAATTTTATTTCTTGACATTGTGAGGAATGACCATTAGATCAGGTTCGGGTTAATTATGCAAAACTAATTTTGGTTTTTCCTATTTTGCTCGCAATATTCAGTTACAGACAGATATGTCAGTGAAAAATACTTCAAAATATTTCTGGACACACCATTCATCACACCGTAACGAACACATTTCAACCAATCACTGAACAAAGTGTAATTGTAAACAATGAAAACAAAGAAAATTGTAAAGATCAACATACTTTTCCGTAGCACCCGACTCCGAACTTTTAGCGCCTCGCTAACCAAATCCAATACGCTAATAGAAAATCTATGTACTTAGATACACAGGGCACTTCACTTCACTTGGAACTCACTTTTCACCTGTTCTCCGTTACAAAGTAGCACCTGTAACACCATCTACTTTTCCGCGATCACGACGAGCCTTTTACACAATGGCGACAAGGACGAATAGTGTCCCTGAGGATCGATAGAATGCAGCCGACACAGCAGAATTACAAAATAAATTATTCATAGGATTTCATTGATCACACTAGCACAATAGCTGCTCAACTCACTGAATTTCGAAAATCACCGAGGAAAAAATCTAGTAACTAGTAACTGAGCGATTGCGCAGAATCGTGATAAGCGCCGTTTAATACGATTCTAGATTCGAAAGTGTTGTTTTGAGTATTGCACACGCGTCACTCCGACGGACACTGAGCGTGGCGTATTCCGATTCTGACTGCCAACTTAACTCGCCTGGCTTCACGATGCAACAATGCGATGGACCTCAAAACGCTTTCGTTTTCAACAGTCTGTACGCGCTTGATTGCTAAGAAATGTGAAGGAAATTCAAATGAAATCAGAAATAGCAGGCAATGTGTCCCCCAATTTGTACGGAAGGCGAAAATAGAATTACGATCGACAACCCGTAAAAGCGGGCCAATACCGTTCGACTTTATCAGGACAGCTCTGGCAGCCAGCGACACAAAGTTCTATTTCACTCACCGCAAAGCCTACCAACCGAAGCTCTACTTAGGGAAACCGAAACGATGATAAGATTACTGATAGCATTAAATGATAACACCTATAAATTTTGAACGACGGCGCACTCGTTTGATACATGATAACCCACAAGTTGATGAAGTATCGAGTGAAGTGAGATCAGCAATATGCTTTTGCAATTATCGCACTTTGCAGATTCCACGTGCTCGTCAAATTTCGCATGATTCATATTCGAAACTGCATATGTATTTCGAGAAGATTTAGCTCTAATAAGGCTGTCATATAGTAGTTAGGCATAAGTTGGATCTAACTCGTAGTGTAAGGTAGTTTTAAGCAGACATTGGCAAGAGAACCGCTGCCACTGAACAGGCTGGGTATGACTATTAGTGTGTAAAAATTGTAAAAGAAAAATAATAAAATGAAAAAAAACTCTAGTGCAACGGAACCGCTAGAAACTCTAATGTTCGATGAACAGTAGAGGAACCCTACACATGTTGAGCGTATATTTTACCGCACATATTTTCAAAATTTGGGAAAGTCAAACACTTGATGCTTATATTTATTATCGATTGCTTATCTTACAAAACTTTAAAAACAGCATCTTCTGCAACACAAATGAAGAAAACACTCAGTGCTTGTAACACTTTACCAGCATTGCAACTAAAAGTCTATGACAACTGCTTCTCGTGAAAATCAAGCTAGCCTATGAATCTCGTTTTCGTCCGATGACGTTATTGAAAGTTACAGGGCAAGAACGGTGTTTGGGGCTGCCATTCGAAAAATTTCAAGAACTTAGAAAACTTAAACATTGGCTACTTATTTTCATTGTAAATGTTCAAGATATGAATACCTAATGTAAGCATTTATTAATCAAAACCGCATCAAAACCAAAAATATATCAACATCTGCCTCACGTTGAAATCAACCAAACCTGCGAATTTCGTTTCAATCCGATGGCTGCTATGGAAGTTATAGGGTACAAAGAAATTTAGGGCTACAACTCTCAAAATTGTTTAAATATTCACTACGATTTGAAAACTTCATAATAAAATTACTTACTAAAGATATAGCAAAAAATACAAAAACAATTATAGCTGGCAACCCTATCATCGTTTTTCAATCAAATTCCTATGAATATTGCCTACAAATGGATTTCGTTTCGATTTCATGAGTCCACTGGAAGTTATAGTGCAAAAAGCTTTATTTTCCTGAGCGAATTTTCAAAACTTAACACACCAAAATACCATAGCTTTCAACTCTAGCCTAATTTTCCAACCAAATTTTTACCAAACGTAGCTTAGAGTAAGGTTCACTTACTGTGCGAATTTCATTACAATTCGCTGACTGAATCAGAATTCATAGGGCGCAAAGCAGTTTTTTTTCTTAGTGAATTTTCAAAATGGCTCCACTGCCACAGATTGTCCTATCAGTCTTCTATCAGACTTGGTCCTACTTAAGGTTAGTACGCTGGCGAGCCTGAATTCCGGACACTCGGTTGTGCTATTTATTTCTATACGGAAAAATTTTCGTGTAGAGAAGTGTAGAATATTACAAAGTGACAGTTAATTGCTCTCAACTTTGGCGGCATGGGATTTAGAAATTAGCTTTCTTTGAAAATAACCTTTACAATCTACCAACTGTATGTGAAATACTATGTTACTATTCCATCAATGCTTCTTTCAGCTCTTCAATTTTAAATTCATTCAGGTTTGCTGCCTCATCATACTGCTATATTATGAACCAAACCAAAGTTTATGAAAGAAACCAAGTTCTAGTAGCAAATTTTAAAAACTACTTTCACTTTAAATTCAATTAGACTGAATGAAAATAGGCGTAGTTTTTCGAAGTGAAACAATTGTGTAATCTATTTAATAATTGTTTATTTGATATATATTTCCTTGACACGAATACATAATTTCCATCCATGCATTTCATATCGCGTACACATGCGGTGTTGAAAACTTTAGGTCTGTTCGCGTACCTGAAACTATTATAATATATTCAAATAGATGCGCATAATTGCTTCAAGCCAAATTTTGCAGCAAAAAGAAGCCAGCTGCCAAATTATGTTACTGCTGCAGTTTGCTGAAGTACGCGAACAGATCTTTTATAACGTCGCACTAATTCAATTAACCAACCAGCTAATTAAAGTGCTTCCTAGCAAACGTATCTGCCAAAAAAACCCAATGTGCTGGAAAATCATTGCTTCAAGTTCTGCTCGAACTATCCTACGCATAAAATTAGAAGACAGAAAGTTCCGACGTATAATAAATTTCAAATTTTCAAACAAAATTCAAATTTGACGCGCGGTCAAAATGGCCAAAATGATTGCTTTCCGTGACCAAATAAATAGCAGACCATTTAATTCAGGCACCTCATGCCTGAAAAAACTCTCCACTTGTGCTGCAGAGCCACCTACGAGCGAAGAGCAACACTGAAATTCTGACACTTGTCAGGCAACGTTTCAGGACGGGCAGCGTACCGATTTTCTCAAGTGACCTGAAAAAAAATTCAGGTCCGGAATTCCGTCACTCTTTTCCCATGCATTTTAAAGGGGGACAGAAATTCAGGCTCGGCAGCGTACTAACCTTTAAAACCAACACATTCTATGAATTTTAGTTATATGTGATCATCGGCTCGTGAGTTCTCTTGAACAGAAATTTCTAATGCTAAAAAATATACTTAGGTGAATCGGGGATGGTTACCGTTCTTGCCCGATGTAGAATGTCAAAAGTTTTACCTTGGCTACGCTACTATATATGAGTTGCTTTTTTATAATATATATACTTTTTCAGGGGAGTCAATGAATTGAAATTTTTCACTTTCAGTGCTTGCTGTAGCTTTTGGGGTGCCAACATATTCAGAAAAGAATACACAAATTTACAACTTAACAATATCAATATATCCTCTAAGTTTCAGAATGATTTGATAACTCTGTCAAAGGTTATCGCAATTCAAAAGTTTACAATTTTTTTCAATCTCTTTTTAGGCATCTACCGCACAAATAGGACTAAAAAAATATCCAAAATTTAACCATATTCACATTGAAAGCCCGTTTCAAATTCAAATTGCGGACTTCAATTTTTTTGAAAATTATTTGCCTATAGAATTATAGAGACATTTATAATATCACTAAAATTGTCGCCGGCACCAAAGGGTTAAAGATAATTAGCATTTCGTGAGACCTGGACCTATTCTGCATATAGACAAACGTATCCTGAAAGCTCAATCGGATAGCGCGTTTCCGAGAAATAGTCACTGATTTTTTTTTCATTATATATATATATATATATATATATATATATATATATATATATGTATATATATATATACTAGCTGACCCAGCGAACTTCGTACCGCCTCGCCTAAATTCAGTTTTTTGTTAAGATAAAAATGAATTGAATTCAATCCATGTAATTTAATTACTTTGAAATGAATGTGATTCTCGTAGCAGCAAGGCATTTGCTTTATTGAAGCGAATCGAAGTGATTCGCGCTGCTCTCTACCGCACTAAGCTTAAACGTATTATCTACATTTGAGAATTTTCGAGACACTCAATGATTTCTGTTTTTCTAAATGTTGCAGACACCTTCAAACGGAATAAAAGTTGAAACACGGATACAAATACATTTACTTAAGATACATCTGAAATAAAAGCTTTCACGTTAAAAGTTTATGTGAAAGATAAGTTTTAAGCAGATAGACTTTTTTATAGGAACATGCTACGAAATAATGTATTAAAAAATTTATATTAATAGCAGTGTACAAAATTTCGAAACGAAAGTGCTCTATCATCCGCATATAAATTAAAGTTATTATTGGATTATGATAGTGGAAAGTCGCCTGACGAACTGTGCGCGGAGTTTAATTTACCAAAGTCAACTCTTTATAGAATTATTGAAAGTAACGAACGGAAAAGGAAAACTAAATCGATTACGATTAGCAGAGTATCTTGAACTTGAAAAAGTGTGTCGACATGGATAAAACAGGTACGGAATAAAAACATTCCAATAAGCGGCCCAATGATTAAGGAGAAAGCTCGAGAATTTGTGAGTAAGTTGCGTATTGATTTTTTCTGGCAGTAATGGATGATTGTAGGGCTTTAAGAGAAGGAACGATGTTTTTAAAAATTTTTGTGGAGCGATCAATACCGTGGACAACAAAAAAATCAGTGGATTAAAAACCTTCCAGCTTTATTACATGCTTTTTCACCCGATATCGTCTTCAATGCTGATGTAGCGGGCTTATTCTTCAAGTGTCTTCCGGATAAAACTTTTACATTCAAAGGTTAGCAAAGATAAGCAAAGATAAAATCACTGTGGATGCAAATATGCCTGGAAACGAAAAACTGCCACTTCTCTTAATTGGGAAATCAAAAAATCCAAGATGCTTCAAAGGTATCAGAGCTTTGCCTGTTAGTTATCAAAACAATAAAAAGGCCTATCTGACATTTGATTTATCTTCGGATTGGTTGAAAAAGGTGAAGGCCCAAAAAGGAAAACTTATTTTGTTTATTGATACTGTGTACTAATATGCCCGAATTAGACTACGTTAAATTATTGTATTTGTCTGCCGTGGTATTGGTGTTATTGGATGGATTAAGGTGGATTATGGATTAAGGTGTTATCTACATCTTTAAAGTTTACTACAGAAAAGAAGTCGTACAATAGCTACGTTTGAGAGTTAGAGAGTGTAGTAGGTATCCTGCATGCATAATAAAACGATCCTGAGTAGCACGCGAGTTTTTTTCTATCAGACAGTTGTCATTTCAAAATTTGAACTGTCATATAACCAAGGCTGTTTTCAAATGTATGACTATTTATCCTGGTTGCCAGGGTGACATGTAAATTTTTGAAAATTACAACTATTCCAGTTGACATGACTTTTCGAAATACGTTCCACAGAGAGCACGAGTACGAACTCCACTGAATTCACAAGTTACATGGATAGAAAAATGTTTAGGGTTGCCATCCGAACAATTTCCTGATCTTTTCTTTCCTGATTTAAACATTGGTTACTTATTTTCATAGAAGATGTTTATCATATTAATGGTGCGCCTGTTGGTACGGATATAACAATAATGATTGCTGCTGGCAACCCTTTGCTAGTACCGAAGCCAAAAGTATTTTTTTTTATAATATAATTTATTTATAACGTCGCTTGTATAATATAATTTAATTATAATATCGCTTATTTATTTATTTATTTATTTATTCAAATCCATTTTTACAGGCTGCTGCCCAATTATAAAAATAGAAATATTAGACACACCGAAAAAGATATTAAAAAAGAAAAAAGAAAAATTAACAAATAATTGAAAATATTAAATAAACACATATTTGAAATTACAAAAAATTAATGCCAATATGCAAGTTAATATGAAAAGAAAGTGCGAAAAAGTAAAAAAATTTAAAAGAATTTAAAAGAAAATCAAACATTATAAGGAACTTTAAGAATTAAGTCTTTAATTTGTGATTTAAATTGTGCGAACGTTAGCGGAAAAGGACCAAGCTGAAGATCGTTGTGCTTCCTGGGAATACGCACTAGCGGCGAGTTAAAATAAACATCAGATCGCGCGAAGGGAAGAGAGAACATTAGTTGAAATCTATCCGATCGATTGACGTTCCGCATACACAGCATACGACCAAGATCGGAGAGCATAGGGCAATGGAGTAGCTTGAAAAGCAAGCACTCGTCAAGAAACACTCGTCGGGAATCTAGGGAAGGAATTTGGAATAAGGATAGACGATCACTATACTCACAGTAAGGGATATTGAATTTAAACAACAGGGAGCGAGTAAACCTACGCTGAACGTATTCCACTGCCTCGTTAAGATATTTATGACGGGGAGACCACACTTGACAACAATATTCTAGAATGCTACGAACAAGTGAAAAAAACAGATGGAAAGAGGTAGCGATGCTAGTAAACGAAGAAGAGCATCTAAGAATGAAACCGGACAGACGAGAAGCCTTGGTGGTTATATAGGCAATGTGCAGGTCAAATTTGAGCTTTGGATCAAAGTGCACACCAAGATCCTTAAAATTATCAACAGCCGTGATGGAAGATCCGTACAGTGTGTAGGAATATATTACGGGTGATGTTTTAAACGTATAGGACATTTGATGACATTTGGATATGTTCAAAGTAAGATAATTAGTAGCGCACTAGTCGCAAAGAGAACGGAGATCGTTTTGGAGTTGGAGGCAGTCGCTGATAGATTCGATTACTTTGAAAATCTTGAAGTCATCAGCAAACAAGAGGCAGGGAGAACGAACAAAAGAAAGGAGATCATTTATAAATTCTAGGAATAATAAAGGACCAAGAATAGAGCCCTGAGGCACACCGGAGAGTGGACAAAAAGGGGAAGAGGTGGAGGATTGCACAGATACAACACAAGAACGACCAGAAACATAGGATGAAAACCAATACAAAAGGGAACCTGACACCCCATAACTTCGAAGCTTGGCAAGAAGAATTCCGTGATCAACAGAATCAAAAGCTTTTGAGAAGTCGGTATACACCACATCCACTTGCTTCCGTTGGTCTAAGGCAGAAGCAACAAAGTTAGTAAAACATATAAGATTAGAGGTGGAGGATCTACCTTTAACAAAACCATGCTGTTCCGGAGCAAGGAAGGGATGGAGGAGAGGAAGCAGCCTGTTATAAATCACTCTTTCAAGAACTTTACCAAAACAAGGAAGGAGGGAAATTGGACGGTAGTTGGAAACACAGCTTGGGTCTCCAGACTTGTGGATGGGGGAAATATAAGCAGATTTCCAACTGTCAGGGAAGCAGCCGGAGGAGAGGCTGAGGTTAAATATAATAGATAAAGGAACACATAAAGATGATGATAGTGATTTGGCCAACAGATTAGGGATACCATCACAACCACAACCGACATTGACATCAAGACACTCGAGTAAGGATTCAATTTCAAGAGGATTGGTGTAAAAAGAAGATAGGGAATGTGAAGCAACACGGGGAATATCACAGGGCAAGTTATTATTATGTCGAGAAAAGAAGGAAGAAAAATATTTTGCGAAAAGGTCGCAAATTTCACGTGGATTAGATGCAGTATCGTTATCGAGGAACATGGAATCGGGGAAACGATGGGAACTTTTGAGGGAACGGACATACGACCAAAAGGGTTTTTGATGATTAGAACAGATAGAGGACTCAATGCTGGAAAAGTAATCTCGGATAGCTTGATTGACAGCCGTTTTGGCAGAAGATCGTAGCCTTGAAAATTCGAGGAAGTCATCATGAGAGCCTGTATGCTTAAATCTAGCTCGAGCGACATCCTTAGCTTTCAGGGCTGACGCCACATCACGACGAAACCAAGGAGCGTCATTGGGCTTGCGAGGACGTCTGGATGGAGTGAAACGGGAGATAAGGTTAGATAGGAAGTTGTGGAATTTTATGGCAAGCTCATTGACAGTGAGGCCGCGAGAAAAGGAGAACCAGTTAACCGAGTTCATTTCAGTCATCATACTAGAGAAGTCAGCTTTATGGAAGTTAAAGCGCATGGGACGAGAAGGAGCTCTAGATGTCTGAAGATCGATATGAAGTGCGATTGAGAGAGGAGGATGATGTAAGTCAGCTTGGACGTAGGGAAAGGATGCGGTATGAACACTGATATTATTGGAGGGAATATTAGATAGAACGAAGTCAAGTATTTTGTTATTTATATTGGGAACACAGTTTACTTGGGAGAGTGAACACAAAGATAAAAAGGATGAGGTTATTAAGGAAATATTGCTGGAAGAGATTATTGAAGAAAAGTTATGATTCCATACCAGGTTCGGTAAGTTAAAATCACCACATATTAAAGAAAAAGCAGAAGGAAAGCTAACGTTGAGGTAGGTTGAGAGCTCATCAAAAAATTTACTATAAACCGTAACTGAGGAATTACAAGGAACATATACTGAAAAAACAATGAGAATTTTTGTGGGAGCAAGGGTAGCACGCACAGCAATACATTCAACAGGAGGAGAAGGAGAGAAATCCATACAGAATGTTCCTTGAAGAGAACCGTGAACTGCAACCAATACACCCCCGCCATCGCTTTTACCTGATGTAGCTCGATCACGATCGCGACGGAAGACAGTATGAAACGGAAACAGCTCGTTATCATAAATATCTACTGTTAACCATGTTTCGGTTAAACAGATTATATGATCATACGAAAGAGTAGAGGAGAGATTCAGCGTGTTCAGCTTAGTCCTAAGTCCACGAACGTTCTGGTAGTATACATGAATTGGATTTATCTTATTAATTTCTAAAGTTCTGATTCCATTGGTTCTGATTCCAGTTAAGCACCCATTATCATCTGAAGTTGAGGTTCTTACGTTATGGAGACTTTTGGTTTTATTTGATGAAAATTTTTACGAGGTCTCCTGGTGAATTCCTTAAACAGTACTCCAGATGGCCAAAATCCTTTGTGAAGTAGAAGATCAGTGCCAGCAGTTACCGTTATTTTAAACGAGGAGATTTCCTGATTCTGCAGGTTATCAGGTGTCAGCTTTTTGCAGATTAGCAAAGGTGGTGAGTAGCCAAGTTTGGCAGTGGTGTAATCCATGATTGCTTCTGCTGAAGTATTGTATGCGAAACGCGATACAAATACATGCAAAGGTGGCGAAGCAACAACCAGGCGTGGTAGAGTACGAGCTGGCTGACAAGGCTGAGAAAGACCTGTTGAAGATCTCGGTTGACCTGCAGTCGGTGCATGATCCGATAACAAAGAGTCGGAAGATAATAATAATAATAATAATAATAATAATAGTCTTTATTTCATGTGCATAAACTTACAGCTATAATAAATTCAACAAAATTCTCTGAACTTTAATTACGTTTATACCTAACATCAAAAAATAGAAAATTTAAAGAAAGAAATAAAATAAAACAGAAATTCAACTAACTCGATATATTAAATTTTAAATGGTGCTGAAGAAGATGCAGATGAAATACAAAGCATTCAGTTGCTTTACGCAAGAGTCGAATGCCCGTTAATAAGATAGAAAAAAAACATGAATCGTCAATTTATGGTGGGGGACTCATAAATTAAACTAAGATATAAAGACCGTAGATAGAGAAAAATAGCAAAAAATAATATTGAAAACAAATGCAAAGGTTATGTTAAGGGATTCAACAGTTTTTCAACGCCCAAGTGATCAATTGAAAAGAGCCAAGATTTGATTTTTTTCGAAAACGTTGTCTTTCTGGACTCGCCTCTAATATTTGGTGGCAAAAGGTTAAATAGACGAGGAGCAACAATGCTGTAAAAGTGACTAAAGTGTGATTTATTGCAAATGGGAACTATCACTAAATTCCTAGTGTTAACCCGTAGATTAGCTGAATCATAAACTCTTGGTGTTTGATATCCTGAGTTCTCGAAGAAAATTCGTAGAACCTTAAAAAAATACAAATGCCTTAATGGAAGCGTACCTAGTGCTTGAAATAGATTAAAACTTGGCGTTCTGCGGTGAACCTTGAAAATAATTCGAACGGCATGTTTTTGTTTAACAATCAATGGTTCCAGTTTATTAAAATGTGTACCTCCCCAGCAGCTTAAACCATATTGTAGTTTAGACAAAAACAGACCGTTGTAAACTAGTTTTAGAACTGAAAAGGGGCAATATAGGCTTAGGTGATACAATTGTCTGACCAAATTGTTAAAATACGCTTTCAGATACACGGTGTGATCTCTCCAATTTAATTTGGTGTCAATTAACACTCCCAGATACTTAAAACTATCAACTCTTTCAATATCAAAGCAGTATGGAGAACAACTCGCATTTTGGTCAAAAGAATAAAAAACCTCATCTTCAGCTCTCACTGGTGAAAAAAGATATTTTAAGCAGGTTGGGGCGTGGAAAGTCAAATTCAAATCAACACAAACTGATCTCACTAGGTTAAATATCATATATTTTGTCTTGTCACTCAGCCTTAGTTTATGGACACTGAACCAATATCTTAAAATTTCTGTTGGAAATGTAAAAGCAACACAACACATTTATTTTGTAACTCTGGCAGCCACCAATTCTTCATATAACCAACTCACCATATTTCAGTATTCTCACCATAGTTGTAGCCATGTATCTGTATAATAGTTTGTCAGTCTACAATAAACTCTGTTCGAAGTCGGCTGCGTTTAATAGGTTATGGGCCCAGGCACCCAGACACAAGTACAAGTTTGTTGAGTTCTTTTTCTGACGCCGCGCGTAATTTCCTAAGTGCGAAGTGTTGAAGCGCAGGTGTGCGGGACAGTGGACTTAATTAAATTAAAAACACTGTGTGCTAAAGCTACTGATTAAAACGCTGTGTGCGTGTGATACCCCTTGTAACGCTGTGTGCGGGAACAAAGTACTAATACGTAATTGCAAATTAATGCCGCAATGTCAGTAGCAGCTTATCAAATTGAGAAGCTCAATGAGAGCAATTATGCCACATGGCATGTGCAGATGAAAAGCGCTTTAGTATGTGCAGATTTTTGGGCTATTGTGTGCGGCAAATATATAAAGCCCGAAGAAAATGCGCTGCATTGGGTGACGCAGAATGCAAGGAAAAAAAGAAATCGCAAAATAGGGGCAATCAACATGGATTTGCTGTGTTGAGTTCAGCAGCGACAGATAAAATTGATAATTGTGAATGGGTCTTAGACAGTGGAGCCTCAACTCACCTTTGTCACGAGTCAAGTTTATTTATTGAAATGAGAAAATGCAACGAAAAAGTATTTCTAGCTGGAGATAGCTATGTTATAGCGCAAGGCAAAGGGAAAGTTAAATTAAATTGTGAGCAAGAGATTACTCTCAACGACGTGTTGTACGCACCTGGCTTGAAAATGAATTTTATTTCAGTAGGCAAAGCGGTTAAACACAGCTATAAGGTGATATTTCATGAAAATTCAGCTGCGGTAGTAGACGCAAAAGGCAATGCATTGCTGAATGCAAAGCTGCAAGAGGACATTTTTGTTGTTGAATGCAAAAAGAATAAATGCTTCTACGTGAATAAAATGGATGACCAAGCAAATGTGTGGCATAGAAAATTTGGCCATGTTAATTTTGACACGCTGAAAAGAATGGCAAGTACACAGTGCGTTAGTGGTCTCAAAAATAATATTAATTGGCGTGAAATGAAAATACCATGTGAAGCGTGTGCTAAGGCCAAGATATGCACAAAACCATTCCCTAGTGTAGCAGAAAGTCGAGCAAGAAATGTGTTGGAAGTAATACATAGTGATGTTTGTGGACCGATGCCTGTAAAGTCATTAGGCGATGCTCGTTATTTTTTAACATTAATCGATGACGCATCTAGATACATTTCTGTTTACTTCTTGAAATGTAAGAGTGAAGTACTGCAAAAGTTCAAGATTTTCAAACAACTGGTCGAAAATCAAACTGGAAAGAAAATTCGCCAACTCAGAAGCGATAATGGCAGTGAGTATACTTGTAATGAATTCAAAATTTTTTTGCAAGAATGCGGCATAAGACATCAGTTATCTGCACCTTATACACCGCAGCAAAACGGAGTTGCTGAACGCGCAAACAGGACACTTGTTGAGATGGCAAGAAGTATGATGATAAATTCATCAGCAAAAGAAGAATTTTGGGCTGAAGCTGTAGCAACAGCTGCATATTTGAGAAATCGTGTGTTAACTCAAGCTTTGAAAGACAATAAAACGCCTTATGAAGTCTTTTATAGAAAAATTCCGTCAGTTAAACATCTTCAAATATTTGGTTCATCAGCAATCGTCATGAATAAAAGAGCAAAAACCAAGTTTGCACCAAGAGGCAAAAGGATGATAATGCTGGGATATTCTGACGTATCAAAAGCATATCGTATGTATGACATGGAAAAGAGAATCGTCGTTATCAGCAGAGACGTGATTTTTGAAAATGAAGCCTGGCAAAAAACACAAGAAAACTTGAATGACCAATTCGTTTGGCCTTATGAAGAGGAAGCAGCGAATTCTAACACAAGTGACGAAGCGGAAGTCTGCCTGCCAGCAACTGATGCAATAATTGAAGCAGAAACTAACAAAAATGACGAAAATAGTGGGATTGCACCGGAAATGAGATTTGGGCCTGGAAGACCGAGAATTGTACGCACTGGTCGCCCAGTAGACCAAAAAAACAATACAATGTTCTCAATGCTGTCCAACATGAACGTGATGCAACCATACCAATAACAGTATCTGAAACTTTATCTGGAAATAATGCTGAATACTGGAGGGAGAGCATGGAGAAGGAGTATTCTTCATTATTAGAAAATGATACATGGGAATTAAGCGAACTTCCTAAAGGACAAAAGCCTGTTGGTTGCAAATGGGTGTTCAATTTGAAAAAGGACGAGACTGGCAACATTAAAAAATTCAAGGCACGACTCGTTGCCAAAGGCTGCAGTCAGCAGTATGGCATCAACTATAATGAAACATTTGCACCAGTAGTTCGGTATGCCACCATACGAATGGTCATAGCTCTAGCTGTAGAACATAAGCTACATTTGCACCAATTAGACGTCTCGAGTGCATACCTCAACAGTGAGCTTCACGATGAGGTATATATGAAGCAGCCCGAAGGTTTCACCGACGAACGATTTCCAGATCGTGTCCTCAAGTTGAAGAAGTCACTCTACGGACTCAAGCAGAGTGGGCGTGAATGGAATGAGAAGCTCGATTCCATTCTGAAGCAAATTGGTTTTAAGCCCTGTCCAAGCGAACCGTGCATTTATATAAAGCACAATGGAGGTAATGTTAACGTGTTAACCATTTACGTTGATGATCTGATTGTAGGTAGCAGCGATAAAGCCGATCTGATCGACATCAAGCAAAGGTTGGCGTCTGAATTCGACGTAGTAGATGGTGGCCCACTACACTATTTTCTGGGATTGGAAATCCAGAGAGAAGGGGAGACTGGTTCCATTACGTTATGCCAGCAGCAATACCTGAGGGGTATTCTGCGCCAAAACAATATGAAAGCCTGTCGACCAACGTCAACTCCATTGGTACCTGGGATGCAGATCAGATGCAACAATGAGAAATGTACCCGTACTGATCAGCTGGAATATCAGTCTCTGATTGGAGCGTTGACACACTTGGCGGTTTTAACGCGCCCAGAAATAATGCATTCTGTGTCAAAGCTAGCACAGTGCAACAAAGATCCACATGTGGAACACATGGCAGCAGCAAAACATCTTTTGCGATATCTGAGTCACACGTCTAATTACAAACTCCACTATATCAAGACGGGGCAGCCTATTCGTGGATTCGTAGATGCGGACTGGGGTGGAGATGCTACGGATCGCAAGTCGTATACTGGATATGCGTTTATTCTGGCAAACGCGGTGTTCACATGGGAATCAAAAAAGCAAAACATAGTCGCCTTGAGCAGTACAGAGGCCGAATATGTTGCGCTTTCATCCGCAGCAAAGGAAGCCATTTTTCTGAGGAAGCTTATGAACGAGTTAGGGTTCACTTACCAGCAGCCCATACAGATTAACAGCGACAATCTGAGTGCGCAGCAGTTGGTAAAAAACCCGGTTTACCACTCACGTAGCAAGCACATAAGTATTAAGTACCATCATGTGAGAGATTGTTTCAAGAAAAATGAAATATGTTTAAATTATATAGCTTCAAATGATTTATTAGCAGATATCCTAACTAAAAATTTACCGAAAATAAAACATGTAAAATTTGTAAGAGAATTGGGGTTGACCAAATAGTAATCAAACGTTAATTGAAAATGTATCGTATTGAGAAGGAGTGTTGGAAATGTAAAAGCAACACAACACATTTATTTTGTAACTCTGGCAGCCACCAATTCTTCATATAACCAACTCACCATATTTCAGTATTCTCACCATAGTTGTAGCCATGTATCTGTATAATAGTTTGTCAGTCTACAATAAACTCTGTTCGAAGTCGGCTGCGTTTAATAATTTCAAGGTCGTGGCTTATTTTGACATATGTTTCAAAGTAATTGAAACTGGAGTAGGATAGGACAGCGTCATCTGCAAAAGCTGTAATTTTCCCATAAAAGTTTTCAGAAAATAGTGAATTTATGAAAATCAGAAATAATACTGGAGACAGGACCGAGCCTTGAGGAACTCCAATATTTAGGGTCGTTGCAGAAGTCAAGATGTCATTTATTTTAACTTTCTGCTTACGATCGCAAAGAAAAGAATGAAACCAATCCAAAACATTATCCCTTATTCCTGCACTATAAAGTTTTTGCAGTAGGATGGAATGATGGACCAAATCGAAAGCTTTAGTAATATCAATAAATAATGCTGCGGGAATTTTGGACTCGTTTATAGCACTATAAATTTCGTGACAGAATTTAAGTAAGGCACCTTCTGTGGATTTTCCTGACGTAAAACCAAACTGACAGTCGTTAAAAAACTAAATTTTATTTAAAAACGTCACTATCCTGCGTTTGACACCTTTTTCAATAATTTTTGAAAAAACAGATAGCAGAGATATGGGTCTATAATTGCCTAAACTAGCTTTATCGCCTTTTTTATGTACAGGTACTACAATCGCCAGTTTTAGTGCGTCCGGGAAAATCCCCCTCTGGATACTAAAATTAAATAAGAAGCACAGAATGTCGGAAATTTGAAAAACAATTTGTTTTAAAATTTTGCTGGATATTCTATCATAAGAAGATGAAGCTGACGACTTTAGTGACATAATAATTTTGTAGATTTCCGAAGATGAAAAATCCTCAAAAAATAGGCTATTCAACGAGGAGAATTCCCAGCTGGAGAAAACATTGACAGACGATGGACTTAAAACTTCGGGGTTGTCGAAATTGAAATTATTTGCAACAGACGAAAAGTAATCATTAAATAAATTAGCAACATCTAGAGGATCAGAAACAATGGAATCATTAACAGTTATGCTGGAGATATTATCTTTTTTGTTTTTACTTAGAATTTCATTTACGATTTCCCATTCTTTTTTTACATTCCCTAAATTTGAGGCAAGTTTGCTGTTGAAATAATTTGCTTTACAAGCAGCGACATCAAGATTGACTTCGCGACAAAGTCTTTTATAATATATTAGAAGCCTTGTATTATGTGGGTGTTTTTTAACTTTAGAGCTTAGCAGGTTTTTTTTCTTGATTTTCTTAAGAAGCATAAAATTCATCCACGGCTTTAGTGGTTTAAATTTATTAGAGCGACTGCTACGGCTGCAATTTGAAATGTGACGCTCTAAGATGCAAAGAAAGCGGTCAAAGGCTGTAGAGGGATTATCAGCCAAATATACTTCCTCCCATATCTCATGATTTAAGGCTGTTTTCAGAGATTGGAAGTCAATGTTTTGGCGTGGAATGTAATTCTGTCCAACTCGTCCATTTCTGTTACAATTTAGCTGAATTAAAATTAAACTATGGTCCGTAATATGCAGATTGTGAACCGCGGACTTGTAAAGGATAGTATTGTTTTTGTGCAGCCTCAGATAAATATGGTCTAGACAAGATTTTGAAGCATTCAATTCACGAGTGGGTTCAGTAATTAAAGATTCGAAACCGTAGGACGCCAGATTTGAGATTAAGTAGTCAGATTCTGAACTATTCGATAAAATATTGACATTAAAATCTCCTAGGAGTATTACATTTTTATAAGTTATTGATTCTAAAAAAATTGAAAACTCATCGGTAAAAACAC
Organism: Nemotelus pantherinus; assembly: GCA_963978885.1. NCBI lineage: Eukaryota > Metazoa > Arthropoda > Insecta > Diptera > Stratiomyidae > Nemotelus > Nemotelus pantherinus. Next base: position 80,331,244 of record OZ022265.1, on the reverse strand, counting down.
CACAGCTAAATTTATGAAGTCTGTAGACACAGATGAACACATAAGTGGAACCAGCAATTACACAGTTTAGTGATAGAAGATCGCATGAGGTTAATCTGATATTATGAATATCACATTTTAGGTCATTCTTAAAAAATACAGCTACGCCTCCAGCAGAGTACGAATCATTACACGTAGCAGAAAAATTATAGCCAGGGATATGAAAGTCAGATATTTCGGAGTTGTATATCCAAATTTCAGATAAAAAGATTAAATCAGGAATATGATCCAAACTAGCCATATGTGACACAAAAAGATCAAAATTTTTTCGCAAGCTTCTAATGTTTTGATGAACGGCTGAGAAGTTTGCGTTGATATCACCGTATGGATGCTCAACACAAAGGCAGTTGAAAGAGTTAGAGTCAGAAAAGGAAGAAGAACTGGCAGTATCAAATAATGACATAGTAAATGAATATTTAAATGTTTAAAATATCTTGTCGACTCTTTACTATAATTGGGGAATCTCCTTCTTTTTTTCTGACTAGAATGGTTGAATCCTTAACCCACACATATTTGCATTTGTTTTTTTGTTTTAATAGTTTTGCCTCTCTTAGCAGCGATCTGTTATAGCTAGTCAATGAATCGTTTATGTAAACGGGATTGTTTTTATGACTATCACCAAAGATATCAGCCTTCAGTTTTATTTTCTCAGACCGCATCTTGTTCATTACCTTCTTTTTTGAAGAATATGATGAAAATTTAACACAAACCACTTTCAGCGAATCAGTATGGTTTGTTTTTTTAACGAAGCAGCTTTGTATCTCATCCGCGCTCACCCCAAGACCAACCCCAACGGTTAAAAGTTTAAAGATGTTATCGTTAACCGTTGAGCCACGATCAATAGGGATACCAACAATATCAATTGAGTTTTTTAACATTTGCTGTTCAAAATAATTAATTTTAGTTTCTAAATTACAGACTATATATATTACAGACTGTAGCAATTAAAACGGCGTTAGCATCTCTAGCGGAAATATCACTTTGTGGGACTGGTGAAACACGTTTTCGTTGAGCTGGAGGCTTGGAAGATGGATTAGTTTGCGCCTGTGAGCTCGGAGAGTTCATTTGTCGAAAATCCACTGGTGGTACCGATTCAGCCGATGTAAGAACAGGCCGAGCCTGAGAGTTAAGCTGCAGCAGCTGGGCCTGGTTTAAATGCAATTGCTTTTGGCTGCGAGTGCAAATTCCATCCGGTAGAGGAATTTCAAGAGAAACAGGTGAAGCAGGAGATAAAATCGTAGTCGCTTCACAGATGTTCAGCGAATCTTGTGAAGTTGATGTAGATGGACGCTCCGTTAACGCGAATTTAAGGAGCTTTTCGGTCTCCTTGCGGGAATCCTCAAGCTGCTTACTAAGAACGTTGAAGGAAGCCTCGAGCGCAGCAAATTTCCGAAGATTGGCCCTGAGTCTCTCAACGTAGGTTGATATCGAGAACTTCCGACATTTATCGCAGTAGTAATGGATGCCGGAGTCCGCGCGATTGATACAATCGCCCATGGGTGCAGTGAAACCTGCACACTTGGCGTGAAATGATAGTCCGCAAAACCCAAAGCATGTTATGAGGGGTGTTTTATCGGCTTTGTCGCAGCAAGCATTGGCGGAACAGAGCGACATCATCAAAGAATATGTATGAAAATCCAGGAAAACAAATTTCAAATATATGAAAAACCGATAGCACTTTTATAAGTAAATGTACAATATTGGCAGCACTACGACAAAAAAGCTGACAAATGCTGCAAATCACTAGATGGCCGGTAAAAAAGAAAGCTTCGCTACGGAGCTTACAAATGTCACTAACGCAAACACAGCAAAAACTTGAACCGGTAAATTAGCAAAGATATATACAAATAAATCTTGAAAACAAGATGATCAAGAAGGCACTGAACCGGCACTCAGATAAAACTGGGTAATGGCGCGAAAAGAAATGTAAATAGCGCAAACTATCGTTGTAAAGCGCGCGAAAGAAAAGATGATAGAAGGGAATCACAGCAGATAGTCAACAACAGTAAATTTGCAGAGTATATCACTGATGAGTCTTAAAAATAAGATAATGTGAGAAGCACTGAACTGGCACTTTAAAAAAACTGCGTAATAGCGCGATAAGTATTATTAAAAACACAGTCAATGCAAAGTGCGAAGAAAAATTGACGGAATAATTAAATATAGCGAAAAGAAAAGCGGAGCGAAGGTACACGATGTGGACACTTGTCAAAAGCGATTCGTGAAGAGCTTAGCTGAGCTTAGTCTCGTGTAGGTTCCCGTATACCCTTGACCAACTCATTGAGTACATTAGGCCTTGCCATCAACTCCGATAAAATCGATCCTGTACTCTTTGCAAGGAAATACAAAATTTCTGAAATAGACCCAATCAGGTTGGGCGGTGCTAGATTAGAGGAAAGATTTAAGCGGGTAAGCAACTGAATCTACACCACAATCTACTCTAACACACTGAATTCACACGGCAATAGCTAGACCGATCCATGCTAACGACAGCTTGGTCTGTCGGCCGACAATGAATAAAACTGTCTTTGCTCAGGCAAACAGAATTGAGTGGTTGGCGGCTCTCTGACTTCCTTGTTAGAGGCACTGCTGTAAAAGCTGCTCTCAGGCTTAGGAAATCGGGAAACTGAGAGTGAAGATCCTTTGGTTACAGCAGTATTGAGTGGTGTTATGCAGGAAGCACTGACTACTTAGTCCCCACTCTTTTCTTCGAGCAAAGAAATCAAGCGACAGTAGGATATGGTCAAGGAAGAAATTAGCAAATGGTCACAGCAGCTTATAGCATCTACACTGATGGACCCAAAATTTTCATAGTCAACATTAATAACATGAATAGAATGAATAGTTGCAATATGGCTGTTTAGTTTTGTCATAAAAAGTGTTTTTGCAATCTGGTTGTTACATTTCCATGTAGCGGTACTATATTTAAGCAGGAGTAGGCACTGCAGCAGCTGTAGAACTAATGTATGCCAAAAATAATACATATGATGGGATCAACATCTTCCCAGACAGTCAGGCTACGATAAAAGTACTGCCGTCTCACACATGTACAAAAATAGCCTAGGCAATAACAGAAAAGTCAAATTTTCCGAGTTTCCGGTCACAAGGGCATTGATGATAGAGAGGGGACGGAACAGCAAACATCCCAACTCCTATTCAAATGGTCAAATACTTCATTGACTCCAATATGATGCAAGCTGTAATATGAAGATGGCGAGCAACTCAGCCCTGCTGAGTTACCAAAATCATGTGGGGGTCATACAATCTTGCAGCTACTAATAACCAGCTCAAATTAACGCGGCTTCACTGCAAACGGCTGATCGGCATCATTACTGGCCACTATCTTGTTGCAGCTCATGCCATGAAAATGGGACTCCTAACCAACGAAACATGAAAGAAGTGTCAAGAGCTGTGAGCTTCAAAAACAAACCAGCATCTCCAGACACAAACAGAACGCGCAGCTTTGGCGAGCTGTGGCTGGTGGATCTCTTGCACGTGGCGGAGCAGAAGCGGAAGATATCCTTCAGTTCCCAAAAAAGGCTTGGGCATAACTAGGGACCAAGAGGTCTATATACGCTCTTGTGTAACCCAGTAATACCTTACCTAAACTATCGCTTAGTAAAGAAATTACTAAAAACTACAAAAATTACTATAGCTGATAGCCCTATCATTGTTTTTCTATCAAATTCTTACAAAGTTTTATTTATTGCCATGTCCATTTAATATATGAATTTGGTTTAGATTTCATGACTGCATTGGAAGTTAGAAGGCAAAACGCTTTATTTTGTTGAGCGAATTTTCAAGATTCAATACACAAAAATGATCATAGCTGGCAGATACAAACTAATTTTTCAACATGATTTCCACCGAAACACGACTTACAGTAAGGTCTAGCTACTGCTGAATTTCGTTAAAGTTTATTAGCTGAAACGGAAATAATAGAACAAAAAATATAATTTTTTTTTAATGATTTTTCAAAATGGTACCTCTGCTCCAGGGTTGCTCATGTTTCAAAATACTTCAAACCCAATACAATCTGTAAATTTTCACTGGATTTGGTTATTGGGTCGTTATCTCTCGAGAACGCAAATTCAAGGCTCGAAAAGTAGCGGTGATTTGGTGAAGGGCTACCGTTCTTGTGCAAAGAAGAAATATGAATGTTTTGGCAAAATGATTTTAATACTAGTGTTCTTCGAACATCAGTTAAAAAGAATCGCGAAAAAACATTAGTGCTATGTGGAGTAATCGGATAGAGTAGATCGTGGAGGAAAAATAATGTTTTCATTACTTGTACGCTACTAAACGAATGATTGAAACCATCGAGAGTATTCATTTCTTCGATGCAGAGTTGAGTTTGCAAATTTTATTTGAACAAAGTTTGAGTGGTGATTGTTGCGAAGTACATTAGTAATTTATTTGAAACTGATAGGGGAAGTAATACCTACTTTGCTTCAAGACAAAGTCGTCCCTGCTACAATAATTCCAAAATTCATCTTGTTGCTTTTATATTCATTTAGTATATATTCTATGAACTTTAGTGATACTTAGCAATTTCAATTCATTACTATTCCAAACACTTTTTCATATCACGCTGAGTACAGTTTCATAGAGATCCAAATATATTTCGACAAAATGTTTTAACATCTTAACACAAATATACTACTATGCCAACATAAATTTATAAACCAAGGGTGGTGAAATTGTTGTTGATCAAAGCAGATACAGAATTGAAGCGTTCAAACGCAGTGCTTCTATCTCTCTCCACAGAAGTAACTCGTCGAAAGTTCATGCTCAAAAGGCCTGCAACGAAGCTTTGAAATAATCTTCTCTGTCGTTAATTCGCTTTAGTTGAATTTTTGCGTGCCGCGTGAGTCGTAACGTAACATCAAAAAAAAAAGTCTAGCGCATCAAAACCGCTAGAAACTGATGTTCGAAGAAATTATCTTTGAGTGACTTAAAAATATGTGAAGAGGTAATACACTTCTTTGTAGTATCATATCAACCATTTCTTACTCAAAGGAACAAATATCATTTTCTGACAGCATTTCCTATAACACAAATGATGAAAATGTTCAGTGCAAGCAACATTTGTTCAACACAGCAACAATAAGTCTACCATAACATGCTCGTGTTTAATCAACCTATCCTTTCAATTTCGTTTTCATCAAAGGATATCATCGAAAATTTCATCGATTAAACTATGTCTAGGGTTGCCATCCGAAAAAAATCCAAAACTCGGAAAATTTAAACATCGGTTGCTTATAAAGGTTATTCATTTGATTTGATCGGTTGCTTATTTTATTGTAAATGTTTTGCTTATGAATACAAAATGGAAGCATCTATTGATGCAATGTTTACGATGGTGCTGGCAATCATGTGTTAGCACCATAGCTGCTTCACGTTGAGTTAAACCTACCCTGTGAATTTTGTTTCCATTGAATGACTGCGCTGGAAGTTATAGGAGTGTTTTAGGGTAACCATCCTCAAAACTTTTCAAATTCTTGAAACCGAAATATTTGTTGTTAACTGTCATTGCAGAATCATTCCCATTTGGAAATTTAATTACAACATCCCTCGATAAAGATATGTCAATAAATTACGAAATTCATCATAGCTGGCAGCCCTTTCATGATTTTTCCACGAAACTCCTACAGAGTTAGCAATACAGTAAGAGTCACTTATGTCATTTTGTCTTCGTCACTGCATCGGAAGTTATAGGGAAAAAATCTTTATTTTCCTGAGCAAATTTACAATATTTAGGAGACGAAAATTGCCATAGCTGGCAGCCCTATACTAATTTTTCAACCAAATTTCCTTGAAATCTGTCTTAGAGTAACCTACTGCGTGAATTTCGTTAAAATCTGTTATCTAAATCGGAAGCTATAGGCCAAAAGCCAATTTTTTCTCAGTGTGTTTTGAAAATGGCACCACTATCACAGTGTTGCCTGCATTTCAAAATCACTTCTATCAGACCTGGTCCAAGCAAATAACAACATGTCCTGTAAATTTCATGTTGATCACATTGTCCGGTCGCCAGTTCTCATGAACAGAAATTTTGAGTGCTGAAAATAGAGGTGATTTGATCATGGGTTGCCGTTCTTGTGCTCCGCGGAATTTTCTAAATTTTTATTTGACGTGGTGGATACAGGTCAAAATTTATCAATTATTGGAATTGATTTTCAAAAATCAAAAATTTTTCAGAAGGGTCGATGATTTGAAGGATTTTTTTTAGGAGCCTGCTGTAACTACAGGGTTGCCCGCTTACTCTTGAAAATCCATGTTTGTTAAGCTTTAGGGTAATAATACAGTTTGGGGGAGACCCTTCCGATGACCTTGAAATTTTAGTATGTTGTAGAGGTTTTTGCGCTGATTAATTTTATGTGTATATGTTGGGCGCGGAAATCATATCTTCACATAGTTTTTTGCACGAAATAGCATGTTGTTTGTTTACATTGGTCTAATAATGAGTACTCGTATAACGATCTTGGCAAGAAATTTTAGGCATCTTATTAGTTACAAAATTGAAATCAACATGATAACACTATTCCAATATCTCGAAATCGCTGGTGATCGTGATAAATTAATCGACTTTTTAATAGAAAGACATGTTATACGAGGTGAAGTGATTTGTCGCGAATGTGGTACCCTTCTTACGTTGAAACGCGAAACATTGTCCTTTCAATGTACATACACGTACATGTCTTCTGTGCGGAAACAAAAACGTAAGAAGGTATGGTGTCGCTATAAGGTTAGTGCATTAACAGGAACGTGGTTCAGTAATATGCAAATCAGTATCCAAACGGCATGTCGCATTATTGGATACTTTGTGTATCATAGGCCACCACATCAAGCTAAATTGGAAGAAGACTTTTCATTGAGTTCTCATACAGCAGTGGATTGGATTTCCTTCTGCCGAGAAGTAGGTTTTATTAATGCTTATATGAATAACGTAAAAACGTTTGGTAAAATACAATGCTTTTTTTTAAAGATTTGTCAATTTTGGCTAAAACGGAATATACAGAAAATCGGTGGTGAAGGTCATACTGTACAAATCGATGAGGCACTGCTTGGACGACGCAAGTATCATCGAGGCCGGATAATCCGAGGAACATGGGTGTTTGGCGGTGTTGACCCAGTAACCAAGGAGTGCTTCATTGAGCCAGTACGTGCCCGATCTGCTGGAGTTCTGCAGGAAATAATCATGCGAAGGATCAAACCGGGTACAATCATCATTTCCGATTGCTGGAGGGCATATAAGAATTTGTCCAGAGAACGATGGATGCATCTCACGGTAAACCATCAATACAATTTTGTGGATCCGGAGACAAGAGCGCACACACAAAACATTGAGCGTCTGTGGCGTGATTTGCGTGACAACATCCCTCGTTATGGACGTCGAATTCAACATTATCGACAATACATTGCTGAATTTTTGTTCAAACGACATTTTTCTTATTCATGCCGCATTGATGCTTTTTTTGTTGAAATGTCAAATATGTATCCAATAGAAATTGATGATTTTTTACATGAATAAACATATTTTAAGATTTATAATCTATACACATATATATATATATATATATATATATATATATATATATATATATATATATATATATATATATATATATATATATCTGTTAATATCATTAAATTGTATTAAATAATATCATTTTTTCAAAGTTAAAAAAGTATGTGAAGATGTGATTTCCGCGCCCTACATGCACATATATTCTTGTTCAGCATAAACATCTCTACAACATACTAAAATTTCAAGGTCATCGGAGGGGTCTCCCGTAAACTGCATAATTACCAGCTTTAGTTTACATTAATATAATTTCACGATGATCCATTGTTTTTGTTAAAAGCTATGGCAAATTGAAATTTGAAAATAAAATCCTTGCCTACTTTTAGGCACTCAGCGTCTACACAAGGCTCAAAATTTCCGATTCTTTATGGTAAGCTTAAAATATAATTAGTTTTCATTCCCAATATTTACTTTTAGCAAAAATGTACTCTGCATAGAAATATAAGAATACCTGAAAATTTACTAAAACGCTCACCGCCGCCAAAGGGTTAAAAACTTCTTAATTTTAATAAACCTAGCTGTAATATACATCGATTTTCTCCTAAAGTTTCATATTAATCAGATCAGCCACTCCCGAGATTATCTCCCTTAATCATTTTGCTGATATATATATATATATATATATATATATATATATATATATATATATATATATATATATATATGTATATATCTATGTATATATATATATGTATATATCTATATATATATATACGAGGGTGGGGTGAAAAGTTTCCGGCCTGACCAAGAGATGGCGCCACTAGGTCTACTTTTGCAGCGGCGTCCTACAGTACCATTCCTTTCAAGCTTGTATGCACAGTTTCAGCCCAATCACTACGTTAGTTTGCGTTTGAGAGCACAGTGCGCGAGACGCTTCCGTTGATTTCGTGAAAATGGAAAAATTGGAAAAACGTGCTGTTATCAAAAACTTCTATTTGAACGGTTTTACACCAAAACAAATAAAAGAAGAGATGGATTCAACACAGAGGACTCCTCTCCATCATATTCAACTACTCAGCAGTGGGTTTCTGAATTTAAAATGGGTCGTGTGAGCACCTCTGACGAACCTCGCTCAAGACGGCCCGTTGAGGTCACAACTTCAGAAAGGATTGAGAAAATCCATCAAATATTGTTGGAAGTCTGCAGGTTGAAAGTGCATGAGATAGCTAAGACCTGTAGGATGCCAACTGAACGTGTGCAAAATATATTGCACAACCATTTGAGTATGGAAAAACTGTGTGCAAGGTGGCTGCCGCGTTTGCTAACGCGTGACCAAAAACTGATTCGAAAAAAAATTTCTACCGACAATTTGTCGCTGTATAGGCGTAATCCAAACGAATTTTTGCGTCAATTCGTAGCTGCTGATGAGACTTAGGTCCACTACTACACTCCTCAAAATAAAGAACAGTGAAAACAGTGGGTTGGAAAAGGGGAACCAACTCCAAAGAAGGCAAAAACGGCAGCGTCTCGCGCACTGTGCTCTCAAACGCAAACTAACGTAGCGATTGGGCTGAAACTGTGCATACAAGCTTGAAAGGAATGGTACTGTAGGACGCCGCTACAAAAGTAGACCTAGTGGCGCCATCTCTTGGTCAGGCCGGAAACTTTTCACCCCACCCTCGTATATCTATCTATACATATATATATATATATATATATATATATATATATATATATATATATATATATATATATATATATATATATATATATATATATATATATATATATATATATATATATATGATGATGAATTTTGGCGAAACGAATTTAATACGAATTTCCTTCGAAAATCAGTAAAAAGAATTAACAAATTTACAAATGGCTTTATTTCAAAGAAAAACCAGACCAAACCCCAACAATAAAGCATAATGCTAATATTGTATGTTAAGATGTTAATATTAAATATTGACATGCTATTATAGCTTATAAAGCCGTTAATATAATTTATTGACATGCTAATATTAATTGTTGTTATACCAATATAGTATTGTAAGACGTTAAAATAACTCATTGCCATGTTAACATTAAATGTTGGCCTACTAATATAATATTGTAACAGACAAATTCACAACACACATGTCAATATATGAAATTATAAGAATGCTGTGTGCTGGCAATATAATGTTTTTACTAGGTCAATATAATAATGCTAAGAAATGTTTTTAATATAAATATATTAGCTGCAAAATATATTAAGGGTAAAACAAAGACTTTTTAGCGCGTATAACATTTAATAATGACTACTTTCAAGAACACATTGATAGAATGCGCCATAGCTATTCCATTATAGATTACTGAACGAACTAAACCAACGTTGAAAATGCATAACATTTCAATTCTAAATATGAAAACGTCGTCGATCGATGATTGCTCGAAAGCAAAACAGTTATTTTACCTGATAATGACCTTAGAAAACTTGAATTATTCATCTAAATAAATTGCAAAATATTTGCCACCTCATTTGACGTCCGACTTCTACACATTATCGTTATGCCATTTTATTCAATTCGAATTGTGCGAAAGATAAAAATGTACAAAAATAATTGCAAATACATCATTGTAAAACTACAAAAGTAGCTTAACGTGTTACTACCCGACACGTTTAACATATGTCTCGCATGTTTTCTAAATGTTTCACCAAACAAATGTTATTAGCGCTAATTGAGATAAGATACGAACAAATTATGGAAGCTGATTTTTACGGTGGTGTGAATTTGGGAAAAGTAAATGCTCATGTAGCGTCAGCTTATGATATTAATTTAGTTAGCACTGTGGTGATAATTTTTAGGTTAACACTGCCCATGAAAAGCATCATTCTTTATATTTTAGTGTGCAGCTACATAATCTAGTGGTAGAAGAGTAAATAATCATGTGAATGAAGTGTAACGTTAGGGTTATTACACTTTTATCTGCCTGATTATTCCAAGATGTTTTTGTAAATATTGTTTATTTGCTCTATTTCTACTATTGTTAGGCAAAAGAAGTATGAAAACTATCATAATTAAGAACACTGTTGTATCTTTTAATAAAAATATCAAATGAAATATTCATTGATAAGTCAGCGTTTATATAGTATGAATCAATAAATAGGAACGTTGAAAATGAAAACGATGTGAATCAATTAATAGGAATAGACAGCTTTATGCTTGAGTTACAATCAATGCAACCAACATTTGCTGCCAAGTTTTGTTGGTGGAACGAGTTACAATCAATGCAACACAACATTTACTGTCATCTGTCACTGGCTAAATTAAAGAAATTGCTGTTCGATAATTAATATCCAGAAATTCTGAATATTCATAACTTCATAATCATTGGTGTCCTATTGATTTTAAGGAGGTAGGACCGGTTAGAATGCTATATTGCATATTGCTATAATGCAATATTTTTTTTCACCTGCTTCATTCTTTATAAATTTTAAAATTTGCATGGGTAAAATATATATATATATATATATATATATATATATATATATATATATATATATATATATATATATATATATATATATATATATATATATATATCAGCAAAATGATTAAGGGAGATAATCTCTGGAGTGGCCGATCCGATTGAGCCATAATTTTCGAAAGACGTAGATGTATGGAGCAGGTAGGTCCATGATTTGATTAAAAAAATTAAGATATCCTAAACCTTTTGGCGGTGGCGAGCGTTTTAGTGAATTTTGAGGTACTCCTATATTTCCAAGCAGCGTAAATTTCTGTTACAAAAAAGTATTGGGAATAAAAACTTATTATGTTTCAAGCTTGCTTATGATAAAGAATTGGAAATTTTGAGCCATATATGGGTGCAGCGTGCCTAAAAGTAGGCAAAGGTTTTTTTCAAATTTTGATTTGTCATTACTTCTGACAAAAACATTGGATCACCGTAAAATTTGCAGAGCGTATTGACGTTAACTAAAATTTAACACACATGGATTTCCAAGGTAGTCCGGATAACCCTGTAGCTGCGGCAGGCTCCTGAAAAAAATCCTTCAAATAATTGACCCTCCTCAAAAATTTTTGATTTTTGACATCGATAATCATCATTGATCATCGATAAATTTTAACCTTTGTGCATCATGTCAAATTGAAATTTATGAAATTTCGATTTGCACAAGAACGGCAACCCATCATCAAATTACCTCTATTTTCAGCACTCAAAGCTTCTGTTCACGAGAACTGACCATCGGATAATGCGATCAATATGAAATTTACAGGACATGTTTGTATTAACTAGTAGAAGAAGTAATTTTGAAATACGAGCAACACTGTGGCAGTGGTGCCATTTGGAAAAATCGCTGAGAAAAAAAATGGTTTTTGGCCTATAGTTTCAGATTTAGCCACCAGATTTTAACAAAATTCACGCAGTAGGTGAGTCTTACTCTAAAATAGATTTCATTGAAATTTGGTTGAAAAATTAGTATAGGGACGCCAGCTATAACAATTTTTGCCTACCAAATATTGTAAATTTGCTCAGGAAAATAAAGGTTTTTTTCCCTATAACTTCCGATGCAGTAACGAAATCAAAACGAAATTCATGTCACAAGTGGATCTTACTATATTTCTAATTCTGTAGGAATTTCGTTGAAAAATGAAGAAAGGGTTGCCAGCTATGATGAATTTCGTAATTTATTGACATTTCTCTATCGAGCAATGTTGTCATAAAATTTCCAAATAGGAATGATCCTGCAATGATAATTAACAAGAAATATTTACGTTTCAAAAATTTAATAAGTTTGGACGTTGGTAACCCTTAAATTCTCTTCACTCCTATAACGCAGCCATTCAATCGAAACGAGATTCATAGGGTGGGTTTAATACAACGTGAAGCAGCTATGGTGCTAGCACATGATTGCCAGCACCAGACAATTTCGTAAATATTGCACCAACAGATGTTTCCATTTTGTATTCATAAGCAAAGCATTTACAACAAAATAAACAACCGATATTTAAATTTTCCGAGTTTTGGAAATTTTTCGGATGGCAGCCCCAGACATATTTTAATCGCTGAAACTTTCGATGACATCCTTGGATCAAAACGAAATTCAAAGGATAGGTTGATTAAGCACGAGCATGTTATGGTAGATTTATTGCTGCTGTGTTGGACAAATGCTGCCAGCACTCAACATTTTCATCATTTGTGTAATAGGAAATGCTGTCAGAAAATGATATTTGTTTCTTTGAGCAAGAAATGGTTGATATGAGACTACAAAGAAGTGTATAACGTCTTCACACTATTTAAAATAACTCAAAGATAATTTTAGTGAATATAATTTTAGGGCTACCACCGTCCAAACTTTTTAAATTTTTGAAACTTAAATATTTTTTGTTAATTTTTCTTGCAGGATCATTCCCATTTGGAAATTTTATGACAGCATCGCTCAATAAAGAATTAGAAATGCAACAAGATCCACTTATCACATGAATTTCGTTTTGATATCGTTACTGCATCGGACGTTGTAGGGAAAAAAACCTTTATTTTCCTGAGCAAAGTTACAATATTTAGGAGACTCAAATTACCATAGCTGGCGACACTAAACTAATTTTTTAACCAAATTTCAATGAAATCTATTTTAGAGTAAGGTTCACCTACTGCGTGAATTTTGTTAAAATCTGGTGGCTAAATCGAGAGCTATAGGCCAAAAACCAGTTTTTTTTTCTCAGAGATTTTTCCAAATGGCACCACTGCGACAGTATTGCTCGTGTTTGAAAATCACTTCTATCAAACCTGTTCCTAGGTAATTCCAATATGTCCTGTAAATTTCATATTGATCGCATTATCCGTTCGTCAGTTCTTGTGAACAGAAGTTTTGAGTGCTGAAAATAGAGGTAATTTGATCACGGGTTGAGTTCTTGTTTGCTGCGGAATTTTGAAAATTATTATTTCATTTGGTGGACAAAAGTAAAAATTTATCAATAATTTGAATTTATTTACAAAAATCAAAAAATTTTCAGGAGGTCGATGATTTGAAGGATTTTTTTTCAGGAGCCTGCTGTAGCTACAGACATGCCTGCACAATCTTGAAAATCCATGTGTGCTAATTTCTACTCTACATCAATACGCTCTGAAAATTTCACGATGATCCATTGTTTTTCTTAGAAGCTATGACAAATCGAAATTTGAAAAAAAATCCTTGCCTACTTTTAGGCTTTCAGCGCCTACAGCAGGCTCAAAATCTCCAAATCTTTATCATAGACAAACTAAAAACAAAATAAGTTTTCATTTTCAATACTTTTTTTAGCAAAAATTTACACTGCTTGGAAATAAGGAGTACCTGAAAATTCACTAAAATGCCCGCCGCCGTCAAAAGGTTTAGATATCTGAATTCCAGCAAGTTATGGACCTACCTGTTATATACATCTATGTCTTCCGAAAATGTCAGCTTAATCGAATCGGCCACTCTAGAGATTATCTCCCTTAGTCATTTTGCTGATATATATATATATATATATATATATATATATATATATATATATATATATATATATATATATATATATATATATACAGTGGGGGACAAAAGTGGATACATAAAAAAAAATTTCTTGTGAATTTGATGTAACTTGTTTTGTATTATAGATAATTAAGTAACTCTTTTTGCATTGATTAATTGTAACTGTTGTCTATTATTATAAGATAAAAATAAATATAATTCGTCTTAAAAGCTAAATAAAAATTCAAAATTAATTGTGAACACCATTTATCCAGTTTTGTCAATTTTAATTATTTAGAAAGTTAGTACTTCGCCCATAGTCCTTTGTTGGCCATAGCATTTTCAATTCGTTTTGGCATGCTTTCTACCAAGTGTTGAATCGTTTGGTGTGGGATTTTTCTCCATTCATTCTGTACTCTTTCCCAAAGTTCGGCCATAATAGTTGGAGCACGTTCATAGTGTGAAAGCATCCTTTTTACGATTGCCCACAAATTTTCGATCGGATTTAAGTCCGGGCTTTGTGCAGGCCACTACATAGTGTGAAATTGTTGCTCAGTAAGCCATTTTTTCACAATTATGGCAGTATGCTTGGGATCTCCATCCTGTTGAAAAACTATTTCGTCCACTGAATACGCACATTCTTCAACGAAGTCGGGTAAATTATTTTGTATGATGCTAAGATAGTCTTCCTTTTTCATTATTCCTTCGATTTTAATCAATGGACCAAGGTTCCAGCACGTAAAGGAGCCCCACGCCATTAAATGACCACCACCGTGCTTCACTGTTGGTTTGACATGATGTCTTTGAATAGCCTCATGGGGTCGATGCCAGTAATACTCCTTGCCATCTGACTGGAACCGATTGATTTTGGTCTCGTCTGACCATATAACTCTTTTCCAGTCTTCAACGGTCCACTTTCTGTGATCCTTACAAAATTCAAGCCGTGCTTTTACATTCTTTTCAGATAGTGCAGACTTTTTTTGTTTTACTGCAGACACTAGTCCAATTCTATGCAAAGCTCGTCTTACTGTGCGATCACTTACAGCTTTGTTCAATGCTTCTGCAGCTATTTTTGGTGTTCTTGCCTTCTTCGTCACCAGCAATCGTTCCACCATACGAGCATCTCCAGCAGACAACAACATTGGCCGACCGCCAGGATTGCTAGGTGCCTTAAAATTTCTCCGTTTTCTTACCAAGCTTACTGTACGGTGACACAAGTTTAATTTCGCCGCTATTTTTCGACAATAATTTCCATTTTGACTCAACGATAATATTTCATTTTCAAGGTTACGTGAAATTTTTCTCATTTTAATTTGTATTTAAATTTCACTCACTTTGTACGGTTCACTCTTGCTTGACTGCTGCAATACGACTAACAAATAGCATAGAAACACAGAAAATGTCAAAGCAAACGATGCAAACGATATTTGCAACGGTGAATCATTTTCTAATCAACGGAAATGAATGTGGACAAAACTGGATAAATGGTGTTTCCGAAGAATTTTTACTTTTCCTGGAATTGTTTTATAGCAACGGCTTTTATTTGCTCCATTAATTTAAGAATAGTATTCTAAGTATTCAGTGCAAAATGAATTACTGAATTATCTGTAGTAGAAGAAAAGTTATATCGAAGTTACTAAAAATTATTATCTATGTATCCACTTTTGTCCACCACTGTATATATATATATATATATATATATATATATATATATATATATATATATATATATATATATATATATATATATATATATATATATATATATATATATATATATGTATGTATATATATATATACACTGAGCGAAATTGCTATGGTTCCACCCATAATATGGGAACAAAGCTGCGTCCAGATGAAACAGATGCGTAGATGAAACAATTTTATATTATTATTAAATAAAAAAAGCTTTATTAAGACTGATTCAGGACAGAAAGTGAAAAGAATACAAGAATTGAGGTAATGTAAAAATTAAAAGAGAAAATGTAGACATTTTTAGTGCGAAATTGCTATGGTTCCACTTTATAATCAATGTTTAATATTACTAAAACCAGGTTTTAATATTTAGTACTGCCTCCTTGATTTAGTATCACTTCGAAAATGCGATCTTCCATGCTGTTTATTAAATTTCTTAAGGTACTTGCAGAAATCTCTTCCCAAGCTTCTTTAATTCCAGTTTTGAGCTCTGCAGGGGTGTTATACTGCTTTCCATTTAGATAAACTTTTCGCACCAGCATCCCCCATAGGTTCTCAATTGGATTAAGATCCGGGGAACGGGCAGGCCAGCTCAGGACTTCAATTTCCTTCTGTTGTAACCACTCCTTAGTTGCTCTGGAACTGTGGATAGCAGCATTGTCATGCTGAAATTTCCAGTTTTCCGAGGAAATCCTGTCGCCGTATTCGATTAACACTTCCTCCAAAAGTTGAATATAATTTTCGGATTTCATTCGCGTTGAAATCCAACAAATCGGTGTTTTTCCGTTGTACCCAAACGCTGCCCAAACCATCACTGTGCCCCCTCCAAAATTTCGGCTCATAGCTACCTGCTTATTTTTACTCAAGTCATGCCAATAAAATTGTTGGCCATCTGGACCTTCCAGATTGAATTTCTTTTCATCAGAAAAGATAACATTTTTCCATTCATCTTTCCAACCCATGTGTGTCCTGGCAAAAGTCAGTCTGGCTTCTTTGTGGTTTTTTGTCAAAGCCGGTTTTTTTGCTCTTTTAGCCCATTTAAAACGACCAGATTCGTTTAAAATTTGTTGGACTCTCCTTTTTGAAATCAGGAGGTTCTGTTCCATCCTTATTTGACATGCGGTAACGTTTCCAGACGATGCCGCACGAAGAGTTGCCGTTCGTTGCCTCTTTGTTATTTTCGGACTCCCACCTTTAAATTGTTTTTCCCATAGGTATCTCCACGATTCAAATAGTTGTTGGCAACATGATGAGATCGATTTATTTTCTTTGCAATGGCACGATTCGAAAGTTCCATTTCTTTGTACGCTTTGATTTGCGCTATTTCTTCCGCAGTCAACCTGGTTCCACTTGGCATATTGGAAAATTCTAATCAACCACTACGCTTTTCACTTGAAAAATGTCCTAATGTTATAATAACTATTTCACAAACAAAGATGAATACCAAAAATTATTTTTTTACACAACCTCAGAGGCACAATGCTCAGAAAACACTATGTGGAACCATAGCAATTTCGCTCTTAAATAGGACTAATTTACAGTTTATGATAGCACTGACCCTCCTAATTGCTTTCAGACGAATTTTAATGCGCATTTCTAAGAAAGTGTTATCTCACTTTCCTTTTGTAAGAAACGCTGCCAGGCGATTGCAGTAGGTTGCAGAAAAAAATTAAGAAACAGATGTGGAACCATAGCAATTTCGCTCAGTGTATATATATATGTATGACGAATTTTCGCGAAGCGAGTTAAATACTAATTTTCTTCAAAAATTAGTAAAAAATGGAAATTTTGAACCGTTTGAGGGTGCTGAGTCCCTAAAAGTAGGCAAAGGTTTTTTACAACTTTTAATTTTTCATGACTTCTGACAGAAACATTGGATCATCGTGAACTTTGCAAAGCATATTTATGTTGACTAAAACTTAACACACATGGGTTGTCGAGACTGTGCGGGTAACCCTGTAGCTACGGCAGGCTCTTGAAAAAAATTTGCTTTTTGACAAAAAATTCAAATCATTGATAAATTTTAACCTTTATTCACCGTGTCAATTTGAAATTTTCAATATTCCGAGCTGCGAAAGAACGGCAACCCATCACCAAATTACCTCTATTTTCAGCACTCGAAACTGACGACTGGACTATCCGCTCATTATGAAATTTACAGGACATGTGAGTATTAACTAGGACCAGGTCTAGTAGAGGTGATTCTGAAATACAGACAACCCTGTGGCAGTGGTGCCATCTATAACTTCCGATTCAGCCATCATATTTTAACAAAATTCACACAGTAATTGGACCTTACTCTAGACCATATTGGGTAGAAATTCGGTTGTAAAATTAGAAAAGAATTGCCAGGTATGGTGTGTTTTGTAAATTTCCTCAACAAAATAAAGCCTTTTCCCCTACTACTTCCGATCCAGTCATGAAATCAAAGCAAAGTTTATGCAGTTAATGGGCCGTATTGTAAACCAAATGTCGTAAGAATTTCGTAAAGAAATCATGAAAGGGCTGCCAGCTATGACCATTTTTGTAATTTTTTAGCATTTCTTTACGAAGCGATTATGTCATTAGATTTGCATCTGGGAACAATCCTGCAATGACAATTAACAACGAATATTAACGTTTCGAAAATTTGAAAAGTTTTGAGGGTGGTAACCTTAAAATTCTTTTCACCCTATAACTTCCAGCGCAGTCATTCAATCGAAACGTAATTCACAGGAAGGGGTTAACTTTAGGGTCAGGTACACTTGGGACGTCCAGAAAAAGCTCTTTTTCAGGATTTTTTTAGACACACATTAAAATAATTAATAACAAATGTTTCTTTACTTGAAAGAAATGTATTTGTAGAAGCCATTGTAATTTTTTTAAGGCACAAGGCTGAAAATTAGTCGAAATAGAGTAAATTTTCGAGGAGTCCAAAAAAAAATATTGTTTTGCCGTGATCACTGTAGCTTGTCACTGGATCCTCCGAAATAGAAAAAAAAATCGGGGATTATTAGTTAATGACATAGTGCTCCGGATGGACGAAGGACTTTGGCAGATTTTGATTTGTCGAAAAATGGCGGTTATTGAAAGTCAAAATTATATTTTCGTCCAAAATTTCACTCACATTTTCGGCTATTGAAAAAAAGTATATCGACCAATCAAAAAATCCTTCGTCCATCCGGAGGATAATTACATACCAAATAAGTGAGGAAAATTTCATGCTGATCGATAAAGTGGTTTTCAGGTTACAGTGATCACCGACTTCGAAAACATAGTTTCGAGAAAAATGCTTTTAAACATGCGAAAAATGCTTTATGCAATAGAGACGACTTCATTCAATGTTATTTAACTCCATAAAAAATTGTCCGATTCGTCTGAAATTTGCAGAGAATGCTCTTGAAATATGCTGCTTTTAGAAAATGCAAAGAAAATAAAATCGATTTTCTCAAAATTCTAAGTGTACCTGCCCCCTTAACGTGAAGCAGATTTGGTATATTTTTCGCTATGCGTAAATATTGCACCAACAGATGCTTTCATGACATATTGATATTCAAAGCATTTGCAATAAAACTAAGGAACCAATTTTTAAATTTTCGGAGTTTTTAAAATGTTTCGGATGGCAGCCTCAAACAACGTTTAATCGCTGAAATTTTCAATCAAATACTGGAATGAGAACGAAATTCAAAGAATATGTTTATTTAAGCATGAGCTTGATACTTATCGCTGCTTCGTTGCAAAAGTGCTGCCATCATTGAACATTTTCATCATATAGGTTATAGTTGGGTTTTTTTTGCTTTGGGTAAGGGATGGTTGATATAATACTACAAAAAAGTATATAACGTCTTTCCACATTTCTTCGAAAATCAGTTTTCTAGCGATTCTGATGCGCTCGACTTTTTTGCTTGCTCACGTTCAGTGCGCGAGCAGCTTTTGGTGTAGACCTCATGGTATCATGGGTGTAGACGATAACTTGCTGGCTGTGCGCAAATAGCACGCATGCAGCGTGTTCTGTGGATGCTACTCTTTCGAAATGCGAAATATTATTATCTATGAACTTATTGGTTGATTTATGCAAACAGTTTAATCGCAATAATCAGTACAATTTTGCCAATCCATGGATAAGAAAGCAACATGTTTTACGAATTATGCACCGGTAATATTTCGTGTAAATAACAGCGTTATATTCTCACGAATATATTTGAAGAACTGATGTAGCAGGTAAACGGTGCCATTATTTGTCAAACATTTAATCTTTTGCTTCAATTGATTCAAGCATTACGCCAAAGATTTAAGCATTATTTTAATAAATATTGCGACTTTGCTTTTGTTTGCATGACATTTATACAGACTTGTAGGTTTACAAACTAAATTTAAAAGAAAATATGCTTCAAAAGAGAGTAAATATGTACACACGACATAAACATTTTAGCTCATATACTTTTAAGTTTTTGCCTTAGATATACTTTTAAGTATTTGCGAGGCAGTTAATAACGTCATATCAAAACTAACAAAGCATGGTACAAGATAGCGACGGAATCAAGGCGACGCGACGTTCTTTCTGATAAGAACTATTGTGCATTTAAACCCATTGTTTCTAAAGTGCAAATGAATGAACAATGTGTGAGGTTTATCGACAGCACTTATTAGCTTGGAATGACACAATAATATAATGCGATAGATTTATCGGAAGTAATGTATACACCAGTCTTTTCGGAATTTTGTAGAGCGAAACTAATATTTTTTTCGAAAAACAGCCAGAAGACAAAACTTTTGTCAACAAACGTAGATGCAAATCTGTAAAACGTTTCACATAAGCCAAGTCCAGATTATTCGTATTATCAAGCAAAATACGACCTCTAATAGGTCGGAGAAGTATTCAAAAGGCCTACAAAAACCAAGCTTGCTGGCAAAATGATACAGATATTCGCAATGATTTTAAGGAGGCAGCTGGTCAAATCTCCATCTATGTTTATGCACATTTTTCTTAGCTCGAACTTAATATTTTTTCTGGTGTTTTTTTCATTAAGTTAAATCATGTGTTTTAATTGTTTATGACTTTTTTTAATTTTTATAATTTTTTTAACTTTGAACCAACCTAATTATGGCACTGCTCAATTACCCTAAAACGCAACGGTAGAGTTATTGTTCATTTCCTTAATAACACAGAAAAAACGATTTATCAACATTTCTCAAACCATTCCAGAGAAAAGGGTACATACATTTTACAAAAAACGTCGTATTTGAAAACTCACATCAAAAACACAAATCCTTAATGAAGAAGATACCAGAGTTTTTTGTAGACTTTTCTCTGGACAAATGTCAGTGAGAATAAACATATATTTTTTGGTGCAATTTCTGAGGATTTGTCATTTTAAACTAAATATTTTAATTTAAAGACCAATTTCCGAAGAAAGAAAATTGGAAGAAGAAGACAGCCGGAGCAGAGGATATATCGTAGGTCCAACAATGCAGGAGCTAACTAAATTTTATTTACCTTTTGTATTCAATTTTGTTTTACATTTTTGGTCAAACTGTAAGTATGCAAAATCACTTTTTTTATTTTTTGCAACCAGCCACCTCCTTGTTATATTAACATCTATATTAAGTCAATGTTAACTCGAGGCGACAAGTGGGAAACTCTATACTAACACCGCATGAACATTGTACCAAAGTTGATTGAAAAAATGCAATTCAGGTATAATAGCAGCTTAAACCTTAGTTTTTTTGTCTTATTTATTTCAAATTTAAACGGCTGAAATGTTTACATATTCACTTTTTCTATTCACCACATATTCACTTTTTCTATTCACCATCACTTCTCTTCCCAGCTCGAAAGCAACTTGTCCACAGAATCCCATTTTGATCTAATGACTGCATGGAAAGTTATAAAGATAGACCGGTTTTGATTTTTCTGTTCGCAAAAATATCGAATTTAGGGAAGTTACAATTTTTGTGCTTGTTTTTACATAAAAATCTAGTGTGGGCATTTTTAGTACAACAAACAACAACAACAACCCTTTGCTAGCACTGCAACAAAAAATCTATCAAACATGCTCCACATTGAGATCGACCTGTATTATGCACTACGTTTGAATCTGACGTCTGTACCGAAAATTATAGGTGAAAATATATTTCAAGGGCTACCGCCTGCGAGGATTTAGAGCAATGAAACATTTGTTTTCATTTTAATGTGTTTATCATATGAAGATTTGATTGTGCCATTTTAAGTACCAAGTAACGAAAATCACTGATGATGGTAGCCCTATCTTACCTAAGCAACCAAGATTATATTGAACCGGCGCTAGTTTGGAAGCTATTGGGTAAAAAGTTTTTATTTTCTTGATAGCTATTTCAATATGGCACCACAGCCAAAGAGTTGCAAGCATTTTCATTACATTACTAACGGAATAGAAGCCACTATAACCTGCAAATTTTATATCAATCTGACAACATGGCCGTCACTTCTCACGAGCAACAATTTCAGATGTTTCGCAAATACGCTAGCTTAAAAATTTCGCTAATTTTATCATATCCGAATCTAATTTCTTAGGCTCGGTAAGAATACCCCATATTATTCAATCAAACCAAACCCAATTCAGAGCAAACCGCGAAACTTTCACAGAAATGGCAAGCTCCTTCCACAGGCTAACGAACGTGGTGTACACTGATAAAAGTGGAAACATGAATGAAATACATAGCTGAAAAGCTTGAAGGCAAGGCTTATGAAATTTACGATCGTCTATCCGACGGGAGCTCATTTTCACTACCCCTGCCAAGTTAAAATCCAGTCACTCTCCTGGTAGGTCTTGAAAACAGAATGAAGGCCGTGATCAAAACTCAAGCTAGTATCATATTCGAAAAGCACTTTTCGATGTTTAAATCAGCAGTATCTCGATTTTGCAGCACAGTCAACACGATAGAGGACAAGCTGATTGACATCTGAGAGAAGTTATGTTTTTTTTGGTTTACCCAGATAAATAAAATAAATACGTAAAATGCATCAACTTCCCCTGTCAAACATACAATCATTGTAGAGAGAGAGAGAGAGACAGAAGGCCAGTCTCTCTTGCAGCAAATCCAGCTGATAAACACACAAAGAAGATCTTTAACTCCGGCACTTATTGAACAGAAGGCAAATGGCGGTGCCGCATTGGCAAAGTCAAACTGACTAATACCTCGCAACTCGTCAAAATCAAATAACTCTATAAATCTCGAATTTATCCGATGATTTCGTCGGAAGTTACAAGAATAGGAAGATGTTTGGGATCATAAAATGAAAGATGTTTGGGACCGAAAAATTTCTAGAACTCAGAAAATTTAAACATTGGTAACTTATTTTCATTGGAAATGTTCGCGATATAAATACTTTATGTAAGCATTCATTCATACGAAAATGGCAAAAACACCTCGCGCTGGCAACCCTTCGCTAGCACTCCTGCCTCACATTCAAATCAACTAACTCTGCGAATTTCGTTTCGATTTGATGACTGCATTGGGAGTTATAGGGGTACAAAGAGATTTAGGGCTGCCACCCGCCAAAAATTTCAAATTTTCGAAAACTTAATATTTGTTGTTTATTGCCACAACAAGGTCATTACATTTTGAAAACGCTGAAATGTCCATCGAAAAACTCATAAGCAAAGCAAGCTAGGATTTTCTTTGTGCTGATGGATATCCAAATTCGATAGGTTCGGCATGCCGTGCCTGAGATTCAGCGTAGTTACAATTTAGAGTTTTGAATTTGAAGTGGTAGAAGGTGATAAAAAATCAAATTTTATAATTTTATATACTATATATAAATTGAATATTATATTCTTTCATTTAACGTCAATTGAATTTAATACACATTAATATAATTATTAATAGCATAATATTGCTATTTTACTACTAACATAATATTACCATTACTATTAGCTTTATTTATTTAATATACTATTTCTATTACTTTACATATTACTTTTCTCTGAAATAGCTGAATCTGGTTGTTTCATTGAATTTGATGCCATCAATTTAAATTCTGATGATTATCAAGGTAATTTTTGTATTAGAAAAAAGTTTAAATACTTTCCTATGACGACAAATGTGTTATAAAAAATTTGCCGAGACCAACACCAGCTGTGCCCGATTTGATTAATCGTTATCATAAGGGCTAAAATAGATGTTTTTCAGAAAATTGGTGCAGTAAGTAGTCGTGGTTGACTGGAAGTTTGAAAAATTGTATTGTTGGCCCTGTCTTTAATTTAATTGTTTGGAAAGTCGAGCATACAGTCGGCTTTAGATAGATTTCGCTTACCGTCAAAATGTTGACCAACATAGCTCAACTGTGAAACGCAATAAGGACATACTAAAGCGTTTAATTGACGCAATTTTATATTGGGGAATGGAGGAGCTAGGATTGGGGAATGGAGGAACGACATAAGTAATACCTCTATCAACCAAGGCAACTTCAGATAACTTGTCAAACTTTTGAATAATTATGACCTAGAGCTTCTTCAATTATGAAGGCATAGGAGGGATAATAAAAACAAAAATGAAAACTGAAATAAATGATTCAGTATGCTTTTCTTGGCAAGTTGATGAGACCACTGATGTTTCTTGTCGCTCTCAATTGTCAATAATACTACGCTATTCAGTTGAAGATGAAGCATTTGAACGATTCTGGGGATTCTTTAAAGTCAATACAGTTCATAAGGCCGAAGATATTTTCCAGCTTCTGTGCCGTTTATTCGAATAACTAACCAAATATTTTTAGTCAAGTTAAATTAGAAAATGAATTAAAAGTTTTCTATAGTAACAAAGAATTGCTTGGAGATTGCCAATCATTAAGTGATGTTTTAAAATTTATTTTTCAAAATTCTTGTAAAGAATTTTGAAAAATAAATTATTTTTTTTACCAGAATTTTTTAAGTTATGTTATTTTATCAATGCCGCCAACAACTGCGTCTGCCGAAAGAAGCTTCTCATGCATCAAACGGATTAAAAAAAATTCTAGAAACAAAGTTGAGGAACTCCATTTAAATAATTTGGCTTTCATTTCAATAGAGAAAGTACTTCCCAAAAAAACTCAAAAATAATCAACGATTTTCCGATGATGTCATTGACATTTTGCAGGCAGTAAATCACGCCGTATCGATTTAAAATACAAATCAATTTAGAATAATGAATAACGACTTTACAACAAAAATAATTCTTTTAATATCCATTTATGCTTTCTTTCTGCAAAATATATTTACGAACGAACTTTACGGATATTTCTTTAAGTGCTGAAACATATTCTCTTAACTTTGATCGTTTTGTTCGTTAATTATTTCCACTTATGACCAATGATTGCGTAATTCTTTTAAGGTATTTATTATAATCCTTTATCATTGCTATTTTGTTGCACCAGTAATTTATTTCGGCGAAAATTGTTGTTGCTGTTTTGTTTCTATTTGCATTATTTTATACTAATGGTGGTCACTACTTGTTCTGCATGACTATCACTATTTAATGTATGTTAATTATTAAATATATATTTCTAATTTGTCCTGGTGAAGCATGATTTTATTATTTTTGATAAGAATGTTGTTTGTTTTTAGCATTTCCTGTTTCACTTCCTGGGGAATGGCGATAAATGAATGTACACATGAATGAATGTGTATACCATATGCGGACAATATTTGTCGACGTGAAGTTCAAACTGAACCCTTCTTGCCTTGGAAAAAATTTTAACGAACGAATTTATTAGGAAAATATTTTTTTAAGCAATCAACTATTCCTTTTTAAAAATATTTGTTTAAAACTTCTTTCGATAGCTTAACTTTAAACTTTCATCCATCAACAAGGCAATGTTTAAAATAAATTAAATTTATCAGGCTTTTTTGCATTCAATAAGATATTGTTGCGTATACTAGCGTAATTTTAAAGTTTTCTTGTTCTGTTCACTGCCGACCCATTTCAAAGTACCACGAGCCGCCACTGCATACAACATATAACATCCTATAAAATGCAATGTGGGCAGCTAAGAAAACTCCTAGTTTGGTATGTGAGGATACCGAACATATACAAATTCCTACTGAAAATCGCAGGTATAATGATGAGACGCTCTAACTTCGATACTTGGCTCATGGCCCCATTAAATACTCGGACCTGTAAAAGATGAAGGCAATCAACCACGCAAGGGATAGAAGGAGATGCCAACAAAAGAGAACCCAGTATCTAACGCAGTGCCACAATTGCCAGGCCTACGACCACGGCACATTACTTTATTGCTTGACCACTAAATGTGTGGTGTTTTGTTAATCACACAGTAAATCGACAACATACAAATCTCATCCAAAAATATAAATAGTACAAGACAGGTATTTTTAGATTAAACTCATTAGCAAATTCCATGCATATGTACAGTCTGTACAAGCACACAAATCAATTGGGCATAAACTCCAAAATTCAGTTTAAACCAAATCCCAATTTGAGAGAATCCAACTGCAAGAGAATGTGCAAGAGAATCCAACTCTTTCTGCTGTCCGAAATTTTCTCAATTAAATCCAAAGCTTTTTCCGATGGACACGTAATGCTAGCCGGAGTCACCCAGAAGGCTGCTCTAAGCCCAACTCCCTACAACATTTAAAGTTTTTTATTTCTCTGATGAATTTGCAAACAAATACGCACATTACCAAAATTATAAATAATAATCTGAGTAACAAGCGATCGCAGAAATATCATTTTCAGCATCACAGCGTGTTAGCATAATTTTAAGGAATAGATAGGCCCAGGAACGAATTCCCGAGATAGATTTGACTGTCGCACAAACTTCATCTTTTCACAAAAAATATGACCAGGAAATTATATTTTTTGATGACGTAATTAAAAAATTTACATACTAACAGAGGCACCTTGGCTTTAGATACAAGATAGAATCTATTTTGCCATGTATTAAATTAAATTACTTACTTTTTATTTGTGATTTCCGAAGCAACCGCTTATATTACTAGTAACTAAATACAAAAGTTTCATATCCCTGAAATTCTTCCACAGGGCTTAAAATCAGTTTCAATAAATGTTTTTTTCGCGACTATAGTCATTGAAAAGGCCAGTCTATTAAGTTCATTTCAAATGATTTCCGACTTTTCCTAACTAAAAGCTCACGTATATATATATATATATATATATATATATATATATATATATATATATATATATATATATATATATATATATATATATAAATAATACAAATATATAATTCGTATAAATATAATGAACTAAATAACGGTTTTATTTACGAGAGTTTTACACTCTTCTAATTCGATTAACTTTCTGTACCTATCCTTGAATGATATTTCTAGTCTGATCTTATCGTACAGAATAGCGTCTGTCACATTTATATTTTTAAGTTCATTAAGATTATAAAGAATTGATTGTAAAATGCTTACAAATATGCCGATAGTAATCTTTTATTAGTTGCCACTTTAATCGCAAGTTGGTAGTTAAGCTCGTTAATTAATCGTTCGACTCGTAGAATTTATGGTTTTAGTAGTACTGTATAAACCTACAAATTGTTATCAATTGCAAAATAATATTTTTTCTAGCTGCATACTTGAAACGTTGAGAATAACAAATATTTTCATGCACCCGTATCATCCATTATAAACTTCCTCATGTTGTTATTAGCAGATTAATGGGTAATAATACAGTATATTGCGTAGGTAAACCATTATGATTAATGTTTGTGCAAGTGTTGCAAGAAATTGAAGGAAATATAAAAATTTATTTCTAATTGAGCATCGCAGAACAAATTTGCTGATATTTTGAGTTATCTGCAGCATTAAATCAGTCACATCAAGCTTGAGTGACTTTCGACACAAGTCTATAAGTAGGTACACCGAGAAAAATTGGTTTTCCTCCGACATCGAAATACATATACGATTTCAGAAATTAAATATACATATCTATATATATAGAAATGTATATTATATTATTTATATTTACATTATAATCTGTATTCGACATCGAACGGCTGCATGGTGAAGTCCGGCATTTTTCGGTTTAAATAAGACTTCAGTTAACACCCTAAGGATGATTCGACTATCTCCTTTGGATCAAAAATACTCCCTTTTTAGGCAAAAAATACTTATCACAGTGAAACTAAACACCTTCAGGATAAAAAAAACTCTAGCGCATTTGAACCGCTAGAAACACTAATGTTCGAAGAACAGTAGAAAAATCGTGCAGGTTTTGAGTGCATATTCCACCACATGTGCTGCTTATTACGGCCAAACTGTTTCAAACGCCACGTTTTACTTTGGTCTCAAGAATGCATTATAACACATATGGTGGAAGGTTTCAGATATTACCACTGTCATGAATTTCAACGTTTATGAGAGCAAAACACGGGTTAATTATATTAAAATTATATAAAGCAGCATCTCATATAACATCAATGAAGAAAATGCTCAGTGCCTGCAGCACTGTAACTGAAGTTGGTGTTTGGGGCTGCGATCCGAAATATTTGCAGAGCTTTGGGAATTGAAACATTGGTTATTTATTTTCATTGCAAATGTTTCCGGTATGAATACTAACTGTAAGCATTTATTGATACAAAAATAGCACAACCAACTCGTGCTGGCAACCTTCTGCCAGTATCAAAGCCAAGAATATATCACATCTGCTTCACGTTGTTTAGTTACATTCGAAGTTATAGGAGAGGAGTATAAAGAAGTTTAGGGTTATCTGCAGCGAGTTTTTTCAAATAATCGAAAACCTAATATTTGCTGTTTATTGTCACTACAATATCATTACCATTTGAAAATTCTACGATAAAATCGCTTAATAAAGATATTGCAATTAAACACAAAACCAACAATAGCTGGCAACCCTATCGTGGCTTTTCAACCAAATTTGGCCTGAATAATATTTTTAATAGGTTCCATTAAATGTATGAAATTCGTATTGATTTCATGATAGAACTGGAAGTTATAGGGGAAAAAGTTGTATTTTCCTGAGCGAATTTTCAAAACCTAAGACACAAAAATTACCATAGCTGGCAGCACCAATCAAATTTTTCAACCAAATTTCCACCAACCAGAGATTAGAGTAAGGTTCAGCTGTGTCAATTTCATGAAAATCTGGTAACTTATTCACATTTCATAGGGCAAAAAGCAGTTTTTTTTCTTTGTAATTTTTCAAGATGGTACCTCTGGCACAGAGTTGCCCACAATTCAAAATCGCTTCTATCAGATCTGGTCCTACTTAAGTCCAATGCATTCTGTAAATTTCAGTTGTATCTGATTATTGGTTCGTGAGTTCCCATGAACAGAAGTTTTTGATGCTAAAAATATAGGTTAACTGGGAAAGGGTTACCGTTCTTGTCCGACATGAAATTTCCAAAGTTTTACTTTAAACGTGTAGATAAAGCATAAGATTTATATCCAAATTGGTTTTATAGTAAGAAACGGACATTTTTAGGATATTCGATGGTTTGAATGTTTTCAATTCCAAATTTTTATTTTTTCAATACTACTGTGTGAATTTTGTCAAAATCGAACGATTCAATCAGAATTTATAGGGCTAAAAGCAGTTATCTTTTTTAGTGATTTTTCAAGATGGCACCACTGGCACAGAATCGCCTCCATTTCAAAATCACTTCTATCAGACCTGGTCCTATGTAAGACGAATACATTCTGCAAATTTCAATTAATTCTGCTCATCGGATTGTGAGTTTCCGTGAACAGAAGTTTTTGATGCTAAAAATATAAGTAAATTGGGCAAGGGCTACCAGGCGTGCCCGTTATACCATTTCAAATTTTTTTTATTGTCTGTGTAAACAAAACACAAGATTTACATATGAGTGGCTTCTTTTTGAAGAAACGGAATTTTTCCAAGAGGGACGATGATTTGGAGGTTTTCACTTTCAGTGCCTGCCCTAGCTACAGGGTTGCTAGCACGCTCATTAAAAGATACACAAATCCACAACTAAATAATATCAATATGTCCTGAAAATTTCGTAATGATTGAATAGCTCTGTCAAAAGTTATCGTAATTTAAAAATTTTCAAATTTTTCCGTTCTCTTTTTAGGCACCTAGCGCACATATGGGGTTAAAAAATTCCAAAACATTATCCGATTCACATGTAAAACACGTTCGAAATTTATTTCGTCAACTTTATTTTCGCAAAAATTATTTGTGTACGGAATAAAAGGTATATTAAAAATATCACTAAAACGGCCGCCGGCGCCAAAGGGTTAAAGATAATTGATATTTAGAGATCTGGACCTATTCTGCATATACATCAATGTATCCTGAAAGTATCAGCTCAATCGGATGGCGCGTTCTCGAGATTATCTCACTGAAATTTTTTGATGATATATATATATATATATATATATATATATATATATATATATATATATATATATATATATATATATATATATATATATATATATATATATATATATATATATATATATATATATATATATATATATTGGAAATATGAATTTTTGGCCGAATCGATTTTAATACTAATGTTCTTCGAACATTTGTAAAAATAGCTCTAAAGCATTGGAAATGCCGATTTTTAAAGGAAAGTAGTTGATCTTGAATGCATTTTCTACCAAACAAGCTCTTTATTGCAGCCAACGTGCATCGAAGGTTATTTATAGAAATGGGTCGTACTCGGATTTTTACATACTAGGTATTCCTAGTACGAATACAAAAAAATACCTGTTCCAAATACTTGTTCCAAAAATACTAGCTAGTATTTTTGAAGTATGTAAATATGTACATACAAGTACATGCGATTTTCAGTGATGTAATGAAACGGTATGATATGCCCTCCCCCACCCACCAGACACAAAGTTCCCAAGCTAGAATGGTGATGGTGCAGATGACCGTGAAAGGATACCGAGTCATTAGTCCGTGCATTTTGTCCGTAACTTTCCAATGGTCGGTCACTTATTCGGCAAGTCTTTCTCCAATCTAGGAGCCATCTAAGGGAAAACAATCAAATTCAATCAATTTAATTTGATTCTGTTTTTATTATGTGCACAAAACACCTCCTGTATTCGTTCAAATTACCAATGTCGAAAAATTTACTAGGGTAGGACCAACTAATCCTGTTGCCATCTATATGACTTTTCATCGATCGATCTCTGATACCAAACTTTTCCTGGCTAATTTAAAACAGTCGGTTTTCCACTTCACCTCACTGAAGCATGAAGTTGGTCGAAGGTTTTTCGTTACTAGGTAGCTTGGCAATCACTGACTGCAATTATATCATCTTTCTTGTAAATGGGTATAACCAACTGGTACTTCCAGATGGAAAGCTAAAAACAGAGAAAAAAAAACAGCACCAGAGATTGTAATTGATATACTTCTGGTACTATGTACATGGTTAATTTCAGGTTTATGATAAATTAAAGTACCTGACACTTTATTATAGCCCTCAAAGCCATGTATTATAGACCCCAAGGCCATATATTATTGCCCTCAACGTTATGTATACATGAATAGCCCAGATAGAACACAAATCAAAAGCAAAATTCTCTCCGATTTAGAAGACATTGAAATTTTTGTAACTGTAGCAGATGAAAATACCTATTCTCATTCTTGGTATTAAATTTTTAATTTTATAGCTCTTGCAAATAATTTCTGCTCAAATAAGGATTCAAGCCCGTGACCCTATACTTCAAAAGCCACCGCTCTATTCACCAGGCTACACGAAATTATTAAAACACTTTTATTAACCGAACTTCAATAATATGTGCCAAGATTATATTCATGTTACAAAGCAGCTGAAACTGTATTAAATGGGAGGATTGTGGTCTTTTAGCTATGTTTTAAATTCAGCGAACTATGCACATAGCGTATGTGACCATAAATGCCGCTCTATTTCTTATAGGACTATGGGCTATGTGGATTTTTTTCAGTGTGCCCCTGGAAATTGACAGGTGAGAGACATACGATGAAACAGGCGATAAAGGAAAAAAAAAACTTTTAAAAATGAAATTAAAGATGCCGTACGGACTTGGAGCCATGTTACTGTTCATTCTTTGTTTTTTTTTAAAACGCTTCGATAGTATCTTGAACAATATATAAGTCTGGCATTCCGCAAGAAGTGCAAGAGATCTTTGTTAAGCTATGAAAATTTTAAACTATTTTTAGTATTAGCAGAGGATTTTCGATTTTCGATTGTAGGCTTTACGAAAGTAATTACCAAACCAAATACTTATAGTTATTAGACCAGTTATGGTTATGCCGCCAGATATGAGTGTAGAGGGACTTTCATCGTGACACCTCTTAAAACTAGCCCAATTCAAAAATGTTCTTCGCTACTTGCGAAAATTACATCAAAACTCACTGATACGCCAATTCAAATTTAAATTGAAAAATATTATCTTAGCTCTGAGAAAACCATAAAAGCTGATTTCGAATGATTTTAGATGAGTAGATTTCAAATGATGAAGATCAGGTCATGTCAAAATTGTAGCAGGTTCAGAAATTTGAAAGTGGGCTAATTTGTTTTAGTAACGTAATTTTTCATCAATTCATCAATGTAAGTATTTAGGTGAAATTACATCTATTACTACCACTTACTAAACTAGTGCTTGTATGCTACAACGCATATTTATAAGCCTAACTTACTGTTAATAATACCTACTATTGAGACTTAAAATAAGCTAGACTTAAAACAGTACTCGCTGCATTTACTTCCCAACATCATATGTCTTCGAAAACAAACGGCCATACCCATTTTAAAATGAATGGTATACCGTGAACCTACAGTACAAAACAAAAAATCAGACTACTAACTAGCTCGAATACAGTTAAGCTCGCTTGCATTGTAAGCATTTTTCTTCCAGCTATATACCGTATGTATACAAAACTACTTCAAAATGTAGCAAAAAACGGTACCCGGAAAAACTAGAACAAGAGCACTCAAGACTTTCAAGTGCTGCTCACTTTCACTTCTTAATTAATATTAAACATCCAAAACTTTTTCACCATGTTTAATACAACATATCCTATATCATTCAAGTTTATTCCTGTGGTATAAATTCCAACAATTTAAGTATGTTTATGTTATCCAAACTCATAAAGCACAAAGCAATCAATTCTTTTCACGAGACGTGTGTCTCACGTTTTCACACTCCATCACATTCACGTGCTGCCTAAGAATCAATAACGTAGGAATATCACCTCACACAATCTCCGAGTGCACTACCACCTCAAATCTTGCCAGCATGATCTCACAAAAAAGATGTCAGAAGACCACTCTGGCCTCACAGAAGCACGTGCTTAGGTTGCAGATTTATGCCCCCTCCCCATAACTGGAGCGCATTTCTTTTCACCTACCTTGGTCTAGGTCATGGTCATAAAATCAATACTGAAGGAAGTCCCAATTTTCAGCACTCGGTTCACTCATCTTCCGCACAGAAAGGCCACTTCGCAGTTAATCACAAGTATTTCACTAGCAATTTGTTGCCATCTAAAACTAGATTAATCGCACTGCAGATTTTCTACTTGTTAAAACAATGATATATCGCATCAGACACATGCAATTACACTTCAAAAAGGGAAAGTAAGTCAACTGAAATCGTTCTTAAACCGTACTGATTGCGGCCGGGATGCTTCCCCATTTGGGGAAGTCGGCAGACTGACTAGCGCTTTAGTTGCAATATCCTTAAATAGAGAAAACTCCATTCCGCAACACCTGATGAATATTTTCCTTTCCGGCCACTGAACCCCCAACGATAGAAGTATGCGCAGTGATTTCATTCAAGTGACTGCACCTTCCCTTGTTTTTCGGCACATTGATTTGTGCATATGCGTGTTATGCATGTACAACGTAAAAACAGTGAAGTTTAATCAAAGGGGTGAAACTTTTAACACTACATTTCAATTCAAAGATTTTCACTTGTATTTTCTACGACGAATACTCAAGTTGCAGTTTATAAAAAAATTGACTGAAATCTTAATTTTACGATATACTTTCCACTATTTTCTCTATGTTTCGACTATTATTCAAAAGTCTGCCTGTAAAAGAAGAGAACTATAACCACATTTTATGTTCTATTACTTTATACGTATGCAACTACATTGAAATTGTTGAGTTATCTTGAATTAATTTTCCAGGATTTGCGAAGAAATTTTGCCTAAAAATCATATGCCTTTACTTATATACATAAGTGTGTATATGAATATATATTTATATATATATATATATATATATATATATATATATATATATATATATATATATATATATATATATATATGTGTGTATATATATATATATATATATATATATATATATATATATATGTATATATATATATATATATATATATATATATATATATATATATATATATATATATATATATATATATATATATATATATATGCTAAGATACCCTACGGGAATCGCTGTTATGCATTCCAAACAGAATCTATGAAGCAAACATTCTTAGCAATGGAAATGTAATCTGCTTGCAAGGGGTTTTCCAAAAGTCCATGAGTGGCCAATGAACATCACTCGCAGAAATAAGGGGAAAAGAACTTGCGAGCATACATCGGCTATGGGTAGTGTGCTATACATAGATATAAGAAGAATGGATACGAAATGGGCCGAGAGAAATGAAGCAATTTTCGACCTCTGGTCGCAATGTGTTTGTGTAAAACAACAACAAATTTCATTCAGAAAAGTTGATGTATTTGGAAATTTGTGTCCGTGTATTGTTTTCCCCGTTATCCCAACCACCCCGTAGATCGGATGGATTGAAATGTATGCTTACATAGAGAGTCTACAGCGCTGAGGGGTGGTGCGTGCGGCATTGAGGGGAAAGCTGTTTTACAGAGAGTAAAATTGCATGTGTAGTAAAATTGCTTCATTCACGTACGGGTTCATGCATTGTGATTGCGTGTCCATTCTTTATATGTCTATGGTGCTATATAAAACGGAGAGATGAAAATCTCGATGCTTTTGAAATCATCACAGGTAAGGTAAATGTTTAATGCAAGAGCACCTATTCCCTCTAGTAGCTGCAAGAATACGCTATTGGAATTTCCAATGAGCGTCACAATCACTCAGCATGCAATAACTACACATTCCGGGTCATGCAAAGGTACGATCGGCCGCCGGCCAATGCTTCAATTCGTATACATCCTAGATGACGGGAATGCAAGAATACTATGTCGGGCTTTCCAAAAAGTTCTTTTTATAAAGCTATAAAGCTGAAAGCCCAAAGTTCCTCTTGCCTATGCCTTACCAGCCTTGGACATGCAATGTTGAAAATAAACTAACAGACTATGAATCGGTAATGGTTCCATGCATTGCGTGAAAAACTTACCGAATATATGCCAGCGCATTACTTTTTCCGTTGGGTATATATAAACATATATATATATATATATATATATATATATATATATATATATATATATATATATATATATATATATATATATATATATATCAGTGGCGAAGCGTCCATATAACCCGATTCCTTCCGGCTTCCCTTTTGAAAACATCCCAACATGTAGTTCCACGTACATAACATTTCAATTGACTAAATATCATACTATCTTCTCTATGATAATATGACATAAAAATTCCCATTCATAAGCCAAAATTTTCCGGCTTGCAAATTCTTATTCGTGAGTCACTAGAGGCTTTGGCCAAATGTGTATTGTATTGTGTTTGTCTCTTTTCGTTCCTCGCTGAAATGCTAGCATCGTCGCGCTTCAATAGGTGAAAAATAAGCCGTGACGGATCGGCTTATGAATGGTTCGAGAATGGAAGGAAGTTTCGATCGGTTCAGTCAGTATTGCCGTTGTGCTTGCAATGACTATTACTTTGTTTGATAAGTTTAAGAGTCTTAATTATGTGTATTATGTCTCCGTTCGGCTATCGATGTTTCAATCCATTCGATTTGAAGTTTCATCGGAAGGCTAATGACCTAAGAAGAATTCCAAGAATATTAGCAGAAAATAAATTATGTCGAATCTACAGGGAAAAACTGATCGTAGAAACACCTCTGGTTATTAAAAAAAAAGAGTTAGTTTAAGAAACGAGAGTAAAATTGTAAAAATTGTGAAATAAATTCATTTGTCCATACAAATACCTTTTTTTCAGTAAGTAAATCAGCATTAGCAATTTTTAATATTTTATCTTCTATATGTAAGTGATGCAAGTGATATATAATAGTTTTACTACAAATATTTTGCTTTCACACTCACTAGCTATCATTATCAAGCTCCCGGTACCACGCTCCATGCGACTTTTATGTATTGAAATTCACCTACCTCCTAAACTACTGGCCATCCCATTCTAAAACTTTCATGATAAAATAAGTATACTTTAAGCTTCGTTTTGTTATAAAAATAAACAAAATTAACCTGGTCCAAATCATTCAAATTACGAGTTAAAGTGTCTACTTCCGGTTTCACACAGGAAAAAAAATTTATTTTTCAAATCTAATTTCAAAATTAAAAAGAACAGATAATTTTCTATACCAATCATTATGTTTAATGTTTTTTAGATGTTGTTTTGAATCTCAGAATCCGCTTCCAAAAAAACCTTTTATCAATTTCGTCAATTATTCAGAAGCCCATAACTCGGCAACGAAACTTCATAGAAACAAAAACTTGTGCATCCACATTCATATCTTCTAGAAGTACCATTATGCACAATATGAACGAAATCCAGAACCTCGATTTTTTTTCGTTGTCCGCTTCACGTGAAATGCCCCATATATATCTTTATGTTAAGAATTGTCTATACATTCTGGTCTTAAGGGTTCGTCAAATTTTACATTTCAATTGTTTTATTTCCAAGATATTTTTAAAATTTAATGGAAGAAAAATAACTGTTTATAGTTTTTTCCATTTAGCGCTCTGCAGTCTCAGAACGGCGGTTTTTAAAGGTCTCTTTTTTATACTCAGTATTCATATCAGCAATCATATTCAGTGAGATTATCTCTGGAGAGCGTAGTCTGATCAGAATGAAATTTATTTTTTTGTTTTGTTTGTTTTTTTGTTTTGTTAATTTTTTTGTTTTTAGAGGACATAGATGAATCAAATTTGAAATATGTTAGTGACTTTAGCGGTGACGAGCATTTTAGTGCATTTTCCGGTACCCCTATTTTTCTATGGAAAGAAAATGTAGAAAGCAAGTGTAGGAAATGAAAACTGATTACGTTTTATATGCTTATTTGTGATACAAATTTGGAAATTTTGAACCTTGAGTGATTGATTGCATGGAGAGGGCTCCTGTTTCTATTGTGCCTCCACTGCGTTGTGGCCTATAGGATATCCTGGCCTCTTATCAATCTGGATGTGTTTGCTGGCGGGACATTTATTATGTCCCTGGTGGAGATAAGAGCAGAGTCAAGGAGCTCTAGCGCTGGACAGTGTGTAAGATGTTCCAAACATTCTGTCGTTTCTCTACAGTATCCTCTCTACAGTACCATATACACCCCGCTCCTTGCTTATTTTGTGGAAATATTTTTTGACTATTCAATACTCTACATAGGACTCTTATGCCACTTTTGCAGAAAGTCATTGCTTATTTTGCTCTTTTATTACCAAAGCCGGGGTATTTTTTTGAGTGATTCAAGCCTTCCAGAATAAACCAGCAGTTTTCCATCTTTTTCTTGCTCGATGCTTTGATTTCCTTGTCTGAGTCTGCATTTGTGAAGCCCCAGTATTGAGTTGAACCTGTGAAGGGCATTCCTGCTCCTTCTTTGGCCTTGGTATTAGCTTCCTCGTTGTCTTGGTGCCCCTAATGACTGGGTATCCATACCAACTCGAAACTTTTATGTGCCCCTATTTTATTCAAGGCCTCCTTTACCCTTAAGAGTATAGCTGAATTTATTTGATCGTGATTGATAACTGCTTAGCTATCTGACAGGATCTTAATTCTTACCCTTTTAGTGTTCCTCAGCTTTATTATAAGTATGGCTTTATGTAGGCTCTTTTGAGAAAAGGAAATGCATTTTGCACTTGGGTCCTACGATCCCTGCTCTTACTCCATAATCCATCTTTGAGCCATCCGTATACGACATTTACACCCCTTTGCACGAAGAGAGTGGGCCATCCTCCTCTTGATGGCATTGTGACCTTGAAAGAAGGCTGCTTTGGTTCTTATTTTACGACTGAAGTTAGGCTTATCTAAGGTAGGCTTTTATAGTTTTTGTTTTGGAATTCCTGTAAGCCTGCTGAAGGCGAATAACTTGTTTCACTAGCTCCTTCTGAAATTCGAGGTGTAGTGGTTTTAGGTTTAAAAGAGCCTCCACTCGCTTTCTATTCCTGCCGTTAGGGTGGAACTCATTGTTCCTATAATTAGTAGACAGGCCACCATTTGAAGCTTGTTGAGCCTATTAACAGCGCTTGTTTGTGTGGTTTTCTTCAACCACGCTGCAGCTCCTTATCTTCGTGCAGGCATTCTACTGTGCTCCTAATTTTGAGGGTTCCTGCCTCGATTTTTCTTTTTCAAGTGGACGGTACTATCCTAGTTTTGTGAGGGTCTATAGATAAATCGCACTCACTTTGCTACCTCTTGAGAGTCATCTTTAATATAAAAAAATATGAAACAGCGAGCCGTGTCTTCTATTGTCAAAAGCTTCTTCTATGCCCATGAAGGCATCTAGTGCGATTTCTTTGCCATTCGATTCCTTTTTTATTACTTTTATCAGCTTATGTGTGGCCAACATAGTTGATTGCCTATTTCGTTAGCCCAATTGAAGTTTATGAAGTGTCATTTTCAACAGAAGATCACTTCTTATTTATAAGTCAATCAGCTTCTCCATGGTCTTCAATATGAATGATGTGAGACTAATTGGCCTGTATGATTTTGGAAACTCAACCGGTTTCCTGCCACCCTAAGGGATGAGCAAAACCCGCACCAGTCTCCACGATTAGTTCCAAGTTCGTTCTAAATATATATGCCACAATGGCTTTGAAGCACTGTGGGTTTTTGTAGCATAGCTGGGTAGATTTTGTCTCGTCCTGGTGATTTAAATGATTTGAAGTAGTTAATTACTCATTCAATCTTTTCATACGTGTTTGATCAAAGATGAGTAAGGTGTCCGTTCAGGACCTTCTTCTTCATCCTCAACCTCACCACTGCTCCTATTTTGGCACTCTGGAAAGTGTGTTCTTAGCAGCACTTCCAATAACTCTCCCGAGGTGGTTGTCATCCCTCCATCTGTAGTTTTCCTATATGCACGTGATGGCCTTAGAACTGAGCTTTTTGTACCTTGGCAGTCTCTGGGAATCTGTTGAGACTTTCGCAAAAGTTTTATTTTTAGGGTTTCTTTTTACAGGCCTCTCAATTTAATTTAGTTTTGGCCTGGCTGAACCCCATTCTTGTGGGTCTTCTGAGTTTTTATAGCTCCCTGCTCCATCATAGCACCCTTGTTTTGTGAGCGCTATTTTTACAGGACAATTATCCTGGTATGGTTCGAGAATGAATTATTTTTGTGGGATGATTAAAAATTGAAACTTAAATAAGTACTTTCGAAAGTATGGTAACCTTATCCACAGTGTTGCTATATTTCGTCTTCATAGCAAAACTCGGCTATAGACCATAAAGTCCATTTTGATAGCCTTCCCAGTTCTTGCACTTTAGTAACCTCTACTTTACCCTCTATACGATATCTTTCTCTAGTTCAAAGTTTATATGCCTGTCATCAGGAAACGAAGCTCCTGTTAGAACATCCCACTTCTTCACTAATTGCACTACACTGTTTGACACTAACAAAAGGTCTAGTGCCTGTTGTCTGTTAACTGTCAGGGATGTTGGCGTCTTGCCCTTATTTGCTATAACTAATTTACTGGGTTTAGAAGAAAGTTAATATTTGTTTTAATTACTGTCACCGCCCTCGGGTCTCCTTCCTCTGGAGACCAAACTAGCTTACTATTTTTTGTATGTAGACCATTTATTACACAGGACTTTTAAATTAGCCCATGTGATAGGTACCCGTGGCAAACCTGCTTCTTATTTCTACCAAGGCAGCTTTGGCATGATGCAGGTTCGCTTGTTGACACCTCATTTTTTGCATACCATGTTTTGGGAATTATACCTTGGTCCGCTACTTTGAATAGTATGGTGCACTTGCCTTTGTTCTCTCTTAAAAAGGTGATGCTGAGGAAAAGAGGGGGCAACGCCTCTCTCTATCTCCGCCAGTATTCTCTCCTCAAGGACATTCTGAGCCTTAGTCATTCAGTCAATCGTAAGAAATCATTGAAGAGAAGAAGAAGAAGAAGAAGAAGAAAGGAACATTTTCCGACATGATCCTCGTTTTAACACCATTCAAGGCTCCACTATGGGTTAGCTGTCGCTGCCTTTTGCTGTGGTTAGAATGTTTTGTGCCATATCAGTGCCCCTTTTTATCTTTGGCTATCTGTCCCCAAGAGTGCCATCTTCAAGTCTGGTGCCCTTGTTAGCAGCGCCTGTTCTCAAGTATCATCTTTCGACGTGCCATTTCTCATGAAGAACCTCATGCACCACTCATGTTTATCCCTCTTGGAGCCTCTTTCTATGGCTCCAGCAAAGTCATGATCAGCACTTCCACCTCCCTGTGAAGTCTTCTTCAGCGCTTCCTTCGCGATTTGTAAAAAAAATCTGCCATCAGAGGTAGAGGGGTAGGCTTTCCTTCTTCTGGTCTACTTGTTACTTTTGTGGATTCGGCAATAATTTTTTATCCTTGCTTTATTCACCTTTAGGTTTTAGTAAGGAGATCCACGCCTAGTTTGGCCCTTAATGTGCCTGTGTTCTTTGGTTCTTTGGCCTCGGCTGCTCCCTTAATTCCTTTGAAAATGCACTGAGCAGAGCTGGAGCTTCACTGTTAGAAAGATCTGGTGCCTTAAGGTCTGGGACACTTAAGGCAGCTCCCTCATTTTTAATGTGTATACTCTCGATCGTTATCTCACAAGTATGAAGATTAGAAAAAAAACTCCATATCCCGGCATTAAATTAGATGGGCTCTTGCCATCTGACACCCGAGTTCAAATACTGGTGACTGCTTCACCCAGCAGCCTTTCAGCACTCGGTATATGATGATCCATCACTAGCTTAGGTATTTTTCTTTTAGCCCTGAAAACCATGCATGGCATTCGATACAGAGGGCCCTATTCCGAGAGCCACCTCATGTGAGATCTCTCGTCACTTCGAAAGTCACGTCACCTACGAACCGGTATTCTGAGAGTCAAATGAAGTGACTCTAGGTGAGGTGACTACGAATTTGTGTTTAAAGGCTGGTACTGAGTTAGAGTTCACGTGAAATTTTGACATTTCCCCATTATCTGGCCATTCTTTCGAGCGAAAATTTTGACAACAGAGAAAAGCAGAGACACTGCTCATTCTTGACGGATAAAATGTCAAGAATTTCAATTTTCGATCGATTTTCTTATTGGAAAATCATTTGCACTGCTCCATTTTCAAATTCAAACACTAAATGTCACTTTTTAGCTCGAAAGAATGAACTGCACAAACTAAATTTGCGTGAAATGATTGACAACATGTTTTAGTGCCATCTATGTTTTCGAAGCGAAAGCAACTTCAAAGCAACTTTTCATGCTAAGAACACAGTACCAAACTTGCTTATTTTCAAGCTAAATTTTCGCCGAAACAGATTTCACGTGAAATTTTGTATGAAAATTTCACGTGAAATCGAACTCAGTACTATGCTTAAATGCCAACGCCTGAACATTGACGTTTGAAATTTACCACGTCCATAGCACACTGACACCGACCGGTTCTCGTTCGATCACCGAAGTTAAGCAATGTTGGGCAGGATCAGTACTTAGATGAAGGGCGGCTTATGAATACCGCATGTCGCTGGCACGCACAAACTTTCTCTCCCTTCATATCAGAAGTACGGCTTACTTGGAAGAGAGTAGAATAAAAAAAATTTAAGTTCAAATGGAAGTAAAGGCGCAATAACACTCTCCCCGAACGTTTCGTCGAGCAACTTGTAAAATTACTTCCCTCCATGTTTTCGCATGTAAAAAACCGGGGTGAATAGACGAGGTGACCGTTTACACACTCAGCTCGCCAACATTTGCCTGTGTGGATATTCGGCATAAGAAAAATCCAGTGCAAACAGGAAATTCCCAGGGATAAGCAAATGATTAGTGATATAAAAAAGAGGACGGTATTTACAAGTAGACTAAGTATACTAAAACTTGCTATACAAGATTATAAATATGGTATAGTGATTAGGAAAAAATTTTGGTGAATATTAAAAGTGGTTTTTATGTGATCGCTGTACTGTTTCAGGCTTTGTGGATGACTCTTCATCAGTTCAATAAGGCATTTTAATTGTCGCATGTTAGTTGTCGCATATATATAATTAGTTTTTTACTTAATTATAATTAGTTTTTTACTTAATATCAAAAAATCAAGAAAAACACAACATAAAAAAACACGAGAAGACACTAGAGGACACACTAAAGAAAAACAACCAATCAAACATAAAACACCCCAAAAATTAACATACAACAACCAAATCACAAACATACAAGCCAAATATTTATCATTTAACATTTATCTAACGGCTATGGCGAACACATAGTCGAGTTTAGCAGCATTATTCAAATAAAAAGATATACGAGTATGTTTCTTCAAAATAAGATTTGCTTCCTTTTTTCATGATTCACGATCCTAACTTCGTCAAAATTCTTCATCGTTTTATTCAAAATATCAATTTATCTCACTTCTGTCCACAGTCACTTGATATAATCGAGTGACAGAAAATCTCACTTCACGTGACTCTCGTCATTTCATGTGACCCTCGGAATAACCGATAGATCGAAAATGTCACTTAAGGTGAGATGAAGTCAACTCACGTGACTCTCATAATACGAAATCAAGAGAGTCCCTGCATTTGTCACGTGAGGTGACTCTCAGAATAGGGCCCAGCTTGTTTGTAACAAAGAGCACGTGAGGCGGAACTTGCATTCAAAACTTACACGATTCCTTTACTTTTCTTCGAAAATCAGAGCTTCTGGCGGTCTCTTGATGGTTTACCAATGGTACTTCTTGGAAGGCTCTCGACTGGAGTTCGGTCTAGCTGAGATGTCTGGCCAGGTCTCTTATTAATAAATCGTTACAATACCCAACCTATCGTGGGTTGATCCCAGTGAGAATGCACAATTTCCTCGTACTTCTTACTATGGAAAAGTCTCCCGTTTCACTCGTGTTGTGCTCGTGTATTTATTTATATCACGCCCCAGTTCAAATGCTATATAGCATTTACAGCTGCATTTAGTCTTACTTTGCTGTAATGCAAAATTTTTATCACGTGAACAATTCAAATTTGACGAACAGGCGCACCAACTGGAAAGCATATAAAATGTATATTAGCTCCCATTTAAACTTAGACGTAGCGCTTAAAACTCCTGTTGACATAGAAAAAGCAGCTTGCTCACGTGGCGAAGTAATGGTAAAGGCGGCAGAAGTAGCCACCCCGGAAAATACACCTGATGTGGTTTACACCCCTGATGATGTCATTGCAGTCCTCAAGAAAAAGAGGGAAGCAAGAAGAAGGTGGATTGTACATAGGTCACCCGAAACGAAGAATGCGCTTAATGAAGCTACTAAAGAACTCAGAAACCTCCTCAAATTGCGCAAAACCAAGGAAATCACGACTTATTTAGAGCAACTATCACCGAATGAGGAGTCCAACTACTCTCTATGGAAAGCAGCAAGGAGACTCACGCGCCCGATAATACAAGATTTTCCGTTGCGCATGCCCAATGGGGAATGGGCTAAATCAAGTGAAGCCAAAGCAAAAGTGTATGCAGATCATTTGGAGAAAGTATTCACTCCGAATTATGGTGTAGCGCCAATCTACAATCCTCCAGCAGTCCAACTAGCTAGTGAAAAGCCGTTTAAATTGAGTCACAATGAGCTATTGTCATCCATTGGGAAGGACATAAACAACAAAAAATCACCAGGACCAGACAAAATCAATGGACCTATGTTAAAACAACTCCCAGGTTGCGCCGTTTTGTATCTATTATGGCTCTTCAACAGCATGTTAAGAATAGGATATTTCCCGAATATCTGGAAAATATCCCAGATCATAATGATACCTAAACCAGGAAAGGATGTGAACCTAATAGCTTCCTACCGACCAATTAGTCTCACCTCCTGCATGTCGAAACTATTTGAAAAGCTTCTACTTGCCAAATTAAGAAGCTCATTGGAAAACGATCGGATACTGCCAGACCACCAATTCGGATTTCGAAGAGATCATAGCACGGTAGAACAAGTGCACCGAGTGGCTGTATATATCAGGAAGGCATTTGAAGACGGAAAATACTGCTCGGCAGTCTTCCTTGATGTCGCACAAGCCTTCGATAAAGTATGGATCGAAGGGCTTAAGCACAAAATCAAGCTATATCTCCCTCAGCCATGTCATAATATTCTGGATTCCTACTTGTGTGATAGGACATTCGCAGTTCGACATAGAGACGCAATATCAGATGTGAGGAAAATAAAAGCAGGAGTTCCTCAAGGGAGCGTTCTGGGGCCTCTGTTGTACTCAATCTTCACTACAGATCTCCCGTTGGGCAAATACATCATGACAGCAACATTCGCCGACGACACAGCAAT
This sequence comes from Nemotelus pantherinus, assembly GCA_963978885.1. Lineage (NCBI taxonomy): Eukaryota > Metazoa > Arthropoda > Insecta > Diptera > Stratiomyidae > Nemotelus > Nemotelus pantherinus. The sequence goes on along the minus strand of OZ022265.1, from coordinate 80,286,895 downwards.
CCTTTACGCCCATAAGAGTCCAGTGATCGCTTCAAGAGATCTCGAAGAGCACCTTATCAACATTCAGACCTGGATGAATAAATGGAGAATAAGACTCAGTGAACCGAAATGCGTTCATGTCACATTTTCACTAAGAAGAGGCAACACTGCTCCCATCAAACTGAATAATGTAGCCATTCCGCATCAGGAATCAGTTAAGTACTTGGGAGTGCATCTGGACAAGAGGCTAACATGGAGCACACACATTGAAGCAAAATGCCAACAGATACGAAATAAAGCCAGATCACTATACTGGCTGTTGGGCAGATTCTCGGCTTTGGAACTGCAATATAAACGCTTGTTATATATAGCAGTCATCAAGCCCATATGGACCTACGCCGTTCAGCTCTGGAAGACAGCATCCAAGACGAATATTAAGAAGATTCAAAGAGCCCAGATGCGAGTTCTAAGAATAATTACAGCGGCCCCATACTATGTGAAAAACGAAGTCATCAGCAGAGATCTGGAGATCCCACCCGTGGTAGATGTTATGGAAGAGCTTGACATACGATATAAGGATAGGCTGCGGAAACACCCCAACCAGCTGGTAGCTAAACTAATAGCTGAACCGTACAGACATCGAAGGCTTAAAAAGAGGAGACTTTAATATTGTCAAACCTAGTTGAATTATAATCCAAAACTTATTAGTACCATATATGGATTAACTCAATAATTTTTTCCTTTTCCTTTTTCTTCTACTTCTTGTTTTTATTTGGTGTTAATGGCAACCTCTGCTAAAACGAAGGTCCTCAAAACATTGGTAGCGAGGACCAAGGTTAGTTATTTTTAGTGTGTAAGATTTGTAAACGAGATGTTATTTACTTTGTAGTAAGATACATTGAATAAATAGAATGTTATAAAAAAAAAAAAAAAAAAAAAAAACGTGAACAACAGTCATTCCAAATTACGAAAACAGCAGCTGTTAACTGTACAGAGTGAGTGGCTTCAAAAATGCAATTTGCATGTATGGTCACGTCAGTTTTATTCGTTGTCATATATTTTTATTTTCCTCGCTTCCAATTAAATTTGCAAGCATTAAATAATATGTAAAATATAATTTGGAAACCCAAACTTGGGGAAAATTATGCTACATGTGACTTGAAAGCTAACTTTATTTTCGAAACTAAATATAGCTTATACCTAATTGAACATAGCATAAATTAATTAGATCTAAGCTTGACGTAGGTCTTAGCTCTGGTTTGTGAGGAGGCTAGCATCATTAAACAGCGTATCTAAGAGCAGCCTTTCGCCTGTTATTTCGGCTGGGCACTTAGAGTCAACCATTCATCAAATTTCGGAATCAGCTCGTTTGTTTACTTTAGCTTCCTCAAAAAACTAAACAAGATATCAATGCCTTTAATTGCCAATTTTGTCAGATCAACATACTGACATAAGGCGCTGCCCGTACTCAGTATTACCCTTATTTATGTAACAATGGGTCCTAAAAGCAGGGGAACAGTATACGATGCCAAAAAGGATTATGTCGACCGATCGAAAATTGATGAGACCGAGTTCGCAGAGTTTGAAATTTATTCGAAAAGCCCAGTTACCGTCATTTTGTTACTTGGCTCCGACGAGAACGAAATCATTCTACGATCCCTGCACCATCTCGATAAGTTTGCCAAGAAGCTACCTGAAAATATCCAGAAGCTGTACGATTTCAAACTAGTTGAGAATATCTTCAAGCAGAAGCTGCATGAACATGAAAATCTGCTCATCAGAAGATTTTCACTTAAACTGGTGGCGGAAGTATACCATAATACTGATGCTAAGTTTGATGATGATCTAACCAAAGAAATAGTGGATTTAGCTCGCAGAAACTACTTGGAGGACGAAGACAACTTCATTGTTGAATACTCATCAATAACTTTATTGAAACTCATTGAAGAGCCTAGATTGATGGCTGCTCTGGAGGAAGACATCAGCTTCGTGTCGAACGGTTGCTACAAACACTTGACGGAAACAGCCGATCCCGATATTCTTTATAATAGTTACAAACTTCTCTCATGCATTTTAATCGAAGGCGCAACACTAGAAAATGTATGCGCTGTAGAAACTTTTCCTTTTGAACGAGTCTTGAGTGATGTCAATAATCAGTTTCCAGAGATACGCAAGGCTGCATTAAGTGTCTTAGCGGAATTGGCTTTGTGCAAAAACGAATTTTTCGTTTCGCGATTTTGCTGCAAACCGTTTTTCGATGAATGGTTCAAAGTTGTGGAGAATCCCATTATGAAGGATGCGCATTTAGAAGCGATTGTGCTCTGCCGACGCCTTTTACGCCAACCGCAAATCGCAAAGCTGTTTTACATGCAATACTTGGTCCAGTACAATATTTTTTGGACAAACAGTGATCTGGCGCAAGAAGGAACTCATGTATATTACGAGCTCAGTATGTACCCAGACGCATGGGAGTATATTTATAGCACCGGTGTTGTCAGTCAACTAAGAGATCGGTTGGTCGACACCGACGCTGTTACATACGAATTGTGCGTAACAATCGTGAAACTCATGAACCATCCTCAATCGTTCATGACTCTGATGCAACCAGATACGGTTGCGAATCTCCTGAGTAAGTTTTTGTTGTTTGCTTCCAGACAAAAAAAAATATTCGATTTTTTCTTGAACATGTTTCTATCATGAATTCAAATTGCACAAGACAATCCAGTTTAATATCTCCTGGTACTCTTGCAACTTTGTAGTCTTCAAATATTCATTTCAGGTATCCTAAAGAACTCAGCGAAAGACTGGAAAACAAGAGGTGCCTCAGCCGAAGCTCTGACTATGCTTTGCAAAAGAAGTCTGGATGCCTGCCAAATTGCTGTTAGTCATAATATAAGCACCGTTTTATGTGACTTTCTTAATGCAAAGTATGGGGACATACCGTCGGATACTTTCATCAATATTCTGAATCTGCTGAACAGCTTAGCGAAAAATGAAGAAATTCAATCAGAAGTTATGACAGAAGACCTGGCCCAATCTCTGCTTTCCGCAATCAAGGTAACATTCATTCTACCAATTATTCGACTTTTACGTCATTCAAATCACTCATATTAGTTAGTATTAATTTGAGAAGTCAAGTACACACATTCTTAATTTGGTTTTTATGGAAAGTAAAATGATCCCGCTGCAGCCTGTAGCAGGACTGGTGGTTGAAGTTGGTAGAGGCATCATTCACAAAAAATATTTTTCGAATGAAAATGGCTATTGTTTCACAGCTCACATTACCCCGGATTTGACTCAAGTTCCTTTTTTCAGCTAGGTCAATACAAAGCCTTCTGTGTGATCATGATTGGTCGTTTTTGGCTCTATTCACATCAAGGACTACACATAGTAGCAGCAGGTGCTTAACTTACTAGCGTAGATCACTTGCAGCTGATTACTTTTACCTGGCTGTATTTTTACAAATACATATCCTTCAATGGAGATGAATGAGAAAGAACACTCACTCAAGTGACCATATACACACAAGCATTGAAGGAGATTGTGACTTCCAGCGGGCGATCACTCAGCGTAACTGGAAAGGTACCAACTGCGGTAAATATTCAAATACAAAACCAATAATCAGTGGAACAACAATCCATTCAACACACCACTTGTGACCTGAACCTCAGGCCCCTGCATCTAGAATCACCGGCACCCGAATTCAATGCAATAAATATTTGAATTGTTATCATTATGCGTGTGTCTCACTTAATGACCGTGTGTACTGGAATCCTACCTCCATGATGAAAGCAAAAACTCCATGCAAAATTCACAGTGATACACCTAGTACTACAAGTTTGTTGACTAGCTAACCTGGTGGGAGTCCAGCGAATCCTAACTTAACAAAACGCAGATAAAGAACTTCTACAGGTTTTAGAGCAAAACGAACCCACTCCAGATTTTCATGACCCTACGTTGCAGCTCTTTTCTATATTGAAAAACTAAACACTGAAAAACTGAAGCTCCAGCAAACGGTACTTGAAAAGTGTGAATACTGAGATTCACAGATTGGATTATGGAACTTGATATCTCCACAAAAGGATTGCGTGAGAGGGGAAGACAAGAAGAAACATTAATCATGGATAATCATTAAATTGGTAATCATGTTTGACGATCTTTTTATTCTAAGCGGGGAAAACCGTTTTTGTAGAATAGGTTAGATTGTATTCCTCGATGACCTGCTTTTGATAGTCTCTGGAAAAGGCACACTTAGGCACTTAAGGGCCCATTGTCACAATACCGCATTGTGTAGTGCACAACGCTTACTAAGCGGAGAGCCAACCTGAATCCTTACTGAACTGGGTGACCCCTACAGGACCATCAAAGCCACTTCAGTCAAGCAAGTAAAGAAGTATGAGCCAAAGCCAAGCGACTTCATCATTCTTCCAGCCAAGGCCGGGCATTCACATAGGACGTGAAGAGCTGCTTCCTGTTCCACCTTGCATTCAGTTTCAGCAGATGTTATTATAAAGGGCACCCAGGTGCACTGCATATCTGTCAAGCAGCCATTGCTCGGCTAAGACAGCCACCGTTGCTCGTAGGAACCCCTTTCCTATATCAAGAACTGCCCTTTTGCGACCAATGTCAAAAGTTTTCCAACTTTTCTACCAAATTTTCACCAAATGAGGTCTAAAGTAAGATCAAAATACTGTCTGAATTTCGTTAAAATGTGATGGCTAAATAATAAAATATGGCCCAAAAACCAGTTTTTTTTTTGTGATTTTTCAAGATGGTACCACTGCCACACGGTTGCCTGCATTTTAAAATCACTTCTCTCAGACCTGGTCCTAGTCAATGCTAACACGTCCTGTGAATATTATAATGATTAAATTTTTAATTAAAGTTTCAAGTGCTGGAAATAGAGTTTTTTTGGTGATAGGTTGCTGTTCTTGTGCAACTCGGAATTTTGAAAATTTCAAATTAACATGACGGACAAAGTTTAAGATTTATCAATGATTTAAAGTTTTTGTCAAAAAGCAAACAATTTTCAGGAGGGTCGATGATTGGAAGGATTTTTTCCACGTGCCTGCCGTTGCTACAAGGTCGCACAGTCTTGAAAATCCATGTATGTTAAGTTTTAGTGAATATTATTATGCTCTGCAAATTTTACGACGATTCAATGTTGCCGCCACAAATTATGACATATCAAAATTTGGAAAAAAATCCATGCCTACTTTCAGGCGCTCAGCACCAACACACAGCTCAACATTTCCAATTTTTTATCATAAGCAAGCATTAAACATAATAAGATTTCATTCCCAATAATTCTTTTTAACAAAACTGTACTCTGCATAGACATATAGGAGTACCTGAAAATTCACTAAAATGCCCGCCACCGCCAAAGGGTTAAAGGTATCTTAATTTTAGCAAGTCATGGATACAAATATTTTCTCCGAAAATCTCTTCCACACCAGAGATTATCTCCCTTAATCCTTTTGCTTTTATATATGTATATCTATATACATATATATATATATATATATATATATATATATATATATATATATATATATATATATATATATATATATATATATATATATATATATATATATATGTGTATATATATATATATATATATATATATATATATATATATATATATATACATATATACATATATATACATATATATACACATATATGTATACCTATATACATATATATATACCTATATATATATATATATATATATATATATATATATATACCTATATACATATATATATACCTATATATATATATATATATATATATATATATATATATATATATATATATATATATATATATATATATATATATATATATATATATATATATATATATATATATATGTATATGTATGTATATAAACCCATATATAAAGAAATATGAATTTTCGGCGAAACGAGTCTAGTATTAATTTTCTTCGAAAATCAGTACAAATACAAGTTATTTTAGATCAAAATTGGTCGACGAAGTACAATTGAAGAGTGTGAAATAATAATTTAGAATTCGGCGAAACGATGTTAATACTACTTTTTTTCGAAAATCAACCTAGATAAATTTCAGTATTTGAATATCTTGAAGACGAATCAACTACAGAGTCCTGAAAATGGCACTTTCAATTTTTATAACTAGTGTGAACCTGGTTGATTTTGAATTGCCTGCATCACATTAAACCCACCTGCTCAGTCGCTGGATGCAAAAGTAATTGAACATTTATGGCCAAAATTATAGGAAGAGATCAGAAAACATCGGATAAGTAAGAAGGACGACCTTAAAATATCACTACAACATGAATGGGACGCCATTTCGCCTGAGCACGCAGAAAGTTAATACACTTAAATAAAAGAATTCGAAATTTGGACTAATTGCAAATAGATGATTTAGATTTGGTACAAAATTCTAAAAGTGTACATACATCCTCAAAATACATTTATTAAAAGGAAAATGTTGATTTGTGGATATTACTAATCGGCTTTAATGCAGAAAGGGTCAAATGTTTCTTGAATTGCTAACAACTGAAATAGAAAATTTAACCAATATAATTTGTATGAACCTTTAGTTTCGGAGAGTATATTCAAGTGACTGGAAATTTGATCTATTTTTGTTGTACGAAATTTCTAAAACCAGTGGAAGAATTAAGTAATGTTATCGGCGGACACTTGACTCTTTATAATTTACGGAAACAATGAATTGAATTAGTAGGCTGAAAATCAACCAATTCCTTTAGAGTATTGTAACTATTTCTTTATACCGAATACCTATTTATTTTTTTCAGTGTATATTCAATGCCAGTCCATCTCCAGGGGGCTTTAACACAAAAGGGTTATCCTACGAAGTATTAGAAATAAGTTATATAGAAAAAAGAAAAATTTGTATAACTAGATTTAAGGACTTGTTAAGGCGAACTTCATTTAAGTTGTGAGATGATTTTCTGACTTAAGCACGAATTCAATTTTTCCTGTTGAATGAAATAATTTAAAATTGCTTTTTATTGAAAATGAAGAAAAAACCACGAGTCAAATTATTTTTCCTATTTTTATACACGGACTTTTCATATTCTGGGAGTATTTAAAGGTTTTTCTCGTGACGTATCATTTCTTCAGATTATTTAAACTATGAGCCACTGTAGATATAAAAAAACACTGCTTGTAATTTAAGTGTTTGAGTTAATTCCAAAGTCAAGACAGTAACTACACTCCACATCAAAATGATAGGCCACCCCTGAAATTTTTGCCATTTCTCAAAACCGATAAGAGGTAGAAAAAACTTTTATTGTGGGTCATATAGTACATGCAAGGAATGTTCAGAACGTAATAGCCCCTTCAACTAATATTCTAGGAAATTTTCGTATTTACCTGAAAAAAAGGTGCTTCAAAAAGATAGGACAGAGTATATAAATCGGCAGTTGCAAGCATTTGGTGCAAGAAGTGAGTTTGAAATTTGTTTAGTGTTTACGGGTTTAGATAAACTGAGGTCGTTTCAGAAAAATTTCGATATTTTTGCAGTACGGACTAGTAGATTGTGTTGCAAAAATTGGTCACGGTAAAAACCTAAGTGAAAGTGAAATAAAAACGATTTTAAATCTGAAAAATGAGAGTTTAAGTGTCGCAAAAATCGCGAAAATTGTAAAACGAAGCCGAAATGTTGTAATGAATTTACTGAAAGATCCTGAAAATGACGGGTAAAAGAAGAGTTCAGACAGACCTAGTGCATTAAGTGATCGTGAAAAGCGGTCGATATTACGAGTAGCGTCAAACTCAACAGCAACAGCGAGACAAATTGCGGAAAAAGCTGGTGTGAACACAAACATTTTGAATGTCCAACGTCTTTTGAAAAAAACACCCACTATTCAACGAAGAAAACTTCTAAGAAAACCACCGCTAACAAAAAAGCATATTGAGGAACGGTTGAAATGCGCTCGGAAACATGTAAGGTGGAAGAAAAGATGGGAGAATGTCATCTTTACGGATGAGAAAAGATTCACCTTGGATGGACCTGACGGTTGGTTATATTATTTTCGTGATTTAAGGAAAGATCGCTTTTCCCAAGTTCGCAAACAAATGGGTGGTGGAGATGTCATGGTATGGGCAGGGATCGTTTACAAAGGGGAGACCGAAATCTGCTATGTGGATGGAAAAATTAAAAGTCCGGATTACATAAAATTAATAGATGAACAAATCAGGGCACATGCAATAAGGATTTCTAAAGAGGACTTTATCTTCCAACAGTATAACGCAGCAGTGCATATTTTATTCGAAATTGGACTAATTGCAAATAGATGATTTAGATTTGGTACAAAATTCTAAAAGTGTACATACATCCTCAAAATACATTTATTTAAAGGAAAATGTTGATTTGTGGATATTACTAATCGGCTTTAATGCAGAAAGGGTCAAATGTTTCTTGAATTGCTAACAACTGAAATAGAAAATTTAACCAATATAATTTGTATGAACCTTTAGTTTCGGAGAGTATATTCAAGTGACTGGATGAGTAAAGGAGTTGTAAAGGAATACTTTTCCTCCAAAAATATTAAGATTTTACCATGGCCAGCTAGATCTCCAGATTTAAATGCTTTAGAGAATGCTTGGGGTCAACTATCCCGTGCTGTATATTGGGGCAATAGAAAGATGCCATACAAGAAGCTTGGAGGCTTATTCCGCAGAAATATCTGAAAAAATTATATAAATCTCTACCAATTCGAATGATAACTGTTTTGCCAAAACAAGGAAAGGCAACACATTATTAAAGCATAAAATAATATACTTAAATATATCTTTAAATGCAGATTTTTTTTAAATACCTTCAGCTGTCCTATCTTTTTGAAGCACCTTTTTTCAGATAAATACGATAGAATATTAGTTGAGGGAGCCATTACGTTAAACATTCTGAACATTCCTTGCATGTACTATATGACCCATGATAAAAGTTTTTTCTACCTCTTATTAGTGATGGGCGTTTCTGTTATTTTCAAAAAACGAAAACGAACTGTTTTTTTTTCAAACAACTGTTTTTTAACACTGTTTGAAAAAACAGTTTGAATTAACGAAAAGAAACAAATTTTATGCTGTCCGACAACAAAGGTTGGGTCGTACTAGCATTTTCACATACTAGGTATAACTAGTACGAGTACGAAAAAATACCTGTTCCAAATACCTGTTTGAAGTATGTACATATGTACATACAATGCATACGATTTGTAGTGATGTAATGAAACAGATTGGTATGCCCTCCCCCACCCTCCAGAAACAACGTTCCCAAGCTAGAGTGGTGATGGTGCAAAATGACCTTCAAAGAATACCGAATCATTAGTGTGTGCAGCTTGTCCGTAACTTTCCAATGGTCGGTCATTTATTTGGCAAGGCTTTTTCCAATCTAGGGGCCATCAAATTCAATCAATTTAATTTGTTTTTAATTTTATTATATGCAAAAAAACACCTCTGGTATTCGTTCAAATTACCAAAGTCGAAAAAAATACTAAGATAGAACCAACTAATCCTGTTGTCATCTATATGACTTTTCATCGAGCGATCTCTGATACCAAACTTTTCCTGGCTAATCTAAAGCAGTCGGATTTCCCCTTCGCCTCACTGAAGCATGAAGTTTGTCGAAAATTTTATTAAGAGATGATAAAAACAATGTGTCGTTTTTTAAACATGCAACATCTTCGGTAAGGTTGGACATGAGTCCAGGGGCACCTTACCTCCCGCGGTCTCGTGAATTTTACAGCCCCGGTAAGGCTGGAGACACCCTTGTGGTGATCTGCAGTCACGAAGAGGGCCTCAGCACACCCGGAGACGCCAACTGGTGAACCAAAAAGGATCTCAACCTTTTCCTCCTTGGCACTTTTAGTGCTACTTTTAGTTTTTCCGCCGGAATTCATTTTGCCGTATCTTCGAAACTAGGCCGTTTTTTCCCAGACTTGTATGGAAATTTGCCCGAAACAACTAAGAAAAGTCCTCGAATTCATGCTCGACCAAAAAAATTTTTGGAAAAAATGGACGTTTTTGTCCAATTTCCCCTATAAAAAAATTTTTCGCTCTTGAAATATCACTATTGTATTCCCCGACCACTTTCAATCATTGAAACCGCCGTAAAGTTAGTTTTTGCCAAACTATGGCCAAAAAACCCCTTACTCCCCTACAAAACCGAAATGTTTGTATCACAGCAATAGGTCTTAGCCCGTTATGTCCCAAACCACTCTAACCCAAAATTGGCCGATTTTGTCCGATTTCAGCTCCTTTTGCCCTAAACACTTTTTGAATATTAGAATAAAATACTTGCAGGTACGAAAATGCTCGCAAGTACGAAAATACTGTTTTCCGCAGCTAAACAGTTTTCCACTGCCAAGCAGTTCGTTTTAACAAACGAAAAACGGTTCGTTTAAAAAAACGAAAAACGATGGAAAACGATTCGTTTTAAAATAAACGAAAAACGATTCGTTTTAAAAAAACAGGTCGTTTTAAAAAAAACAGTTCGTTTTAAAAAAACGATTCGTTTTAGAAAAACGATTGGCTTTAGAAAAACTATTCGTTCTGGAATAGTTTGAATATTTCGTTTTAAAATAAACGAAAAACGATTCGTTTTAAAAAAACAGGTCGTTTTAAAAAAAACAGTTCGTTTTAAAAAAAAACGATTCGTTTGAGAAAAACGAAAAACGATTCGTTTTAAAAAAACAGATCGTTTAAAAAAAACAGTTCGTTTTAAAAAAAACGATTCGTTTGAGAAAAACGAAAAACGATTCGATTTAAAAAAACAGGTCGTTTTAAAAAAACAGATCGTTTTAAAAAAACGATTCGTTTGAGAAAAACGAAAAACGATTCGTTTTAAAAAAACAGGTCGTTTTAAAAAAAAAATACGTTTTAAAAAAAACAATCGTTTTAGAAAAACCATTGGCTTTAGAAAAACTATTCGTTGTGGAATAGTTGGAATAATTAGTTCTAGAAATACTATTCGTTGTAGAAAAACGGTTCGTTTTAGAAATGCTGTTTGTTATCGAAAAAAAATTTCGCTTTAGAAAACTGTTTGTCGCTATTTGGAAAAACTGTTCGTTCGTTTTTTGCAGCCAAACGTTTTTTTTCAAACTGTTTTTCGTTTTTGAGCCCATCACTACCTCTTATCCGTTTTGAGAAATGGGAAAATTTCAGGGATGTCCTATCATTTTGATGCGGAGTGTATATATTAATCCGCCCTCCTATTATTTCATTTCAACTTATTTTCAAATATAAACCACTTTTTCTGCAATATTAAATAATTTCCAGAACTCGGCACGCTCAGCTGTACTTGTCACCAACCTCTTCAATACGGCATCAGTATTCAGCAGTAATACTGTCCTTCGAAGTCAAGTTCAACAAATTGGTTTCTGGGACACAATCTTGAAATACTTGAAAAGCCCCGCAGTACTTGTCAAAAACGCCGTTGCTGATTTCGTCATGATGACAGGAAAGTCTAGGGACTTCTCCGATCCGTACATCGACGAAGGAGTTTTGGAAGTGTAAGTAGTTTAATTACCAGCAACTCGCTGCTGAGTTCCTTATCACTTTTACCGATGTAGACTTCTCGCTGATGATTCGTCGTTGATTGCTTGTTCGAACTGGTCCGGAGCCATCGAGAGTATCTTGTCAGCTGATCTTTCGGTCAAATTTAGTGTCCGAGGACGGCTTGACTTGAATGACGTCACTCATCGAAATTTCTTCATTTCGAAACACCACTGGAAGGATGTGGGAGCTTTTCGTAGTATGATCAAAGAGGAGGTGTCACCACGGCACACAATGATCCTCGTCAACTTTGACCACCGACTCTGCTCAGAGGCGGACGTTGTCCACGTCCCAAAGGTATGTGCGGACGGTGTCTCATTGCTATCTGAAGAAGATTGCACTTACTGCCGTAGACCATCTGATCCGTATCTACCAAAATACTTAGAGAAGGCTCAAGTACTATTGGAGGTAAGTTGATGGCACAGTTTGTTGTTTATTTCATGACTCATGGTAACTCTTTCTTGGTAATATTTTCAGAGCCAGGGACTTTGCTGCAATCAAAACAAATCTTACCTCCAGAATGTAATTGACATTGCGAAAATTTCAAGCCGAGCCAGGATCCTAGCACAAATCGTGAGCGAGGAGATGTGTGGTGCGCGATCAGGAGGACAACAGACTCAAGTTTGTACGGAACCGGCAATATTAAATCACTTGAATTATCTTAAATGCATGCTACATTGCAATATAATTCCGTTGGGGCAAGTGCGATACGGTGGTCATTTTGAACGGGCCGTGCTTTTCAAATCGCTCGCTGACAGGACAGGACTGCCTTGCACGCTACAACGTGGCGAAGATGGAAAGACTCTCTGGAATGAGATCCCTGTACCAGCTACCGAAGCGGTATGAATGACGTGTAACTATGGGCGCTAGTCTAATTTGAGTTATTTGCAGGGAGAATTTTGTACATCATCATCAGTTTTGCCAACTCGGCTACTTCGACCTACTCATATCGTCGATTTAATTGATCATCCTGGAGAGCTGTATCCTATAAATAGCCGTAAAGCTTATGAATATCTTCGTTTAAATTAATTTGGCCATATATTAATTGTTTTTGTTTTTTCGATGTTATGTAATGTATTTGCAGTTTCTCAAATAGTTTTTTGTTTGTTTTTCACTTGAAACAAATTTCATGAATTCTCCATTCTCTGCTTTGCCGAAATAAAACAGCTTCTTTATCGCCACTAAGCACACTTTCATTTACAGAACACTTGTTACAAACAATTTAGTTTATTTAAGGGCAGACCAGCCGTTTGCACGATTGACCCCCATCATATTGTCGATGTCACCTTAGAACTGTGATACAGTGCACTCGTGCTAACTTGAATACCTGCCAACTTGAACTACGTACTAACTTGAAAAATTTTTCTGCCCGCAAGTTATAATAAATTTAATGTTTAATTTAATATTTATTCAATATGAAAACAAACTCCTGCGTGTCAGAACCGCTAGCAAACTGATTTTCTAAGAAATTGTCCTTGAGTGACCAAAAAATGTGGAAAGAAATTATACGTTTTTTTGTAATCATAAAAATATCTTACCCAAAGCAACAAAAACCATTTCCCGACAGCATCTCCTATAACATAAATGATGAAAATATTTAATGCTGGCAGCACTTTTCCAACGAAACAGCAATAAGTCTACAATAACAGGCTCATGCTACAATCAACCTATCATTTGAATATCGTTTGCATCCGAGAATTTCATGGAAAGTCTCGAAAAATTATCAAAACTCGGAAAATTTAAACATTGGTTCCTTGTAAATGCTTTGCGTTTAAATAAATAAAGGAAGTATCTGTAGGTGCAATATTAACGAAAATGTATGTTGCTGGTAACTCTGTGTTCGTAGCATAACCAAAAATAGCTGCGTTTTATTATCATCCAGAGTGTAGTAGGTATCCTGGATGCATAATAAAACGATCCAGAGTAGCACGCGAGTTTTTTTCTGTCAGACAGTTGTCATATCAAAATTTAAGCTGTCATATAACCAACGCCGTTTTCAAATGTATGATTATTTATCCTGGTTGCCAGGGTGACATGGAAAATTTTTGAAAATTCCAACTATTCCAGTTGATATGACTTTTCGAAATACGTTCCACAGAGAGCACGAGTACGAAATCCACTAAATTCTTAAGTGTTTGTAATCTGGATGTTGTTGTTGTTTCGTGTGCAAATCGATATCCTGCACTACTCTGGATGTATAATAAAACACGCCTAATATACCAAATCTGCTTCAAGTTAAGTTAAACCCACCTTGTGAATTTCGTTTCGATTGAATGACTGCGCTGGAAGTTATAAGGGTGAGAAGAATTTTAGGAATACCACCCGCAATTTTTTTTTCAAATTTTCGAAACCTCAGTATGTCGCTGTTAATTGTCATTCCACGATCGTTAATATTTGCAAATTTATTGACAAAATTGCTTAGTAAATAAATGCCAAAAAAACTACAAAAATTACCATAGCTGGCATTTCTTTAATGATTTTTCTAGGAAATTCCTACGACATTTGGCTTACAATAATTACTACATGACTTTGGTTTTGATTTCATGACTGGATCGGAAGTTATAAGGATAAAGCTTTACTTTGCTGAGCAAATTTACGAGATTTAGGTGACAAAAACTTCCATAGCTGGCAGTTCTATCCTAATTTTTCAACCAAATTTATATTAAATTTGGCTTAGAGTAAGGTTCAAGTACTGTGTGAATTTCGTTAAAATTTGTTTGCTCAATCTGAAGTTAAAGCCATCTTGAAATATTACAAAGAAAAAAAACGGTCTTTTGCCCTATAAATTCTGATTCAGTTTTCAAATTTGCATGAAATGGACACACTAGCTATGTTTGATATAACTTTGGTTGAAAAATTCGGTTGGTGCTGCCAGCTATGGTAATTTCGGTGTCTTGGGTTTTGAAAATTCGTTCAGGAAAATAAAGCTTTTTGCCCTATAACTTCCAGTCCAGTCATGAAATCAAAACGAATTTCATATGATAAATATAAATTTTTATAGGCATTATTCAGAACGAATCTGGTTAAAAAACCATGATAGGGCTGCCAGGTATTATTGGTTTTTTATTTATTTGCAATATCTTTATTATAGTCCAGCCAAAACAAATTTTAACCTTCGGAAAAATCCGAAAGTTTTGAAACTTTACCCATTGATTTTTACGCACCTAAAGATGAATACACCAAAATTCCTCATGAATGTGAGGCGAGCTCTAGCGGCTAATAGCGAAAACAGGGCACTTTTTTGGTTTTTCGTTAATATCTTGAGAACCGTTGGTCAGAGGCACAAGTTAACTCATACATAATTAAAGCTTATTTTATTGCAATAAAATGATGCAACACATTTTTCTTGTATTCGCAATGGTTCCCGAGTTATAGGGCACTAAAGGGCACTACAATATGGCATTTCGAATAATATTTGATAATGGTTTACTTACATTTGTGGATACCAAGGATGATTGAGGAGATTAACCTCACAACTTTGTATAAAAAGAAAGACATGATGTATATTAAACAATAAAATATACAGAAAAATCAATAAAAACTTGATTGCTTCTTGGTAAAAGGCACTGCAATCTGCTGATCTTGGTTAGCTAATGCACTTGCTGCCTGAAATTCAGTAAGAAGAGGTAACTATGCATGAGATAATGGTGGGAGAGAGCCATTCTACAGATAAGAACATTGCAACTGATTTATGTATACTATTGCAAGGCAAATTAATAACAAAATAATACAAATATGCAATCTCACCTGACTTCTGGCTAAGCGTAGTTAAGCACAGTGTTTTGATCTTCATGTACCAAATGTTTAGTGTTTGTTATTTGCACTGAATGGTCTGTTTCTTCAAAGATTACGACATCGGGATCATCAGGGTCATCAAAGTCTTCTTCGAGGGTGGAAATAACACCGTTCAAGCATTCACCATGGCAGTTGTGACAAATGCTTGTGCACATTATTCCTGCCTTTCGACAGCCACATCTGTTTCCACATTCACCTGTACATTTGCAACAAATGAGGTTGAGGACAGCATTCAATACAGTCGTAATCATCTCCTTATTTCGACAATAGAATGCATCTCTGCGGGCTTTAATAGGTTTTTTTAATTGTTTTTTAAAGTACTGCTCATCAATAACATATCCACAGAAGAAACATTTTGTTTTGAATTCAAATAATGTTTTCACAAACGATCTTGTTCAAAGCAACGAACTACCTTGTGCTGATGAAGAGGGGTCTGCAGCAGACTGCAGTTTCAGGAAAACTTTTATTGATTCATCTCGCGTGTACTGTTTTCGGCACTCAGTGTGTAATCTAATTTTCTCAATACCAAAAAACGTAGAACTCAAATTGTCTTTTCTTCGCTCACTAGCTAGCAGTAAGAATTTGATTCCCTTCAAACCAACAGTTGTTACACCAGAAGGTGAACCAAGAAATTCGTCACACAACAAACAGTTTTCTTCCATTGCATACGTTAATTATGTAAACACGTCTATGCAAAACACTATGTGCTAGGTACTATGCAAAACACTAGGCACTGACCGAATGAAAATGGTAAGAACGTACCAAAAATAATAAAGAAACAAATTACCGCACATCACACTCACTCAGCGACGCGGATATCAGCGACATCTGATTGGAACTAACCGCCGGCTTAGTTGTGGAAGCAAGGAAAGGTAGTTGGAGGGGGGACATAAGAGGGATGCCGCGCTCCTCGGCATTTTTAGAAAAAAACGCTATCTTTAGCGCTCTATAACTCGGGAGCCATTTCAAATACAAGAAAAATGTGTTGAATCATTTTTGTTGTAAATTTAATAAGCTTTAATTATGTATATAGTTAATTTGTCCCTCTGACCAACGGTTCTCGAGATATTAATGAAAACCCAAAAAAGTGCCCTGTTTTCGCTAATTGCCGCTAGAGCTCGCTTCATATTCATGAAGACTTTTGGTATATTCATCACTAGGTACGTATAAACCAATGTGCAAAGTTTCTAAACATTTGGATTTTTCCGGAGGTTGGGTCATTTTTTGAGATTTTTTGACTGGACTATTAAGCGATTTTATCGTAAAATTTTTCAATGGTAATATATCTTGTAGTGACAATAAACAACAAATATTAAGTTTTCGAAAATTTGAAAACTTTTGCGACTGGTAACCCTAAGTTTCTTTGTACCCCTATAACTTCCAATGCAACCATGGGATCAAAACGAAATTCGCAAGGTAGGTTGATTTCAAACTGAGGCAGGTGGGCTATATTTTGGCTTTGATGCTAGCAAAGGGTTGCCAGCGCGATTCGTTTTTTGCTATTTGCATTAAGTGTTATAATTAAGTGTTAAATATTTAATTTACCAACTGATTGGTTTTCGTCCATGGTAAATTGTTCAGCAATTGCATACTTCTGGGCACCATATACACAGAAAGCTAAATTAATCAATTGCATACCTCTGGGCACTTTAAGATTGGATACTTTTGAGCATCGAATCCACCTGTTTAAATCATCATGAGCTTCAAGTGCAGCCTTGAAAATTGCTTTGCCTTTGACAACACGATGAAATTCGTGACATGCAAAGCTTTCTGTAACAGGAAGTTACACGGGGCCTGCATGGGTGCTCCCAGGGATTGGTTCCATCCGTACCTCGAGAACCATTTCATCTGTACGGATTGCCAAAATATTGACCTTCTTTTAAAAAGTATGTACGACAGCTTGATTGGCTACATTGGGACACTGAATTCCGAAAAAGATAATATAATATCTAAACAGCTAGCACAAGCGCGTGCAAACGAGGAATTCTTGGCGGAAATATCAAATCATTTCGATGGTCTGGCGTCCTCCTTTTCGAAATCGAACATTACGAGCCACGAAAAGTTTTTTGACACTCTTGTGAAGAGAATGGATACTCTTACTGATAAAGTGGATTCCTTTTCTTCGAATTTGTCCACTTATAATAATAATAGTAATTATGCTTGCCAATCAAACACCAAAGATACGCTTGAAAAGTTTGAAAATTTATCACGAACGTTCAAAATGCAAACCGACAGACTCACAGACGCTTTGTCCGAGCAACAACTAAAGTTAGCTGATATCAGCAGAAAATTGGAAGATTTAGACCGTCATTGCGATGCTTCAACAAATGATGCAGACGAAAACTTATTAATGAACGATAAAACACTCCATCAAGAGCTCCTCAACGCAACGTTAGAGATTAATAGCAAAACAACGGTCAGGAATATGAGAACGAAGGACAAAGCAACATCACCTATTAGGATTCTAGCTGAGAGCACAATTCCATCTGCTCTAGAAAAACTTTCAAATCTCGACTGTGAAACCCCAATTTACAAATTCGGTACTTTTTGGTCCCATAATGATTGGCAGAATCGTTTACAAAAAATAAAAAAAACCAACGAAACTCTTCCCAATAAACACACGTCCACAAAATTAACAACTTCATCAACCAAAAGTGCATTCTTCGTGAAAGGGATTCCTTCTTCTGCTGACGACAAATGGTTGGGAACGATTCTCGAAGCTGATTTTCACATAAAAGATTACGAAGTGAAATTATTACCCCAGTCCAAACATAAATCCTCCAGACGGTGTAAAGTTTTTGTTCCATCAAAATATGCGTGGCTTTTTACGTGCTGGAGTGGAAACAACGGCAACATCAACTGGAAGGGAATGACATTCAGCCCTTGGAGAAACATTACCGGCAAAACTAGGAATAAGAAACAAAAAATTGTAAAAAAAATTGTATCCCTAGCCACTCCTTTGCCCAACTTCCTTCCGCCCATAAGACTTTCTCATCACCTTCTCAGTCTCAGTCTCTAGTGACAACATATAATTCTTCGTTAACTGATGCTTTTACTCGTAATGCATCTACTCGTAATAATAATTATGCATCTATACCCCCAGCATTTGACGCGTCATCTTCTCACTCAAGCAGGTATGCTAACGTAGCTAATAAAATCTGCTCCAATGTTTCCAATCAGGCTGCCGCAAACATAGGTATAGGTAGCAATATGACATCTGAATCTCTTCGAAGATCAGTCAACCCTGTTAGGCATTTTTCCTAACCAAACTCAGACAAGCCTCAAACTTTTTTACCACAACTGTGGTGGTATGAGAGGCAAGCTAAGTAAATTATACCTTGACGCCAAATCATGCCATTTTAATTTACTCGCCATCACGGAAACTTGGCTTAATGCCTCTCATAAAAATGAGGAGATTCTTGATAGTACTTGGACCATTTACAGAAGCGACCGTGATTATTGTTCTACGGGTCAGTCGCGAGGAGGTGGTGTCTTACTTGCTGTTAGCAACACATTTTCAAGTGAGCTGGTTGATACCACCCCAAATGCTTTTTTCCAATGTATAATTGTTCGGATCTCCTCTAATAACAACTCAATTTACATCGCTGTTGTCTACATCCCCCCTAGATCTGACGAATCCATCTACAGCAATTTTTGTGACACAATATCTTCACTAGCGACATCACTTAGCGAAAAAGATAAAATAATAGTTTTGGGTGATTTCAATCGTCCGAATCTTTGCTTTGTTCCGGATGAAAATGACTCTTACCTTCTCCCCGTAAACCTGGTAGACACCAACGATTTCAATCTTGCGAGTGCTTTTTATGGTAATGATTTACAGCAGGTTTCCCACATCCCCAACCAAAATGGAAATTGGTTAGATCTAGTCTTCACGAATGCTTATGACGAAGTAGTGGTTAGTCCAACTAATGACGCTGAGCATCTTTTTTGCAACAGTATACACCATACAGCACTGTCAGTAGAACTTTCCACTTCTAATTCCACCTACTTAAAAACTTTCAATAATTCAATTGTATTTGACTTCCGTAATGCTGATTATGAAAGCATTAAACACGTTCTTGATACTATTGATTGGACGAATATTCTTTCAACTCAGGATCTTGAGACATCCATTTCCTCTTTTTACAATAAAATTTTTGACGCCGTTGAAAGATATGTACCAAAGATAAAAAAAAAAAAAAAATTGTCTGAGCCATGGCTTGATAGAGACCTTAGGCATTTGCGAAATCGTAGGAACAAACTATATAAGCGGATTAGAGAAAATACTGACGTTAGTTCTGCTATTCAGGAAGAGTATAATCAAGTCGCTAAGCAATTTTCAGCAAAGTCTCGTGAGGCTTATGATACTTACATTAGGTCAACCGGCGAAAATATAGTCCGCGACCCGAAAAAATTCTTCGATTTTGTTAATGTGAAGCGAAAAACTACTGGCTATCCATCGTCGATGTTTCTGAATAATACAACGTCTTCTTCTCCTAAAGAGATATGTGACCTATTCGCAGATAGTTTCCAAAAAGTTTTTAGTGCACCGGACCTAACAAACTCACACCTTTCTTCCTCTGATTCAACTCCAACGGCTTTTGTCAACCATTTAGAAATCTCCCGCGATGAAATACGTAAAACTATTTTGGAACTCAACTGCAACAAAGGTCCTGGGCCCGATCTTCTTCCTCCGATCTTTTTATGCAAGTGTGTAGAGCAGCTTATAACTCCTTTGCACATTTGTTTTAATAGATCACTCTCGTCAGGAGTTTTTCCATCCAGTTGGAAGCTTTCTCATGTCACACCCATATTCAAGAATGGTGATCGACGCTGTATTGAAAACTATAGGGGCATTGCCATTTTGTCTTCGATTCCGAAACTTTTCGAAAAGATAGTATACGACAAATTGTCTCCGCTAGCTGATTCCCGTCTGAACGAGCAACAACATGGCTTTAGAAAAGGTCGCTCAACTACCACGAATTTGACAATCCTAACCTCAGACGTCCTATGCAAAATGGAAAAAGGTTACCAAATTGACGCAGTCTACACAGACTTCAGTAAGGCATTTGACAGAGTTGACCATTCTACCTTAATTCTTAAGCTACAGAAATTCGGTATTACCGGGTCTCTACTCAGCTGGCTGACTTCCTACCTTTGCGATCGAACACAATGTGTAAAATTTCAAGGATTTTTATCGAAAAACGTTAGTGCTACCTCTGGTGTACCCCAAGGTAGCCATCTTGGTCCACTTCTCTTCAATATATTTATTTCCGATCTATCTGACGTCCTAGCAGGCATACCTCATTTACTCTATGCAGACGACCTCAAACTTTATCTGACCATTGAATCAAAATCGGATGCCCTCTTTCTCCAATCCAAACTTGATTCCCTCGATCATTGGTGCAATGTAAACAAGCTCTCTCTCAACATTAATAAATGCCAGGTTATTAGTTTTTCTAGAAAATGCACGGTCACACACAATACGTACTTCCTCGGTAATAATGTGCTAACTCGAGTTGATAACATTGTTGACCTCGGTGTTATCTTAGATGAAAAACTCCGCTTCACTTTACACTACGATAAAATACTTTCTCGTGCAAACAAACAACTTGGCTTCATCAAAAGACGAGCCAAAGAATTTCGTAGTCTGTGGGTCACAAGATCTTTATACACTTCACTCGTACGTCCTATTCTCGAATACGCTTGTATTAGCTGGAATCCAGCCTTTGAAATCCACAGTGACAGACTCGAGTCAATACAAAAGCAATTTTTACTTTTCGCCTTGCGAGAGCTATACAACCCTTATGATTTTAATAGCCTACCCCCTTATGAGTTTCGACTGGGTCATTTAAACCTATCCACACTAGCCTCCAGAAGAATGGTGATATCGGCCTGTTTCACATTCGACGTCATTAGAGGCGCTATTAATGTAGAATTCCTCAATAATAAAATTTTGATAAATATCCCTGTGAGGAACACCAGGTCCAATCGTTTCCTAAAAGAATATTCTCATTCGACCACATATGGAGCTAATGAGCCAGTAAATAGATGCTGCAGAGTATTCAACAGAATAAGCAATTTATATTCCCCTACGATTTCCAAATCATCCTTCAAGTCCTCTCTTTTCCATGCCATCCGTACCCTTAACCTTAAGCTATAGCTTTTACGTCAATGTTTATTTATTGATTGCTATTTATTAATTTATTTGTTACTCTTTTTTCTTTAATTTGTTTGTTTTTTACTTATTTAACTTGTTTGTTTTTACTTTTTCCTATACTTTACTCTACTTTTCTATTTTTATTTTAATTTGATGTCCTTTTTTTTTTTAATATGTGATTTTGTACCTTGTTTTGGTCAATGAATAAAATAAAATATTGCGAACATTTACAATGAAAATAAGTTACCAATGTTGAAATATTCTAAGTTCTAGAAATTTTTCACTTCCAAACATCTTTCGTTTTTTGATCCCAAACATCTTTCTATCCCTGTAACTTTCGACGAAATCATCAAATAAAATCGAGATCGATAGAGTTATTTGATTTTAACGTGAGGCAATTGTGGAAAACTTTTGGTTGCAGTGCTAGTAAAGAGTTGCAAGCACTAAGCATTTTCTTTGTTTATGCTATGTTATGCTGCTTTTAAAGTTTTGCAGTGTTTGATTTTCCTAAATCTTGAAATTCATACAAGTGGTATTATTCAAATCCTTTCCACCCTATGAGTTTAAATGCATTGTTAAGGTCAAAGTGGTTTTGCACCCGAAACAGGTTGTAGCACGTGTGGTAGAATATGCACTCAAAATCTGCACGATTCTTCTATTGTTTATAGAACATTAGTATTTCTGGCGGTTCAGATACGCTAGAGTTCTTTTTATTGTTAATTTAACTCTAAGTTAGGCTAAAAATGTACAGATGATAAAACCCCTAGCGCATCAGAACCGCTACAAACACTTATGTTCGAAGAAGAGTAGAGGATTTGTGTAGATTTTGAGTGTGTATTCTACCACTAGCTACTTAAGGCCACACTAAGTAATAATCGACCCTAAGCCAATTTAATTTCAATGACTTTATCGAAAATTACAGCGATAGAAAGGTGTTTGTGATTGCCAACCGAAAAATGTCCAGACCTTAGAAAATGTAAACATTGTTTACCTGTTTTTACCGTAAAAGTTTTAAAATGTTCTAGATCGTAATATTTGTTATTTATTTTCACTACAAGATCACTATGATTTGAAAATTTTATGATAAAATTGTTTGCTAAAGATATGCAAAAAAAATACAAACCCAACCATAGCTGAAAACCCAACCATAGCTGAAAACCCTATCATTGTTTTTCCAACTAGATTTCTGCTGAGTATTGTCTAGTGCATGACTGGACTAGAAGCTATAGGGTAAACAGCTTTATTTTCCTGAGCGAATTTTCAAAATTTAAGACCACATACAGGTAAACTAGGGAAGGGTTGCCATTTTTGCCCGACATAGAATTCGCAAAGTTTTACTTTGACTGTGTAAACAAAGCATAACATATGTATATGAGTTGGTTTTTTTCCTTAAAAGCATAAATATTTCGGGAGAGTCGATGGTTTGAAAGTTTTCACTTTCAGCGCTTGCCGTAGCTACAGAGTTGCCAGCAGGTTCGTACCAGTGAGGTAGTAGAAATGGAGTGGACATGCCCATAAAATTTACATTGAAGGGGATGGTAGTAATTTTTTAGCTACTCATTGTCAAATCGGGTCAAATCCAAGTAGTTCCCCCCCCCAATTTGACAATGAGATTAAAATGGCGTAAAGGCAGCTTTAACATGCTTTGTGCGCGAGAGGATTGAAGGGGCTAATGGTGGAAAGTTATACCGTCCGTGTCCAGGGGCTGGTTCATACAAAACTTTCTAAGTATACAACTTAGTAACGTCAATATGTTTTATAAGTTTCATAATGGTTCAGTAGCTCTGTCAAAGTTATCGCAATTCAAAAAATTTCAAATTTTCCCGATCTGAAATATATGTCGTAATACGGGTTTAAAAGCTTGATTATGCGTATGATTAATATATGCTATAACATCATAGCAACTCCATTTAATTTTGCTTAAACATGCACATCCAAGACAATACAGATGTTCTTTTCAAGATCTTTGTTTTAAATGAATTTTGGTACTAGGTTTTTGTTGTTGAAACGCAGGATTGCTTCAAAAATGTCCCAACAGAACATGATTATTTTTTTTTTTTTCACGCAAAACTGGTGGTGGAACAAAAATCTTAGAACATGGTAAAGCAAAGACAATAACAGAATTAACTTCTCCTGTCGATTGTTTATTTTTCTCATTTAAATGAATGCTCTGACGCATTAGAAACTTAGAAAGGGCCTAATATAGCGTTATACGTGCGAACACAAACCACTTTAAAAGCGTAAACACAATGCGAAATTAATATGTAATATTTGATATAAAATTCATAATAGGACTACAAAACTATATACTGCCAGTTTATGCTATTTAGTGGACATTTAAGACTCAATAGTAAATGAAAATTAAAATATTATCTAAAGTAATTTTAATATAACATATTTTCACAGCCACTTGGACTTTTATATTACATACTTACATACACATATGCGTACTTCAATTCATGACATATGTGTTTACACAGTTGCTTATACAGCTCTGTATTTCATTATTAAGATCTTTAATTGAAGGATTATGATTTGTTAAAGCTGAAACCATAGGCCTTCTTGTTGGACGGAAGCCCGTAAGGAATTTTTTTTCAGGGTTCGCGATGGCCTGGCTGGCGCACCATTAACTAATAAAATTTTTGAACTGCATTCAAGAGAGGAACTTCGGCCAACTAGTTTTCTTTGCTTTTTTTGGATCTGTTTTTTTCGGCCAAGGTCTGTGGGCGGAGTGACTCCGCAACATGTGGAGTCATGGCCCCGCCAACATCAGGGGTCTGAGTTACCGCAGGCACATCTCACAGCAAAGGCACAACATTATATCGAAATGTCAGTTTGTAGGATTTTGATATGGCAAGGCTAAATGGGTAAGTCGAGTGAAAATCTTCGAGTTAACGCAAATCTGATTTGCTCGACTGAATATGTGATTCGACTTTCTCATTCGATGTGAGAGTCATGATAGGCCTGTTAATCTTTCGGAACGTACTTTTCAACCGCATGAAAAACCAACCGGTAGAATTGAGACGCTGCTTCGTTCAATTCTAATAGCCCGTCCAGACTACGGATACTTATGTATCCGGATACATAAGTATTGTCCTCACTGCAGCGACATCTGCAGATACATTTTACCCTTGCCATGAAAATCAATGAAAAGTGTGGACGATACTTATGTATGCGGATACTTAAGTATCCGTAGTCTGGACGGGCTATAAAGTTAAAACTGTACTATTCCAGTCAATATTACTCAAATTATGATTAATGTTATCATAATCAGCATTTCGATAGTCAAATACAACAGAATTGTTTTACGATTGTAAAGTTGTCAGATCAGATACGGATAGCTCGACCGTAAAGGCAAAGTGGTGAAGAGTTTTAGAGAAAATATGCTCTGCGTCAATCGTTGGAGTAGCCACTACATCGATGTAACTGTTAGTGCAGATAAAACCTAAGCAATTACCATTTTGGTTAGAAGTCGGAACAATGTGTTGCAAATTATTGCTGTAAAATGTACTTACAAGACAATGGTGTCGTTTTCATCAGCCGAGAACTTTAAATTTGGGCGATTGAAGTATCTAGTACTATAATGTATCATCATCTTTAAGGGATGATACCAGAGAAGAAATAATTTTGGATATATCATTGTACACGGCGTCATCTGAATTAGGTGGGATGTAGAAAGCTCCAATATAAAGGAAACTTTTAAACCAAGATATTCTGATAATGTTGTGCTCAAACTGATTACGTGAATTGGTTTCAATTCAACCATTTCACTCGACAGGGAGCTATGAGTGGCTATGAGCACACGACCACGTATAGGTCTCAATACGAAGATAATTACGGTCGTTTCTGTATATGGTCTAGCAGCCGTCAAGTATTTCTTCGTTTTTATGGTAGCCAGGTATCTGTAAAAGTAAGTACATTAACTGGCAAGATTTGGCGTCAAGGTAGAGTTTATTTAATTTGCCTCTCATACCACCACGATTATGGTGAAATAGCTTAAGGCCATCTGGAAATGCTTTTCTGTTAGGAATGATACTTGGTAAAAATCCTCCCTTGGTCTCTGAAGGTTAGGAATATGTTTTGAGGAAACGTATAAGGCGTAGGTTTTCAGGTCATTTTTTACTTAGTCTGCGGATACTCCAAACTGTTCGTAGCATGGAGTAAAAGTAAGATCGCGGGAATCAAAGTCAATTGGTAGATCCTCTTGCTATATCATAAACTTCAAGTGGGTTTTAGTTTTACCCTCGAAACATGCACAGTCGCTGGCATTGTGCATGTAAGCAGGGAGAAGACGAACATTGTCGTATATTCTATTACCCCTTAACCGAGAGAATAGATACTTACTTTCCAGGTCAGCAGTTGATGTAATGGTGGCTTTCACATGTGGCGGCAATAACGGGTCTAAGAAGTTTGATGCAGATTGTGATGGATTTCCGGAAGGACTATCTGAATAAACTACGATGGTAGTGGATGGTATGTAGTCTTCACCGCTAATGAAATTTGAATAAGAGGAAGATATTGACTAGACTGCAATGGAATCTGCATTAGTATGTTTTATTGGTGCTTCACCGGTAGCACTTAAGTTACAATCGATACTTTCAACATTGTCGTCAACCGCTTTAACCATAACTTTCACCATAACTACATTTCTGAATAGTTACATTTTGCTCGCAGTTTTTGGTAAAACTGTGTATGCTTTTTCAAGAATTTTCTTTCCTTTAGAACTATATAGAGCAAGGCCATATTGTTTCAATGGAAATATTATAGTTTTTACTTTAAAGATAAGATTTCAACAATTTTCTTCAAATATTATTCAGCTACGAATACGGAACTGAACGACTACACATTTTTCGCACTAATAGGTGCGTTTTGTGCTCCAGTACAGTACAGAATAGAACAATGACGCAAAAAAAACTATCCATGACAGAACAGCTGATGCACTCGTTAAGATTTCTATAGGTTGTTGTATTTGCTGTGGTAGCGCAAAACAGCTGAAAATACATGTGGACGATATAACGATAAAGAGAGATAATAACGAAAATAAACTACAACAATCGATAAAAAATATAAAAAGAACTAACAGGAAATTACCTCTTTTAACTTTCTACACATCATGAGGGCTTTTTTGGTTTCTTAACTACCAAAACAATCAACATAACCTTGAAAAAACCAAAGCCACCTCATAGCGAAACAGATAACTTCTCATGAGCTTTTCTTTTTTCTATCAGCACATTCTATAGTTCAGCACGTGAACTACCAATGAGGAATAGAATTTCTGTACTAGTGAATTCACTGGTACAGAAGTTGTTGTTTCCAATGCGTCTGCACTGGTTAGCATTGGTCAGTTATGGATAAGGGGAGCAAAAAAAACGTGCCCATTGTCAATTGAAAAGCTTTTCGAGTTTACAGTGAGGTGAAAAGCTCTCCGATCAGCCACACTGCCGTGAATTGAAAAGCTGCTCAATAAACTCAGCTTACGCTAACACACTTTCATTCAAAGGGAAAACTCCAAATATCACTCAACACACACGTAAGCTAGAACTACACTGGTCTCACGTAACGTGAGCTCACGTGTCGTCACATCAGCTGACCACACGTGTCATAGATCTGCAGTACCATTTTGTATGGTTAGAAATACACTGGCGACACGCCACACGGCTCATGTGCTATCACGTGAGCTCACGTTTTTGATAATCTGCAAATTCAGATTTTTGAGCTCACGTGAGAGCACGTTTAGCCAATATTTTTACCGCATGGTATTTGATTTGTTTGAAATGTATAAGGTAAGTGATTTGTTGAAAATGTATAAGCATGAATACTTGTGAAATGGCGAAATACATTGATGCTGGTAAATTGTGGGAAAAAATTGTAACATAATTTTTATGTGCGCAGCGAAATTTAGTCAAACCTCAAACCGTCGATCAGGAACTGCAACACACGTGAGCTGCTAGCATGAGACAAGTGTATTTCCAAGCGTGAGCTCATGCCTCCACACGCATAACGTGACGACACGTGAGCTCACGTTAGCTGAGACCAGTGTAGTTCTAGCTTAACTGTCACACTCGTTAATTTCCAAATGAAAAATATAATTTGAAAAAGAATAAATTAGAAATATTTCACTGGATCGTTCAATTCAAAGTATCCTCCACAGATCCGAATAAAGAACAGCAATGCTTGTTTTCACTAAAATAAAACCGTGCCCATGCAAAATAACCAATAAAATGGCAGCTCAAATCGTAGCCAGTCCGATGCACGTTCAAGCTTTTTTAAATTTTTCACAGTGCATCAAAAAATATTAGGTCTTTCCCTAACTCAGTTTCGGGTTAAAGTCTGCGTGAGCAAGCATACAAACTTACCTTAAATAAGTTTCGTCTAACCGAAAAATAACGTCATTCTTCGGTTAAGGCTGGTACTGAGTTAGAGTTCACGTGAAATTTTGACATTTCCCCATTATCTGACCATTCTTTCGAGCGAAAATTTTGACAACAGAGAAAAGCAGAGACACTGCTCATTCTTGACGGATAAAATGTCAAGAATTTCAATTTTCGATCGATTTTCTTATTGGAAAGTCATTTGCACTGCTCAATTTTCAAATTCAAACACTAAATGTCACTTTTTCGCTCGAAAGAATGAACTGCACAAACTAAATTGGCGTGAAATGATTGACAACATGTTTTAGTGCCATCTATGTTTTCGAAGCGAAAGCAACTTCAAAGCAACTTTTCATGCTAAGAACACAGTACCAAACTTGCTTATTTTCAAGCTAAATTTTCGCCGAAACAGATTTCACGTGAAATTTTGTATGAAAATTTCACGTGAAGTCGAACTCAGTACTATGCTTTAGGCGAAAGTTCCCCCCTCGCGAGAATTTGCCCGAATTTTTTCTGCTGGTAATTTTTAGCAGTGTGGCTCCGGCTGTCAAGTAGTCACACAGCTGATTAATTTGATGTTGTTTATATGAGAATGATTGAAACAGAGATGAGCTAGACGTCGCTTTTGGCTCTTTTTCTTGTTATGCCAGTTTTTACTCAAAGTCAGTTCCTTTACTTTTCTGGTTTTTGGCAAATTTTCTCCTACCACTGAAGTAAGATTTTAGCCAAAAAGTTTTTACCCGAAAAGCAAACGAATATGCATATGCACGTACATACCTATCGCGAAATATATTAGGTCTGTTCGCATACTTTCAGTCACTGAATTTTACTGAATTTTCCTGAATCATTTGGTGGGGAAAATTCATGAAAAGTGCGAAAACGCTCTCATTGCATATCCCGAAAATAGACAAAAAAAAGTGTCAGTTATCGGTATTTGGGAGAACAATAGTGATTCTAAGGTCATCCTAAGCGGTGATAAATTATCGCCACAAAAATATTCGTTCTTCATAATAACATTATTTATTTAATTTATTTATTTTATTTATTTAATTTTTTTTTAAAATTAAACATATTTGATCTTCGATTCCTCCATTCTCGCCATTTTCGCACATTTCATGTGTTATGCCGTTTCCCTTGGTCTTTCCCTACGAAAAATCTGAAGAAAACCCGTGTGTTTTAGTTCTAAAAGATTATAGTCTCCGATTAGCTACAGCTTCTCAAAATGTGTCTAAAAATGGTAGAGTAAACGACGCGAACTACGAAACGGAGATGGAAGATTTGGCGATTAGCAAATCATTCAGTTTTGAGTGGTTTTGGGAGTGCGCGATTTGGTACAAAGTACAAAGTTTTTTACGATTTTTGAAGCAACTGTTCAATGCTTTGAGCTGCGCTTGTTTTTGGGGGTGTCTTTTTTTAAACAAATTAATTTAAAATTAAAAAAAAAAATTTCTTTGATTCCTCCATTCTCGCCATTTTCGGCAATTATTTAATTTTTTTTTCGTAGGTTTCGCGTCGTTTACTCTACCATTTTTAGACACATTTTGAGAAGCTGTAGCTAATCGGAGACTATAATCTTTTAGAACTAAAACACACGGGGTTTTTTCAGATTTTTCGTAGGCCAAAAACGGGAAACGGCATAACGAACAGTTTGAGTATCTGTGACTACTTATTTTTCTCATCTAGAGGAGCAATCGAGAGAGTTTTATGCATTGGGTCCAATCCAAATTTAAGCTTATTTCGAAACCACGTTTAAAAATACTGGGAAATCAGAAGAAATTTGGATTTAGTTTTGAAAAGACAGCCAAATGACAATCAAATTACAACAATAAAATAACAAACTCAATCTTACCGAGAGCTCTGTCAGTACCTTCAAATTGATTAAAAACACACGGCAAAGTCATAAATTCACTAAAAAAATTAAAGTAATTTAATTTCAATTAAATTGTAATGCTGTATATGCACTGGGAAAATGTGTTGGCCGTTATTAACATTAAATTTGACACGTTGTGAAGCTTTTTTAAATTTCTAATTACATAAATGATGACAAAGCGTTCGCTCTAACTCATACTCCAGCCCTAGCTGCTTATAGGGCCCATACACGACGCATGCATGCATGCACAATCGCGTGACTGCACATGCGGATTGAACGTGTATGGCAATGATTGACTGAATGCACATGCTGACTGTATGATTACAAAACTTTTTGATATTTTCTCGACTGCGCATGCTTGCATGAGAGGTGTATGTTAAATATTGTGCATTCAAGCTCAAATTTTAGAAGTTTTTGTCCAATGTACACCTTACCCACTTCAAGTTCTTTTAAAACTGCACAGTTTTGCATGAATCGTGTAGGGCAGGCGCAATACTGCACAATCAATGTACTGTGCATGCATGCATGCGTCGTGTATGGGCCCTATTAGATTTGTTAGCAGTATCAGAAACACGCAAAGAAAATATGTATTCAAAAAATAGATCAAATTATTTTCAAAAATATTTTCATGGATTAATTTCAAACCCATTAGATAAGTGCTGTTATTTATTGCCATTTCAATATAAATGTTGTAATTTAATGTAATTTATTGCAACACTTTGCATTTTAGCAAATCTGCTAAGATGATCTGCTGGATTTTAACAAATTTGCTCTAATTAGTCCGGTTTCTTATGCAATTGATAATTGCTTCGCTGCTTGAACCTGTAAAATTACGTGCGAAGCAGTAGAACGTGCTTTCCTTCTTTTAGTCTGATGGTTATTAAATTAAAATGTTAATTTAGTGAAATTAGGGACATAAATCAAGATGAACAAGTAATTCAATAAATATTCTAGAAGTGAACGAAAGAATGAAAAAGTGTGAACGCAAGTGTGAATGCATATCGATAAATCAGTCTATTCAAATTTCAATTCAATTTCAAATTTCAAAAAGCTAAGACATTAGCACTATTTGGGATTGAAGCCAGATGCAGTTTCGATCGCAGTGCACAGTAATTTCCCTAGCACTTCTTGGGGAAATTATTGTGAACAATCTGTGAGTGTATCCAGTAGGCCACAGAGGATTCAATTCAATTTCTTATTACAGGCTCCAGTTTTCGCTGGGCATTTTAAATAAGCG
This sequence comes from Nemotelus pantherinus, assembly GCA_963978885.1. Lineage (NCBI taxonomy): Eukaryota > Metazoa > Arthropoda > Insecta > Diptera > Stratiomyidae > Nemotelus > Nemotelus pantherinus. The sequence goes on along the minus strand of OZ022265.1, from coordinate 80,255,913 downwards.
AATATTCTCTGCTTCGAAAAAGTAGCAAAGCTATCAGGCTGCAATCTTGTTGCGATTAAATATTGCGGTAGCTGAGGCAACATAAAATAACGTGCATAAAAAGATATTTCTATGATTATTGTAACTTCTAAAGATAACATGCAGCCCAAGTCGCAGATTCAGGAATTGTGCCAACTTATTAGCGTGGAAAATACTGGGTAAATTACTGTATTCTACACTTTATGCTATATATGTCACTGCTCTTACACATTCAAAGCAACAGCAGGGGCTTTCGTTAGACTACCTTCAATCCAAATAATTTCCGAAATCGAAGACATAATTGACCCGCTAATGAATCTAACCATCGAATGATTGTCTAGAAATTGTTTTCCCTACTTTTGAGTTATTTGCATTTGACTAGACCACTGTAGCACTCCAAATCAATCAACATTAATCCCCCTGCTCATTTCCACCCTGTGCCGTCTTTTTTGTGACTTACCAATCACCTGCTATTCTTTGGAATGCAAAAATTACGCAGCTAGTGCAATGCAACGCATTGAAATCTTGTAGCCGCGTCCAATATTTAAACAACGCACTATGTCCTCGCTACTTTCCACTCTCAAATATCCCATTAGATTCAAGACACACATTAGTGTAGGTCCCAGAGCACAATAATTTCCCCAATATTTTTTGTGCATAAAATGGGAGAAATTCATGCTTATTGCGAATTATACTACAACTGTATGCTTCTCTCACACACATGCAGAATGAATTGCAGCCTACACGACCATTTCGCATTTGGTTCACTTACTGCGGAAGTCACTAAATGATATATCCTGCCTGTCGGTCCTAATCTTAGACTCAATCCTCAATTTTAAGTGCATACTAAACCCATAGTGGTAAAAATTCCCAGCCAAAAACCTACGTCTGCAATGATTTCCGGCTCTATATTACAGTTCAGCGCTTAAGCTTAGTATGGACTTCGATTCCATTCATTGTAAAGAAAATTTCACTCGAAAGAACGACCAAGTATTGGAGACTTATCAAAATTTATCTTCACGATTTAGTCAATACCAGCCTTTGCGTGCACAAATCTCTCCACCTCCAAGGCTTACTACCACATTACAGCAGCGAATCAAACCAAAAATCCCCCTTTAATTGATGGGAACATCTCAACTTCGAACGCAGATACAAGATAGCAAATAGCAGTACTCAAAAACCCTGTATTTTCCGCGATAGGTTTCAGCTTATGATAGGTATCATGATATTTCGAACATTTCTTTCGAAGAATTTTAAAAGACGAGGTTGGTGTGGGACTATATTATCTGGTTGCTGTCATGCGAGAAGTTGCATTCCCTGGTTTTTGACTAGGAAAAATCCGAAAAAACGACATGTTTTTTAGTTCTAAAGTGATCTAATCTCCGATTTCACTTCTAAGCTTGTAAAAATTTGTCGTTTTTGTACAAAAATGGCTGTGTAAACGACGATGTGCGAAAATGAGAATTTTTTGTTTGAAAGATTTTTTGAAAATTTTTACGGCCGCAGCGATTGTAAATTGCAATAGATTGATTTTTCTTTAGTTTGTGTACACAGTTAGCCTTCGGACCATGCATTTAAAATACAACTATTTGAAAAATATAACACAACAAACAATATATATATACATATATATATATATATATATATATATATATATATATATATATATATATATATATATATATATATATATATATATATATATATATATATATATATATATATTTTAAAGTATTATCAGATTTGAGTTTAGCCGTTTGGTGAAAAATGCAAACTATTGTCAATTTCAGTTTTTCCATATTAAAGAAAATAAATTGCAATATACAGTTATATCTCCAGGATTAAGAATTGGGGAAATTCGTATTCATTCAAAATGGGTAGCAGTTGCATATATAACTAAACAGAGCGAAGCTAACTTAGTAAATATGCTTGTAAGTTTGGCAAATTTTGTAAAATGCATTAGATGAAACTCAAATGCAATGTTGCAGTAAACTGCATCAAATTGCAACAGATATACTGCAATTGCAGTAAAACGACAGCACTGGTCTTATACAATTTAGTTTCAGTTTAAATGGAGCAACTGGATCAAAAATATCAAGAAAATCTTCTCAAATTCAAATTGCTAAATGCATTCATTGACTATGCGAATTCAATTGATTTTATAATTGTATGATGATATTCTTCTTCACTTACAAAACTACGGCCATATTGCTTTGAACTATTGAATTTTCAAAGTATTGCATTCGTTATCGAACTAGTTCATTTTGATGGCTTGTTTGCGCAAAATTCTCAATTTTAAGGTACGCATTTACAAAATCATGCTTCAAAAAGTATTTAGGTGAATCAGAATTAATTATTGCGTAGCCATTTGAAGTTGATGTGATGTCTGTACATTGAAATAATAAAAATTGATCCGAAATAACCTTCTGTTAGCTCTCTAGGTCTGAATATCAACAAGAGCTTTAATTTGGGAAAGAATCATTTCACCTATTTATTTCAAAACACTGCTAAGCATGCTATTCCATAGTATAATTTCACATTAATCATTTTGATGCCACATATTAATGTAGCAAAATATTGTTGCACACGTTTCTTGTATTTCAATTTACAATATTTCTTGCATTTCAATTTTATTTCCCCACGGTATATTACTAATTTGAACTGTATTGACCTTATTGATTTGGAAAACACTTATTTTACATTACAAACAAAATCCTTTTCATAATGCTCCAAACTTTTTCCAATTCCACTTTTAAATTCAAGCGGCAAAGGCATCCACCATAGCACATACGAAACGGTTCAAATTAGTCAGTGGCTCGGTCCACAGCAGGTCCACACCCATTTGCGATCCACAAAATTCTACCGCAAACTGCTCGAAATTGAAGGCACACTAGCACCTGATGATCATTTGCAACAATCATATTAAAGCTATTGGCATTCGATAGCATTTAAGCATTCTAGCAAGGGTTACTTGCAAACTTCAGACTATGTATCTTCCAATAAATACGTACACCACGAATTTGTAATTTTCGAAAATGGCCGACATCGAAACGCCTTTCTTTCGTTCAGTTCGGAAATGCTCCCATGCACTAGAATCCACCTCAACCGCCAACACCCAAGACGCCCAATCATTCGCGAAATTGACAAGTTTTAGTTATGCTTTCAATTATAACTTGAACCATTTTTTCTTCAATCTGAGATCCAAGCGTGATGTGTCTTGCGGGAATCTTCAGTTTTTGTGATTTCACCAAGCATTGTTCGTCATTTTTCCGAATTTCTCTCACGCGATATTCCGTGACTCAAACCAGCATCTCCTAACGAGTATAACAGCTAGCTCGTCGACATGAATTTTCGTTGTGGTGGCAGCAAGATCGTTTCGCCGAGCTCGAAAGACGAACAGAGCAGACATGGCATTTGCATGCATTTAAAAGAGGACAGCGCTATTAGCAGAGCGCCTAGACGTCTCCTATCCAACAGAGACGGGAAATTACAAGAGTAGCTTGACAGCAGAAAAGAGCGATAGAACAGTTTCAACTTTTCGAGCAGCCAGCCGAGGTCGCATATTCAACGAGAATCGATTCGATTCTGTCGTTCGCGTAACTTCGAAAAAGTGCAGTGGTGAAGTGAACGTTTGGCTTGTTTTAAATTCAGCTTTTTTTTAAAAACCTAGACTACGAAACTGTGAAATAATTTACGTAGTGTTCGAATAATGAGCGTAGGAGCGTTGGGTCAATCAGGTAATTATAGTGACGGTAATCGCCGTTTGCCGCTTGTTATCAGATCAAATGTAAAGTGGGACGTAAATTTTCAACGAAACCTTCTCCATCCTCATGACTCGCATGTGCCATAGAAGTCGAAGAGAAGTTAAAATGGCGACAGGATACCGACGTCGATGGGGAAAAATCAACAATGACGGCGAAGACGTCTTCCCCAACATCGGCAGCAACAATGTTGAGCCGCAATTGCGTTAGACATTGTCAAAACCAACAACCGACAGGGAAAAGTCCGCCGCCATCGCATATCCCAGGAGTGTTAAGTGCAAGTGCTACGTCGGGAAGAAAAGGGCCCATCCGAAATTATTATGTGGTGTTGGAGAAAAGTCCGCCGCGGATATCGAGTGACGAGTCGGATACATCGACGTATGACAAGAGTTTCCACTGCCGTGAAACAGGTAATTATGAAAATCGAAATGGAAGTGTGATTTGTAGTCTAGGCGCGAGGCGACAGTTTTGAAGTAGATTGCAAAGTAATTCGCGAAAGAAAAGCGATGCGTGGAGCGTGAAACAATGTCGACAACGACGAGATTCAGACACGAATTTTCTTGCCAGCTTTTGCTTCAACAGTGTTCGGTCCGGGCAGCCCGCTACTCCCCGATCCAAACTTCGTTGCTGCAAAAAGTCGAACAAACAAAAAACGTGCACTTTTTAATAATCATCGCGCCGTCGACCACCTCAGATATATGATAATTGTCCCGAGAAAGAGTAATCCAATGTTATCGCGCGGCTGTATGTGGCGCCTTTGTTTGATAACGGGCGTAACGAGCGCTATCAGTCAGCGAATTAAGCAGACGGCAAACGAACGTAGATCGGCAAGGCAAAATTTCCCAGCTTGCATCGCGACATTGACTGAAAATAAAATTTTCTCCATTGCTCCGCGTAGGCGAGACGACAGGAGCTGGGTCGGTGGCCGACTGGGCCACAGCCTGCATTGTTGCAGTTTTGCAGGTGGTGCCTAGGGAGCAGGCGATAACTGCACCATAGAATCCAGGCTGCTAGGTACTCCAGAAAATATCCAAAATGTACGCAAAAGTAATCCAAGTATTATCCATTCGTTAGCCTCGAAATCAGCGTGGAGCTCCCGACGGTACCGAGTCTCATTATGAACTAATTTTGCAGCTCGAACCGCGAAGAGATTCTTCGCGATTCGCTGGCCGAATGAACGACTGCCTTCTTGCCCCGTAGCGGCCGCATCTAAATTTCGTTCTTATTTTAAACGTATATTGCACGGTGCACAAGCGTGCGTCCGTCGTCTCGGTGCGGAGCCCGTGATGGAGCATTGGACGGGGCGGAGTGCTGGGGCTCGAAGACGGTTTCGTTCTTTACCAGGTCCAAATTCTGCCAGACCGGTTTTCTTGGCAATTTGATTGACTGTTTCTTGTGCTGTTTCTATAGTTAGATCTGCATATAGCCGTACGACTTGGATAGGTTAGGGCCATATCTCGACTGAGGGAACTATGTGAGTACGGGAGCTCATTTGTTTTCGGTCGAAATCGAACGTGGAAGCGTGCCACTAATATGCCTTCTTTCAACAGCCAGGTTTTTAACACGTGAGCTGGTAAACACGCTGCCATTTGATGATTTGTGCCTAAAACAGCCTTGTTTTGCATCGGGGCGAACTCTTGGGACAAACCGGGCATTTGATTCTTCTACGCCGAGAGCGATGACGAATCGGCCGAATAGTAGCAAAACGATTTCGTAACATGCTCATCAGAGCTCTTCCACTCCATAGTGCGCTGCGTTATTCGTAGCTCACCTTGCCGGTGCCTGTTCGTTCGCGAGCGTTCAGTACAGCGTGAAAGTGGATGCGACGGCCTGAGCTTGGCTCGGCTCAGAGAGGGTATTTACCTAATTAAATGCACATGTCTCGACAAGTCTTCTGCGCTGAAACGACCTGAGTATTTGTTCGTATGTGCAAACAAAATTAACTGTCGGTCGCGAAAAAGTCGGAAATAAATTAGCACAATACATTGGCTTGGCCACCTCCAATGCGCACGGGGTGCGAGAACGGGGGCTGACCAAGTCTCATTACTCTGAAAGGCGCTACGGAAACGTTTTTAGATTTTTCGGTTTCCATCCGCCTGTGTGTCCTGCAATTTGATAAGGCAATCCGTAATAGTTCACTGCTTTTAGCACATAAACCCCGCAAAGGGAAATGTGTACAAAGCATATATACATACATATATGCATTCCATCGTGACATTGCTACGAGGGCATGGCACAGCTGATATCGAATTCGATCAATTGCTTCGCGAAATGATTTTGGTGTACAGACACAAGCCTGTTGCGCCTGATGTTTTCAAAACATACACCTGAATCCGACGCGATGGTCATCTTTCTTTGCATTCCGGTGAATTGAGCTCCGAGAACAACCTGGCCAACACAAGAGTCAAAGTATTAGAGCAGTCAAGTGAAATTGAGAATGACTCAAGCTCGAATTCTAAGCGAACAGTAAGCAAGTACATCTCAGATCGCAACACGTAACTGCTTGGAAATAACTTTTCTTCATACGTAAAGACAAGAAATATCATGCTCACTTTGCACAGAATTCCATTGATTTTTCGATACAGTGCGAGCTGTATTGTTTGGCATTGGCACATGGCAGTTGCCAACAAGTTGATTATACATATCTAACTGATATTGCAGTAAGTGTGCAGTATTATTGCACTGGCTATTGTTCTGTTCGTAATTGGGAGAAAAATGTTCTGGCTACTAATGTCTGAAATTTTTTTAAGTAATGTATGTACATTGGTCTGCAATATTAATGATTGCAGATTATCCAAAATCGGGTGCGAAACGGAAACTCGATGCGAAAAATATGTAAATGAAAAGTTTAATTCTCTACGAGGTTGCTAACACGAATAATTATCCGATTTGCTGTGAGCCTGATGAAAATATTGTTTTATAGCAGCTGAAAATCTTCCTATCGGTTGGTTTTATCTAATGTTGAACTCAGAATACTTAACGCCAACAATTTTTGGCGTGAAAGATTTTCAAATGCGACAATTTGAACTGCAAATTGAATTTTTAAGGAGAGTAGTTGAATAAAAAACGCATTAAATTTTACCTAATCCGAAATTTGGCTAATTTATATACTTGTCACCAAAATAGCTCTTAAGTCCTTATGTAAATTTGTTCTGATGCATCTCAGTAAGCTTTATTGTTGGGTTTCAAGTTGCTGCAAAGCTATGACATGGATGCTTAGGTAGTTTTTATTAGAATAAATGCCCCCTTTCGCTGACGTAGTTTGCCGCATGTAAAGTCGACCATTTTCTATCAATTTTCACATATTATTGCTCATGACTCTTGCAAAAAAAATTTGAACGACGCAGCCAAAAATTAGCCATCTTCTATTGTTCTTTTCTTCACTTAATATCGAGACATTGATCTGATTGTTTACATCACGCCCGTCTAATCATGCGTACTAATTAGCATAAATATTCGATTCCGCGATTTTTTGTTTTGCATATGATAGGAAATAGCTTCTAAAGTCCGGAAATGTGACTGATTTGGCATTCGACTCATCAAGTTATCAATTTCAGATATCTGCCAAGATTCAACGGACTACGAGTCATCGTCGGGCGGAGACGAATCTTTCATAACGGAGGGAATAGCGACGGTGGATATTGTAGAGTATGAAGTGGCCAGCGCCAGCGACGATGATGTGAACTCGGTGAATAATTCATCGAGTGGAACTGATGTATGTAATTCACAAGCGGCTCAATGCTTCATGGCGATTTCAATAATATATTTTTGTGCTCCCGAAATTAGGACCATGGATTGGTGATGGCTGCAGTTACAGCATTGGACACAACCAGCTCGAGCAGTGATTTCGCTGATAGCGAGGAATCGGACTCGGACAAGCTGTTCGACAAGGAGCTGACTGAGGCCGATTACTGGGAGTGCATCCGCTGCAAAAATCCACACAACAATCCGCTGTACCGGATGTGTGAGAAGTGTTACAAGGTAAGCCCCATTCCCGTATAACTGTGTTATGTAATAGATGTAGCGTGGTTATTGCATGTGTTGCACTGTTTTGCAACTTAAATTTGTTGAGTTAATTTTGCAGAGCCGAGTTTGCACCAGACTGTGGTCTTCACGGGCAATTTAAGAAAGGAAACGGGACAAAGCATTAGTGCAAAGAATGTCAATAGACGACCAAATTGTCGCGAAGTATTCAATTGTCTTCTTTGAGTGGAATTGAATTGACTACGCGTCGAGTTGACCAGTTACAGTCAGCCAGCCAGCCAGCCATTCATGGAAAGCTACGAAGCGAAAATAGAGCGAAGAGATAAATACGATCGAACATGTCTCGACTTGTTCGCATTTGCGCTTTTGTGTTTCACTGCCTGTGCTTGGTCGTAATCGCAACAGCTACATCGGCATAAGAAACAGCAGTAACCGCCACTTGTTTGGAAATGCTTTCGCTCGCCTCGAAGAATGCTAATATCTCGCTTCATTTGGTGAGGCACATGATCACATCTGGTGACGTCATTCTGCACATGGTGTGTACGTGTACGAACAGTTCATGGATGTAGGCATGAAAACCTAGATTCAGGCTTGTTGGAGTGACTGGAAAATAATGTTTTCGCTAATTAGGCAAAATGTCTGCTTTGATTTTGGAAGAGACGTATGCAAGCTAAGGAGGGGAAGGTATTTGACCGAAATAATCGAAGGTCGAAACCCGAAAACTTGTCGAAACTATGCTGCTTTTGCATAAACTGGAAACAGGTTTCGTGTCGCTCTAACGATATTGCAGTGTTTGTTGGCAAATTGCTGACTGGAAGCCCCAACATCTCTTTGCTTTGTAGTTGTGCAAAGCTTGGGTGCGTATCACAATCACAGCTATGGCGAGACATGCAAAGCTCTTAATGGATAATTGGGGGGAAATGTGTTGCTTTATTCGGTGACTCGGTATGTACATGTATAAGAAAAATAGAGATACCAAGATATTTGTTCACGTGTTATTCAATGAATGCGTGAGGTGGCATATTCAATATAGGTATAGAGAAAGATAAATGCTGTACTGGGAAAACTGGAAGAAAATAAATGAAAATCGACAGTAACTTATTGAAAACATTAAACCTTACAAAGTTTAATATCTGAACGATCGAGTCTTGTTGGAAACTCTATCGTTGATTCTCAGTAATTATCGCCTGCATTTTGGTCAATAATTTCCAAGGCATTATTTCATAACTTGTCCGCAAATCTACTGGCATGTTTTACCATCAGAAACCGTAAATTCGTCCGTAATCTCCGATTTGCTCTAGTCCGTAATCTCTGATGTGATCTCCCTAATCTGTATTATGATCTCCCTAATCTGTAATATGATCTCCCTAATCTGTAATATGATCTCATCAAGACCTTTGAGCGTCTGGAGCGTCCTCTAAATTTTCGACAATATCGAACTCGAGTTCCAGACAACATGGCAACAAATCTTACTGACAATACTTGTTCAATCCAGCTTATATTATCAGAATGTTCGCCGACTTATAACCACACTGGATGAATTCAAACTTTTCCCTTTATGTTGTTCTGATTAGATCGGAAACTTTGCACTCTTTCTTGGGATTTTCAATCAAGAATTCATTCAACCATTTCACCAAAACAAAATAATTCTAATGATAATTTTGATCTTTATCATATCAGCGGTGTTTAATGAACTTCTCTTGGTTGAGCTACATGTACATATGGGCACATATATTTATGTATAATAAAAGAAAGTCAACCAATGGTGCAAGTCTATGGTAACAGTCTTTTTAAACCCATTTTAAGACTACGCAAACTTCTGCACATTAACTTATCGCCTAAAAGCTATTTTATCAACACCTACTTCCATTCATCATACATCTCGAAATGAATGTGTACTGCCTACATCATCAATTGGCCGAGCATCGATACATTTGCTATAATTTTAATTATAGTAGTATAATCTATACTCATTTTTCTCCTTTTCCCACCGATAATTTCTTCAAATCTTTGTTGCAAATTTTAAACTCGTAGTCACCACATTAGAACACTCACCACACAAAACACTAAATCTCATCTCACTTTCATTTTACCTCTCCATCATGGTTGATATTTGTTCATTAGAAACCCAATAGTGCTTTAAGAGCGATTTTGATCCGTTTGCAATGGTAAGTAATGGCACTGTCAAATCTCAACTCTGAAGGGTGCTTCGGAACGGATGTAACGGAGTGATTGTGATCAACGCTTCTGTCTTCTAACCGGTCCAATCAGTTCTACATTAACATCCGCTCGTTTTATCCCTATGGCCTTTCCTCTTGAAATTGGAGTTTTTTTAACATCCCCTTTGGACCCAGGCTACTCTGGAAACTGGCGAATTTGTCAGTTTCATGACGCCCTCGTTATGGACTTTGCTATGGCATTTCACGAAGTTGATTATAATGAGCAGTTGAACAAACTATATTTTGGCATTTTCGGCTTCGTTCATTCGAAAACAGGATATTTTACTTGTTGTGTGGTTCTGTTCGTCTCTATTTTTTTTCAACATCTTGAGTTTTTCCAACATCCTTGAGTCGTTTTGATTCGTGTTCTTTCTCAATTATCTTCTAGTTGTTTCTCTATGACCGTCCAGTTGTTTCAATTCTACTTCATTCTTTTGTGCGGATGTCCTTAAATTCTTACGCAGCATTTCATCTGTACGCATTTCATTCGACTGTCCGCAAAATCTAACTGCTTTGAGTGTTTGGTGCACTGATAAATCTCTCGAAATGTTGGATTATGACCATATCCTTTGATTTTTGACTGTACGCTTATTCCGGTAGTCTTTTGTCACTTGTAGATCAGCCTAAAGACATTGGTACAATATTTATTCTCGTATAAAGTTTTACCCGCAGGTACCATTTATCATATTTTAAGCCTAGTTTTAGGGTCCGCCCAAACTTAATTTTTACAAGTCTCCAGTGTATGATTATTCTTTAAGGTGAACATTTTGACAGTGGAGACAAGCGGAGACTACTGAGTACTGGGAGGATAATACTTCACTTTTTGATTGATTCGATTATCTGTTTGTGACTAGTAAAATAAGTAAAAATTTGTCACTAGCATAAAACAGATGATATTAGTAGCACGTCTCCTCCTATTGCACGTCAGTTTCGAATGGCCTGGGTATTCTTTCGGGGGTAAAAGTTACATAGTAACAAGCGTTCGAATTTGAAGATTGAATTGTGCCAACGTATTCGGCACAACAGATAATAGAGATAAAAATCCACAATTGAAGAAAGACTATAGTAGCAATGTAAAGTTAAAATACTTGATTTTTTATCTGTCAGAAATCAACAGTCTCCGCTTTTCTCATCCAAAGAATGACCAGATAAGGAGGATTTGTCAACTTTTTCCTTCAAGTTGGTCTTAATAATATTCTTCGGCGTGAACCAACACTTTCGTGCGCGTCTGCTCTCGTCTAGAATCGGCCAACATATAATTTGCCCAAATAGATTTACCCATCAAGCACTCCAATTTTCCTTCAAAAAAGTTGAAGAGTAACACTCTTCATATTAGGAAGCACTAGTTTTTTAATTTTTCTTGTCCTGGTAAATAAAACAAGTTTCGTTTTACTGGGATTCACTGCTAGACAGTGGCTCAAACACCAAATGTCAATTAGACCCAAATGCGCGTTGTGTGTTTCTTCATACCACGTTCAGATTCTTACTGCCTGCTAGTGTAGCCACGTCATCAGCATAAGCCTGCGGTGGAATTCCTGTACTTGATAATCTAGTGTTTCACATCGATGCCCAGATTCAGCTTACCGAAAAGCACCTTTTTTCTGGGCAGGGTCGTAGGCGGACTTAAAGTTGGCACTGTACTTGCCTTTCCGGAGCCTGTAACCACAGGAGATGCTACCAGCAAGTTCGATAACTCGCAAGCCGTGAAATGTTCTACGATGGTTTCTGTGAATTATCATTCAAACAGGATTCGCCATTGCAGTCATACATGAGGTTGGAGACTGCAGAATCCGAGTCCCTGCCATACTGAGTACGTGCGGTACGGGTAGCTGCCACCTGCAGAGATAAAATCCTTAGGATGTCCGATCATGCTTGCGATGCCCGATCGGAGGGATGAGCGAGAGAGGTACAGAAGAATAAAACTGCTCATAATATAGCACTGCCTTCCAATCCCACCAGATTGATAACAACCTCCTTTTGATGCCATTCGGGTTTGAAGTTGTGGCTTGGTCCACGATGTTTTTCGTTAAACGTTATCGTATACGATCCATTTTCCTACGCCAGTAACAGTTCGTTTGTTCGATATCCTGCCGTTTTCCAAGCCAATCGCAAATATATAGGAGCTATCCAAATTAAAGTATAGGAGCTATCCAAGAAAATAGATAAATAAATAAATACCCATTCTACGTTTCTCCCCCAGTGATAATGTTGATATCTTATTGTTAGCGCCTTTCTCATGCGCAGAAACTAACAAATGGCTCTCGCTCGCTATGTTTCCTCTTAAATGACAAGCGAAACGTCCGACAAATATTGAATTATTGAAGTAATTGTCGAATACTACAGTTTTTGAATCATAGTTTATCCTAAATCATTCATCAAATACTACTGATACACTGCTGGTATTGATACCAGGGTGTAGATACCATGGCATCGATAATTTGGGAGTATAATACCCTGCACCTACCTGGTATTATGTGTCATCACCTGTCAAAAGTGAAAACTGTCAAATTGAAGTGGAATCAAAAGTGAAGCGGAATTAAAACGAACCTGTATTTTTTGTCAAATTTGTGGGATGAAATTGTCCTTTCTTCCTAAGCCATATCAAAACAAGTGACACTTTAAAAATAAAACCATTCAGTGATATTTGTCAACGATCTGTATTCGAAAGTTTAATTACTACACTCGCTACTGGCTGGCAGTAAAATCTTCGCTATACCGGGTAAAATTCTAACGGTATCAATATCGCGAACCGACAAAGAACCACGTACGTATCGCTATATCGACCTGATATTAGCCTAGAACAGCGTGATACACTGGCGATATGGAGGATACATCTCGTTTTGAAAATAACTTATATGGTCGATGTACAATTATCTTGCAAATATTTCTAGAAAGTTACACTTATAGTACCTGGTGCTTACTCCGCATGCATTTTGTCATTAACACGCACACATATTTCGTTATTCTTTTAATGCATTCAACAAAATCTTATTTACAACAGAAAGATGCAAAATATGCTAATTGTCTGAAATTGGAAAAGTGAGAAATCTACTAAGAAACTATTCACTTCAATGCAAATGATCACCATAAGCCATTGCTCTGTAATCTACATATATATAAGAACATATCGCATTTCTTTCTGTTATAAACTAGATCTTTTGAAGCATTGAAAATTTTAGTGTAATCTAACATGCAAACATTCCCGTCATCCAGCGCCCCCATTGGTCCAACAATCGGATTGAACGCCGTCTAAAGACCATCGAAATCCGTTACATGATAATAGGAACATAATTTGACGCGTCTATATCATTCTTTTTGTAAATTAACTGTGAAATCAATTACATTTGTGATTGTATTAATATTTTTAAATGTACACTAATGTTTTTTGAAAAAATTACATATTTAAAAAAAGGAAAGCTGAAAAAATAAAAAAGGCGCAAAAAAAAACAAAAAAAAACTGAAAAAAGGTGCAAGGGACATCAATAAAAGAAGAAAAAAAAAACAAAAAAAAAGGAAAAAAAAACAATTGAGAAAATATTCAATTAGCAAAAACAATGTTTTCAGCTATATATAATCCTCTGCCAGCACTTTTTGCATGCTTCATCACTATCCATTTATTTTTATTTATTTTATTTCCTGAAACTATGTTGGTTATTCCATTTTATTTTCAAAATTTAGCACCAATATTCACTGAAATAAGTTCACAATTTCTGCGAATCGATCTTGTTTTTCTGCCACAGGATGATCTTGGTATCACTTTAAGCAAAGTGTATTGTAATTGTGTTTTCCTACACCCATCCGTCTCATAAAAAACCTGAAAGAAATTTGACAGATAAAATATTAAAAATGTTTGTAGTAGAAGAAAAGTAAAATGTCAAATCATACTGTGGCGAACGAAGAAAAGAACTATCCAATCATTTAAAAACGTTAATTTCCGTGGAAAATTGGCTTGCTTAGCAATATTTTCGTTAATGTATTTTCATTCGTATAATTTTCGTAACTAATTCTATATTTTACTGAAACATTATTTTCTACATGTTTGGTCTATATTATCTTATAATACTTATGTTTCTCCTTGACTAATTTCAGTCAAATCCATTACAGATCCGACGGACACATTTTCCTCCAAGGCCTAAGTTCCGAAGAAAGAGGCTAAATAAGCGCCGGAAAGCAACAACACCGGGCAATAGGAAACTTGCGGTCAACCACCAATCGCTGCAGATTTCACAAGAAGCGGAGGAAATATCAAAGCGTCTTCGTGATGATGTAACTGGTAATGAAGGTTATAAGGCAAGCATGAAAAATGGTGTCAATAGTTTTAAGAAACGTAAACTGAGTTATTCTAACAATAAGAGCCAATTGAATAGTGCAGCAGAAACCAGCGACGAAGAGGAGCTTTTGAGTGATATCGACAATAAGAGTAAAACTAAGAAAATGATGGGTGCAGGTCATAGGAAAAGGAAATCTCCATTAGCTAGGTGTAATCGAGAAACAATTAGTACAAACCTATCTAGTTCTGGTCAATCTAGTTTAAGTAGTAACCGATTAGAAGCTAGTCTAAGCCGAAAAAGGAAATCATCGTCTGCGAACGATTTAGAAGTAAGAAATGCAAAACAACCAAGAGTTCCAGACTTTAAATTGATTAGCACAATGGAGACGGCATCTGACACCGATAACGATTTAGCTTTTGTAGCGGATATTGCGGGTACGCAGAAGGACTCTGGAATTAGCTCAGCTCAATCGAGCCAAGAACCAGCTAGTTCGTCGTTATCAGATGAAAGATCGGTTGAAAAAGACGAGTATGTGCAGCAGTGCAGCGAGGAGACACTCCTTCCGAAAGCTTTAGGTGATTTGACCGAAAACGTAGCAGTTATTGAAAAACCCGCAATCGACCTTAGTTTAGAAAATAAAATTGGAGAGATGAAACATTCGAACTTAATCCGGAGTGTTTCCGACTGCTCTAGCACGTTACTGAGCAATAGCCTGTCGGCTGAGGCTTTCACGATGAACGTGAACAACTTAGATTCGAATTTTTCTAGCTACGGGTCGTGCATAATATGCTTGTCCGGGCCCAAGAACGGCGTGTTCGTGCACAGTAAGTTTCTTCACCTATGCTCGTGTTACAAATGCGCCGTGAAGATATGGAGCAAATACAAGCGCTGTCCCGTTTGCAATAGTTCGGTGAAGAACGTGCTAAAGCTTTTTGTTCACTAAACCGCATTTAACTTGCGCATACTCGCAAGTATAGCTGCCGATTTGGATTTTATAAATCTCCACATGTAAATAACTAAAAATGTATATCTTTCTGCTTCTGACCAGTTAATTTAGATGTAAACTAAACATGTTTTCTGTAAATGAATTTATCGATAGCGATAACGGTATTTATGAGTAATCATATTGAATATTGATTAATTTTAGTTGATTTCGTTTTCCTTAAGAACTCCTAGGTGTTTTGAAAAGAAAGCTTCGTGTTATTACATTTACTACACCAGTTATATGCTTTGTAACGATTTCATAAAAGATGACCGTTGCAGATAAATGAGCAAATGGGTAACAAAACTTAAAAGAAAATAAAAAAGAAAAGGAGAAAACGACTGCAAAGGCAAAGAGGTAAAAAATATATAAAGAAAATAATAAATAAAACTCTTTACAGCACTTAAAAATTGTGTTTTAATTTTTGGAAATTCGAGATGGTTTTGAAAGTCCGTAAATTTTGATATTGTTAACTTAGCATTCGAGAAGTTCGTTAGCCACGAATGATGCTAATATTTTCCTGCGTTTGTTTTTCATTATTTGGATGCGATCTGACAATCATATTTTTAGTTTCGTGTACGCACCCAGGAGTTTTTCAATTGGCCCATGATGATCCGAGTTGGTAGCGGTGGCTTTGTAGTTGTCTTGAAGTTATAATATCAAAGCGGTAATCGAACACTACCTCTTCAGCATGACTTACGATTGGCCTAATTAAGAACAATTTCCTGCGCTCAAATTCTTGCCACGAAACTGGCTCGTCGCTATGACCGAATTAAGTTTTCTGTGAAAACCTTGCTTTCTAAATGTGAAGTAACTCATTTTTAAAGTGAAAAACAATTTTTGGGTTTTCATTTTCAAAATATCAATTATGACATTTATGACAATTATGATTGTTAAAATTTTTTTAAAAATTTTTTTTAAGGGTATACTAATTAATAGAAATTAAAATATATTTTTCATATTTCAGAGCAAAAATCATGGTGGCTAGTGTAATTGGGGCTTTTAGATCTTTGACATGAAAGATGGTTTGTCCTCCCCTATTAGAGTATTTTCATCAGAAAAGTGGTATAAAAAAAGTCCATCAGATGAATCGGCTTCATTTTCCTGTTCGTAGGACTTTTCTATTCTAGCAAAGCAAATTACACTTGAAGTGGTGGGGGCCCTTTTTCAATTTCTAGCGTGCAACGAATATGAGAAAGAAATATCTAACCACTGCCTCGCCGTCATTGATGGACACCTGGATTTGGGAAAAACATTAGGGTTTTGTGGATTTTACACAACTGTCGATTTATCTACTGGGAAGCTGTTTGAAATAACGTAACACCATCGCTAGCTAATAATGATGATTGCCTTTAGTTTGTAATTTTTGGAACTCGTTCATGTCTATTTTTATTAAACATGTCATAGCGTTTGTACTCGCCCTTGCATTTTACTCATGCATATACGTACTTTCTTTTCAATGAGTTCAGAGCTAGTAGTTCCTTTTGATTTTAAAGATACTCTTACATTTTATTTTATCTGAAGTGCAGTCAACCTGCTCTTTATAGCAAATAGTCTTCCTTCAAGCAACACTTGATGTAGATCGACCAGCGATCTGTGAAAATCTTTTGCTTCAAATACATATTGGCCAAAAATCCACTCAGGCTGGGAATGAGCCCAACATCAGTCCAGCTCGCGCCAAGAGGGTGTACACATATTGGCCATAGCCTCTCTTGGTCTTACTTGGGCCAATATGTATTTCCTCCATATCATCTAAAAAATTAAGTCTCTCAGTGCAGCGATGTTCACATTTATTGATTTTTTGGAATTATTTTTGAACCCAATCTATCACAAACCAATATTACCCCCAACTATTTTTTATTTTTCAAACAAATTCTCGAAAAAACAAACTTCCCTATCTGGTACAATTGTACTTAATCCGTCATTTACCTCCACGAAATGGTAAACGACACGAAATTGCCGTTTTTTAGGCGTAAAGATAGAAAATGGCTGTGTAAACGACGTGGAAATCCCGGATGACGGTAAAAATGACGAGAAAGGAGGAAAATTGACAAAATTCATTGAACTGATAAGTTATTTTATACATATATGATATATTCCAATAAGGTCTACACGTATTCAAAACACTACAGCTATTGCTATTTTAATATACAACAACTGCATCAAATTGCAGCAGAAATACTGCAATTGCAGTAAAACGACAGCACTGATTGCCATTGGTTGTTCGAAGCGGCTGGAATTATTTTAACGATGCCAAATTCACAGATGATAAAATCCACGTATTTAGTGAGGATCCTCTTTTGTAATTTGTAATTTTCACGGCATAACTTCACTCATAGGTTTCGGTATAGAATAAGCTTGGTTCGTGGATTTGATGGCGCACTATGACAGATCATTGCCAGACTAAGCGCATTTGTGTAGAAATCTGATTGATTTTTTGTAATTACATATTTATTATATATTTGTAATTATTATTATAACATGAATTGTATCAGGTAAACCGCCACAGAAATGGGAATGGGTTTCTGCAATTTAGGAAACTGTTTTCATATGGCACGGGAAGAGGCTGTGGCAACTTAAATAAGCACAACGCACGGAATGAAGCATTTGGGCATTTGTGTAGAAAATCTCATAGTGAAGTGAGTCACCGTCATGTCAAAGTACGGCCGAGGGGAAAGTGGGGGTCGAGGGGTCGAGTATCTTTTGTTGCCGACTTTCAGACGTTTCAGTTGCTTTTGAAACGTACGCCAGTTGAACATTTGACTTGAAAGTTGGTGGTAGGCTTGAATTACCGCAGTTCGGGAATTAGTGAATAATAATTTGCCGGCATATCCGCTCCGTCTAGTGTTGAATTAAAGTCTTTTGATTAGAATTTACTGAAGGTGAGTAAACTATTGTCTAGTAATCCCGTAGTACGTGTGAGAACTGTTTATCCTTATCGACGAGGTAATGGCAAGAACACTGAATTTAAGTTGAAAAGACCCCGGCGAAAAGGGCTACTAGGGTAACGCAAATCTAATTAGACTTATAGTAACGAATAGATGAAGCAAGTTCATTGCACCTTTTAGCGATTTTCAGTTGATATGAGGTGTGCCGAGCCCAATTTGCATTGATTCATTCCAACTGCGTTTGATTTCGTGTGACGGGATGCAATTTGGAAAATGATAATGGCAGTCGTCTGGTGTGAACTGAGCCTTGCCGGCAAAATGAATGACGACATGGGCGTCGTCCGATATTACAGACTGAGTCGTGGTGACAAAGAAGTGCTATATTTTTGTGGATTTCGGGATGAAATTGGGAAGATATACTTATTTCATTAACTTGTGCAATATGTACACTGAGAGCAAAGCTATACATATATTCGATTTAGAACAAAGGGTGATGCAGCCCACATAAAGTAAACGTGTTTCGCCACGTCTGTAAGTTTTCGTCGCATACAGTGCTGTGGTGGAGCCTCCTGGTTCGTGCAGATAACTTGCAAAATGTACGTTTACGAATATTTCGGTTTTCATGCACTGAAAGAAATTTAATTCGTTGGTAATCGGAACATTTTGCAAAATCTTCTGTTTCCATAGTAATATTTGTTATATGAGAGTGGCACAAATTTAACAGAAATCAACGTCAGCTGCGGGAAATTGATGAACTGAATGTTGAAACGACTCCACTTCGCTCACATGTGTTTAGGAAAACTCTTGGTTCAATAATTTCTAACATTAATAAATTTAAATCTTTATAAAATAGCTAGAAGGGTGAAGTTCATCAGTTTTCTTTCGGTAGCCTTTCCAAATTAGAGAATTTGCATTGTTTTCGAAGTATTAAATGCACTTGAAATAAGTGTAATAAATACTTAAAATATAAAATATGGGAAACAAGACAGTAATATTTATTATTGTGTTTTGTAATAATGTGTGACTCGTGCCTTATTGGAATAACTAACGAAAAATGACCTATTAACTCCAGTTTCCCTCGATTTAGACATATTTTGATTCTATTTATTCAACTTCGACCGGCTTGAATTTCCCCAAAGGTCATGAGTCAAATGCACCTTTTCTACAAACGGTCATAGCAAGTGATTCCCCCATTTCCCACATTATGTTCCTTCTTGAAGGATTTTAATGTCTACGCTAAGCTCTACCATTAAGGACTCTTGTCCATAAAATACTTTTCGAAATTAATAATTAAGTTTTGCTTGCTACAGGGTTCGTATATTTCTAAGTACCTATTGTCTGAAAAGCAATTGTACCAAAATAAAAAGTGTTTTTGCTTCGTAAACTAATTTCTTTAATATGAATGCATTTAGTTATGCGTTTGTTCCACGAATTTCTGTATGGCAAAACCTTCAAAGTGCCCATGAATCACCTTTTCTCCTGATCATGAGAAAGTCGACGTCGGTCCGAGGACATCGATCCGAACTTGGAGAATAGGAAAGTTTTTGTTCAGTTTTTGATTCATATTCCAGAATATTTTTGATTGTGGTAGGGCAAATGTACTATTCCCCGAACAATTAGTGCATTTTTCAACTTTAGTTCGAAATTATTAATTAAAAGCTTAATGTTTAGCTTACGTAAAAGCTTTTTCATACATTGGGATTGGATGTGAGTCTTTTGTGTTAAATTTTAATTTAATCAAAGAAATATGTATGCTGCAAGTGCAAGTAAATGAGTCAGTGTTCGGACAACTTTGAGCTGGTCACATTCATCTTCATTAGAAACATAAACTTAGGTTTAAACATTGGCTTTTTCATAGATTGAATGTGGTTTTGAACATTTTGTTGGAATTCTTATTTCAATAAGATGAATAAGTATGCTGATATTTCAAGTAAATGAGCAAAAGTCACATTGTGCTAAAGTTCGGACATCACTAGTCAGTGTTCGGACAAAACTCGAATTGCATAAAATAGCTGTTACTCCATTTTACTCGAATTTAGAAATTAAATCTCTTTTAAAGCTAGTTCGTTGCGCATAGATACCAAATTGACCTTGTCCGAACACTATAATATATAATATTAGGGTTCGGACAGGTAGTATATTTAGGGTGTGAATAGCTATCATATCTGCATAATTTTCGTTTTAGAGTTTATTAGAGCTAATGCCAATCTTAGCAAGGAACCAATATGTGCAATAGCATATGTGATTAGTTTTTTATAATACTGAAAAACCACTAAAAAATGGTTCTAGTTTTCGGACATTAAAAAATTTGAATAATTTTTCTATAAAATATGCTTTCGAAAAAAATAAACTTCATTGACTGTATATATCCATGCGAAACAAAGCATACTAGATATTTAAGTACATAAATAGAAAAACTCATGTTTAGAAATTTCGTCTACCACTAGAAAAAAGTTACTTGAGACACATATTTTCAATAAACATGCAGACTTGAAATGGTGAGAACGTTGTAGATTGGCTGCTGATTGTTAATTTGTTTAAAATTATGGTTCTCTCAAATTGCAAGGCTCATAAGAATCTATCAAAAAAGAAAAAATGTCCGAATGTGAACCATGTTTCCTAGAAAATGAACAGTAGATTCAAAGTGTCCGGATACTAGCACTGTCCGTAGACTAGGGCAACTACCCTACTTTCTTCTGTAAACGAAACATCTGACAAACGGACCATTGTGTATCTCGTCAACGGCTGAAAGTAGTGCGTTTGGAGGGTGCTCTGACAATCTACATTATATGTGATTTGCTTTCGTGACATATAAGGTCTGTTCCCTAACTTATAGGGTAAAAAGTTTTTAGACGAACACTTCTCGAGTAGAAGCTTACTCTTTGGCTGGTGTTAATTTGCTGAAAATCAGAAACGTAAAGAAGCCGGATTCGAGTAAAAACAAGAAAAAGAGCCAAAAGTGACTCCTTCTTTCATGTATCCGTTTTATTTATTTTCACCGTAAAAACGTCAAATTAACAAGCTGACTACTTGAAAGCCGGAAACACTGTGTCAGATATCAATAGTAGAAAAAGATTATTTTCAACAAATTGGTTTATATTAGTGCATAAGACCATAGGCAGAGCATATAAAATAAATAGCACGGAAAGCGCGTGATTTGCGATACAAATTCCGACATTACCCTACAAATTGCGAAAAATAGATAGCAGTACCCGATTTCGAAAATTGAAACAAGACAAAAAATACCCCGCCAGCGGCAATGCTACGATAAGATACGTTCTCTCATTTTCACTAGGCATACCGTTTGGAGAATAATAAAGAACATCTCTGTTACGTTTATGCCATCCACCAACGACAATGTTGGCTGTGGGCAGCGAATTCCCGCTGCTTTTATTAGGCGCGTTTTTTTTGCTCCTCTATCCAGCGGAGAGTAGAGTAGACGCATTGAAAACAACAACACTCCTACACCAGTGAATTCACTAGTACAGAAATTCTATGCCTCATTTGTAGTTCACGTGTTGAAGTGTAGAATGTGCTGACAGAAAAAAGAAAAGCTCATGAGAAGTTGTATTTTTTTCTGTGAGGTGGCTTTCGGGTTTTCAGGGTTATGTTGAATGTTTTGGTAGTTAGGAAATTAGAAAAAGCCCTCATAATGTGTAGAAAGTTAAAAGAATTAATTTTCTATTAGTTTTTTTTTCTATTTTCTATCGATTGTGGTAGTGTATACTCGTTATTTTCTCCCTTTTTTTTCAGCTGTTTTCTGCTACCACAGCGAATACCGCAACCTATGTCAGTCTTAGCGAAAGCACTGCTGTTTTATACTAGATCGTTGTTTGTTGCGGCATAGTTGTACTCTGCACTGCATCGGAGCAAAAAAACGCACCTATTATTTCTTGATGAGATCTCACCTCCCATTGGTCGATTGTCAGGTTCGAGAATATGCTTCTCCCACTTTCGCAGATGATAAAGTGAACTTATTTGGTTTTGGTTCTTTTTAGGCATACATTCACATTTTGTATCAGGGCCGAGAATATGCTTTTCTTACTTTTGCATATTTAAAAACGTACTTTTTGTGCGTCCTCTTTTCAGGCACCAGCCGATCCGGAAACCCTCAACATCATACCCTTCTCACCCATCGAAAATATCGCGCTTTCCGTGCTATTTATTAGTCTATATGCTCTGCCATAGGTAACCACATATGTCCAAAGCTCAAGTCACGGCAATGAATAAGTTACGGCAATGAATAAGTTGGTCAGTTAACCAGTCCGCACAATCTCTTTTTTCCACAACTGAGAGAATGTTCAGTACTGAGAACTGTCAAAAACATCAGAAGTATCACTCAGTTACCAGCGAATGTTAAATGTAAGGCATCGTCACACTTAGGACAATCGCTCACACTTAGGACAATCACTCAGCGAAATGAACATTTTACATGGCTCAACTCAATACGAAAAATGTTTCTCGCTTCTCTTTTAAAGTTCTTTTAAAGTTGATCTTAGCGTTTACATGGATCTACTCGAGACTTGGTTCGGTGAGTTCTGTCTCTTGTATCTTGTTCGTCCTCAGCTTTACGAGAACTTTAAAAATTATATGAAATTTCTAAATTACTACAACAAATGAGTAAAATTATTATAAAATTGTTGCAAAATATTCAAAAACTAACTCATCCAGGACTTTTGATACAAATTAGAAGGGAAAAGTAAAACGTATAACTTTCACTCAAATTTCCTGCAACTTATCAACGATTCTTTGGACACATAGCACAATCTGGCCTTGTTTTACAAGATATAAAAAGCTCTGTCTCCTTAACACTTTACTGCAGACTATGGTCTAATAACACTTCTGTGGTGTTCTTTTACTATCAACCCGTGGCTCAATGGGTGCCCTGCTTAACACAACTTAGCAATAATAGCCCGCCCCTACACTCCCAAAAAATGCTCGGCTGCCAATCCGTGGCTGACTATTTCATACCAACTGGTTAGTTTATCAGACCCAAAATGCAGTTTTCAGAAATGGGATGTCGACGAAAGAATCTAAAAATACTAACAGTGTGTTGGCGCATTAATATTTTAATGTAGATTAGAAACACCATACACTACATATGTTCAACTTATTGGTGTGCACTAGACTTTTGAAAGATTTTTAAAAAAATATCAGATATTTCAGAGTTACTGATAAACAGATTTCATCGTCGAATAGAAATGTTTTGCTTTGATATATTTGGTGCGGCTGATAAAAAAAATGAGTTTTAAAATAATGCACATTCGTACATAAAGTCTGATTGAAAGCTGAGTGGATTAATGTCGGCTGACGAACTTTCGAAGAGAAATTATTATTATGTTAATTTAACTCCAATTCAGATTATGTAAAGGCCCTTGGCGTAGCAATCATCAACTAAACTGGCAATATCACAAAAAAAAAACCTTGACTTTCATTATATCAGAAAAATAAAGTGGACCAATTATAATAAATGTACCATCCATATGCTTTAAATAAATAAAAAAGATTTAAAAAAATGTGTTGGAAGAGCTGAAACGTAAATAGCATTTAACACGAGAAAAGTATGCAGTGTCTCCTAAATTAATTTATTGGATTGACGACAATATTGCCGCTTGGGCCAAAAATAATTTCCTGGATAAACTACTAAAATTTTGCATTTCTTGATGAATCGGTAATGCGAGAACTCACTAGAGTCTGTAACGTAGAAAAAGTTTGAGATTATGTAGTGCATTATTTTTATTCACACATTACTTCCAAATGAGATAATACAAACAATAATTCATTACGTAATATATAAAATTCAGAAGTTGAAAGTTTATCGTAAAACAGTATTATATATTCAATATTTTAAAGAAACGCGAAGGAGTCAGTTGAAAAAAAAGCTGAATTTTAAATCAATTTTTGACTCAAAGCAAGAGTTATTTACTTCTTCTGGATTTGTTGAAGTAGAAGCTGCTACTAAGGTATATCCTGGTTAAATTTGACGCTTTCGAAATTTCCCTTAAAACTTCTTCTCGTAAATTATAATTTTTGGAAGTCTTCTTTATAATCTTTAACTAGTTGTAAACACTATTGGTTTTAATACATATTAGCACGTTAACATTGACAGTTGGAAAGCATTAGAGTAGACACTTGAGTCCAAAATTTACACATTACAAACAGTGATATTCCATTTGATAAAGTGACGTTGTAACATTGTTGTCTATTTTGTTCTCGTCGACTCCCAATTATGTAGCAAGTTCTACTATTTTATAATATTTGACTTGCTTCAGAGTACTTTCTTCACCTAAAAGTGTACTTTTTTCTAGAACGGCTTGATTGCTGGGTAGCCTGTGCTGCATTTATTTCGCCAGCTTAGCGTTGAATTCAATGTAATGTTTTCTTACACTTTTAAGTGTTTCAGGGGCTAATTGACTTTGCACAACTTGGGATTCAAAAAGGTAACCCAAATATGGAACTGAATTAAGATGGCCCTCTAGTCAGTCTAGTTAAATAGTCGCTCTCTGTTGCTAATGTAGATGGTGATAGTATCTAAAACTGGGTAACGTCATTAAGAAGTCTAATCTAAGATTAGAGTTAGTTCTGATATCGCTTCAAATTTTTTCTTTGAAATGAGCGGCTAACACCTGGCACCATGTTGCACACTTGGGTACAATTTGTTATGTGCATTTTAAGGTTCAGAGCAGAGCCAATTCCAAATCAACCTGGTTTCAAAAATCTAGTGAATTCTCCCCCGACTGAATTCCATACATGAGAGGGAAATTTAGTTTGAATCAATTTTCATTTGAAACTCGTCCCCAAATATTGAACATTTTCATAAAATGTCGAGTTCACAAGGAGACAAGAAAATATTCGTGAATTTTCGTTTAAGTTTTTCAATAGCTTCTTTCGTCCATATAAACTCTAAATCACTTCGGCCAGTGCGGCCAGTTTTTTAAATAAATGATCGTGTAATTTTTTTTTATTTACATTAATAGTTTCAATTACACATTTGTCTTAAATGCATAAATCTGGCTACATCGATGTTGTCTGCAAAAGCTCCGTTTACATCGGTTTTCTCTACTTCCCGCCTGATGAATCCGTCTACAGCTATTTATCCCTTAATAAACAAGAAAAAAATATTGGTTTAGGGAGATTTTAATCGTCCGACTTTATGCTTTGTTTCGGATGAAAAGGACTTTTATCTTCTGGTTATACACCTGCTAGACACCAACGATTTCAAGCTTGCGAGTGCCTTTTATGGTAATGATTTGCAGCAGGTTTATTATTGGTTAGATCTAGTCTTCACAAGTACTTATGACAAAGTAATGATTTCACTTACTCAATTGTATTTTACTTCCGTAATGCTGATTATGAAAGCATTAAACATGTTCTTTCCACTACAGATTCGGCGAATACTCTTTTAACGCCAGATCTCGAGGCAGCCATTTCCTCTTTTTACAATAAAATATTTGACGTCGTTGAAAGATATGTACCTTAGATCAAAATAAGGAATAAGTTGTCTGAGCCATGACTTGATAGGGAGCTTAGGCATATGCGGAATCATTGGAATAAATTTTATAAGCGGATTCGAGACAATACTGACGTTAGCCCTTCTATTTAGGAAGAGTAGGTACAATGAAGTTGTTAAGCAGTTTTTAGCAAAGTCTCCAAAACCACCGGCGAAAATATAATCCGCGACCCGATAAAATACTCCGATTTTGTTAATGTGAAGCGAAAAACTACTGGCTATCCATCTTTGATGTATCTGAATAATGTCACGTCTTCTTTTCCTAAAGAGATATGTAACCTATTCGCAGATTTTCCCAAAATATTTTTAATGCACCAGACCCATGAAATTCACACCTTTCTTCCTCTGATTCAGCTCCAACTGCTTTTTTCAGCCACTTAGAAATTTCATGTGACGAAATACGTAAAGCTATTATGGAACTCGACTGTAACATATGTCCTGGTCCTTACATATTTCCTTTAATAGATCATTTTCGTCGGGAGTTTTCCCATCTTGTTGGAAGCTCTCGTATGTCACACCCATATTCAAGAGTGGTGATAGACGCTGTATCGAAAATTACAGCGACATTGATATTTTATCTTCGATTCCGAAATTTTTTGAAAAGGTTGTCTACGATAAATTTTCCCCGCTTGTTGACTCCCGTCTGGACGAGCAACAGCATGGCTTTAGAAAAGGTCGCTCAACTACCACGAATCGACAGTCCTAATCTCAGACGTTATTGACGCAGTCTCCACTGACTTCAGTAAGGCATTTGCCAAAGCTAGTTTTAAAGCTTCAGAAATTCGATCTTGCCGCATCTTTACTTAGCTGGCTGACCTGCTACCTTCGCAATCGAACACAATCTGTAAAATTTCAAAAAGTATTTCTACTATCTCTGCCTACTTCTTTTTAATATATTATCATTGAATCTAAATCTGATGCACTCTTTCTACATCTCAAGTTTGATTTGCTTGATCATTGGTGCAAACAAGCTCTCTCTCTCTCTCTCTCTCTCACTCTCTCAACATTGATAAGTAGCAGGTTGTACGTTTTTCCAATAATTCCTAAATAGTAAAATCATAATAAATATCCCTATAAGGAACACCAGGTTCAATCGTTTGCTAAAATAATATTCACTTTCCGCTACATATGCAGTTAGTGGGCCGATAAATAGATGCTGCAGGATATCCAACAACATAAGCAATCTGAATTCCCCTACGATTTCCAAACTATTCTACAAATCCTCGCTCTTCCAAGCCATACGTACCCCATAATCTTAAACTAATTGCGAATATGTTTTTTATCAATTGTAATTTCTTTGTTTTTTTTGTTGTTGCTTATTTAATTTGGTTACTTTACTATTAAATTTGTGTTTGGTATTGTATATGTGATTTTTTACCTTGTTTGGCTAATAACTAAAATAAAAATCGCTAGATTTGTTGTTTTCCCTGAAACAACAATTTTTGTCACTGAAGTTTGAAAAAACCGCCAAATATAGCGACACATCCGTTAAAACGACAACGCTGATTGATAATGATGTATTACCGACTGCTTTCAAAAACGTCCTGCATCTTTGGTAGGAATTTTGTTTGGAATTTGTAAATGAAAAAAGTCAAAAAAATACAGTTAATGTGAAACTCTCACTATACCTCAAAACATAGTGATATAAGTCAAGCTCAGTTATATTTTCATGTTTAAAATTTTTGACCAAAAATTGGAAAAACAAGACGAAAAAGTGGATATGCTTTAATTAAAACATCAAAGCAATCGAACTAAAATCTCTCTTTATACCTGTTCAGGTTCAGTTCACTCACAGACTGAGCCTTTTAGTCTGGCTCAATAGTCTAGCTCGATAATATGTAGAGAATGCTTTGATCGGTAATCAATTTGTCAACTAAGCCACTCAAAGGTTTCTTAATATATTCTGAAGAGCTGTCATTTGGTCAAAATAATGTAACGGCAGATTGAGAAATAGCGAAAAAGAGTCAAGGCTTTTCGTTGATAAATTTTTGATTAGTATGGACAATGATTTAGCAAGAAGTACCTTGTGCTAAATGAAATAATCACATTGCTAATCAAAAAACTTCTGGACTATGTGCACGGTAAAACTTGACAAAATAACACTTTACAAAAACTTGGCATGGTTTTCAATACACATCCACACATGTTTGATTTGAATTGCCCCCGAAAAAGATATCCTCCCTTAATCATAAGACAATCAAGGGTTGAAATTCAGTCGCGCCAGTCATTGTTTGAAAAACCATTTTCCTCAGTTTCACTCATGATTTTATTCACTTAATTAACTTTCAATTTATGCTGACTAAATCGAAAGAGTAGAACCAGTTCCCATAAATAGACTGGTACGCCAACTCAGCGGGCATTTTGAAAAGCCTCGACCTGTAAATTGGCTAAATAAAATTATAGTGTCCTAATGTGTGCGTATAAGTGTATGTGTCCATGGAGAACTTGAAGATTTCTAAAAACTTTGCTTTTAGTCTATATTAATATTAATTTTGAACATCCAACAGATTTCAACTACAGTTCATTGATTATATTGACTCGTGTTTTCTTCAAATTAATTTGCGCAATAAAAGAAAGCTAATGACTTTCAAATGATCTTCACTTGAAAATTTGCTGCATGTGCTTGACATGAAGTTGAAATCGAAAATTCCTTAGGCCAATCTAGGAAAAAAATGAGTTTTTCGGAAGCTATTAATCGAAAAGTTCATGATAGTCTTAGTAATGACTTATTATTAAGTTATCAGAGAAAAGCCAGAAAGCATTTCCGACTGAGGTTAGAATTCAAATCAAACCATCCTATCGTTAATGAATCTTTATGTTTCTCTATGACTCAGTTGTGCAGGCAAAATCAAGATTTCATTGCTTCGATTCCATACTCCAAAACAGGTTTCCGGTGTTCAGCGCGGATCTCTGTGTAGGAATTTAAAACCTATTCTTTTCTTACAGCCGCGCAATCATCATGAAGGCTTTCATTTAATGAATGAAACTATTAGTAGGGCGACATCTGTCTACAAGGAACAAGATTTTCGGCCTAGATTTACTAAGCAGATGGCAGCGTCTGTAGATAAAATTTATATATTATTGCAAAATTTCCGCGAGTGCACAGGCTGTATAACTCTTTTCATTGTGCTCATAAAGCACACAATTCATTGCTTTCGTTCTCCTTCTCAGTGCTGTTTCTACCTTATTAAAAGAACGGTTAAAACTAACCAATTACTGCACTGAAAATTAAGAAAATTATCATAAGCAATTTAGTAGTCTTAAGCATGTGCGCTGCGATCTAGTGATGTCACGGGCTGTTACCTGTGCAGTTTGTTATTAGAATTTCTACAAAAATATTTGCTGCTGCATATAGATACTGAAACAGCGAGAGTTAGAATCTCAGCTTCTAATCGACTTGTTCTTTTTTCGCGAGAACACATTGAGCGAGTAATGCCAATGACCAGGTAAGAAGTAAAAGCAGAAAGCCACGAGGAAAACTTGCTAGCTTTGCTTGCTATTGGCTTCAATTTACTTCTGTGTCGATGAAATGTGCTGTGTTGGTGCTCTTGTTGTACACAGTACGCTACCTAGATTTCCAACGAAGTAATATTGGTATTGTTGGCAAAACTAGAACAACTCATTATTAAGGTGTGACTCAAAAAATAGCAGTTAAGCGTTGGAGCGCGTGTTTCGTGTATGTGCTGCTCTGAAATTACATTTTGATTTCGAAAAAAAGATCGTTAGCTGGTGGTGATCTCATACCTTCTCATATCTTATCACGAAGTGTAATTATTGATGCGTTGGTTTGGTCTATTTTGCTCGGCTTAATCCATCGCAAACACCAATCGTCGTTTTCCAAACTCGATCATATATCTGTGAAAACGAGTTTTTCCGAAAAAGAAATTTGCATGCAGGCCATCATAGTATAATTCTAATTTTTTTAGTACACGAGATGGGCTGGGCATGGTATGTGTTGCCAATGATTTCAAATTAGTTACATACGTTTTGAAATGTACAGGAACTACATTAACCTAGAACGTATGCAGTTGATCACAATGTGTGTTTGGCGGATCAAACTGTTCAAGTATTGATTGTGGAAGTATAAGCATTACTTTAAACTCGACAAGATAAGGTACTTACTGTTTTTTTAAACACATATGTATATCGAATGGGGAAATGATTCATTCGAATGCCCGATATCAATCTTCGTAAATAAAAATATTGTTTATTCTCATAGATATGAATATAGTTCTCATGAAATGCAAGGCGTTGTGCTATGAATCCATTCGGACTTTTCTCTGACTTTATTAGTGTGTCAAATGAGTAAATTTGAAAGGAAGTAATGTTTCTCTTATCGGTTTTATGGCATAGCTTTTGCTTTTTGTTAGAAACTAGCAAATATGTAGTCATATCCAAAGCATCTTAATGTTGCAGTGCGACGAATGTAAAAAAAGTACGTATACTATATGTTATCGTGAATCTAAGGACTGATTATGACATAGGGTATAAATCTCAAAAAAAAACCTCTTTAATTTTTATTTAGTGTTCGTAAAATTTACCAAATAATTATGCCAAGTATCCAAGAACATTTGAAGTTTCTTCTAAAAACAGTAATTTAATAATGATATAGACTGAGTGAAACGCGGACTGAGTCAATATACTTTGAAAAGATATGCTGTACCTGCCTAACTTCCCAGTTTATGGCATTCCTATTACTGAAGATAATAAGAAAATACACTTCTACCTGATTCCAATTATAACCTTGCGCACAATAATAACTTTAAAAACTTTCCAAACTGCATTTAAGGTTTCGGTTATGTGACATTACCTGTTACTCATACGATAGTAATCAAAACTGGATTTTCACTTCGAAGGCTGTCTGCCGAAGGAAATATCTGTCGCAGTCGCTTTCCTTGTTGTTGTCAAATATTCTTCTGCCGGTGAAGTAGCTCTAAAAAACCAAACTGTCTCTTTTGGTAACCCCTAGTGGGCTGTGATGCTAACTACCAGCACTCCACCTGGGGCAGCAACAAAAGAAATGCCAGAGGAGACAGACTCTTTGGTTTTATAGGCCTTTTTATTTCATTATTGGTTTTCTATTAGCAGCAGGGGTCTAAAACAATGGGGTTTCTCCCACCTCTATCACCTCTAACATACGAGGGGTGATCTAAAAGTAGTGATAATCGGTTATTTCCAGCTCGCACAAAGTTTTAAACATTTTTTCGCTACCTAAATATACCCACTAACTCAGCATAAAAAACATAGGCCACGATTCCAGGGACGTATGTACATTCATTTGAATAGGAGAGCTGTCATTAAGTATCTGTGTTTAAAAAATGTCTACCAAAGACATAGACAACGACTTTGTGGAAACAATAGGGGACTCTGTTCCCCATTATTCCACCGTTGCACGCTGGGCCAAAGAGAAGAACATCCACTGAAGATGAACACCGCGAAAAATCTCCACCCACGTCCCTCACTGAAGACAACCTGAAAAAAATCGAAGATGTCGTGTTGGGCAGGTCAGGCATGTAGCTGTGGTAACAGGGATCTCGTATGGCAGTGTTCAAAGAATCATTGCCAAGGAATTACATATGAAGAAGGTCTCTGCGCGTTGGGTACCGTTAATGTTAATCGACAAGCAAAAGAAGAAACGAGTCGACTTATCGAGGGTAAATCTCGAAAAGTTCCAGGCAGATCAGGAGAAGTTTTTGTCACGGTTCGTGACCATGGATGAAAGCTGGACCCACCATTTTGATCCAGCAACGAAACTGCAATCGATGACCTGGAAGCAACTCGCTTTTAAACGACGCCGAAGAAATTTCAAGTGTCGAGTTCGGCAGGGAAGGTTTTGTCATCAATTGTCTAGGACGCTGATTATGTTGGGATATTTGGAAAAGGAAGCCACTATATTAGGCTCTTACTAAGCATACCAAATTAGAAGATTGTGGGAGGCTATTAAGGAAACAAGACACGGCAAACTGCGAACCGGATTGATGTTTGATGCTGACGAAGATTCATGCTATTGAACGCTGGAGCCGACTGCTACTTGAGAACGGAGGTGACAAATGTATGCTCTCCTCTGGAGTATGCTGGTTGACTCCCTGCCAAAAAAAACTGCAACAAGAACTGCTTCACGCGCAAGCTTATGCTGATGATGTGGCTACACTCTAGCAGTCAGTAAGGATCTGAATGTGATATGTAGATATATACACCACACATTGGATTTAATTTACAATTGGTGATCAAGTCATGACCTAACGGTAAATTTTTTACCAGGAAAACAGAACTGGATAAGATAATGGTTCCAATAATGAATGTTGCAACTCTTCAACTTTCAGATGAAATCAAAAATCTAAGAGTAATCTTGGGCACAAAATTCCTCAGGAAGAAGCGTCTGGAAGTGATTCTTACCCGAGCTTTAACTGGTTTCGGGTAGTGCAAGAGATGTTTTGTCACCAAATGGCAGTCTGAAAACTCATGTACTTATTTGGGTCTACGTAACAATCATGAGGCCGATGATCACGTACACATGTGCGGTGTGGTGTGGTGGACTATTGTGAAGCTCTTGTATGCTCGCATGAAGTTAGCCACGCTGGAAAGGACTATGTGCCTGGATATCTGTGGTGCCATGAGTACTACTACTGGTACGGACTATGATGTGCATGTCAATCTGCCTCTAATCGACATTCAAATTCAGAGTGTAGCGATGAACTCTGCCCATAGACTAACTCACATGGCCTATAGGTGAGAAACGACGATGTGGGACATTGTTCTATTAGAAGGTATGTTCCCGTACTACGATTAATTGCGATTAATCGCGATTAATTGCAATGAAGCCGTTCCCGTACTCCGTTTTACTGAAAACTGAAAATGTCCCCTCTTTCAGTAAGTACGATGAAATTTCAGTAGGGTCTGAGCTACTGAAAAGTGTCAAACGGTGTGGCGCGAGTAAATATTTTCAAATATGCGCGGCAAGCAACATATTTCTTGCGTAATGTTGCTATCAAGGTCGAATATTTTTGTGGCGATAATTTATTACCGCTTAGGATGACTTTATAATCACTATTGTTCTCCCACAAACCGAAAAGAATTTTCAGGAAATACAATGAGAGCGTTCCCGTACTTTTCATGAAATTCCCCACCACCTGATTCAGGAAAATTCAGTAAAATTCAATTACTGAAAGTACGGGAACAGACCTAGAGATTCTATGAGAGATCTCTTCGATTATAGCGATGCCTTCGGACGCTCGAGTGCCTTTACTCAACTTCGCGAAACGATACGAAATAATCTTTCGAAGTAGAAATGACTGGGAGCGCACAGAATCCTGTACGAAGGGATAATCCGAGATCTTATTCAACTTTGTTAGATCTGCATTCATCGAATCACAGGTGAGCTTCTCTCGAAGAGCACTTTTCTGTTTTCTAAGCAGAAATGTTTCCCGAGAACATCTGCACATTTTGCAAATTGGTAGTTGATGCCCACAAAAAGAGGTGGATGTCTTCTGATGTGGTCTGATCGTTCTATTAACAAGCCTTGCCTTATAATCACCAAGTTTGATAGAATTTTTGGCTGCAAAAGTGGGATAGGACTGCCAAATAATTTGCTACCGATAAATTTTCAACTTGTGATCATGCTGCAATGAACATAAGTAAAATATGTTTAAATTTTGTAAATTTTGAATTTATTGCGAGCGGCTATCCCAAAAAAATCCACTCTTACAACTTGTAATACAGTCATCGGATGAAAACGAAATTTGCAGAGTGGGCTGATCTTAACATAAAGTAAGTTTAATAGATTTTCGGATGCGGTACTTTCAAAGGACTACCATTTTTGTATCATGAGATACTACCAAAATTGTTGCTTATGATAAATACCTTATCATAGAAATAATAAGTAGCAAAGGTTCATTTTCCCCAATTTTTAAACTTCTTCTGACGGTAGCGCTCCAAATTGTTTCGTTCCTATAACTTTCGATCCAGTCATCGGATCAAAAAGAAAATCACTGAGTAAATTGGACTCGACGTGAAGCGTATGCTATATACTCTTGATCAGTGTTGCCACGAAAAAAAATATTGGGGGACCAACATTTTGGGAAAAAAAGGACCAAACGGGACCAACCAATTTCGTTTCAAAATGCTGAAAATATAACATTTTTCGATTATATTATACATAAAGTAGATACCCATGTACGTGCATCTTTGTAGATACATGGTTTCTTTTTGTTTCAAAGCTCTCTTACGAGAAAGGAGCAGTCTTATATGTACAATCAGCCATCCGTCAGAAATATTTCTATGCGGCATAAACAAATCAAAATGCACTTTTTGAAACTAAAACAATTCTTCAAGAAAATATAAATCCTTTGACACGCAATTCAATTAAATCCCAAAGAAAGTAACGGAATTTTAGATGCTCTGAGAACTAAAATTTTGTTTTTTCACATAAATACTAAAACCCAAATTTAAATAAAATTTCAAAATTGTCTTCGATTGCCATATTTTTAGTTCATACGCTCATTTGATTAGAAAATTTACTAACTTTTCAAGCACATTATACCCTAAATAGTGAGTTAGTTACTCATTATATGCAATTATTATATGTCATTATATCATATCAAAATACCGAAAATATAAAACTTTTTACTATGTTGATTCAGGAACTAGATACATATATGCATAAATATTTTTTGTATTTCTGAATGTGTATTTCTGAAGTGAATCAAATGATGTAAATCTTTTTAGGCAAACATTTCTTCAAGAAAATATCACTTTTCTGTAATTAATTCAATAAACTACATAGAACGGAACAGAAAGTTAGATATGTGCACTCATAATTAATCATGTTTTATATTTTTTATGCTTTAGTAGTAGATTGACATGCATACTAACGAATTAAAGTGAAACATACAATCGAGTTTTTGCTTTGAAGAAGCGCACGCTGCGCATGTAGCCCTTCTTTTTGATTTCAAATGAAACAAAGCAGAGATTTGGGATTTTATTTGTAGATTTGGTAAGAAAAGCAAAGTAAATTGCTGATAGATGCGAACGGGACCAAAACATGATGGTTTTCCCAAGAAAGGGACCAAAGGACCAAAATTAAAAACTTTGTGTAAAAGGGACCAAAAATGGTCCCAATGGACCAAAGTGGCAACGCTGCTCTTGATGTCGGTGCTTGCAAAGAGCTGTCAAGCCAGATCATTTTGCCTTTATTGTACCAAGAGATAATTTAATTTTCATATAATGAACACCTTACAAAGAAAATAAGCAGTAACTGTTTGATTTTCTAAAGAATTGATATTTTACGGGTGGTAAGTCTGAGCTTTTCTATTCCTATAGCTTCCAATGCAATAACCACCACAAAAAATTGGGCATTGATGCCCTGAGAAGGAATTAAATTTTTATATGCTATATATCGGGTGTGATGATCCGGTTGTGAGTACAAGAAATGGTTTTAGTAAGCAGTTCAATCATATTCAATATGAATTAAAATCTCCACTTTCCTTCGAAAATCAGTCTTTTCCAGTGGTTCCTATGCACTAGAGGTTTTTCTCGGATCTACCCTTCCACCTGCTTCTTATGGAACACTGATGAACGGTTGAAGATTTGAAAATTTTTTCGGTAGTAAAATAATCCAAGACCTCCAATTTAACAATGACTTGAAATTCTCAGATTAAATTGTTTCCATAAAATACAAAAATTAAAATTAAAAACCAAATGTCGATTTATTGATTCAAAGTAAACATTTTCAAAAATACTTTAAATCCAAGAATGTATTATTTTCGATGCATAATTTTCGATGCATCGACCGTTAGCGCGAATAACGGAAAATGCACTGCGCGCGGCCCAAAAGTGGCTCTGTGATATTTTGGTCACTCCTGGCGACGCGCATGATCGATGCAGGTGTATCTTTTAGAGCCAACTGTGCCCTTCAAAATACCCGTGATAGAAAAGTCTAATGGATTTACATCCGGAGAGTTTGTCAACCATTCTAAGCTGAAAATGAAGTATATAACGTTGTCTGGTAACCATTCTTGGTTGACGCATCCTTTATGAGATGGTGGGGTGGACTTTATCATCATGGTGGACATCCGGAGGTGTAAATTTTCGTATGACCTGGCTGGCAAGTAAACCTGATCATTCTGTTTGTTCGCATGCTGCTCAATTGTGAATGGAGCCTGATCGGAAAAGACCGAATTCGGGAATTCATAACTTTTAACACGACGAACTCCTTAGCTCGTTCCACTCTAATTTTTTTTTCTATTCCTTTGTAAGATCATGCGCTTTTTGAAATTTCAAAGCCTTTAATTTGAGCTCATTTCGCACATTTCGAGCGGATATTTTCTATCACCACAATGGAGATTTATTTCGATTCATTTACGAAGTTTTTTTTTTAACCGTTTCTGGAGAAGATGCCGTTTTTTCGACCACCTTCATAGCGTTTCTTAACATTGCATATATCATTGTATCTTCTTACTGTACGATATACGAACGTTTTGTTCACTTTCCAATGCTGGAGCTGCGAAACTATTGCATCTTGCGAATTTTCCAGCCACATATAAAGCAGAAATACTATTTCGTTTGAACTCCATGACGAATCACTTTTTCTTTTACACAAACCAGAAACAAAAAAGTTTTTTTTTTCGCTTGTAAATAATATAGTCAACTGTCCTTGGCGCGCTGTCACGAATGGTTCGGCAGATACAGCGATCTGAAGTTGGTTACAGTTCAATTGCTCACCCTGTAGATTGATTCTAAATCAAGTTTCTGACAAATTCCACGCCCACACACAAAACGGGCTGTAGTGGGACTTTATTTTAAGGAAATCAACCATGGACATCACCCCAAAAAAGTATAAAGCTGGCTCGTAAGGTAAAGGGCAGCCGTTATCGGATAACAATCATTAGTAGCATATTTTGCTTATCCTAAGTCAAGCTTAAGCACCGTAAAGGTTGAAACCTTACGAAAATTTTAGCATATCTAAACTTTTTTCATGCACTTTCATTTGTATCCAACACCATCCGAAATTATTAAACCTAATAAGAGGCCCCTTGCTCGCCCAAAACATAATGTGGTATAATAACTGGCCATTCGTGTATACGAACAACTGAGTATGACAATACGAAATCTACTGCCAATGAATATAGCGATCTGTTCATGTAACGCCTACTTCCTTTTGTTATCAGAACTGTGACTCCAGCATAGATAAAACCGACGCATTAAACTGAAGAACAGAGAATATACGATTAATGTATTTTTGTCGGGGACATTTTAAGAATACAAATGAGATTCGTTGATATTTATTTAAATCGTAGATATTTATTTTTACTTTCCATTTTTCCAACAGACGTCTGCAAGAATTTTTTTTACATCAAAAGACGACAGCAGTCGTCAATAGTATAATTCCGACTTCTGAGTGTTTTTCGCTTGGAACGCACAGCCAGCAAAGTAGTAATGATTCAAGTTTTATGGGCATATGTGAATGACCTGAAGGTGAAGAAATATAATGCGATTCTCGATTTTCGTTATTCTTCTAATACACACACATAATAAGCATATGTATGCTTTAAGAAGCTTTCTTTAACGAATGCAGAAGCAAATGGAGCTCATCTAGATTTTATGTAAAAGCTGCATTATGTGTTTCATATCCACGAGAAAAAGGCATTTAAAATTATCGAATAGTTAGATTTGCTTTAGCACGATTTTCGCTTTTCTATACGCACCTGTATGCCATCCATGCACGACCATATGTGTTACAAAGATAATGTGTAGAATGACATTGGCAGCAGTTAAGATTTTACTTGAAATGGATTTGTACCTCCATTCGCTGGTGCTGATTTGAAATATAGAGATGTTTCCATTTATGGAATAGAAACTTGTCAGGTGGTTCTAATGTGAATTAGTACTTTTGATGCTTTATATTTACCATTCAATTATTTTTAAACAGATAATTGTTCTGCTGGATACAAAATAAATTTATCCCCTCACAATTTTTTTTACATTATCGGATCGCCTTTTTGCAAACTCTTAATTGATTACTCCAGTATAGGTATTGATCTTTTGCGTTAGGGAGATATATACATTTTTCTTAACTTATAGAAAATGTTTAACTGAACGAAGCTGTTTGAAATTGAAAAAAATGCTAATAATATTTGAAATACCTTCAGTGTCATACAGAAACATCTTTTTATAATCATCTTTGGCTCATTTATATGTAGAATATGCATAGATGCAGCTGCGAAATTACATCATGTATAATTTTAGTTCCGTCTATCTATGATCAACACGATGTCCATTATGATATAAATAAACTTCATTCACAATGTCTACTGCAGAACTTTCGACCAATATGCTTATGAAAAGTAAACATTTGTCTTTATCTCAGGCATTTTTCGCATACTTTTCGTATATTTACTGTATCTTTGTATAATTTACAATACTAGAATTGGCGCCTGCCGATTGTGAAATAAACATTTGTGAGGTATTATCAATGTATCGATATTCCTTTATATGTACGTATATTGAATGAATTATTATTGCTGATTAAATTTATAGTAAAATCTTATCTGAATAATTGAAAAAGTTGTCTTGATGAATTATAACCAAAATATCAAAACTAGTTTATCTGTCATGCGTAACGAAAGGAATCAACTGCATTTGGCGATGCATTGAATGAGTCTCTTATTGAAGCTGTGGTATGCCGAGAAATACGTGCAAATAGCCAATTTTAGAAATTATATGGAATTGAAAAATAAATATAATCATCTTGAGTTTGCACAACGATGTTGACTCGCACATGGACCCATTTAATGAAAAGCACTGAAATATCTGGCAAATGTTCACTATTTCATTGAAAATGCACTACAAGGTTGTAGCTTATAGATAGAAGGTCAATTAAGTTGGATTCCTGAACAGTGCATCGTAGAGCAATGACGTCATAAAGGCAGCTGTTTGCTTTTATGCATTTTCCCATCTAATAATATTCAACGATGGCTTGTTATAGGAGGGCAAACGAAAAAGGAAACTAGGGTTAGGAAACTGGTAGCTACAATAATAACCGCGTTTAGTTTCTAACTTATTTTCCAGTCTCTTTGTTTATTTAACAGTTGTATACTCTTTGTTTTGACACATAATTCTATGTGGCAAAGAATTCACTTAGTTGACCAATACAAATGATCTTTGCAATTCATATTCTTTCTAGTTTTGCATATATTGGCTGAAAACACGCTTTTAAAAAGTGTCGTGTTATGACTGGTGTGTGCTGCTAGTTTTTTGCTGATCAATCTTATAAATTGCAAGAGTGCATTAAGAGTTATAAACTCGCCGAAAAATATTAATGGCCAAGTTTGTAGCTCCCCAAAATATATGCAGACATTTTTTTTTTTTTTTAAAGTGACTTCATTTTTCTCCGACCAGTTAAATTAGTTAAATTTTCATGATAGCAATGACAAACTTATAGGTCGTCGAGATTTGCCATACTTGCCGAAAGTTCGGAGGCAACCTTCCTACGATTTTCTTGAAGGACTTCACCAAAAAGACGGCATCTTTCTCTATTAAGAAATTTAGCAGATGACTTGGTAAATTCTTCTAGAACCGAAAATCTTAGTCGAGGATAGTTTTGGGCAGTGTTCTGGTCCAGAACATATTTTTATGAGCCATGATAGTCGATTTTAACACTTTCGGCGCCGCGTCACCCGTACTTGGGTGACGGGTATGCTTCCGTGAGGGCCCCGTCACCCATATATGAGTGATGTTCTTCTTGTTCAAGTTAAGTAAGATTTTCAGTTGCATTTTGAAAACAAATTAAATGGAACAACAACTGAAGTATAAATATAGAATATACAGTATAAAAATATTAATTTCAACTTCAACAAATTTCTACTCGTGTTGCATTTTTGGTATTACTGCTTACCTCTTCGTTTCCGTTCTGGTGCACCGACAGTAAAATTTGGACCCGCGAGAAACTCAACCGAATCACGCTTGGCTCCGAACGTGTTAAAGGATGACGTCATTTTTCTAAAAACGTTGGCCTGTGGAGGGTTACAATTGCGTTCGAAGTCCAAAAGTTTACCGAGTTCAACGTGGATTGCTGATCCAAATCTGCTGCGCTGGTCAGTGAAAATATATGGGAAACACAATCGTTGGCAGTAATGTTGGCCAAAGGAATTAGTTCGAGCTACCGAGTGTAACGGTCGATGATGGTGGAATAATGTGCTTGTGAGTGTGTTAAGCCTGTGTGCACTATGTCGATGCAAATGATCTTAAAACGTTTAAAGACCGTAGCAAAGGTTTAAACAAGGTTGCTGATGTGTCTGCCTTTCTTGCGTATTTGTGGCAATGTCCTTATTCATCGAAGGCCAGAAGAATTTGGCTGATATGTGCTGTTTTTTAACATGAATATCAATGTGAGATATGCTGTGCTCCAAGTGAAACACCTGTTTCCTGGATGTTGGTAGCAAAGTTTGGTTGTTTTCTGAAGATCTATTTGGATATTCTTCTTTTGGATATCCTAAAAATCGTTATCCGATTTTTCTGACATGAATATTAGGACAAAATTGAGAGTACTGGATACAGTGAGTTCTTCTAGACGAGAGAGTGCATTGGCAACTAGATTGTTTCAGCCAAAGACATGTCGAATATTCGAAGTTAATCTACTTATTATGTAGCTTAAATGCCTAAGCTGGCGAGGTGTGACCTTTTCTGACTTTTGCTTGAATGCAAGAGTGAATGGTTTATGGTCAGCCAGTGTTCAGTATGACCTTCTTGGCGTCCAAAAACTATCTGAAATAGAGAATGCACCGGTAAGCCGTTAAGAGTTGGCACTCCTAAGCGCCATAATTCTGTTGTACATCGCATAGATTGGCTGAGTGAAAACCGATTAGTTGCCAATTGCCTTGCGATTTCGGCCCAATGGAGGTGTTGGAAGCGTCTCTCTAACCAGGCTAAGTTCCGCGTTTGATCCGGGAAGGACGCGGTCGAAAGCTTTGCTAAGCTTCAGGTGATTAGTCGATGCTTTTAGCATCATTTTTTTTTAGGGCGGTAAAAACAGGCGTAAATTAGCTGCTGTATTTCAGCTGTTTGAGGAAGGCTGAGATATGATACCAGGATAGTTTGTAGCATTTTTTTTTATATCTTCCAAATAATCGATTGCCTCTAGGTCCTCAATATAGGCGTTTGTTTCAGTGATGACCTCTTCATTCGACCCAAATATCTTACGGCCCAGCCATTTCTTCAGGTTTGGAAACAGGAAATAGTCGCAGGGTAGCAGTTCTTACCTCAATTTATGGATTTTTGCCATGGTGATTACACACGTGTGCACCCGTGCATTGTCTAGATGGAACAGCACTCATTTCTTTGCCAAATACGGTGGTTTCTGCTTCAAATCAATGTTGAATCTGACCGAAAGCTCTAAGTAATATTTGCCGGTGATCTTTTTATCCTTTTCATGGTAATCAATATGAATGATATCGAGTACATTCCAAAAAAATATGGCCATGACCTCGTTAGCCAAACAACTCACCTTGGTCTTCTTTGATGCACGTTCACCCGAAGAAACCCACTGTTTTGATTGTTCCTTAGTGTTTGGTGTGGTGTGATTGATCCGTGTTTGGCCTTCGGTAACAAAACGTCGCAAAAACTTGTTCTGATTGCGTGCAGCTGGACATTGCCAAACACTCTTTTGAACTGGTGACATAGTTCCGCTTATGGTCGAGTGTGAACAATCGCGGCACCCATCGCACGGATAACTTCTTCATATCCAAATATTCATGTAAAATTTGATGTAGCCGCTCAGTGGATATGCAATCAACCTTTTTCATTTATCACTTTTTTCCCCTCTTCACGAGGTTGTCTGCTTTCAATGGCTTTCAAACACAAACCAAATGGCGCAGCTTGCTCAAAATTTTATAGTAGTCTAATAATAGATGGCAGTTGCCGTGAGCAATGCTGCATTCAAAGTTAGACCTTTTTAGACTATTCTTGTCCATTTGAAAATTCTTCTTTTCTATCTTTGTATGTTTCAATACACGCCGTTAATATCCTCACATGCATTATTAACGTAATATATGTGTGCAATATAATTTCGAAAATTTTTTCACAGTTATCATTCCCTAAACATATCGATTAAATTTCGATGAACCCTGCATAGGTTGATTGCCTACCGACTTCAATATGATTTTAAGATGACCATATTAGGTCATTTGATCGCAGATTGGCTGCAAGCGATCAGCGTGAGAATGAACCTGCGGAAAAGAGCAGTCAGTCGTTGGACAGGAAAATCATTGGCAATGAGTAATCGAGAAAGGTTCATAAAAACTCTGTAGAAGACAAAAATACATCGGAATTTATAATGCATAAAGCATTAATTTTTTCACTGATTTAACATCAATGTCGCAGGGTTGCTCAGTACACTATTTGCAAATAATTTCTATTTAACCTGCCCCTACTCAAAACCAATACATCCTTTGAAATTCATATTTTACCCAATTTCGAGTGGTAAAAAAATAGGTAATTTTGTGACGGGTAGCCGTTCTTATGCGATGAGGAATTTCGAAAAATATAATTATAGCTCTCTATAGCGTTGCTCGCACATTTGTCAAAAATCACACATTCTAATTTTTGATCAACAGTAATAGGTTCTGAATATGTTCTGTCAGAATTTATCACAATTGAAGGTGCCAGTGTAAGAACTGATTAACTCCACTTTAGAAAATTTTTGGGGAAAACACAAAAAACTTTCCGAAAAATTCAGGATTTTTTTTTGTTTTTTATTAATGCTTTTTATTTTCGTAAGAACACATTATTTTATAGATAAATGTTATGAAAAAGAACATTTCAAGTTAACGAAAAAGTTAAGTTAACGAACCAGAAGAAAAATTTTTTTAGTGAAGCTGGTATAATGTTGATTCATCATATTGTGAATCTGCCTTTTCTTGTGTGTTTCTTTGTTTCAATAAAGTATTATAAAATTTCATATCTGGTAGTGAAAAGTATTTTCGCACTATAGTCATAAAATCTGCATGCTTCTTTGAGTTTATTGGCAAGTCACCTCGTACAATATCTTGGCTGAAAGCGGGTCCCCTTGCAAGTTGAATTTTGATAGAATTTCGAAGTCTATTAAAAGTCCATTGTGATTTACAGACACAGAAAGTTGAACTATATAACCATCTTTAGTGTACTGAAACCGCCTACATTTTAAAATAGTCCATTTAGATTTTTGGTAGTTGGTCGGAGTTTCAAAAATGGAGCTAAGCTACTCTTAAAGACTAAAATCATCATGCTTTCTACTTGAATGACGTGAAATTTACTAGAAGATTATTTGACTAAATTTCTCCAGTACTTTGGTAAATAAACACGCTTGACGTCCCACTTTTCCTTCTCTTTAGCACCAAAAGAGCGATCACAGGGCAGAAAACTATGACCCGTCTCTGGTAAGTGGTGGGAAATGTTCAGATTCCTATTTTTTGGACTGGCAAATAGATACTGGACAATTGTATTATTTTTATATTGAGCGCCACCGTTGTTCGAAAATATGTACAAGATATTCACATCTAGTTCCATTTAACTGTCGAGGCAGTGATTAATGAAGCTTATTACTTCATTTGGACCTTTCCTCCCTTTGTATTTATTTATTTTCCTAGTGAGAAATTCGGAACACTGAAAGAAAAATCTTGGTAAAATCAACAATTTTCCTTAGTTGTTTTTGCGTCAACTACGGGCTATAGTTAAAACAACCATAAAAAAATAGTTGATTACTTTTATGCACCATGACGCGTGGTTGACAAACAACGTCCGTGGTGCAAAAAAAGTAAGCAACCACAAACAATGGTATTCCAACCACATACATAGTACGAGATAGGAAAAGACTATAGTATGTAATATATATATAGTTTATGTATATAGTATGTGGTAGCCAACCTAATCCTCGTACAACAGGATTTAGCAATACAAAGGACAAAACAAAATGAATTTGGTTGATGCCTTGGTTGCATTGACAGCGACATTGTCGCTGCATTGTGATTCACCAAATTCAACTGCGGCATTCACGTCTCCCCCTGTGGCGCCGCTGCCGCAATGCCGCTGTTTTGTGTTTACAGTAAATTTTTTCACAGCACTTTGCCGCAGTCCACTGCGTTTACCACAGTGGAAGAAAGCGTCATACAACGTAATATAAAGGCTTCACTGCATAACATGCATATAAATTATATCGAACAGCAAACCGAACATAATTTTGCCATGTAGTATATGAAACTTCTATGATAGAATAGGAG
Organism: Nemotelus pantherinus; assembly: GCA_963978885.1. Lineage (NCBI taxonomy): Eukaryota > Metazoa > Arthropoda > Insecta > Diptera > Stratiomyidae > Nemotelus > Nemotelus pantherinus. The sequence continues at coordinate 80,212,032 of OZ022265.1, read as the reverse complement.
TATGAGCATGAGGAGTATGAAAAATCAATAGTTTGCCTTAGTTGTTTTTGCATCAACTAGGGCTATAGTTAAAACAACCATAAGAAAATCGTTGATTACTTTTATGCACCATGACGCGTGGTTGATAAACAATTTCATTCGGAGCATGAAAAACGTCCAAATGTTGAAACCATTCTACTTTGCGTAGAATAATTTCAAAGACGTTGTTCACTGAATTACGTTTGCTGAAATCAACTATTGCGAAGTAGTTTAAGTACCATAAAAACTGTTGGTAATTCGAAACGTTGAAGTTTTGAGTGAATTGATGAATATTTTTCTATTTATCAACTAATTTTCGTGGTTATGAAACAATTAAAACAGTTGATTTCATGAACGTTCAGATAGTTTTTGCATAACTAGAACCAACTACTTTTATATCGTTAAATTAACTACATGAACATAGTAAAAATAACTATTTTCCGTAGTTCGTTTAACTATTTGGAATGAATCGTTGCAATACTATTAAAAATAGTTGAACCAACCAAGAGTTTTTCTTTCAGTGAAAGACTCTCGATCCTGCAAATTCACATAATGCCGCGTTTACACACATGGCAAATGTTGGCGAGCCGAGTGTGTAAATCGTACCCTTGTTTACTTTCGGCTGTTTTTTTTACATGCGAAGATATGGAGGGAAGTAATTTCACAAGTTCCTCGACGAAACGTTTGCCATATGTGTAAAACAGGCATAAGAATGAAAAATACTGGCAGCCACACTCAATCGGTCTTTATTAGTTTAGAAAAAAAACGCAAGTCAAACAATAGTAAAAAAAAATTGCCTACTTTGTGGTTATAATAACGCATTTTCTTTTAATAGATAGATAAAGAAAGATATCGACGGCCGGAGCTGATTAAAATACTTTGCTTCATAATGTTGGCTAATGGCTGAATATTTTGGTTAAGATGATATCTGAAGACACGAAAACTTTCAAATAAATTTTCTATCAGTTTCAAAATTTAATAAGCACTGGTGCTAGGATCATGAAACGATTTATCTGGTATAAGATAATTCATACATAGGACTTTTCAACATAGTTTCATACTTTTTTTTTTACATAGTTTCATACGTTAGTGCGTAGGATTTAACTCTTTCGCTATCAGAGCCTCAGGAGAAAAACCGACACCGCGCACCCCAGACGTCTTATTATTTAAATAAGCTACCATTTGTTATTTATTTTTGTAAGATGTATTTATAATGTTCTAACTAAGTGAAATTAGCAATTTTACAAACTTACACACATAAGTGACACTGGGCTATAGATATAAACAATTCCTTTGGTAGCCCCATCGTCAAAAATGCAAAAAAATGGTGCAAATAATTATCATAAACTGATAATGAACACGTGTCATATTTGCGACGCGGGCTCAAGTAAGAAAATGGGGTCGTCACATATGTGACACTGGTAGAGAAAAGGTTAATTTAACTATGATGAGAATGAATGCAGAACTAAGAAGCATATCTCAAAAAAAAACTTGGCCGTGAACAAATTTCCCATATTTATATTTATTAAAACGCAGGCAGTGGATGCACACAGGCTCAGGTCAAGGCGCACAGTCATTCCTCTCGTTGTGCTTTGATTTGGTTCTAAAAATAATTACGTTCATTCTCTCCTATTTCGGAAAGTAATAACATATGTTTGAATCGCGAACTCTCAAATTATTATTACTGCATCTATTTTGTTCCTTTACGAATTCTATCACAAATGTAGAAAACATAAGCAGAAGTAATTAATTTGGGATTGTCTGAGGGTAATCTTAATTTAAATCCATCCTCCACACTGTTGGTTTGGCATTGCTCAGCATTCACACCCATACATACATATCTGTATGCACTTATATCTGCCCTTAAGTTCTCCAAATGTGACTGGAATTTTTGACTGTGCCTCCTGCCCCATACTTATATGCTAGAAATGATTCATTGCAAGTGCTCGAAACGTACGTGCAGTCTCACTCATTTTACCCCAGCAAATAGGTTACACATGCCGGCCGGTTTTACTTCTTAGTCATGATGGATGAAGCATATCCTTCATTCATATTATGAAGTGTTGATTGTGAATGATTACTCAGTTAGGAAGATTTTTAGCTGGGCGTGTACTATTATGGGCGCACGAATATCCACATCTCTGATGAGTAATGAAAAGACTTCAGAAATAATGTTCCTAAATTGAGTAAGGAAATAGTTATTTTATTTTTTCTAAATATTATTTTGTGACCTTCCACTTGAAATCCACATTTTTACTATAATTTGTCCATGAACTAGAGCCAGATGGTGAATTCTTGTACATAACGTTAGCGTACGTCCGCAACATCCTCAAACCCTGTACATATATTAACTTTTACACTGAAATTGCATGTGTAGTATGTACGACCAGACTGCATACGCTTCAGTAACCACCAGTATATGTGTGCACCGGGCTGCTCCATGCAAGCGACGTGGTTCTGACGTCAAACAGCAGACAGATTTCCGTCGTTGTATGCAGTCACTACTTTGGGAAATGAGGACTGGCTGGATTGCTGCAGCTGTAGAAAACCCACACAGAGACACGAAATGGGCATCGCGATTTTTTGGTGGAAGGTGTGAGGATACCAAAAGAAATGGAAAGCGTATCCTAGCGGATCGATAAAAGTCCATTGACATGTATCCCGGGAGATTTTCGATGTGAAAGTGAATGTAGTTATGTACCTAAGAACCATATGTATATGTATAGTAGTGTCCATTGTTGTATAGTTGTATATGCAACCTTTAATGCCCCCAAGAAGGATGAAGTGCTTCGATAGCCCACATTTAAATACCTCAATAACATCTGTTGAAATATTTCAAAAAAATACAATTTAAAATGTATTAAGACTGATAAATTGGGTAACTTGAAGCCACAGATGATGTATAATCATTACAAATCCTTTCTATTCCGCTGTAAACCTTGTGTCGGCGTCTAAAATGTGGACTGAATGCTCGATCAATATTCCATTAGTCAAAACATTATCCATTAATGTTTCATTGATTTGATTGTTCAAATGTAATTCAAAGGGAGGGAATACATAATACCCCATAATTGAAATATGACGAATTCATTTTGTTTAATTATTCTCAAACCTTAGTTCATTAATAGCATTCAGAATGTACACAAAAAATCAAGGCTTAGTTACTGTTTTTGGGAGGTTTGGATAGTATATCAGCACCTTGGTCAGGTCTGTCTTAATCTTGAATCTGGACATTGTTGGGGTATAATCGTTTCCTATGCTATTAAATATTTTACATAATCTGTTAATTGGCTCTTTGTCGGCATAATCAGTCATTCTGTAAACGTGGGTGCGGCTACTATTTCGTTAAAAGCCGATTTCGTTCGTCTCTTTACTAATTCGTTGAAAGTTATCCATCCTATTGGACAAGGATACAGCATTAACAAAGCCCCAATACCATCAAAAACCAAACAGCAGAATATTGCCAGCCTCCGCGAAGATGGAGTTGTTAGATTTAGCCTATTATCCGTATGATGATAAATTTCTAAATTCATGTGATCCGTTAAGATCTCTTAAGGCGGTCGTCTAGTGTGAAGGCTGTTTTTTAATGCTTTTTTGGGGATTTTCTTTTGGACAAACCACTGAAATAAAATATATCATAAATTATATATCATTTTTATTACCATTTAAACAAACTGTGCATTTTTTGAAGTAAATTTATACAAAATAGTCGGAGATACACCGCCCAACAAGAACACATAAATAAAAAGAGGTGCTCCACTGCTGCCATGATTCCTGCCGCTCTGCTTATCTGAACTCAAAAAACCAAAGGCAGTTTTGATTGTGAAACTTGAGACTCTAAATGGAAGTAAAATTAAGTTAGAATTCCAAAAACTATTTTTTTTTACGCTTTAGTAAAATAAAATCAATTTTTCGTGTTTTTTTTATTTGTATAGCTTGTAAAATGAAAAGTAATAAAGCAATCTTAACTATTTTCCTTCATTTTGTAGTTATTTATGTACTTAAAATGATGTATGAATTTGAGCAGAATCAATCAAATAGCTTTTGAGATATAATGGCAGCAGTTTGAAAAAATCGTGTTTTGAGAAAAACGCGTTTAAAAGTTGTATATAATTCACGATCAATCTGATATGCCTGGACCATAGAGTACACCTTCCTCTTCTTCAAAGAAGTCATGTAAGGCCGTTTTCTCTTCTCTGTTGGATATCCGGGCTTGTTTGGCGAAATCGCTCAAGCGTCTCTCTGAGCAGTCGATGCGAGAATCGTTACTTTGATGAACGAAGGCTTGGGCATTTAGGCCAATATTTACTTCTATGATTTCCATCACCTTTAGGATAGGTTCGAATCCTTCGTTGAAGATTAGCACAGCAAGAAATGTGGCGATTTCGAGGACTTTTGTACCAGAATGAAGATGCTTCGCAGCGAAAGTCCAGATTATTGAGTTTGTGGACAGTTCTGGGTACCCGTTAGCTGACAATTAGTACTGTGTACAATAAGTACAATTTAGTTACACAAAAGAGCCAGGTAAGGAGCTGGGTTCGAGAATATTCGATGCGAAAGTCAGCGTATAACTTCTATGGTTTACAAAAACCTCCTACGGTAACACTGTATATCTCGTAAGGTTTACGGCTGTAACTATTCAACGGCTTCAAATTTCGAAAAATTCTTTTAACCACGTCTTCTATACATGTTTTAGATGTTATTTATGAAAAAACAAAAAAATCGATTTTTATTTTCTGACACACTAGACGACTGCCTTAAGCCAAAGAGCAAGAACTGCTTTTGGGCCGATTCGAGCCTTTTGTTATCAACCTCAAAAGTAAGGTCCCATTGTAACAAGGCGGTGTGCACTGACCTCTTGACCATAGGCTTTAAATTCTTTTGCACATTTTTAACGATTCTCAGCAGCAAATTTACTCTTTCACATTTACTTTTCCGTATGAAATTTAAAGCGAATATATGGATATTAAAACACAGAATTTGTTGTGTTCACTAGTACTTATGAAAATTCAATCATACATTTTAATTTCTGCGAATTTCCAAAGTGTGATATTTTGCAAAACAATCACCGATATAAATTCCTAGCTCCCAACTATAAGTATGTTTTTTGTCTTTTTCCTGGAAATTTTCTTTCGGAACATACTGCTCAATCTCTTTTGGTTTCTACTGAACGAATTATATGAAGCTGATTTTTTAATCTAATGCCTATACTGAAAAAAATTCCTTGTAACATAGCGCAGCGTTTATGGTCACATAGTACTCTGAGTAGGGATGAGCCGATACTCTTGTCACTGTTACTGGGAACCTAGTATTTGCCTGTCACTGTTACAACCTGTTCCTGAAATTCCAAAATAACAGTTCCACCAATACTTAATATCTCACCTCAAATGATCCGTATATGCGAAAGCAATACAAATATTTAAAACAGCGCATAGGCGGACGAGCATGTGCAGACTGGAATAGTGACAAAGAAACCATACCAAAGTAACAATTTCTGTTCGTAATGCATATACGTACACTGAGCCTCGATTGGTTTCTTTGAAGCGAAGCTAAAAATCAAGACGTATTTCTGAAGGTTCAAGTGGCTGAATCATACGAGCATAATCATATCTAAGAGCGCCAAACAAACATACATATATTTTTACCTACATTTTATACCAGCACCATTTTCAAACATAAACTCAATTTAAGGGCTAAAATCACTTTCTTCAACGTTTTGTATGAGATTTCTTCATAAAATCTTTTCATTCAAGCTTTTGTTAGTGCAAACAATACAATCACAAAAGTGTAAAATAATACAGTCACCGTGCCAATGATATTTCTCATACAAACTCTGGAACTGTTCCTCAGTAACAGTGCCAACGGTATTTCTCATACAAACTCTGGAACTGTTCCTCAGTAACAGTGCCAATGGTATTTCTCATACAAACTCTGGAACTGTTCCTCAGTAACAGTGCCAACGGTATTTCTCATACAAACTCTGGAACTGTTCCTCAGTCACCGTGACAATGATATTTCTCATACAACCGAGGAACAGTTCCAGAGTTTGTATGAGAAATACCGTTGGCACTGTTACTGAGGAACAGTTCCAGAGTTTGTATGAGAAATACCGTTGGCACTGTTACTGAGGAACAGTTCCAGAGTTTGTATGAGAAATACCATTGGCACTGTTACTGAGGAACAGTTCCAGAGTTTGTATGAGAAATACCGTTGGCACTGTTACTGAGGAACAGTTCCAGAGTTTGTATGAGAAATACCGTTGGCACTGTTACTGAGGAACAGTTCCAGAGTTTGTATGAGAAATACCATTGGCACTGTTACTGAGGAACAGTTCCAGAGTTTGTATGAGAAATATCATCTCCAACCCTACCGGGGTTGTAAAATTTACAAGACCGCGGGAAGTAAGGTGAGGTTGGCCCCCTAAAGGTTCCTGTTTAATAGGCGAAATATTTTGTTTTTATTATTTCTTAGTAAAATGTTCGACAAACTTCATGCTTCAGTGAGGCGAAGTGGAAAACCGATTGTTTAAGATTAGCCAGGAAAATTTTGGTATCAGAGATCGATCGATGAAAATTCATATAGATGGCAACAGGATTAGTTGGTCCTATCCTAGTAAATTTTTCGACATGTGGTAATTTGAACGAATAGAGGAGGTGTTTTGTGCATACAATGTACATGATATGTGTATGTTCGTCAAGCGTGCTCTGCGAGATTTATATATATAAATTACTACTATACTTGATTGAATCTTGGATGATTTTTGAATGATGTGTGCTTGAAAATGAAAATAAGTTCATCAACTCCAAAAAGGGTTATGTTTGCTTTCTAAGTGGGACAGTTTCAAGAAGGGCTTATAGGGTGTGTTTGGGACGATACAGCTATTTTGATGATATGAATTATTAGCTTAATTGTTGTAAATTGTTATTCGAGATTTTCAAAAATTCATAATTAATTACTTCTTACTCGCGATATTAATATTGCTTACTTGCTGGTGTTAAATGTAATTCTGATCGGAATGATGTATAAACATATGTATATATGATGAGCTTACGGAGGATTTGGCTGTGTCGAAATATGCCCATAATGAATAGAAAGTAGTGAAATAATGTAATTGAATATTTCTCTTGTGAATTACAAATTCGACGTTTATGATTGACGTTTTGTGTGCAAATTATCTTAAAATGAGCGAATCTTCTTAAAGTGAAGAATTCGACATTATCTCGTTAATAACTTGGTGGAACATAGTAAATAATTGTATTGCGGGATGCATATAAGTATTCAAATACCATAATGCTAGTACGTATTTTGAACTCAATTTTGTAATTGTATGATTTTGCGCTGATGGAATTTACGTGATTGTATTGTTTCGACTGACAAAACTCGAATGATGTGATTTAATGAATAAACCCGATACAAAACGTTGCAATTGTGAATCACGTTTAGTGGCTAATTTTTTGTTTTTTTTTATATTGATGATGTATACACAGTCTGTTCAAAAAGTTCCGAGACTCGTTTCGACCTCGTTGTGTTAGTGGCGCTATCTGTCGCAAAATTCGGAACTACGTAGACTACACTTCCATCTATTTCAGATATTTTTTTCACAGCGGTTGTGACGAGTTTTGACTTGTTTAGGATCAGATTGTGTTGAGTCCTTTTGGAGTATCGTAAGTATTTCAGAGAGAGAAGAGAGAGAACAGAGAATTTTGTAGGAGCAGCCGATATGGATGCATACTTTTTATCGAACATCATTACGGGTGATGAAACATGGTGCTTCCAGTATGACCCATTTACTAAAAGACAATCGTCAGAGTGGCGGGCTCCTGAAGAGAGTCCTCCGACAAAAGTGCGCGCACGGAAATAAAAAGTGAAGACAATGCTCATCGCATTCCTCGATGCGAAAGGAATCATTCACCGAAAAAATTTTCCCGCAGGTCAGACTAACAAGAGCATTCTATTCTGAAGTTTTAAAACGCCTGCCCGCAAGAATTCGTGGTGTCCGAAGAGAAATTTACAAAGCAGGTAACTGGTGTTTTCTCCACGATAATGAGCCAGCCCATTAATGAGATCTTGTACGTCAGTTTTTAGCGAAGCGAGGGGTCACAGTCCTCGAAAATCTCCCTTTTTCGCCAGACTTGGTTCCGGCAGACTTCTGGCAATTTCTAAAACTTAAACCCATCATCAATGGTGAGTTTTTTTTAAGAAGTGGAGACAGTTCAGCAAAATCTGGCCGCGGTCCTTAGCAGCATTTTGGTAAACGAGTTTCTTAAAGCCTTTCAGGCACTCTACGACCGTTTCCGCGAGTGTTTGCAAACAGGAAAGATGTATGTAGAAAATTTAATCGTCAATAAAATTATTGAAGCACCTTAAGCGCTTTATTTCACAGTAGTCCCGGGACTTAATGAATAGACTGTGTATATCAAATGCTTAGCCAGTAATATCAGGTTATACACCACTTAGGTAATTAGTAGTATGTTTGCAGTTTGCAGAACAGTCAAAAATCTCACACGTGCTATTTATTTACCAAAAATAACGTTTATTGAACTACAAATTTTGACATGGATGGTACTTTTAGCTACAGAAACGTACATTCTTCGTGTGTTTTTTGATCGGCTTGAACGTTTGTTTCAGCCTTAACCCTCGGTTTGAATACTAATAAATACGTTCAGATTTTTTAGCTTCTTGTCAATGGTACCAATCGAGGCTAAGTGTACATACATACATTAGGAATAGGAACTGTTACTTTGGAACTGTTACTTTGTCACTGTTACTTCCTAGTCACTGTAACAGTTGGAACTGTTACTCAAAAATACCGGTATTGCCCATCCCTAACTCTGAGCGATAAAATATATCTCCCGGCGCCATAAAATCACAATCTACGTAACACATGCTTCTAACTAACATAGTGCAGCATGTAGGGACGCATACGGTATGTACAGAATTCTCTGAGCTATAAAATATAATAATCTCAAAATATATAAACTCAAGATGATCTCGATTCATATCATCAAAGTAGCCTAAATAACAATAGCTTTCCAGTAAGCCCATGTAGTGTGGTGGGTAGAGCGTCGCCTATTAATCAATATGGTCACGGCTGAATCCGGTTCGACAGAATTTATTTAAAATAATTAAAAATCAAATTATAGTAATGAAAATAGGTAGTTTATCAATATCATCTAAAACGGGGAAGATTTCGCTTTTACTTGCTTTTTATCAACGCTATGTTTGATGGCGTTTAGTGCTATCATACGTGGTATTGAGGGCTATAATATATAGGGCCTACTTCCATGATTTTTTCGCCTTGCATTATTATGTCAGTCACTACAGTTTGCGCTCGAGATGGTATATGGTGTGCAGAAGTTCCTTTTAACTCATCGGCTAAAAATTTTCACAAACTTTAAGTGTGCTAGTAGGTTTTGACGATTCTTTTGTCTTGTTAATTTATGTAGTATGTATGCGTTGATAACGCACATTCCCATGTCCCAAAAAACTATTTTCCCCGTTCATTGCATATTCGGAACGTAAGGAAGTCTATTTTGATAACTTTTACAATACTCTTTTGGGAATTTATGATAATTTTCTAGAGCCCGCAAAGAAAGTTAATCATAAAATTATGAAATTGAAAACTTGGATGACTACAAGCCTTATCGAAGGTGTCCGAAAGAGGGACAGAATGGGAGCTAGGCTACAAAACCAACCTTTTAATACAGACCTTTCAAGAAAATATAAATTCTACAGAAATCTTTTGAAATCATTAATCTGTTCAGCTAAAGATACTTTCTACAAAGATCTATTAAAGGATGCCGGGAATGACACTGGAAGAATTTGGCGTACCATAAATGAAGCGACAAATTCTAAAACAAAACAATGTTTTCCTATATGTAATATTACTTCCAGTACTGGTGAGCTTATTTCTAGCGACAGAAAATTAGATATTGTTAATGAATTTAATAAATATCAGTGTAGGCCATCAGCTAACAAACAATATAAAATTGAAACCTAGTTTAAATCAAGGCACTAGAAAGCGAGTCGATAGGAGTAGTATCTGTAACTCATTCTTTTTACTTCCGGCAAATGAAAGTGAAATTCAGGAACTTATACTTGACTTAAAGTCTAACACAGTGCCTGGATATAAACCGTGGATAGATTGCAGTCTAATGTCTTAAAAGACAAAGCCTTCGCATTATCTAAACCATTGATACACATAATCAATTTATGCTTCAATCAGGGACACTTCCCATTCCAGCTTAAGCGAGCCATAGTTGTACCCCTGCATAAAGGTAACGGTAATACAGATATGAATAACTATCGCCCAATATCTCTTCTATCACATGTAATAAATATTCTCGAAAAGGCTATCAAAAACAGGCTAACAAAATATTTGGAAGAGAAAAATCTTTTAGCTGACAGTCAATATGGCTTTAGAAATTTGCGTGGTACAGAAGATGCAATATATAAGGTAACGAAAGAAATTGTCTGTATTTTAGACAAGGGACTGAAATGTTTAGGTGTGTTTGTTGATTTCAAGAAAGCGTTTGACACTGTAAGTCATGAAGTACTGCTGGAAAAAATGTATGAAATAGGGATAAGAGGCGTTCCATTTATCTTATTTACAAGGAAGAACACAATCAACTCGTATAGAAGAATTTGTTAGTAATGCCCTTAATGTTACTAATGGTGTCCCGCACGGAACAGTTCTGGAGCTAATTTTATTTTTAATACTATTATACTATATAATTTTATTTTTAAAACTGTTCGTTATATGCCTTTGTTGATGATACTGTAGCAATATTCCGTGGAATAAATTGGGAGGATGCATTTGCTTCAGTGAATAGTGGAATGAAGCAGATATCATCATTGGCGATTGAGACGAACTATCTACAAGTTTGTAGAGTTGAGGTCTTTATTTTCTCAGGAGGAAATCAGAATAGTTTTTCTCGCACTGTGATAGAGTACGGGCTGATTAGTTGGGGTGGATTAGCCGTCACCTACTTGCAACCACTGGTAATAATGCAAAAAAAAGATAATTAAAATCTGTTCCGTATCCATCATCCCATCTCTATAAAGACTATGGTGTTTTGATGATACCACACCTATACAAAATTAAAGTGCTGAAATGTTTATATTTACATAGCAGAGAGATTCCACGAGACAATGAAGTAGGGCTAGTGACACGTAGGAGGTTTCAGGGAGCGTTGCAGGAATCTAGATTCTCGACAGCGTTGGCTACAAGCCATGCTTTTTATGTTGCCCCGCGGCTATATAACTGTTTACCACAGAATATCTGTCGGCTGAATAATTTTAATAAATTTAAAAAATCTATGAGAGAATATATTGAGAAAAACTTCTAATTATTGTTTTATGGATTGTTATGTATTTTTAAGTTAGAGAACCTTTTAGTAAAATTTGTAATCATTGATATTACGCAATGATTAATAATAATCAGGTTATGTGAAAGTTTGAAGTTCTGCTTATTTGGGGTTGCTAAGTAAAATTATTCTTTTTTCATCTACACCTTTATCGTTATTGATATAATTTTGAGCCTGTTTATTTCAATTGGTTGTATTGAAAAACTGTAATCTATATATCGTCGCTGTAAAATCAAACCGGCATATCTGCAAAATGCATATTTTTCACCAGAGCGCTTTAAAGTTTTCGCGTGTGGGCTGTTTCCTCGTAAATGCATACCGGCACAGCACCATTAGACGCATTTTTATTCAACTATACGATATGCCGGTGCGACATAAAAATAGACGGGAAAAAGAGGAATTTTTTGATACCAAAAACCCAAAACTCAATTTTTGCAGATATGCCGGTTTGATTTAACAGCGACGATATGATCTTATATTCGGTAATAAAGTATTATTATAATTATTTAAGAGATTTTCGAAGGAAACAATACGTTACTGCATATTAGTCCGCGCGATCAACTGCTCTCATTTTCTTTGTATAATCTATAGCCACAATTGATTTCAATAAATTTATTGTGATATCACCGGGTGCTCTCTGTGCTTCCGATTGAGGGATCCTGCACCGCTGGTGCTCAAGAAAGCTACGATTTCTTTGCTCTTCCATACGAGGATTAATGTGTTTCGCTTCCTAAATGGTTTTTTCAGCCCCTGGACACGGACGGTATAACTTTCCACCATTAGCCCCTTCAATCCTCTCGCGCACAAAGCATGTTAAAGCTGCCTTTACGCCATTTCGCTCTCATTGTCAAATTGGAGGGGAACTACTTGGATTTGACCCGATTTGACAATGAGCAGACAAAAAATTACTACCATCCCCTTCAATGTAAATCTTATGGGCATGTCCACTCCAGGGTGAAACTGAGAGTGCAAAGATTGATAACATATTGTCAGCTGGATTTCTCAACTCTGGAACTGCTGAGTCACAAGTATTTTTATAAAAACTAGTAAAATCTACATCTGAAAAGAGAGCGATCAGTGGTGAGCCATGAGCTCTTTTGCCCATCTAGTAAATATATAGTAGTCCCATATATAGTGTATAATAATAGTCACATAAATAGTAAATTAAGTGGCTTTTGGAAGATTACGTTTAAATAAATTTCGCTCTAGAATAGAGTTGTTTAGTTTTGACTTGGTTTAAGCGATAATATTACTTGGATACACAATATAAGCCTTCTGAAGTGATCTTAAAATAATAAATGTAGATTATAATTATCTGTTTTTATTTATTTGCTCCTTTTGCGCCGTAAAGCCAATTACGGAGATTCGGGTAAAATGTCAGATTTTTTTCAAAGCAAAAATGTAGCTTATTATTCTATCGAATCAATACGGACTTTCGAGGAAAAACGGATCAGTAATAATAGATTGTAATAGATGGCGCTATATAAACTCTCCATTATTTTATCCGTTTTTTTTTGTCCAATGCATTAAAATGTCAGTAAAAATTTAAAATTTAGCTAGTGCGAGCGGTGATCGTTAGTATTTGTTTGAACTTCATAGTTTTAAACACTTTTTTTTCTTGTATCGTGAAAATATATTGCATATATTTTACTTTGTCAAAAAAAAACACTTTTGACAAGATTATTAAATTATTGATTGCCGTCAAAATTATTTTAGCACATGGGAAGAATTTTATTATTTTTCTCTGTGCCTATAATTTTACGGCTATCATTGGGAGAGTTTGATACAATTTTTCTTTACCAAATCTCCCCGTGCTTCGCTTAACTGGCAAATTTAATTCCACAGCTAGGGTTCTGCTGAATCAATTTTGCTCATAAAGTAAACGAATTGCTCCCCTCTTTTATGAAGTTTTTATGAGTCTGCTAATTTAATCGATGCATTTATGCAATATATTGCAAACCTCAAAGTAGAACCATGTCTTATCACATATAAAATGACATTATGGCATTTTTCTCCTCTATGTAGAATTAAAACAAACATAAATCGTCATGAGAGAACCGGTCGCATTCGAAGAGCAAGAATATTATTAATACTTAACTGTTAACAGGTATTTCATAGAATGATGCGCAATATAAACCTTAAGAAGACGATTACATCACATTGTATATGTATGTAGGTATAATAACAATCTGTGCATCAATATTTATCTGATACGACTTTCCTATTGAAACCGGCTCAAAACTTAAAATACATACAACTATGTGCTACATGCACAGTGGGCTACGTACACATTCTCCGAATGCTTCCAAGATATTTTTCTTCATTCTTATCGTGAAGATATGCATAAAAAAATTGACAAAAAAAAACAAGGAGAAAAAAACATCAAAACTCTGCTGTATGCATTCCACCCTGATTAAGAGCTTGAATAAAATGTTTATTTGTGAAAGGTGACTCACATCATTTCTGTTTGTTGTTCGTGTTTTATATACTCATGACATTCTGCACACTTGAATGTAAAACGTTTTCAGCGACACTGACTACTTGATAAATGTGTAGTGTAATAAAGCTATAAAATCTTTGCATATTGTTTAAGATCATCTTTGTATGTATGAATTTTCTTATTTCTTGCCTATTCAAATACATTTTTCTTGTGTATTTTCAGAATTTTTGGAAATAAAACAAGCAATATGGCTGCGCCTGCATTAAAAGATCTCCCAAAAGTGGCCACAGATTTAAAATGCCAACTGGAAGGATTCAAGACCGACAAACTGAAGAACGCTGATACCCAAGAAAAAATTATCTTGCCAACAGCTGAAGGTAAATATATGAAACAATTAACGGGCTTAAACGAAAAACTACTTCAACTTATTTGCGCGATATGTTTTAATGTGCTGCCTAAGTTGATGAAAATCAAATGCAAACAGAATTAGCGACGAACGAGTTGAGTTCGGTTCGAATAAATTTTGAAATAATTCGAGTTGTGTTTAGTCAAAAACGATACTACTCTTATTCGATAGTACGAGTAATGAGTCTTCATTAATGTGATCCGTGTATATATGAATCAACAATGATCTATTGTCATCATGCACCTGTCATTTCATTTTAATTTCGGAATAAATCTAGTTGAATCACGTCGAAGAAAGTTGAAGTAGTTACTTGAACCGATAGCATTCTTTAATTATTTTTATCATTTACAATATATAGACATCGAAAATGAGAAACGGCATATTTCTTTATTGAAAGGAGTCGAAAATTTCGACGCAAGTAGCCTAAAACCGACCGACACAAACGTTAAAGTAGTCTTACCATCAGCGGAAGGTTGAATGATTTATGTGTGATAGAAAGCCTCAATTGAATTTTTAAAGTCGTGTTGATTGCTAATTTACATAGCCAAGAGCTTTTTCCACATGGAAACTTAACAAGACGCGTCTAGGAATGTAAATATTCATGGAAAAGCATATTATTGAGTTTCGTTGAGAGTTATATTTACAAAACTGCATATAAACCGCCAATCAATTATAACATCCATCTTGCCATATTTATAATAAGCAGCTTAATTGAATGGTCCCTGAGGACAACTTAATTGAGTTAAAGCATGTTGTTTTCCAATAATAACAAATAAATAAATATATAAATAACAACAAATAAATTTCCTGCATAGAAAAGTGTACTAAATAAATTTATGTGGTATTTCTAGATGTAGCGACAGAAAAAACACAACAAACATTAATCGCCGGAATCGAAAAGTTTGATGCATCGAAACTGAAGCATGCTGAAACCCAGGTGAAGATCGTCCTTCCGGATAAAATAGGTAAAGAATACAACCTAAAAAAATAAAAAAAATAAAAAATATGTTTATGCATTTCTATTTCAATGAACTGAGTTTTTCTCTTGAATAATTCGCAGCTATCGAAGAAGAAAAGGAAAAACAGAAACATTTTTCGGGCATTGAAAACTTCGATGCAAACAAATTGAAGCATACCGAAACATGCGAAAAGAATCCACTTCCAACCAAAGAAATCATCGAAGAAGAGAAGAAGGCATAAGCATGCAGAACTGTGACCATTTTACGATCACATTTAAAATGTCTTATTTTATACTTAAAGTCTCGTATAAAGGGATGAAGAAAAATGCTGTGTCAAAAAAATAAACTGCAAAGTCTTATTTATAAGCACAAAAAGTTGATAAAAGCGCATTGCTCGATCGTCCTTTTTCATTATTATAATTTAACGAATATTATACGTACTATAACATGGTCGAAATGACAATTTCACATTATTTCGCAATGAATACTTTACATATAAAAAATATGGAAAAAAACTAATTTCTAATAAAAACTTCTGTTTAAATCTTGAGTTTCTTTATTTTTATTTGAGTAAGAAAAAGATTGGCCAAGGTTTTATTTTGTTGCAAAATGTCATGTGAATCGATTTTATTTTATTGCAGATGACATTGGCAAAAAAGATGACTATTATGAACGGTCTTGATATTTCTAAAATAGATGGACGTTGTAATTTTATGAAATTTCATACCAAAATAATGTGTGTACTCTTCGACAAATATTTTTGTAATACTACAGGAACTGTTCCGTGCGATATCAAGTCGTAACTCATAAACAAAATACAATAAAATATTTCTTAGTCAGAACGGAATATAAAGACATCAATGTGATTTAATTTTTTTACACTAAAATAAGACAGAATATCTTTTTGTAAGCTTTTTATATAATAAAAACGCAGAAGGTTTTAAAATTGTTGTGTTTTACTATCATTCTAATTAATAAATCCGATCTATACATTTATTATTACTACTTGTATATTCTGCATAGTGAGGTAGTAGAAACGGAGTGGACACGGACGGTATAACTTTCCACCATTAGCCCCTTCAATCCTCTCGCGCACAAAGCATGTTAAAGCTGCCTTTCCGCCATTTCGCTCTTATTGTCAAATTGGAGGGGAACTACTTGGATTTGACCCGATTTGACAATGAGCAGACAAAAAATTACTACCATCCCCTTCAATGTAAATCTTACGATAGGTCTGTTCCCGGACTTTCAGTCACTGAATTTTCCTGAATTTTCCTGAATCATGTGGTGGGGGAAATTCATGAAAAGTACGGGAACGCTCTCATTGCATTTCCTGAAAATTGACAAACAAAAGTGTCAGTTTTCGGTTTTTGGAAGAACAATAGTGATTGTACGGTTATCCTGAGCGGTGATAAATTATCGCCACAAAAATATTCGGCCTTCATAGCAAAATTACGCAAAAAATATGTTGCTTGCCGCGCACATTTGAAACTATTTACTCGCACCACACCATTTGACACTTTTCAGTATTTTTCAGTAGCTCAGACCCTACTGAATTTTACTGAGAGAGGGGAAATTTTCAGTTTTCAGTAAAACGGAGTACGGGAACAGCTTCATTGCAATTAATCGCGATTAATTGTAATTAATGGTGGTCCGGGAACAGACCTAATTTCTACTACCTCACTGATTCTGCATTCATAGAAGAAATGGGTCCCAAATGGCTGTCCTATGCTTATATGTGGGATTGCTTATTTCAATACATGCATTATTCTAATACTCATTATTTTAATGTTCACACCTTTTATATCAATGGTTCACACAAAAGCTAATCTCAACCAGGGCTGCCATTTTATGATATCAGTCATAAATCTAGAACTATTTTATGTAAAAAATAATTATCTAGCACAATTGCTTGGAAACCTATGGCCTTCTCAACAAAATCAACTTCAATATCTCGCTTTACATTAAACAAGCGAAGAATTGAAACTTAAGAAATTTTCATTAACTATAGATGACAGTGCAGACAATAGCTCTCAGAAATGTGCCGTTCTGGTTGCCAGGTATCTATCTACTAGATAATTTTGACTACCATGGATTTTTTTATTATTTCAAATTATTAAAACTGGAGGCAAGTGATGCAGAAAGTACACATGTATATATCAAACTATTATTTATCACCTTGCAGCTACAAACAATGCTTTGGTGATGGCTGGTGAAGTCAAACGTGTAATCAAATGAAAATCATCAGAATTTATTTTATCTTGGCTGCTCGTGTTATTCCTTAATTTTGTGCGCTTTGGAAGCAGCAAATAAATTGGTAGAAAGTATTGAAAAACTAGTTAGGAGCATTCATAATTACTTTCAGAAGAGGTTTTTAATGCAAATTATCATAAAATCAGGGGCGGCTCGTCGATGTACGCAAAGGAAGCAGTGCTTCCCTTGCTAATAGAGATGAGGCGTATATACTGGAACAGGTATATGGAACAGGTATTTTTTTTGGAACAGCCAGTACCTAGTACGAAATTCAAAAATACTAGGTACGAGTATTTTTGTGGACTATACATGTAATCAAGAATTTACCCAATAAATTTCGTCCATTTGATTCATTTCAATCAAACAGTGACGTAATAGTATCCTAATATTAATATAAACTCGTATTTCATACTTGCAAGTGCTTTCATACTCACGAGTATCTCGTACGCGAGACGAAAACACTTGCAAGTACGAAAATACTCGATACGAGTATCTACTCGTATAGTTCCAAAATACTTGCAAGTATTTTGGAACTATACGAGTATATGCTCGTATCGTTCCAAAATATTCGATACGAGTGGGTTAGAGTGGTTTCGAACATAACGGGTCAAGACCTATTGCTGTGATACAAACATTTCGGTTTTGTAGGGGAGTAAGGGGTTTTTTAGCCATAGTTTGGCAAAAACTAACTTTACGGCGCTTTCGATGATTGAAAGTGGTCGGGGAGTACAACAGTGATATTTTAAGGGCAAACAAATTATTTTATAGGGAAAATTAGCCAAAAACGTAAATTTTTGTCAAAAAAAAAAAAACTGGTTTAGCATGAATTCGAGGATCTTTCTGAGTTGTTTCGGGTGAAATTTCCATACAAATATGGGAAAAAGCGGCCTAGTTTCTAAGATACGGCAAAATGAAATCCGCCGGAAAAACTTATAGTAGCACTTAAAATGTTTAGATCCTTTTTGGTTCGCCAGTTGGCTTCTCCGGCTGTGCTGAAGCTCTCCTCGTGACTGCACTCCAACCCTACCGGGTTTGTGACTCATGTCCAGCCTTACCGAAGAGGTTCGCCACCTAGTGGGTGCATGTTTAATAGACGTAACATTTTTTTTATCATTTCTTAATAAAATTTTCGACAAATTCATGCTTCAGTGAGGCGAAGTGGAAAATCGACTGTTTTAGATTAGCCAGGAAAAGTTTGGTATCAGGCATCGATCGATGAAAAGTCATATAGATGGCAACAGGATTAGTTGGTCCTATCATAGTAAATTTTTCGACACTGGTAATTTGAACGAATACAGGAGGTGTTTTGTGCATATATTAAAATGAAAATCAAATTAAATTGATTGAATTTGCTTGTTTTTCCTTAGATGGCTCCTAGATTGGAGAAACACTTGCCAAATAAATGACCGACCATTGGATAGTTACGGACAAGCTGCACGGACTAATGGCTCGTATCCTTTCACGGTCAACTGCACCATCACCATTCTAGCCTGGGAACTTTGTGTCTGGTGGGTGGAGGAGGGCAGGGCCGGGGCTTCCATAGGCGCGTATGAAGCGGTCGCACCGGGCGCTGGCGAAAAGGGGGCGCAACTAATCAAACGTAAAGATTTACCCTCTTGCCTTCAAAAATTTGATCTTAGGTTATCAGTCGCTTAAGTCATGCTTATTAACATTTTCCGTTTTAAAGAAAATATGTTCGAATTTCTCTTTCTATTTAAAAAGTCAACTCTTCTCAAAAAATAGTTTCTTCTACCCGACAATCCCATCAGGAAGCAATGCAATATATGAAATCACCATACATGATACAGTCATTACCTGCAATGCAGTCGTATGATGATTGAAAGCTATTTTGCTTAAAGTTCATGACATATAATGACTTGCAGCAAACCCTGCCTTCAATTGCAAGAATAAGAACAGCCTACACATTCCATGTATGAAGAGTCGGGACTTAAGCCACTTAGAGACCGGGTTGTAGAATTAACAACAAGATTCTACGGACGGACAGACGGACATGAGAACGGATTGATACGGTCACTTGGGCGTACAGGTGGCTCTAATGAGCCATTTATGCGCCCCGCGAAAATAGCGTGTCAACGACAGCTCATGGATGCGCTTTTTAATTAGGCCTCCCAACGTAGGCCTTCCAACGAATAGAAGAGGCGAGATGTAAGACCGAGGATAAGGAATTAGGTCTAATTAGGGGCTAAGTTAGTTTTAGTTAGGTATAAGTTAGACTTAAGTCATAGCATAAGGTAGATTTTAAGTGGCTATTGCTAGGATAATCCCAGCAACTGTACACGGCTGGGTATGATAATTAGCGTGTAAGATTAAAAGAAAAACTCAAAAGATAAACATAAATAAAAATAAAACAATCAAGAGCCAGCAGGCCAAAATATTACAGCCGCTAGTTAGTAATTTTTTTAATTGTAAATAGTACTTAAATTGGATTAATAATGTACAAAAGAAAACTAAAAATAAAATCTTTTCTAATCTAAATCTAATCCTACACATTCCAGGCAATGCAAGAAAACACTATTTATTTTCCCACAAAAATCATTTCCCTTACCAGCCGATGACATCTCTCGATAAAAAAGAATAAAACTAATAATATTGCTGTAATATTTCCATCCTTAATTGAAAATTTACATAAAATATTCTTGGACTTTACTTCTCTCGTTGGGATTTGACTTAATCATTAATACCCGTACGCAATGGTGCACTATTTAAAAGTAGCACCAGCATATTTTGCTCCTAGTCTATTCCATCATGGCCTTCATATAAAAGGCCTATCGCAAAAGCAATTAAGCTACAAGATGGCGGACCTAAGCTACTTTTCCCAACCAGTCCACACAGTGATGTATTTTTATGGTTATAAAGAAATTCACGAGATCCACCTACAGGAGATATGAGGAAACTCATATGTCATGCTAATCATTGTTGTTTTGGGATCTTTCACAAGCAATTTAGATATAAAAAGTCTTTAGCATCAGACCTCAATTCACCGGGACACTTATCCGAAGTATCGTTTGTGTAGAAGAATTTGCAGATTATCAATATTTGATGATTTTTAAAGTGGAATAAATCCTACCAACCACAAACGGCAATTGTTTACAATTCACATTGCCGAGAGTAGGTGGCAGGTATTCCAAATTGCAAAGTTCTCGCGTATACAGCACAATAAACACATCACTTTCACGACACTTATCCGAAATATCTTTTACGCGACAAAAACTTCGAAACGAGTCGCCGGATAATAGGAAAATAGACTCTATTCCCTGATTCAACCGAGTAGAACCATTCACTTTACTAATTGTCAGAGAAATGTCAAACAATTGTCATTGTGCAATTCCCAATAAATCTTAATAACGTGAGGACTACACCATTTTAAAAAGTAGCTTAATACCTGTCAGATTGCAAGTCGCGATAGGCCTTTTATATGAAGGCCATGATTCCATACGAGCAGTATGCCTACAAAAATATTTATCGATCGATCGATCAGCAGCGAATGGTGCACTGGACGAAGTCTGCGCCACATAAGTTTTTTTTTATATGAAGTTTTCTACATGGCGAGAAATTTTCATGAAGATCGCATACGTGGGCATGGCGCAAGATCCCAATATTGCTCCATTTACTATGGTATGCCACTCAGGCGATTTCGGCAAGTATTTTGTGATGAAGAGTGGTTTCGCTAAATGTTAATGAACATTTTAGAAATGCATATTGATTTGTAGGTTTAGTAATTAATTTTGGGGTTGAATATTGATGCACTTTTTTCAATGATTAAGATCAAAATAAAATATCTATGTGGGGAGTATATATGAAAACGGGAGTAAATTTATAAAAGTTTTCTGTATGTACTGGCAACAATTGTGCAATAAATTTGCTTTTCATTTTCCTGACGTTAAGTAACGGTATTTAGGAGTAACGGTATAAGAGTATAGTGTTATTAGTACAATGTTAAGAGTAGTGCTTGCATTAGCTGATTTTTCTCAACAACATTTATTGGTAAATTATTGCCTTTGTAGCTGTGCTGTTTTGTTGTTGTATTTTATATTTATGAAAGATTGATTATCTACTAGAATGTCATCAATTGTTAGCAGAAAATTGTCGTGTAATGCAAATAGGAAACGAAACCGGCTCTTAGAGCAGGTTTTGAAAAAGTATATAGTGTCGCTGGCCTTTAAACCGTTGTGTGAAACAAGGTGGGAAAGTAGAATAAATGCACTTAGACCTTTGGCTTTTAATTTAGGCAAAGTTTTCGAGGCTTTTGTCGAACTTTCGCGAAGCGATGATACTAAATTCAATCAAACCGCTGAATGCTTAGATAATAAAATTATAGAATTCCAATTTTTGTGTTGTATTTTGGTCTGGTAGACATTTTAAACAAAATATATATTGCAAGTAAATGTTTGCAGAGTCCTGAAATTTGCTTGGAGACAGCGGTTGAAATATTAAGCTCTACAAAGATGTTTTTAAAGCAGTTACGTTCAGAGAATGAATTTGTAAAGTTTTTTGCTACTGCAAAATCAATTGCGTGTGACTTGGATATTCCTTATGAATTTCAAAGTTCATCTGGATTACGATCAATGTGAAAAAGACCTCACTTTCATTACAAAGGTAGAGATGTAGTGGTTTTGGATCCTCAGGAAAAGTTCAAAATTGATTTATAATATTAGCAATATATAATATTAGCAAAATTCAATGTACCCCAGATATTATTTCCCAAGACTGTCTCAGTTTGGAGGAAAACTTGATTTTAAATAGTCAATCTGATATAAATGGATCTGAGGAGATAAAAATGTTTTCTGTAGTTATGCTTCCCAAACATTCACCGACGAAAGTATTGTCTTTTATTTTTGATAAACATTTGGAAACAATGTGTCGAAATGCAGTTATAGCGTTGAGAATATTTTTAAACCTTCCTACTACAGCCACACCTGGTGAGCGTAGATTTTCTAAGTTAAAGCTGATCAAGAATTACATGAGGTCAACTATGTCTCAAGAAAGATTAGTGGACTTAAATGAAAGCAAGAAGGGTACAGTTTAGCTAGTACGAATTAAATTAAGCTTTTCTCTTATCATTGAGTTAAGGTCAGAGTGAATTTTACATTGGGTTTACAACTCCTATGATTTTTATTAGCGTATGTATGTTAATTTATCAAAAATTGAAAACATTCTTTTAGTTGTGTTTTATAATTTTTTTTTGTTAAAATATTTATTTTTGTATATATTAACATCATGTATAACCTTATGGGTTATACGGACTAGGCCTACTGGGGAAACCTCTAAACTTGTCAGATGTTCTACCTCCTGTGTTGTGGATATTAGCATGTATATATATATATATCTATATATATATATATATATATATATATATATATATATATATATATATATATATATATATATATATATATATATATTGTTGCATGCACGCCAAACGAACCGTATGACGTTTTGGTGGCGCCAGAAAATGCTAGAAACGGCGAGGAAATACTCGACATACATCTCATACATGTATTTCATACATGTATTCAAACCACGAAAACGATCTATGGATAAAACGTAGAATAATCCTCTAGAACGTAAAAAGGGAACATTCCAGAGCCAAAAACCCATGAGTCAGATCTCGCATGGCAACGGAAATTCCCATGAGTCATCTTCCACACAGTCAAGATCTTTAAATAGCCCATAGAGCCCTCTAGAAAGCAAAAGCGGAACATTCGAGAATCCGAGACACATTTGGCATGTCTATAAATACCACCACGAGAGGTACTAGCAATCACTCAGTAGATGGCGAAGACAGCGGAGAGGCTGTTACTGTGAAAAGCGATACAGCAAATTAGTGTATCCGGGCGCGATTAATTAAAAGCGATAAAGTGCGAGTAATTATAGTGCGATAATTAAATTGTAACGCGAAATTATAATAGTGTGATCAGTAAAGTGTACGGAATTTAGTGTAATAAATATTTGTGTGAATAAAAGTGTGATTAGTGTTGATAAAGAAAAACTGTTTTATTTCACGAATGTGAAGAATATCGAACCCACGGAAGGTGTTTAACGGTAGAACATAACAATATATATATATATATATATATATATATATATATATATATATATATGTATATATATATATATTTATATTTTTATTTATATATATATATATATATATATATATATATATATATATATATATATATATATATATGCCCTTAATTCCTTAGTTTACTCACACATACGAGTATTGGTTGATTGACCATGAGGTATATTCTGGTAAAACTGGACATGATGCCCCACACAGCTGTTGCATGAATCTCGCCGATAGATGTCGGGCTAATACGTTTGTGTTTTTGTGGTTGTGCGTTTGCTTTTGGGGCTTCTTTTCTTTCTTTTTTTTATTTTTCTTAATTGTTTTATCTTCTTCTTTATTTTTTTGCATAATTTTGTCTGTTTTTCTTCATTTTTTCAACCCTTCCACCACCTTTTCGCCTTCTGGTGGCGGGATTTCCCGGGTGTGGGGCATAAAGTCCAGTTTACCCTATATTCTTTTAGGATTCATTGAATGTATTGCATAGGCGCAACATCTGGCTTTTGCACCGGGCGCAGAAATCATTCGCCCCGGCCCTGGAGGTGGGCATATCATACCGTTTCATTACATCACTGCTAATCGCATGTACTTGTGTGTATATATGTACATACTTCAAAAAATACTAGCTAGTATTTTTGGAACAGGTATTTGGAACAGGTATGTTTTTGTACTCGTACTCGGAATACCTAGTATGTAAAAATCCGAGTACGACCCAACTCTACTTGCTAAACCACAAAATCGATTAAATATTCAATGTATAGCAATCAAAAGATTTACAATCAATATTTAACAATCAATGTAATAACATTTATTTTCTTACAAAAGTCAAAACTCCATCGCTACTATGAATCAAATGGTTTTATTTTATAACAGTCCAACTACAGAGCTTTCACGTTAAATTTACAGCGACGCAACGAAAACTCAAACGTTTTACTACACACTCCAGGCACTGCATACCATTCAATTCAAAACATACAGTTCATTGAGATATACTACACAGAACACTGAAGTGCTCATACTCGTGGTTCTCGCATAGATCTACTTAGACGCTTTGCCTAAATGATGCCCACAAAAATTTTACAATCAGTAGGTCTGTTAGCGTACCTGAATCTATTATAATATATTAAAATAGATTCGTAGAAAGTTGTTTTTGTACTCTTGCTGCAAGCCAAATTTTGCAGCAAAAAGAAGCCAGCTGCCAAATTCTGTTACTGCTGCAGTTTGCTGAAGTACGCGAACAGACCTAACAGGTACAAAATGTCGCTCTGGGCGGAGAAATTCGCCCAGTTGTGAAAACTAACACTTTTAGTTGTCAATTTTCAGGAAATGCAATGAGAGCGATCCTGCACTTTTCATAAATTTCCCCCAGCATTTGATTCAGTAAAATTCAGTGACTGAAAGTTCGGGAACATACCTATTATCCTATTGTTAGGTCTGTTCGCGTACTACGATTAATTGCAATCATTTGCAATGAAGCCATTTTTGTACTCCGTTTTACTGAAAACTGAAAATTTCCCCTCTTTCAGTAAGTACCATGAAATTTCAGTAGGGTCTGAGCTACTGAAAAAATTTACAAACGTGCGCGGCAAGCAACATATTTTTGGCGTAATGTTGTTATGAAGGACGAATATTTTTGTGGCGATAATTTATCACCGCTAGGGATGACTTTATAATCATTATTGTTCTCCCAAAAACCGACAACTGACACTTTTGTCGTACTTTTCCAGAATTTCCCCCACCACATGATTCAGGAAAATTCAATAAAGTTCTGACACTGAAATTGCGCGAGCAGACCTATTATTTGTTTTCCTTAACCCCTTTCTTCGCATATTCCGGTGCATTTAATTCAAATTTTTCCATTCCAATTCCTCCATTCTCATTTTCGCACGTCGTTATACCGGATTTTCACGGCGTTTGCACAGCCATTTTCTACCTTTAACTGCCAACGTCAAAACCACTTTTGTACCTGAGTGTACAAGGTAACCAATCAGAACTTCGCGAATCGAAATTTGATCAAGTACCGCTTTCTCGCTAATAAGAATCGAAGTGAAAAGGAAAAAAAGAAGAAAAAATGAACAAAACGGCGTGCGGAGACCGAGACATTACGGAATAGTGAAAACCGAAGCCGTCTCGTGGACGCGTCAGTTTTTTTTAGCATTTTTAGTGTTAGTTTTGGTTGATATCGTGGATTTTTCTTGCGTTGTGCTTTTCGATTTTAAGTTGTATCGGTTGCTTATCTTGACGGCTAAAGTCTAAGGTAACGTCCTGCCATGAATGTGAGCTTTATCTATTTTTAGAGCTAGACCAGACTCCTGGCGTGCTCTGCTCCTGTTTTGGAACTATTACTACAAGCCTCCTATTCTGCATATAATTTAGAACAAATAATTTCAGCTAGTATGCCTGGAATATGGTTATTTTGTTTGAAAATGCAGAATAACGGGAATTGTTATTTTCTCTTCCCAAGTCACATTTATGACTTCACGCCTAAATTACTAGTCGCAAGCTAACGTTTTTTTTTGGAATTTTGGGTATGGTACTTTTCACGCGATATATTTCAAATGAAGTATATACTAACCATAAACTTTTCTAACCTGTTCACATCAGTCATAATTTTTTTGGCCAGGAATATCTTCAAAAAACTTGGAGCTCAATCGTGTACAGCAGAAACCAGCAATTGTTAATAGAATTAGTTATTTTGAAATTATTTTTCAAAGGTTTTAGGACATATCCAAAATTTTCGGTAAGAAGTAACATACCTACCGCTATGATTGATATGGTCTCAATGATGTCTGACGGGGTGGAGTTAAAGATGGCCAAGTTATTTAGTTATAAATGCTCTTCAAAAACCAGGCGTTTCGACAAGAAATCAATCTACTACAATACGAGGTATGATTTTTCGGAAAGTTTACTGCCCACAAAAAAAGGACATCTCAATGAAAAAGGAAAGAAAGGGAAGCTCACGAAAGAACATGAGCTAACCATACACGAGAAGAGAACAGGAGCTAAACAACATACATTCAATTGAATCGTCTTTTTATCGGTTTTATTACTTTGCCTATCGAACCTATTGCACGCTTTTCAGCGTATCGTGACTACTTTGTTGCAGTTCATTGTGAATATCACTCAAGGTGTTACTGTTTCCGAACAGCTTTATGCAAGTATGTAATCTAGGTAATTCTGAGCTTCCCTCCTGTTTTAAAATTGACTGAATTTTGACAAGTGTATGCTAACTAGGTCATCTACTAATAGCACCTTGCAAATCTGACACTTTCCACATGTGTGTAGACTATTACCTTTATGTTCCTCCAAAGAACTTTGCACGATTATTTTTAATTCCATCATGCTAACATTTCCTGCTTCGACCCACTGCCAGTGGATCCAAGATATTACTTCTGGTCGGTTTTTAACTTCTCAAATCGTAACCTACAATGGTGATGGCGCAAAACAGAGAAACTTAGAAGACATAAACTGTAACGGTACTGGATTTTCAGTCAGTGTCGTACGTTCGCTTTGTTTGGCTCTCATAAACTTAGCCGAATGATAAGCTTGCAACGGAGAAAATTCGAATGAACCCTTAACACAGTCAAGTTTCTGTCCTATTTTTCGGAATGCTGTAAAGTTGATTTTTCTAATTCAGAACACTGTACAGTTGATTTTTCTATCTCGGAACATTTTCTATTAAAACACAAAATAATCTGCAGTTTTGTGAAATTATAGCCGCGTTTTTCCCACCTCTATCGAGTGCTGGTTAGAGTAAAGCACTGAAAACAAAACAACAATTCCTGACCAAGTTGTTGTACCTAGCCTAACCAGCTCTCGATAGAGACACAAAAACGCTGCTAATATGTTTAAGAACCCAGATTCATCCATATTTACAAAAAATAAATTTTTCACCAAGTTTTGGCAAAACTAAAACATGAATGCAAATAATTATAAAACCTCCAAATGAAAAAGCTTATTTAAAATATTGCAGTATCGTTGTGACACCATTCACCAAAAGAATTGTATTTGTAGATTTGATTCTGCATTCGGCTTTAATTTTTTTAAAAAATAAATGACTTGTCGCGGGAGTTTACTTAAAAGATCATGAGCTACATAAGTAAACTTTGATTAGAACTACAATTTCAATGGGAAACTATATATAAATACACACAATTGCTCACTCAATGAGCATTTATGCGCTTATTAATCATAATTCCATCAATAATTTTTCATTTTATGCCTCAGCACCACGAAAAATATACGTTACATTTTAAAATTTAACGACTCGCCAATATTCTGAATCTCATATTATGAACTAATACGAAATTGGAATTTAATTCCCAATTTAAACTGCTAACTCTAACAGCTTCACTCGAATGAGTGAAGTCAATTAAGTGTCAAAATAAAGATTTCAATTTTGAAAAATGGGACGAAGCTTCAATGATTCGTGCTGAATTTGACTCTATGGCAAATTATTTTGCCTTGTCCAAATATAGTGAGTCAAAAAAACAAAAAAGAAGCATCCAGATTTAATTAATCGGAACAAGTTCAATAGTTAAGGAGAACCGTATAAGAAAATATTATGACGAATGTGAAAATAAGCGGCAATGTTAAGATTGATTACACTGACTGTTTGCCAACTACCCGATCGACAGGTTTTACTTATCAACCGGGGCGAAAAAAAAACAAGCAAATTTGGTACCAGAAAAGGTCCCCAAAATTCGATCACATCATGAGCTGTCGGATTAGCCGACTCGCTTTCGGAATATACATTCCGAAGTTGTCGGATTCTCATGAAAATAGCGAATCATAATAAAAATATGTACTTGTTTCCTGAGGATATATTGTTCGCCATAGGAGCAAAACTCCATCAAAGGTAGGGGATGTTGGTAACGACTCAGATCGCTTATCCTTTTTGTGTGATACTGAAATATAGAATACTTAGCGGGTTATTATGTAATTAACTGTCAACATCTCAATACGTTCGGCAAGTGCAAAATAATTCAAGTATAAGAATTTAAAAATATATTGTTTTTGCATCATGTTTAAATTGAATAGAAAAAAATGAAATTGGTGGCTTTCAAATCCCACTAATCAAAATATTAAAAATTTTAAGCTAGGAATCTTAGTTTGATAGTCGAAAGCAAAATTATAGTACATATTCATATTTCCGCTAACTAAACTTGAGGTCGGCACCCGATATGCAGCAAAAATTTGCATAATACATAACAAAAAAATGTAAAATATCACACCTATGTATGGCAAAAGCAAGTGGAGTTTAGAAACTGTTATGGAAGAAATTCAAACCCAATTCCAAAAATAAATAATCCGAGTTATAGCAACAATATATTTCCAACTGAAATTCGTTTACTGCTTATAAAGTCAGAGCAAAATATATACAGAACATCTTAAATTAAGTTTTTATAATAGTTGAAACTTGCAAAAAATTATGAGATTATTGAGTATTGGATACTTCATTTGTCAATAATGGTATTATTTAAGAAAAATTATTGGAATGTAACGTCAAATAAGAATTGACCGTAATAAAAAGAAATTCGCCATCCCAATTAGATTGAGTATACTTTCTTTTATATGATTATTAACTAATTGGGGTCGAAGTTCATCCACGATAGTCTTGACCATCTTTGCAATTGTAAAATTCAATAGTGTGTATGTAATTGGAAACTTGCAAGATTTTCTTAGTATTTAAAATATTTACTGGAGGGCTATCATCAGCTGAGTTTTTAAAGCTTCTAATTATATCCCTGTAAAAAGCAAAGCAATCCCACGACAACCCTTGTGCGGGTCTAGGGGTTGAAGCTGGTAGAGAGCTTCATTACAATTTTTTTAATCATTGTGGATTATATCCCTGTGATTGTCTAAATATCGTGTTATTCTGCAGAGTCGAACTGTAGTGAAGCATAGTCGTCAGCATGTTGGAAACAGTGTTCGGTTTTGCCAGACTAAATTTACAAAAATTACAAAGCGTAAACTAAGATATTTTACATTGTTCTGAAGCGGTATTTCGGAACCATTTAGTGTTAGATCCAAAGATTTGCTTTTTTTTGGGTGACATTTCTTGAATCTTTTCTGGAGGCTACATTGACAAAATTTTTGATTGAATACATCAAGTATTAGTGGTGTAATACAAGCAAAATTTTAGCATTGAAATTGATACTTTCTTCACTCGAGAAACATTATTACGTTATAATAATTTTTTTATGAAACTAAAGATTTCAGTGTATCTACCGAACTAACCATTTTTATGAAATATCGATTGTATCAGAAACTATTTTAATTCTCAGGCATTTTGGCAGTTGTGCTTCACTTCAGACCTTTTTCTACCTAAAGCCACTTAAAAACTCATTAACACTAAAAAAAATCCCTCGTTCCGCATTTACAGTAGCGAATTATGAATGCACAGAAAAAAAGAATGAAGCCATAGAGACGGGAAAAATGTTCCCTTAATGGAAAAAGTATCAATTTCAAAATTTAGCTATCATTAATACTTCATGTATTCAGACAAAAGTGCTGTTCTATTATCAAGTGTAACTTATACTTCTGTATCTACAAAAAGAAAATCCAAATCTATCATCAACGAAAATGATCTTGATCTTTTTCCATAATGCTCATTCGAAGATAAATTCTCGCTGGAGGCTAAATTCTCATTGGAAGATAAATTCTCATTGGAAGATATATGCTTATTCGAAGATAAAAGCTCATCAGCTCATAACGCTTACCGCACAATCTAGCGGACGATCACCGATTATTAGTTATAAACGAACTTTATGTATTTCAGAAATTTATGATATTCAGTTGTCAAAGAAAAATTCAAAAGAACATTTTCTATTGCTTGGATGACTGTACTATGCGAAAACAGGTAATATGGATTTGTTAGAGAAAGCATAATTTGAAAATGTAATTATGATCTTAATATTTCTGCATAGTCTTCAATGCATAAATAATGATAAAATAGCTTTCCTTCCTAAAAGCTAATGTATATAATACGATTGTCGATTAACTTATCTACACATATTTCTTTCCTGATAGAAGTAAGCTGATTATTGATCAATTTCCACAGCAGGACAAAGCCTCTTTTAGCGTAATTCGTCATTTAGAAATATTTTCTCAAACCCACGAGCATTGCACGGGGAATATTGCATTGAATATAGTACACTTATGTGAACATTTTCTGTATTGCCTTTTTGAGTGGTCGGTGGTAAAAACCACCGAAATGTATTTAAAAAGAGCAAAATAGCAATTATGATGATATAGTTTGAAAGCTTATTCTCTTCTAAATACTAATTCAAGATATGGATAGAGTTAATGGTTTCAAAATACTATTAAGTCAAAAAACTATTTTCCAAATAAATTATTCACGCAGCTTTTTTGTTAAAAATTATTTGCGCATGTATATTGATCATTTACAGGAATAACTACACTGCTTTTGCTACATTTTGATGCAAGTAGATTTTACGTTATTTTTGCTGAATCCGAAAGTGGTGATACAGTAACTACAGTGTGCATCCTCAGCATCCTGATCTGAATCCCATGGAGAATGTTAAGCACTTTTTCAAATATGTAATTCCGCAGATAATTGGTAGATTAATTAGAAAGCTATAATTAAACATTGGAACACGGTTAAAATGGTAACACAAGTATAAAACATGCTTGCCATGAAAACTTGAAGCTGTAAATAAACCGAAAGGAGGATGTACGTCATATTAGTAAGCCCATTTTTTAAATCATGTGCAACGAATAGGTTAGGTTAAGTTCTGCGGATTCTGTCTTCCGTCAGAGTGATATTTGAAATATACCTATAATTATTCTGTCAACAAATAGCTTTTGCAAAAACAAAGTCTATAGAAAGAATTTCAAACATATTTTTAATGTGAATATGATAATATTTTTGAAATTTTTAACCCTATATGTGCGCTAGGCGCCTAAAATGAGATTGGGAAAATTTGAAAATTTTTGAATTGCGATAACTTTTGATCAGATTATGAGATTATTATGAAACTTAAAGGACATATTAATGCTACTAAGTTGTAGACTCTTGTAGTTTTTTATGAACGTGCTGGCAACCCTGCAACTACGGCAGGCATTGAAAGTGAAAACCTTCAAACCGTCGACTCTAATGGAAAATTTACGTCTTTGACAGTGAAAACATACTCATATAGAAATCTTATGCTTTGTCTATGCAACCAAAAAAAACTTTTTTAATTTCACATCGGACAAGAACCGTAACCCTCCTCCAATTTACCTATATTGTAAGCATCAAAAATTCTGTTCACGAGAACTCACGACCCAATTATCAGATATAGTTGAAATTCACAGAATGTATTGGCATTAAGTAGGACCAGGTCTGATAGAAGCGATTTGGGAATGCGGGCAACACTGTGCCAGTGGTGCCATCTTGAAGAATTATAAAGAAAAAAACTGCTTTTTGCCCTATGAATTCTTATTCAGTTACCAGATTTGCATGAAATTCACACAGTCGCTGAACCTTACTCTAAGCCGTGTTTGGTAGAATTTAATTGAAAAATTCGGTTGGTGCTGCCAGCTATGGTAATTTTGGTGTCTTGGGTTTTGAAAATTCGCTCAGGAAAATAAAGCATTTTGCCCTATAACTTCCAGTGAACTTATGCAATAAAAAAAATTGCATATGATAAATGGAACTTATTATAGACATTATTCAGAAGGAATCTGGTTAAATAACCATGATACGGCTGTAAGCTATTGTTGGTTTTATCTTTATTAAGCGATTTTATCGTAAAACTTTTAAACGGTAATGATCTTGTAGTGACAATAATAAATATTAAGCTTTCGAAAATTTGAAAACTTTTGCGACTGGTAACCCTAAATTTCTTTGTACCCCTATAACTTCCAATGCAGCCAAAACGAAATCCGCAGAGTAGGTTGATTTAAATGAGAGGCAGGTGTGATATCTTTTTGGCTTTGATGCTAGCGAAGGGTTGCCAGCTCGGGACGTTTTTTTTTGCTATTTTCGTATCAATAACTGCTTGCATTAAGTATTCACATCGCAAACATTTACAATGAAAATAAGTTACCAATGTTTAAATTTTCTAAGTTCTGGAAATTTTTCGGTCTCAAACATCTTTCGTTTTTTGATCCCAAACATCTTTCCATCCCTCTTACTTTCGACGAAATCATCGGATATAATTGAGATCGATAGAGTTATTTGATTTTGACGTGAGGCAATTGTGGGAAACTTTTGCAGTGCTGTGAACATTTTCTTTGTTTATGTTATGTTAGGCTGCTTTCAAAGTTTTGCAGTGCTTGGCTTTCCTAAATCTTGAAATTCATGCAAGTGTTAGTCCTGAAATCCTTTCCACCCTATGAGTTTAAATGTATTGTTTAAATCAAAGTGGTTTTGCACTCGAAACAGGTTAGAGCACATGTGGTAGAATATGCACTCAAAATCTGCACGATTCTTCTATTGTTCATCGAACATTAGTATTTCTAGCGGTTCAGGTGCACTAGAGTTTTTTATTATCTCGGTTTTTCTATAGCTTCATACAGAAGTAAGTTTCCTCAATACGATACTGGCTGATCTCAACCTACAAGAAATATTTGAGTCAAGAAATTATATTTTTCAAAAGTAAAACTCTAAAAAGAAAAAAAAGCAAAAGTATGAGGGTGGGCCATTAGGTTCGCGGCATGAGTAGGTAGACTATTAATGAGGGTAGTTTAATGAAACGCAATGAGTTCAGAGATTCATTATAAGTTTACATAGCAAGTTTTATATCAATCGATCCATTAATTTTTGAACTATCATAGACCAAGAAACTCAATCTGTAAGAAAGTGTAAAATATGAAGCAAATCTAGTACCGCGCTGTCATAAAGCTCCTCAACAAACAAGAAAAGTCGGCCTAAACCATAATGCAAAGGTGGGCATCCCTTTACGAGGACTCTTTTCCAGGTAAACCCATGATTTACAAGTCGAACCGTCAAACAAAAATACCCAAATGCGATGTGAAAGCAGTTTCCTGCCAAAACATAATTATAAAATTATGAGTGCGATGCGAACAGACTATTAAATATTCTTCACAATCATCTTGGCATGACTAAGGTCAGCGAAAGATGACTGCCGAGATTGCTCACGCCGCCTTGAAAAACAATAGCGCGTAGAACTCTGTCGGGCATTTTTGGGCCTCGGTAGTGAAGACGAGGATGGAGTTACTGGAGACAAGGCTTGGATTAATCATTATGAGCCTGAGCCAGACAAAATTAATGCAGTGGCATAATAAAAGCACACCATCAGCCAAGAAGTTCAAAGTATCACAGTCTGCTGGAAAAGCAATGGCGTCCAATTTTTTTGGAACTCAGAAGGGATCCTGTTGATCAATTTTAAAAACAAAAGCGGCTCCATAACCAGAAAAATTATATGCTTCAATTCTAGAAAGGTCGAAACATCACAGAAAAAAGAATAGGGAAATTAACAAGAAATTTTCCTCCTTCTGCACGACAACGTGCTTGTTCACAAAAGTTGTTTTGCGTTGGCTGGTAGTTTCGACATTTTAGATCACCCACGCTACAGGCCTCACTTGGAATTGAAAAATGAACTTCGTGGGAAGATGAAGTGAACGATGAATTTCGGCGTACTTTTCCGACAAAGACAAACCATTTTTTTAGAAGGTATACATAAACTAATTGGAAGACCTGAAAAATATATTGGAGTAACAAGCAAATATATTGAAAAAGAAAAATAAATTTGAATTTTTGTTTGCACTTCTTACACCCCATTCCGCAAACTTAATGACCCACTCTCGTATAACACAGATTCGAAAGAATTTAAGATTATGGGATTTATGTTGCCTTTGACCTGACATCGTCCGATATTTTAAATCAACAATTTAATGTTTGAATTATTGCTTACGAAATTAATTGAAATTTGTGAAATGATGCTGATTAAAAACAATATCGACGTTAGTTCTGCTATTCAGGATGAATATAATGAAGTTGCTAAGCAGTTTTTAGTAAAGTTTCATGAGGCTTATGAGAATTACATTAAGACAACCGGCGAAAATATAATCCGCGATCCCAAAAAATTTTTATGATTTAGTAAATGTGAAGCGTAAAACTGCTGGTTATCCATCGTCGATGTTCTTTAATGATATCACTTCTTCCTCTCCTAATGAGATTTGTGATTTATTCGCAGATAGTTTCCAGAATATTTTTAATGCACCAGACCCATCAAACTCACACCTCTCTTTCTCTCATTCTGCACCTACAGCTTTTGTCGGCCAATTAAGAATTACACGTGACGAAATACGTAAAGCTATTTCGGAACTCAACTGCAACAAAGATCCCAGGGCCCGATTCTCTTCCTCCAACTTTCTTGCGTAAGTGTATAGAGCAGCTTATAACACTCTTTCATATTTTTTTCAACAGATCACTTTCGTCTGGAGTTTTCCCATCTTGCTGAAAACTTTCATATGTCACACCCATCTTCAAAAATGGTGATAGACGCTGTATCGGAAATTATAGGAGCATTTCCATCTTATCTTCAATTCCGAAACTTATTGAAAAGATTGTCTACGATAAACTTTCTCCACTTGTTGACTTCCGTCTGAACGAGCAACAACATGGTTTTAGAAAAGGTCGCTCAACTACCACAAATTTGACAGTCTTAATCTCAGACGTTCTGTGTAAAATGGAGAAAGAATACCAAATAGACGCAGTCTATACAGACTTTAGTGAAGCTTTTGACAGAGTTGACCACCCTACCTTGATTCTAAAGCTTCAGAAATTCGGATTTGCCGGATCTTTGCTTAGCTGGCTGACTTCCTACCTTCGAAATCGAACACAAATGGTAAAATTTCAAGGACTTTTCTCGAAAAGTATTTCTGCTACTTATGGTGTACCACAGGGTAGCCATCTTGGCCCACTTCTTTTTAATATATTTATTTCTGACCTATCTGACGTCCTAGCAAATATACCTCATCTACTTTATGCCGACGATCTCAAAGTCTATCACATCATTAAATCTACATCCGATACACTCTTTCTCCAATCCAAACTTGATTCACTTGATCATTGGTGCAATAAAAACAAGCTCTCTCAACATTGCTAAGTGCCAAGTTATAAGTTTTTCAAGAAAATACACCGTCTCACATAACACGTACTTCCTCGGCAATAATTTGTTAGCTGGAGTTGAAGACACTGGTGACCCTTGGTGTTGTCTTGGATGGGAGACTCCGCTTCACCTTGCACTATGATAAAATACTATCCCGTGCAAACAAACAACTAGGCTTCATCAAAAGACGTGCCAAGGTATTTCGTAACCTGTGGGTCACAATATCCTTATACATCTCACTTGTACGCCCCATTCTCAAATATGCTTCCATTTGCTGGAATCCGGCTTGGAAACCCACAGTAACAGACTTGAGTCCATACAAAAACAATTCTTACTTTTCGCATTGAGAGAACTATACAACCCTTACGACTTTAATACTCTTCCTTCTTATGAGTTTCGACTGGGTCATCTAAACTTATTGACACTTGCATCCAAAAGAAAGATGATTTCGGCCTGCTTCACATTTGACGTCATTAGAGGCGTTATCAAAGTAGAATTTCTGAGTATTAAAATGGTGTTAAATAACCCTGTAAGGAGCACTAGGTCCTCTCGTTTACTTAAGGAATATCCACATTCCACTACCTACGCAGCTAATGAGCCGATAAATAGATGCTGCAGGATATTCAATAGCATAAGTAATCTGTATTCTCCAACGGTCTCAAAATTATCCTTCAAATATTCCCTTTTCCAAGCCATCCGCAACCTCTTATTCTAAGCTATTTGTCAATGTTTTATTTATTTATTATTTATTTATTGTGATTGATCTATTTGTTAATTATTTAATTTATTTAATTTTTCGTTTTATTTTATATACTTATATTAATATTTAATTTTCAATTTTGCTTTGTAATGTTTATGTAATTTGCACCCTGTTAACAAATAAAATAAAATAGAAGTACACAGTTGAAATACTAATTATACAGTTCCAATGATATATAAATTTCAGTTTCAGAAAGTTTGAAATAATGCCGCGTCCTTTTGCATCTGGTAGTCGCCAAGCTCCTGATCCGTACGATCAGTTCCTTGAACAAAACGGATTTTATAGAAAACACACAGCGCGTGATTCATCATGCTTATTCCGAACAATATCGGAGCAATTATATGATACTCAACTGCATCATTTAACGATTCGTCAGCGATGCGTTGATTTTATGCGCAAGCATAAACATCGTTTCCAGAAGGTACGCTTATTGAATCTATTGGAATTTTACGTCAATATTGAGCTTTGAGAATAGTGTGTGGTTGTTCTTTTCATTGTCCTGCCTCATATAGTTTATGCTTGCAACCTCTTGTAAATTGAAACTAATGCGTTTTCATTATTGAACATATTTTTGTTAAGAGCATTGAAAAGGATATCGATGAGTATTTGGATGAAATGTGTAAACCGAAGACCTACGGTACTTTACTTGAACTTCGCGCGCTGGCTTATTTATATAGGTGGGTTTTGTTTTGAGAATCCATATTACGCAGCCTTTTCTCACGAGTCGTTTGTAGGAGGAACGTAATATTGTTCGAAGCGTACAACACTGGTACGTTTATGATTAAGGAAAATGGTTATAAAAACGTATTTCGCATCTTTTTTACTCCTGAGAAACATTTTGACACTGTTTTTACATCAAGCTTTATCGAAGCTGCAGCTTTTTGTCAAGGTAAATAACAGATTAATTTTGAAGGAATGCGTGTAAAAAATTTGAGTCCTTTATTTTTACGACAGGAATCTGCTACGAAATTTTGTATCGGCGAGTGTTTAAGTTACCCGATGTGATGTACGCTGTGGAGCAGATGTTGCATGGGAACTCATTAGAGTTTGTGAAATCCAAAACTCATTACGTCGGTCCGTATGCAAGAAAAATTGTGTATACGGACGGTCGAGAGTTTGAACTGAATGGCCCTGATGAGACGAATTGCATTTTGGATAATCGAGTGCTGTGTCATTTTCATAATCCGAACTTTCCTCAATTCGCCGACACCTTGCATCAGGATATGCATATGATAGAGGTAGCGCAATACGATAACCAAAGAATAACGAAAACGCTCGACTCGTTGCTACCTGAGAAATACATATCATGTGTGCAGCAATTACTGAAAGACGGTATTTTTGTGTGATACTTATGTTTGTCCCACTAAAGGTTTCTTCCTTCACAGGAATCACACCGTTTCCGTATAAAGTAGCGAAGGCTCTTGATCCGGACATTTATCGTAACATTGAATTTGACGCTTGGAGTGAAATGAGAAAAGAACAACGGTTCAAAAATTGGTACACGGGTGGTAACAATTTGCAGGTAAATAGTGTACTGTTGCGTTTGAGTTTCCAGGTATCGATATTTTTTTATTTAATTAGATAGGGGTAAAGTGTTTGGTAAAATTAGGCTCTTCCCAAAGCAATCTTTACAACTGCCACATTCAGGACATGTCTCCTGAAAAAGGCCCATGTTTGGTCTACATAGAAGAGCTTGCGCAAAAGCATACGGTAAGATATAATTTTAATAAAGTGAAATAACTGTGAATTTAAGAATAATAATTCTATGGGGAGAGTCGAGTTTTAATGTTTCCTGGTTGTTCGTCATTATTATAGTTAATCAGCAATTGCTCTGACATTTGTTGACGATGTTTTATTTTTTGTATGCTTACTTTTTTACAATATTTTTTTTATATATACTTGAGACTAATATTTCATAAATATTCAGATTGTGAGGTGTTTGCTTGACAATGTCCGAGACTCTAGGAAGAAAAGGCACTTATTAAGTGTTGCTATGATTTTGCTTAAAGTGAATTCGTCTGTCTAGGGTAAACAATTATAACTTAATTGTTCTTATGATAAGCTCGTTTTTCGATTAACTTTTTATTTCGTTTGAAAAAAAAGGGTCTTGAAAAATCCCTCCGTCTATGAATTAAACAAATACAACATTTATGTGTATAAGAGGTTCAGATGATAATAGAGGTTTGAAATAGTGATGTTCAAACACAATTTTTGGTATTTTACTTTAAAATATCTTAAAACGGTTTAATAAAAACGGTCGATTAGAACAAATTATTTGTTTCCGAAATTGTTCTCAAAAATTAGTTATTAGATTTTGATAAATTATACTGGGGCTAGTAAATTTGAAAATATTGCAAAAATTAAAAAATTGGATCGACTATGCTACATTCACTTAATTTATTTCCGAAAATAGAAATCTTGTATAAGCTCAGATAGCTTTTTTGGATTCAGGTGCATTTGTTCCTAACTTTCCAATGTCTTCTTTTCGAGTACTACCATGAAGTCAGCGTTCTTACAATAATTGCATTTCTTGGCTGGTGCGAACCCCACTTGATGCAAAAAGTGATTGCTGGGAATAAAATAAAATAAACCAATGCGAACCCGATGGAAATTTGGTTGTCAGAACTCTACTGAGATTTTAGTAAAAAATTGCCATTAGAAAAGGTATTACCACCATTGTATTTTAGTCAAAAATGCGCTACCAACACACACTTGTTTCATTTGGTTAAAAAATAACACAAAATTAGGGAAGATGATCAAAAATTGAACAGTCCCGACATTTTCGAAGGATTTTCTTGATCTCTCGCAGAAGAACTGTGATCAAATTCTCCTTCATCTTTTGTTTTAATGGGCAATTTTTGACTGGAAAACTTGAAATATTGATGGTGATCCTACTGATTTTTCTCAGGCCGCCTTTTACTGTTTTTGTCGTTCTGCTATAATATTTTTCAAAGCTTGATTGTTTTGATTAAAAGTACGTTAGGCTACTAAGAATAGATACTCAATTTGGGCTTATTTTTATCCTGATATAAAATCTGCTTATACGCTAATTCAAAACATTAATCTTCTGTAAGTTGAACGGGCGAAGAGTTTGTGTAAGAGTGTATCTGGCTTCCTCCTTGCGTTTAATTATCTACAAGTTTACTAAATTTACAAAAATGTGTTTTTTTATGTTTGAATGAACCTTTAAATTTCAGAAAAATCAGTAATGCTCGTCAACTCATCCTAAGTTTTTTTTTATTGAATGGGTGTCGAAAACCTTCATACACTTTCATGCGGGCGATGAAAACCTTCATAAAGTTTCCTCTAAAAAATATCACCCGCTGATCACGGGATCCAAACAGGAATCGCTCTCACAGTGCTTCGCATTAAAGGTGTCCCTACGACTAATTCCGTTCTTTCAGGAGGAGTTTGCACGAAATCCTTCTTCTATTTCCGAGCGCAACACTTTTGCTATCATTCATTTCGTTCGCGCCATTGTGTTTTACATTTAAAAATTAATCAAATAAGTGACGTAATTAATTAAATTTTGAAATGCATCCTAAAATGCATTTATTTTTTTTCTTTTTTTTGATAGTTCAAAGTATAGTTAATGGATTTGAAATATAAATGACGCCCAGGCCGACTCATGGCGGGAAACGTCTATGAAATCCACATAAGTAATCATGAGATAGCTAAAGAGCTGGAAAGCAGTTTTAACCTGTTAACTGGGGAATAAATTTCTGCTCAACTCGTTTCACAGTGCGGGCATTTTTCTTCGCAGTGTGAAGTAATTCAATGTATCAACACAAAGATTCAGTGAGTATCACTCATGGTTGTGTTATTCGTTCGAGCTGAAATTTTTTAGGGCATATTGATGTATAAGTTCTAGAAGTTGGTCGGAATCAAGATCAAATTAAAATAGTATTAACCATTTGGCGGCGGTAGGGGTTTTAGTTTTTCCTATCTTTTTGTTATAAAAGAAATACAGCTTTAATCATAAACATTCATAGACTACAAAGAAAAAATCACGACAAGCACATGCCAACACCCACCTCTGATCACGCCTAGAAGCCATCCCTAATAGGCTCTAGAGACTTTCGAACATGTTCTACAACTTGACGTGCGAACCAGTGCATTTGTTGTTAAAGAGTAGGTGTTTACTTGCTAACAACAACAAATACACTGGTTCGCAAGCCAAGTTGATCGTGTGGAGAGCCTATAAGCAACCCCGATTTCTAGGATAATCAAAAGTCCGTTTTTAACTTGAATACCCCGGTACTCTGTTTTTAGCAGCAAAAACAGCACTATTTATTTAAATGCTCATTAACTGATTATTTTGCAAATTATTTATATTTCAATAATATTTACTTTTAGATATTATTACTTTTTTAAATAAATTGAATGCCAGTCAGTATGAAATTAAGTAAAATCGCTACATTTACACTACTTTCCTTAATTCGTACTATGGACTATTTTGCACTGATTCACCAGTATATTTTACTTGAAGGTTTTTATACATGCACAAATATGAGCCAATTCTAAATGTCCCATATCGTGACCTTGCTTCACAGTTAAAAATTCTCTTGACAAAAACTTCCATTAAGCCCATTTATGATTAAAATTTCTCATGACGAAAAATGTCGTCATGCGCACTGCAGTTGACTTGTTGGCATGACGAAATATTTCGTCATACCCAGTTAACAGGTTAAACCATTAAGATTCGACTGGAAACAAAAAACTATATTTTTGGGTAAAGAAAGGAATAACCAAAACATAAATTCTCGACAGAATGTCGGCTTCTAAAAAAACCGATTTTTTATATAATTTTTGGCCTTAAATTGTTTAAAGTTGCTCATCGACTCAAGAAAAAATTTCGAGATAAACGTTTTCAAAGTTTCTAAAGCACTTTACACGTAGTAAACTATTTTTATCAACTTACACCGAGCACAGCTATACTATTCTGTGTTGTCTGCGGACCATTCTCTCTCGTGTGATCTCAAACACTCTTCAACCGAAGATCGTGACGCAAAAATCGTGTATCCAAAAACCGTGTATCCAAAAACAAATATGTATGTAATTTTAAGAATATTTGTCGGATTGACATGACATTTTACTTAAACATATGTACATTACGAAAAAAATACCATTTCGACAGCGTGTAACTTCTTAAAACAGCTAATCATATTAAAACAAGCTATTGAGGCAATTTATCAATAGAAAAGGTTTGGTCTTCCATGACTTCAAAAAGACACATTTTTGAGGTTTCTCGAAAAATTAAAGAATTTCGGTTAAGGAGTTTTAGTTTTCCTTTTAGTTCAAATATTGAACCATTAGACTATCATTTATTTTGTTCATTACATAACTTACTAAATGTAAAAAAGTTAGATCATATGCGAGCATGCTAAAATCACTTGTCCAATTTTCTGACCGATAAAACTGCTGGGATCGTGCCGTTTTTTTGATAAATAACAAATGATTATAGGGTGTAAATAATTGGTGTACATACAATTTGAATAAATACATTTTTAATATGGAAAGATCTTAAATTTGCTTTGAAATGCGTAAAGACTTGTCAACCTTTTCTTTTCCACGATACTATTGATATTTTTCATGTATGTATTAATGCAGTAGCTTATTGAATGCAAGTTAGAATTCATTCTTAGAACTACTAGAGTTCATGCGAAATTCGATTAAAGCTGAAAAATATTTTTTTGTGCTAATCATCAAGCATAGGGTTTACTTAGGTAAATGGATAGGCTCTCTGAGATGAGTTAAGGAGCATTTTTTTAAAAAAATCGGTCTAATGCAAATTTTCTCACTTCAACTCGTATGAGATGGGTGGGTTTGAGTTGATAGAAATCGATCTACAGTAATCAGAAAATGCTAAGATACATATTTTAAACTAAATCACTTAAATGCTGACTACATAATTAAATTAAAT
Organism: Nemotelus pantherinus; assembly: GCA_963978885.1. Lineage (NCBI taxonomy): Eukaryota > Metazoa > Arthropoda > Insecta > Diptera > Stratiomyidae > Nemotelus > Nemotelus pantherinus. The sequence continues at coordinate 80,169,736 of OZ022265.1, read as the reverse complement.
GTTGGCTAGTTTGTTCATGTTGTGCATTTGAATATTAATGTATCTTTGCTAATCCTTAGATACTTGTAAATATATTCAAATTGAACCTTTTGTCGTGGCTTTCACTTCCGTAATCATTACATGTTCCAATGGGCAAACTGAGTTGAAATAGTCGAATCTTTTTGGGACTGGTCAAGTTAAATTGATAAGTTTAATCTTAATGGAAGAGAATTTCGAGTGCTATATGGAGTGAAAATAAAATAAATTGATTAAGGGTTCTCTCTAGAATCATATGAAACTTACTACAGTAGAATTTGTCTAGCAATTAAAATATTACTGCGCCCGATAGTCTGATGCCGAATGGATTGCGATGTACATACGAGGTGTAGATACGATGTCCCAATACCTTGGGCTAAAATTTTGTAGGCAAGATATCCGTCGGGAATGGTGACTTTTTGCCTTACTGAATTGCGCTAGTGCCATAAATGCGGGTGTATTGTTGCACAAGGCAAAAACATAAAATAACAAAAAAAATGGCGCATAGAAACCTGGAAACCCGGCTTTACAAACTAAAAAACGAGTAGATTTTAAATGTATATTTTACCAAACGTGCTATTTATTGCAACAATCCTGTATCGAAGGTCATGTACAACTTTGATTCGATGACTGCATCGTAAGCTGTAAAGCATAGTACTGAGTTCGATTTCACGTGAAATTTTCATACAAAATTTCACGTGAAATCTGCTTCGGCGAAAATTTAGCTTGAAAATAAGCAAGTTTGGTACTGTGTTCTTAGCATGAAAAGTTGCTTCGAAGTTGCTTTCGCTTCGAAAATATAGATGGCACTGAATCATGTCTCCAATCATTTCACGCCAATTTAGTTTGTGTAGTTCATTATTTCGAGCGAAAAAGTGACATTTGGTGTTTCAATTTGAAAATGGAGCAGTGCAAATGTCTTTCCAATAAGAAAATCGATCGAAAAGTGAAATTCTTGACATTTTATCCGTCAGAAATGAGCATTGTCTCTGCTTTTCTCCATTGCCAAAATTTTCGCTCGAAAGAATGACCAGATAATGGAGACATGTCAAAATTTCACGTGAACTCGAACTCAGTACCAGCCTTAAGAACACAGTACCAAACTTGCTTATTTTCAAGCTAAATTTTCGCCGAAACAGATTTCACGTGAAATTTTGTATGAAAATTTCACGTGAAATCGAACTCAGTACTATGCTTAAGACAAAAAGGATTCCTGGATTACTACTTGCATGAGCTTCAGAATATATAAAAGTAAAACAGTTTTAAATTGGATGATGTATATTATATTTAATTTGATGGCAGAATCCCCCAATAAAAATTGATGAAATATTCAGTATTAGCAACACTGGAACTGAAACCTCAAGTCGTGAGCTATCGAGAACAAAATTGCTGAAAAATTGCAAATTTGGCGAAAGGTTTCCATTGTTACAGGGTTGCTTCGGGGTTGTCTGCACATCAACCAAACTTATGGAAATTCAAAATTTTACAAATTTTCCTTGCCTACTTTTAGGCACTTGCGATCCACTATCATTACGCAGGCTGCAGATTTCGCCGTTTTATATAAATGTTTCTCACTCAATTTAGTTTTTACTGGCAACGTGACATGTTGCAATATTTTGATACACGTCTTTGAAACTAAGCTTATGAGCTTTTTTATGATCAAATACCTACAATGTGATTGAAAATAGCATTAACTTTTGTGGTCTTGGAAGCCAAGATTAAGCTATCGTGAACGCATAGCTTAGTTTTGGCTTGAAAAATTGCCAAGATTAGACTCCCAAAATGATGCTCTCTTGTAAAATGAACTACGGGCCCGAACACCTATATTTGTCTTGAATTAAATTGAATTTATCGAAAAAAATGATTTATCGAATTCTAATGAATTTAATTTGAATAAAACTAGTGACGTACTAAATATACCTACACATATCGTATATCACATTGTATCTGATGCTGAGTTGTTATTCTTCGCGTACCCTTATTGAAAAGTGAATATGAACCTTGCCGATTTAGATCTCTTATCAATAAAGTTGATATTATTCTGATATATAACACTTAAAAGCCATTTGCATTCGCTAATAAAAATTGAATTCAATCATTTTCTATACACCAGGTGCCATACGAATCCCTTCAACCTCTACCATCTGAACTTGCTAAACCGTGGCCGCTTCCGTTCCGTTATCAGAAGCGCATAGATCGAAGTCCTGAGAGGATCACTATCAGTGACTCAAAAAAATGCCGTAAAATGAACGGCAAGAGTAGATATCGTAATATGATAACTGAAATAAAGAAGGAAATCTACACGGATGATGAGATAATGTCGGAAAAGGGAGACGTTGCTTACCAATTAAAGCAATTCACATCAATTCAACATTACTATCCACCATCATATGAAGTTCTCGCGATGCCTTTCAGCGTCGAAAACTCGAATAATGACAACATTCGGCAGTCTCGTCGCAACAGTGTAAACTCAGCAGCAACTCATTTGACTACTGGAACCGATATTGTAAAACAAGAAACGAAAAAAGAAGACGACAACGATTTGGATTATGCTTCAACTGACAATTTTCCTTCTTATGGATATGAAGGATATCCAGAACCGTTTTATCACTATCCATACGATAGTGGAATTATGCCTTCGAACCTACATAATCCATTTTATTGCATGTACAACGGACAACCGTATCCAGCAGCACCAGGCGGATTGGTTCCTCATGGGGTTTATGTTCAGCCAACAATGTCTGGTTCGCAACCAGTACCTAATGCATTCTACCCTAGTGTAGCGGGAGCAATACCTCCACCGCCAGCCTTGCTTCCAGCATCATCTTCAGGCCAATCTCAGGGTGTAACACCATCGGTTCCAGGGAGAGTAAATTTTTCGGCGAATAGATCTATGATACCAACCGGTGAGGATTTGCCCAGTGATGTGTCAACTTTAAGATTCTTCTATAATTTGGGATATGAGTACTATAAGCATATGCAGAAAAGTGCATCAGGTTTGTTAAATTGTAATTTTTGTTAGCTTGCATGTGCGTGTAAATATTAATGATTTGAATGTTGGAGAACATACTAGCGACAATTACTAAAAATCCATTAAATGTTTTTGAATTTCTGTCTTCAAGAGCCAATAACGATAAAGAGGTGATAATTTCGTGAGCAGATACGCATTTTCCAAAATATGTAATATTTTGTATTATGCGAATAATGTATTTTTTCTTTGCATACTTTTCTAGAAGTTGGTACATCGAGCGATAAAAGTGATGCTGTGAGCAAACTCGCGAATGATCTGCAATCTAATCTTAAATTGGATAAGGATAATTCGGGTACGAGCTCGGTAAGTTGGTGATTCTGTTGCAAATCAATATGAGTTAAAAACTTTTACTTGAAGATGAAGCCCAATGGACACCAATCCAATGGACACTATGGTAACCGGAAGTTTCCGTCGCGTTATTTTAATAATAAGCGAAATGACAAGCATATTAATCGAAGTTTAGGAGGTGGTAACAATGGGAATCGTTCTCATTCTGAAGTCAACACGAAGATGTTTCATCCTCCGGTCATAAAAAATAGCTCTTCAGTGCATTGTGCCTCTACTTCGATCACAACGGCCAACAACAAAGTGTCTGTTTCGAACGCAGCTACTAATAATAGTTCGGAACAAGCAATACAAGCCAGCCCTGCAGCCATTACATTAATGAGTGCAGATGGATGGAACAACGATGCCATGAACGTAGGTGACATTTTTTTATGATATGTAGACTTGTTTGATTAAGGGTATTAATTTTGGAGTTTTAAAATGGCACTGAATATATGATAAGGCGAAAAAACCTTAATCCAACTGACTCATTCCTCGAAATTGGACTAAATCTCTTGAAAAGTTGACTCTTCATAAAAATATTTAATTCGATTTGATTGTACATGTGAATAACCAGCAAAGTTGATCTTTTGGTTTATTTTAGAACTCGCCGTTATATAACGCACAGGCAGGACCTATGCCATACAATGGACCATGTATTCCAGTGTTTTCGGAGGGCGAGGCACAGCAGGGTATGTATGTGCCACCAGCGACAGTAATGACAATACCGTATGGAATGTATCCGATGCCGCAACCACCGCATCAAGGTGCTCCATTCCAAGCGTATTTACCACCACCGAACGTTTCACCGATGGGAGTGCCACCACCGCCGCCTCCAGCAGCAGCCTTTTCAAACAACCCATTTATTAATCCCGCAGCTGGGAACGAACAAGCACCGATCATTCTGAACTCTGACACTGTCGATGGGGCATCATATACAATTATGAGCTATCCACCATACTTTTATTCACCAACAAACAACGGAAATGGGATGCCTACCAATGGAACTCCTGTTCAGCCGGTAAGTTAAGAAGCTCTTACTAGAAGCGAGATTTATTCAAGTAGCTGTCGATATGATTAAATATGCGTGTCTCAAAATGTATACTTTTTAAATTGTAAATACAAATATTACAGACTTACTGGTATCCGGCGGCTCCGCCATATCCGACAAGCATTGCCACAACAGCATCGGCTAATAACACATCCGTGACCTCAGCTACCAGCATTGCATCGCGTTAACAGCACAATTCAGTTTTTAACGTTTTGAACAACTGTATTTTGGGCATCTACTTAAAATTGGAAAGAAGATCAACCGTGTTGGCTCCATCAACGATATGAGGTAGCAATCAAAGTAGGTGGACATTTAATGCGGTTTTTAATTTGAGTGTTCATGATTCTTAATTTAACTGAGGAAAAGATAGCAAATAAATGTTATTAATGAAAATATTGAAAATGGCATCTGCTTAGCGATAACAGTACCAACATGGATTTGCATCTTAGAGCATTTGGATTTCAATTGAATGTAAAGTGTCTTATTAGTATGGCAGCTTTTGAAAAATATCGCATCTAGTGCTTCAAATAATCAGCAAATACTTTAGCATGCCTGCTTAAACTGAAAATAATCTGAAACTCAAACCTACACTATGGTGGTAGCGGAATTCGATGTCTGATACGCATCGTCATAGCCCAATCTTCGTTAAATAGGATTAAGTATAGGGGGAAAAAAGGTTCAAGATATATTAGATTTTAGTATATTTAAAACAAACAGCCCCTTATAAGTCACACAGTAACTGAGTTCCCGACCCACTCTTTTGAATTACTCCTACCATTGAGCTAAGTATGATTGCTTCGTATTTTGAAAATGAACCGTTTCTATTCTTCCATTCTACAGTATCATAGCAATTGCAGCTATTCCATTTTTAGCAAAAAAACATGCATGCTTTATGACTGACATACTAAATATAAAAAGTCGCAACATATATCTGTGTCTATTAAATATTTTGTTCCCCCACAATTCCCAGAATTAATTACAATTTACAAGCTGCAACTTATAAACAGGATATGGGAGCTCATGGGAAAATAGGACAATAAACGAAATATTTCATTAAATGGTCTTCTTTTTTAGGCTCCTGTTGGCAAGGTCTGACCTGGTTTCTCAGTCAACCTCTGAGCCTGGGTTGCAAGACGTCAGACTTCTGTTCGAAGAGTGTCGGTTTTGATGTTTTAGTTTTTTGGGAAACATCGATACTGTTGGGTAACATCGATACTGTTGGGTACGAAATCAGATTCGTTATATTAGTTCGAATGTGTAGTCACTAAATTGATTCCGTTGCTATCTATGGTAAGTAGGAAGGCTATTAGAGGGGTTGCGCAAATCTTTATAGAGCAAGTGCTCAGATCTGGACCAGGAGACCTACACGGCCAACTTAATGGCTACGAAACTAAGAGAGTTTTCTGAGATCTGCGTCGATTTATTAGGACGGAGATGGTAATGTTGAACTTGAGTCGTCCCCGAGCAGATTTTATTCTGTCGCTACCGCGTCAGAAGACGGCTAGGTTCAGAATGCCAAGATTAGCAGCCTAGTGTGTGATCAAACTGGGATCAGAAAGTAGCCCGTGGCTATATTTTAATGAAATTTACACACATGGACCGTATTGTAAACAAAGTTTTGTAGGATTTTGTTTAGAATGTTAGAATAGGGTTGCCAGTTATGGTATTCATCATTTTTCACTAAGAAATGCGACCATAACATTTTAAAATTGTAAAGATCTTCCAGTGAAAGCAAACACCAAGCGTTTCCATTTCGCTAATTTCGAAATTTAGTTGGTCGGCAACCCTTAAACTCTTTTTACACTTATAATATCCAACGTATACACCGAAACGAAATTCAAAGAGTGGTTTGATATACTTTTGGCTGTTGTGCTGCCAGCACGAAGCATTTTTTTTTGAATTTTCATACCAACACTATCATAAAATTTTCTCACGTTAAGCAGTTACAAAAAAAAAATAAGTAACTAATGTTTAAATTTTACATGTTTTGAAAACATTGCGAATGGCGACCCTGCAAATATTTCTATCTCTGTAAGTTCCTATGCAGTAATCGGACATAAACGGAATTCACAGAATAGGTTGATTTTGACGTGAATCGGATGATTTTTTGGTTGCACTGATTGTTACTGCAATCAAATTTTCATATGATAAACATCCATGATAAACTTTAAAACTCTTGCGACATTTCTATTTTAAGGCTTCCGATGCAGATACAAGACGTAGGACGTGCTATACGGCTACAACTTCCATCAAGATCCTCATCTCAGTTTAGCTGTGGGTTAATTTGGGCCGTTCTGTTATTATTTTGAGATCGTTCTTCCATGTGAAGGAATATATTTAGAGTTACTTCGAACGACTCTCTCCTTCCGCTTCTTTAAAAGTAATGGTTATTTCATTAGTTTAAAAATAAAACTAGAAATTTTAAGCTATTCTTCTTTCATTTTATATTAAATGTAAAAAATGTCACGAAAACATGTTCCGAAATCTCAACAATTATAATATGTATTCATAATGTTTTCATAACGAATGCCATGGAACACGAATGCCATTTTTTTATAGCTTAACTTTCTTCATTGGCAATCCGGTCGCACCAACATTTGTAATTTTAAAAATGGCACCTGCCGGATATGGTTTGTCTTCAAAGGACGCAGTAGTGACAAACATGATGTCAAGATTGGGACCTCCAAATGCACAAGAAGTCACTCGCTCACATGGAAGTTCAAACGAATCGATAGTTTTTCCGTCACTGAAAACCAAATAAAGTCTGTAATATTATTTGGGTATTAAAAAATAATTACCTTGGATCTATTTTGAGTACTTTAGAGCCACCCCATGTTGCGACGTACAAGAAGCCTTCACTGTCGATAGTCATGCCATCAGGACGAAACACTGGTGGTTTTCCATCAACATGAAAGTCAACTAAAATCCTGCTTTCAGCTGAGAAAAAATTGAAGTGCTTTTATAGACTGTTAAATTCAATCAATCCAATAACAATGATTAGAATATGTTTTTCTCTCTCACCTATAGTACCTTCCTGGAGATCATAGTTGAACTCACGTACTCGAATATCTGATGAATCAATATAGTACATTTTCCCGGTTTTCTCATTCCATGCTAATCCATTTGAAATTGCAACGTTGCTGCGTAGAAGAGTAACATTATTTTCCTTAGAAAACAAATATAAATTTCCGATACGCTCTTCAAGCGGTGCATCATGGTTGTCCTTTTGCATTGTGCCGGCGATGAGACGGCCAGTAGGATCTGCTTTGCCATCATTTAAGCGATTTCCTTTTAGTTCGTCCTCTGTGTCTACTTCGGAAACGATTCTCTCAACTTTGGCAGTAGTGGACAAGCCATTCCATTCTATGATCGCAACGCGATGACCAATACCTACTGCAAATTTATTTTTCTCGCCGTCGACAGGAATAATGAATGAGGCGCCGTCTTCATTTGCTACAATAAAACAACATAATACTAAATTTTAAGAACATAAACATTTTTGAATATTATTTTCATCGAATGAAACTGAATTTGCAATATTCTGAAATCTCTTGTCACTTCAATGATCATGTAGATTTCTCCGAATGATATAAATATGCAATTGAAATAACTCACTGATATTAGCGCTGTAGGTTTTGTTGTCTTCAAGTGAATATCGACGAATACTGCCTCCCAAGATATCGACATAATATAGACTCTGCGTTTCTCCGTCCCAGTGAGGGCCTTCACCTAGGATATTAATTGGCCCCGGTAACTGTTCGACTTGATATGTTGCCTGTAAAGAAATGTGTATCAAAACGGCTAGACTTCGTTAAAGAATTTGATGGTGGAAATGAATATGCATGCATAATGACTAGGTGATTATGATTTCGTCGCAAACAAATTTTAAGACAACTTACAGCATGGACAATAGACAATGAAATAAATATCAAAATCGGAGTAAATACCATTTTGGCGTGAAATAATCAACGGACACTGATTCTCCAGACACTTGTTGCTTGCCTTGAGACCAAATTGTTTCTTTTGGCTGAAGACTTACATAAAGTGTAGGTCAAAATACTAAGAGATTAAAGGCGGCTGGAGATTGTGGTGTCTAATATTAACCATGCGGTTGTAAAACTCTTAAGAAGTTTGGTGCGCTCATTTATTTAACACTATGTTCGTTAAGAGCATGTTGTTTCTCTTCACAGCGACCACATATCGTCTCAATGTCCAATGTCTTGAATACAACTACAACGCAAGTTGCTTTACCATAGCTTTTCAGTTGGAACACAGATTTATTACTCGTGAGATCCATGTGAATTGAAGTGGCAAAGCTGTAGCAACTTTGCTTTTCAATTTTTCTTATGCCATGTAAATCTCGATAACTTAAGCATGCTTTTAATTTTCTTTACTTGGCATGCGTTATTTCCAATAAAAAATTTATTACGCTCGGTAAAAACATTTTAATATTAAATAAATTTATAGCTGCACTTAGGTACTTATTCAGAGTTTTTTATGTATTCATTAATATATAAGAAACAGTTAAATTTTGGGCCGTGAATACCTTCAATCGTAGCATATAAGCACGTTTGGAACAATAACGGACAGGAATGAAATGAAAAAATAAAATCAGTATTCAATATTTAGGAAATTAGAAGTTTCTTTGCGCTTTAAATATACACCTCCATGTTAGTTTTTTTTCCAGAAAACTACGCCCAACGTATATATAGATACAAACCGACTATAAACTGTGGTCGTGGCACAACAGAGCTATATAAGAATTGACTTTAGGAATGCGTCACCTCGGCGTTTTTTCAATCATCTGTTGATATCTTGAATTCTTGCAATCCTATCATCGCTGCAAGTAATGCGATTGCAATGAAAATATCCCTCCTTAGCTACATAATAACTGGCAAAGCTAGTTTGTGGTTAATCATGTATTTAGAGACTACAAACGGAGATGCAAGCGAAGGTTATATAAGTCCCAAAAAAATAATTCTCAGCAGGGAACCTAAACTATTCTAGTTCTTATTAAAACAACCTATAGATACATTTTGATAACAGTATATACAAAATTAAAAAAAAAATTTTACGGTAAAAATCGATATAAAAATGTAATTTTAGTATTTACAGTTTAATTCTTGGCTGTTTATTTGCAGAATTATGTATTTCACTATTAAATAAATTATTTCTATTTACCGACGTAGAAAACTCTTTTCAATGGAAATCAAACTGAAAAAAATCAACCAACGACTACGAGGAACTCGGTTCGTTTGGAGCTAGTGAAGTGATTCACCTTTACTCCACTTTTCTCTGTGAGCGGTATTGCGCTCAGTTATGAATCTTGGCTACATTGGGTACTGTTCAAATGGTTTACACTAGCTAGTAATTTTTGAGGTGTGGGTATTTTTCGTGTCGGGAATCAGAATATCCATGGGATAAGTCGGTCTACTTTGACGAAGAGCTTTAAAGCTTTGTTGCGTATCTATTTTTGTACTGTTTCGATCCTAAAGTATTTATGTATGTCCGTCCACGTTTCTAATATACCATAGAATTTGGAAAATTCTCCGCAGTGCGAGATTTTGGCTGGTTGTAGGTACTGTTAGTTTGTCTTTGAGGTTTGTCCGAATGCAAGACTTTCGTATAGTAATGACGGTCTTATTATTTGTTTGTATATTAGTAATCTATTGATTTTGTTTAGTTTTTTTGGGGGATTTAATGAGGGGGAAAAGGGCATGAAGGAGTCTATTCCAGGTGCATTGTTGTTTTTGTATGTGTGTCGACCAAGTTAGTCGATCGTCAAAAGTGAGTCCTAAGTACTTGGCCGTCCGTTGTCATTCAATCTGTTGTTCGTTTTCGTGGTGTCTGTCTCCTTTTCCGCGTAATGAAGATTGTCTGGGTTTTGTCTAAGTTCAGAGAAAGGAGAACGCGCTCGGCCAATTTAGCTATTGATGATAGGAGGCTGATTGGCCTCCATTTCTGGGGGAATGTTAAGTTTTTACCAGGTTTTGGTAAAACGATAATGATGGCTGCTTTCCATGCATCTAGGTACTTCCTCGAACGGAGTATGGCGTTGATTATGTCCGTGGTTTGTAGTATGTTGTCTGGTATCAAGTTCAACCTATAGTAGAGGTATAGATATATCGATAGTCGGCAAAATTGACAGTTATCTTATCGATAGCTTGTCATCGGACTATCGATAGTATTCGATATTTTAAAAAGAGGTGAAAATAAGGCAATAATCGGACTTAGTTAATTTTTCTGTTAGATGATTTTGCTGATATTTAGACAATATTATTGACTCTTAATTCATTAGTAAAAAACAATGTGCTGAAACTAATATTAATGAACAGTCAATTATTGTTGTGCTTAGCTATTTACGTTTAAGTGTGTATAATTTAAAAACTTATAATAGATGTGCATAGTTGCTTATTTATCTAATAGCCATGAATTTTTATTTAGGAAAAAGTGCATTAAAACATTTTCAGATATGATATTTTGTCTGATATTATGTATCCAGCCACACCGGATTCCCATTAAAATTCAAGAAAAAAAATGTAAAACACAAATACTTTAAGCTCAACTCAAGGATTAGATTCCAAATAAGTATATAATTTATTTATGTACTTATTATTGTCTAAATCATATATTCATATCCAATCAAAGATTGGACAAGGAATAAGCTTAAAAATCAAGTAAAGAATAAAAATAAACTAATCTACAAACATTCAAAAACTGAATTTGCAGTTGCTTGTTGGGCTTGCAGAATTCGAGCAGCCTCAGACCATTTAATAAATTATCATGTGACTGATGTTTCAGAAAACTAACTTGCTTTGCTGATATATTTTCTTTCTACTTTCCTGTAACTAAAACTGCTCGAATTTAACAGATGTGAAAGTTATTGGAAACAATATTATCAAACTTTCCATCAAACACTATTAAACAATAGAAATTTACTACGGAATTTAATCAACGGCGTTAGAGTAAATTTTCTCAAATATGAAACCTACTATTATGATAAAATAAATTTTCAATCAAGGACAACTCGAATTTATATGTAGCAACTCGGATATTGATACAAAAATAAAAAAATCAAGTCACTGCAAGACTGAATTTTTCGAAAAGGTCAGCGAAACTTAAATAATATAATCCTGAACATTAAAAAAACGATTCAAATCGGGCCTGGGATCTGATATAGTTTGGAAAATTAAACCTGTTAAAATAATCTCACCTTAGAATTAAGAACGTGAGAACCTAATGGTATTAATAATATAAATGGTGTATAAAGTTTGATTAGTTCCTGCTTCGTACGGCGTAATAAAGTGCATCTGCCTCGTCTACCTCCTCTTCCAACTTTCTTTTTACCTTCTTGCACTACGAGTATTTTCTGAAGCATTTTTTTAAAATTATCTTTTAAACTTGTTGCGAATCTGAAGACAGCCGAGTCGGCATCAGTGCAACATTTTATTTGTTAGGAGATTTTCGTTTTCTTGCCTTGCGTGCCTTCTTCCATCCGACTAGCTCAGTCCGGTGTGGGTTTGCGGGCAGAAAGATCTCCTACGTGCTATAGCACGCAGACGACACAACATTTAGAACCTGATAAAAATCATAAACAGAACGGAAAATTGGAAGGGAAAGGAAGAATTTCCGTAGGAATAATAAATCAAAAAACTTTACTCATAATTCATTGTCTTTGTATGTATTTCATATACCAGAATTAAAGGTTCGAAATAAAAAATAAAATTATGGACAATAAAAGAATGAAGAATAAATCATACGAAATTAAAATAGGATCTATCCTATTTTAACACCAAAGTTAAATTTGTAACGAAAAAATGAAACAATAAAAAAATAACTACTTTAAAATCTTGGGTGGTCAATTTTCGACCCAATCCCGGCCGGGATTAGTTAACACCAATCATAACAATATTTATAATAAATAATACCTTAACTTATCGAATGCTAAGAAAATTAATAATAAAGAAATATAACACAAAATATTTGACTAAAGAAATAAAATAATAGCAGGAGTGATGCCAAATAAATATTCCAATAAGAAAAAGATAATCAAATTTTAGATCACAATTCCCACACCAATATTAATGTAAATGAAATGAAATGGAGTTTTTTTTCTTTCAAAACAAAAAAAAAACATGCATTCCATAACGAAAGGTATTCGTTTAAAGCTAACTAAATTGAAATTATACACAATTCAATCTTATGATTTGAAACATTTGACTCTCGAAACCAACGATTAACACTTTAACGTGGAATAAAACAAAAATATAAAAAAAAAACTTAATTAATTCTTTTTTTCTTTCCTTTTAATTGATGGATGTTGTGCTAGCACTCAATTTCTAAGATACTTATCGGTGCTGGGACATCGGAACGTAGATGATGGCTGATGATCATGAGTAACCAGATAGCATCACAAATGCGATAACGCCAAACTAATTCTTCTCGTAGTCAGGACACTCCAAAAGAAAGGAGTTCCTTCGTCACTGTGACACAGCTTTCCTTTTTGAGCCCGTTCCAAATTTTCACCCTTGGTCACTTCGACAAATTAATTTCGCTCCAAACGTTTTTCCCTCCAATTAATTTCGCTCTCAACTACCACTCGAGTTTCCATTACAAACAAAAAATTTCCTTTAGTACTTTTTCACAATTCAAATTCAAACGAAAAATGTCCGTGTTAAAAAAAAACGTTCACCCTCACGGCCTCTTCTTTCTTTCTTCACGTTCAAAATTCTATCTTCGCAAAAATTTTCACTATCCTGCTTTGTTTTCGAGAACCTACGGCGACAGTCACTGCTGCCGCCGCAAGTTCAGTCTCAAACCAAACTGCCGAACCGTCAGCGTCTCCCAGCCTTCCTCGCATTCCGCCACGCACCGTTTCTCATCAGCAGTTATCAGCTGTGCACCTGTTGCACAGCACACGCAACCGGCACCCAACATTTCTAGTTTCGCTGGTCTAATAACGCAGCTGATAAAAGTTTTGCTTGAAATTGTTTTTGAAAATCAAGTGACTCTCAAGAAATATGAACTATTTTTGCAGTTATGGAAATTGGTATTGGTATGGTAATTTTCAAAATACTCATGGAGCTTCTGAAACTCCTCGTTAAAACTATTAATTTTCTTTGGAGTATTTTTAATGTCAAAACTTTGCCTTTGAAATACATCAAGCAAGATATTACCTATTGCAAATATTTTTGATGAACATTTGAACAATAAAACAAATGAACTCTTTATTTTTAAGCAATGAAAGTAAGCACCACTGACATCTAACTTCAAGTAAATTGAAGTTAGGTGTCTGTCTCCCATGAATTCTGATCGTTGTCGTATAATATTTTTAAAACATTAATTTGATTTGAAATGGTTGTCCGGTGATACTCACCCGTTTGTAAGCTAGGCGGAATAAACGATTGATACAGAACTATAATTATTCTAAATCGTACTTACATACATCAGCTTCATGTACGCCTCGTTTCAATTTACAACTCATCGTGTGCCAGCAATATTAACGATGAGGTGCCATCCCATTCCATAATTTTTCGCATCAAAATCCATCATAGCAGTGCACTGCACTCTTCTGAAACAACTGGGCAAATCTATTTGTAATAAGCAGCGAAGTTTCAATGAAGTGATCCACGAATTTTTTTTATTGAAATGTTGCCGTTTATTTTCATCTACAATCTTAATATAGGTAGTTGTAAAAACATTTTAATTTTTTAATTTATTATAGTGAAAGTAAGAAAAAAAGCAGCAACTCGCATAAGCCAATGCTTGTGTGCAAGAGCTGCAATTGTTGGATAATATATAATCTTCGTTCACATTAGTACAATTAGTTTATTAATATGTAGAAAGAACTCTTAGTTCGCCTGTATTGCAGCTTTATTATCAGTCTTAGTATAGTAGGAAATTATTTCAAAATCTATTATTATGTAAATCATCTATGAAGTGTCTTAAATAACAGAAAAAGTGATGAAAAAGAAAAGCAATAAGGCAAATAAGAGAGAAAAGAATAGATCATTATGTATCAAATGGTTGAAATTTCTATTGTTGAGTAGAAAGATCTTAAACTTAAGTTTATAATTGAAGTATTTGATTCATTTGTAACATTATTTGGGAGCATATTAAACACCTTAGGGCCTATGATACTATTATGTCGACAAGTTTACTCCTTTTTATAGATTGTATTTAATGTGTACCAATTTACTCCTAGCTCAAAAAAAATATTTTAATAAAAAAAAACGATTTTTCCTTTCGAAGCTAGATGTATTGAATTTTGTGACAAATATCGATATTTCGAGGGTAATCTGCCCTCTTCTTCAGTGTCTAAACAATTACACTGTAAACTTTATGTCCAATGACATGCCCTGTGCTTTGTTCAGGAATAATATAAGGTATGTTAACAACGCTTATGACTAAGGTATATTTACTATTAGCTTAATCATTATGTAACCAATCCTTATATAACTGAAGAAGAGAGGGCAGATTACCCTCGAAATATCGATATTTGTCACAAAATTCTAGCTTCGAAAGGAAAAATCGGTTTTTTTATTAAAATATTTTTTTTCCTTTTTATAACTAATGATAGAAAGTTTCCCAGCTTTAAAATATTGAAATTCCTAGAGGTGAATTTCAATACATTGAAGTTTTCTAACTGTCTTAATGACATCACGTTTAAATGAGATAGTTTCCGTAGATGATTATTTTGACCTTTTTATGCATATTTTTACTACAGATAAATTATATTAATAAAGATATTAATAAGTAAGCGAAGATTTACTCTAAAGGCACTACCTCAAATAATGACTGCGTATTGGATAACTGATTGTACTAAGGTAAAATAAATCTTTCTCATCATCTGAAAATCAAAGTGACCCCGCAGTTTAGTAAACGGTGTATAAATTTTTTAATTGTTTTAACAAGAGATGCACCACAAATTGCATCTCATGAAAGTTTAGTATCAATTATTACTCCCTGTTACTTTGTTTCAGAAACCTCCTTAAGAGCTTTATCATGTAAAGATAGATGGATGATAGCCCTTGGACTATTTTTGAGGCATCCAAATTTCATAGAAAATGTTTTTTTTTTTAATTTATGACTAATTTTTTTTATCGCAAATCCAATTATACACTTTCATTATATTATTATTAGCTAAGTTCGTAACTGTTTCCCAATTTTTATTCTTAAACACTAAAGCCGTATCATCAGCGAATGATACTATTTTGCAATTTGTTTGATTGTGCAATACATTGCAGAGGCCATTTATATATATTTAGAAAAGGACACGTCCTAAGACAGTACCCTGTGGTATACCATGTTTCAATATTCTTTCATTACTAATTTTTCCATTAACGACCACCTGTTTCTGTTTTAAGAGATAAGTTTGCAATACCTAATTCCCGTATTTTTCTTAACAGTGCAGAGTGACAAACTGTATCAAACACCGTCTTTAAATCAAGGGAAATTACCAATACTTTTTCGCCTACGTCTAGTGAATGGTAAATAGATTTTGATATATCTGAAATAGGAATTTTTTTTAAATTCATATTAATTGGTTCTGCGCAATATTGTTTTCTTCCAAATAAAACACTATTTTGTGTTTTAGACATTTTTGAAGGATTTGTTAAATGGTAGAAATAACAGATATAGGCCTATAATTTGTTCTTTTCCGTTTATGTAGCGGGTACACCAAAGAAGTTTTTCAATTGCTCTGGGAAGACATCACTTTTGCTACATAAATTGAATAAGCGACACAATGGGACCACAAGTATTTCTAACATATGCCACATTCCACCTGCTTTAGGTTTCAGCTTCTTAATATGAAAGGCAATTTCCCCTTCACTTATGCCATTAAAACGACATTGTACTATGATAAGCGGAACAACAACTTCTGCTCTAGATGTGTTGTTACTATACACCGAATTTGACAGTATTTCGCCTACACTAGAAAAGTAACTCGTTTGCCATTAGGAAGTTATCAGTTAGTTATGTTATAAGCTGATAGCTATTATCTGTGATTTGTTTTATTACTATCATTTTATCATATTTTACGTAAACTATTTCTTTCGTAAGTTTCCAGAATTTTCAAGGAGCGTTAGAGCAATTTTGTAGAGCATTTGAGTAGTATGACCCTCTTATTTTTTCTCACTAAAAGAGTGATATACATATTTTCTAAACTTATTATAATGAGCTAATAATCTTGTACATGGGATATTTTCTAACTAAATATGCCAGTTTATCACGTTGTTTGATTGAATTCGATAGACCTGGAGTAATCCAGGATTTGTTTTCTTTGGTTTGATTTAATTTTGACCATATTCGTGGCTTGCTGAATCGAATTATGAAAGATGTCCAAGAAGGTTTGGAAAATGTCCATTTTTTCACAATGCAAAATATCTTCGCAGACAAAAATAGCAAGATATGATTTTAATGCTAGAAAGTTAATAGTGAGAAGAGTATTATGATTACATACTAGTATTTAGAATAGGTGAGGCGATGCTATTATTACTATCTACTATGGACGCGGCAGTTGCCGAATAATCTGTGATTTCAGTTTGGATTATTCTTGATTTCCAATATAACGCAGAATGCAATTTTGCAAAAATATGATCTATATAAGATTAAGATACAGGTTTTGTTATTCTTTTTAAAATATCATTAAAACCAACCATGTGTAAAACTTCAAGATAGCCTCTAGCAACTAATAATTTCTTGACGAGGATGTCAATATTAACATCTCCAATAGTAATATGATTTTTTGTACCAGGGAAATCAGAAAGGAAATCATGCAAAGAACGGGTAAAAAAGATTGGAATTAAACTAGGTGATCTATATATACAGGTGATAAAATATTCTACATTCATAAATTCTAATTTAATGTTTTGGTGTTAGCTTCAGATATTGCACAGTTTAACACATCAAATGAAAGTTTGTCTAAATGGGACTTTCTGTATCATGTTAAATCCATCAATATTATAACAATCTGTCTGAGTTAGCAAAGTCTCTGTAAGAACAATAACATCAAACTGAACCGAACAATCCTGTAATAAACTCATCAATGCATCGAAGTGTTTAGGAATACTTCTAATGTTCATATGGAAAATTTTTTTAACGCTGATACGTTAGGAAAAAAAGGTAACTTCATCAACACGTAAGTTTTTGATAAAAATAGCTTTTTCTGTAGTTACTTCATTTACTAAGTAAGCCATTTGAGTACATATTATCAAATTGATAAAAAATAACTAGTTTTACAAGATTCAAATGTAACTAATGCAAATTGGCTAGTTCTAGACTGTTTAGCAAACGATTCGCTTTACAGGTTTCCGTTTTTTGTAAAACAAAAATTAGACATGGGTAACGCAGCAAATTTTGAGGCGCTGATACACCTGATACCGGCTCCAGCAGTGGTATCAACGAATTGCGCTGATTCCGTTGCGCTGTGATACCACGATCAAATTCGCCTATGTGTAACACTCACTGCGTTTCTTGTACTCACATGCGGCGCTGGCAGAATTACGGTGATACCATAGCGCTATGATACCATGATCGCATTCGCTCTTCTTAATGTTTGCTTTAAGGCGGCTTTAGATATGCGGTGTTTGCAGAACACCTCCTATTCGCCAAATACCGAACACCTAGTCAACTCATTTGGCTTGGTGATTGCGAAATGACAAGCAAATTGAATTAGACATTCGGGCATTGCCGAATGTTTGCCAAAACTGGAACATGTACGAGCTGCTCGTCGTCGTTTTTCACTCCCGCCATTTTATTGTAAAAAATAACGAAATACTTGCTGCATCTCTGAGTAAATAATTAAATAAATTTATGTCATTTAATATGGATTTGACAAACGCAGAAAAAGTAGCTGCATATGTATTGGTAGCTTGTGCTGGGCTAACTTTGCAAAATGCAAAGAAAAGAAGAAATAGAAGGTGGTGGATGACGAGCGTTAACAACAGTAGAACAGTGTATTTTCTATTATTATTTATTAATGAAAACTATCTAATTGGATTTCCTGAAAATAGTGATAATCAAGTCATGCTAAGCGGTGATAAATTATCGCCACAAAAATATTCCACCTTCAAAACAACTTTACGCAAAAAAATATGTTGCTTACCGTACCAGATTTGAAAATTTTTACTCGCGCCACACAGTTTGACACTTTTCAGTATTTATCAACAACCGCAACAAATACCGAATGTCTAAAGCGGGGATCCGAACATACCCCAACACATTGCCCGTCTACTTTGATTGAAAGTTCCACAAACTACGGAAATAGCGAGCACCCGAATGTTTGTGCTTGGTCTAGGGCAAGCACTAGGCGAGCAACCCAACCACACATGCGAAGTTTGCCAAACTAGGTGCTCGGTATTTGACAAACACCGCATATCTAAAAGTATCTTCAGGTATCTTTCCAAACGTGCGTAGGTATATTGCTTTGCATCAAACAAACGAGCTAAGTATACTCATATCGTTGCGCCGCGCCGTAACATAGCGCCAATCCAAATGGTGTTTGCATTGCAAAGCGACAGTGCCAACGCCATTGATACCAAAGTGCGTTACTGCGCTACTGATACCGGTATTCGGTATCAGCGCAGTGGTATCATGGGTAGTGCTTCATCGCAATTGCGCGCCGCAACGCTGCGTTGCACATGTCTAACACAAATCACTGACTTCGTGAATCTGAGCGTAAATCTGATCCTTTTGTTTTTCAACCATAAAAATTCTTGAAGTTCTAAGTCTCCTTTGCTTTTTTTGGCTGTTGAGTTCATGCATTTTAAAGCTACACTACACACAAATCTTACCAACTAGAAACTACCATAACGTCTGTCTGACCATCTCCTGAAATACACTGCGAATTAACCGCTTTACCACTAATTTTCTACATACACTTATCGAAAAAGCGAGGCGTTATATTTGATTTCAATGAAGCAGTTTTTGAAATTAAAGCTTCCGTAGGGGAAATTTCAAAACTAGTTTTCAGTGGAGAAATTGGGATCATTTAATTATGATACAGTGCGTATCAAATGTGCGGAGACGGCAATTTTGCAGGTAGTAAAAATTATGGCTAACACTGTGGACTTCGATTAAAATCAATATGGATTTTTAGTTAAAAGCAATACCATTGCAGCTCTCAACTAGACAAAGATTTTTATGTAGCAGCCATATTTATTGACCCCCAGCAGGCCTTCGATACGGTCGATCACAATATTTTGTGTGATATTTTGGATAAACTTGTCACTAGAGGTACGGCGAATAGCGTAGCATAAAATTAAGTACACAATTGCTCAAGATTAAGGAAAATCTTAGCGTTAAAAAATATATAAAAATCACGATACCTTAGGCATATCTTAGGCCCAACTCTCTACTTGCTATATGTTTAATGCATAAATAACCTCTAGTTGAGTATAAATTATATTATTTATTCAGATGTTACACCTTTCCTTAATGCCAGCCAAGGCCGAAGATGCAGATGAATTAGAGCGAATCCTTAACGATGACTTATAAAGTATTAAATCAGGTTTCTTGCTATCAAATTGAAGATTAATGTAGGAAAAAACGCATTACGTTATTTTCCAACAAAAAAAGAAACAGAAACGTAGTATCGGTAAGTAATTCTATTTTAATAGTCAACATATTTATAAAGTTGAAAAAATTAAATAGATTGATGGATGATAAGCTTTCTTGATTAGGACACACTTTAAGTATTAAATCTAAAATTTGGCCAGTTATTAGTTTTCTTAGGCGCAGTTAACATCTTAACTTAGCATTCCGAAATACGATATTCTATGCTTCCATTTACTCTGCGGTCACCTATGGGATATTAAATTGGAGCCAGATGACTTGCTGAAATATCACTATGTTGACTACGAGGCTTAGTAAAGCGATAACAGTCCACTATCTAAATGTAAGAACGACTACTAATCAGCTTTCAACCATAACTAAAAAGATTTCTCTTTCGCAAATTATTCTAGAGAAGATAAAGGCTATGCATAATTTTTCACAAAAAAATAACTTCTTTATTATTGAGAATAATCAGGTGTATAATTACGGGACGGGATCTGCCCATTATCCTAGGCTACTTCCCATTAGAACAAATAGAGTTCTAAATAACCCAACCGTTTCAGCGATTTACTTGTACGCCGATTTGCCGGAAAGTATCGAAAATGCTCCAACTTTCATTACTTTGAAAAGGAGAGAGAGCTAAACAAAATGTTAAAGTAGTTTTGATATAAATAATTCTTTGCTTGAACTTCGGCTAGAAAAGATCCCGTCTGGTGAAAAAAGTTTATTTGCCGAATTCAGATATCTGTAAAACGGATTGCAAATGAAATTACTTTTACTATAACATAGTGCATGGTTTCTGCCAGCTAGTTCAGCCCGGTGTGGAACCTACGTGGTAAGGCACGTACATAAAAACAATTCTTAAACATGGACGACATACATTTAGAAGGATGAACAAGTAATAGGGAAAGAGGTCTTGTCCCTATGGCAATCCAATGGGTTGTTCTTCGTTCCTTAGTACATCACCATGTGTTTCAACCAATAAGAGAAAAACAACCAGAGATTAATTTAACAATTGAATTTAATAAACTATGCCAAAAGAATAAATTAATTTAATGCTTCGAATAATAATGAATACAATAGAAATTAAAACCTAATGCAAATTAAACCCGCAAAACATCAACCAGAGTCTATAACTAAAACTCGGATTTACAAAATGAGTGAAATTAGTGTAAACTTATCAGTTTCCGGGACGACGGTCGACAGCTTTCAGAAACCAGCATTATAGTACAACTGTGAATTATTATTCTCAAAGTTTTTAACTTTCATGAAGCAATGAAGCCTAATTTATGTTAACAAAAAAAAACTTGTCTTTATTGCGTTCAACACAACGCAACACGACTAAAATTCATCATTACATATCGTTATGACTCCACACTATCAAGCCCTGTTAGAAATATTTCCAATACAATATGAAAATGCAACCAGCATTGTATGCTCATCCCAAGGTAGATGTCACCTAATGAACTGCTTCCAATTATCTGATTAGTACGGTACAAATCGGCGAACTTGTTCATCAAACGATTTAAAAATGTAAGTTTTTCAGCGGGTTGAGCACATATCAAAGGGCCAATATTGACTCATACATCTTATTGACGCAATATTTCGAACCAAAATTCCAAAATTTACAGAACTGTACGCATAAAAAACAACATTGAGAGTTTGAAAGAGACTTTCCTACTCAGCGATGAATAACGCAAAAATTGAAGTTTCCGTGCGAAGAATAGTATATATTTGTTCGACATCTCTATGAAAATAACCCCCAGAGGTTGTGAGTGGAAATCCAAACGAGACCAACCCAAACTACAGTCTATTTAAATAGAAAAATCGAAGTGTCAGTATGAGTTCTAATGTGTATATATTTATAATTTTTTCGAACCTGAGTGGAAATTATAAATATTGCCCTACCTCCTCACTATGCAGGGTTCAAAATAAAGGTATAAAAAAACAAAGGCCAAAATTTCAGTTTATGTACATCACATTTGAATTTGCTAAACTGTGTTTCGATTACACAGCTTCAATTCCAAGTTTCGCGGATTCTATCACAAATCATTTCAATTTGGACTCAACGCTAATGATCACACAAATTAATTTTTAATATTTTGTCGATAAGTAAGTGCATATAGCAGAATGAGAAACCAAGGTTGTGTAAATCTTATCTCAAATAAAACATCTCACTTTAAACATGATTTAATTTAATTGCATTTGTAATACTTTGCCAACAATACTTATAATTTGACTTTCTGCATGGGAAGGCCTTTCGCTGCCAGCCCCGTTACCTTGAATGTTGCACCGGCCGGTGCTGGTTTGTCGTTCGGTTTACCCATTGAAGCAGTGGTCGCGTATAGGATATCTAGATTTGGTCCCCCAAAGGCACATGAGGTGATTTGCTCGCATGGAAATTCGATGGATAAAATAATTTCACCATTCCTAATAATATACACGTGGGCATGGAGTAAAGGAAATATTTTCAAAATCAAATAACCTACTTTGGATTGACTTTGAAAATCTTAGAGGCACCGAAAGTAGCAACGTACAAATAGCCATCAGTGTCGATGGTCATTCCGTCAGGTACAAAATTAGGCCGCTTTCCTTTATTGCTGAAATCAATCACTACGCGTCCTTCGTCTGGAAGAACACTAGTTTTAGTTTATTTCTCAACAATAAATATTGCTTCTATATATACCAACCTAAAATAAGGCCGTTATCAAAATCGTAACTGAATTCCCGAACATTTAGATCAACAGAATCGATGTAGTACATCTTTTTTGTTTTTTCGTTCCACGTTAATCCATTCGAGCAGCCGATGTTCGCCCTTAGCTTCGTAACATTTCCACCTTTGGAAGTTGAATACAAACTTCCTAGTCTATAGTCAAAAATGTCTACGTCTCGTTCCAAGCGCATTGTTCCACCAACCAAATGGCCCTTAGGATCGGCTTTTCCATCGTTGAAACGATTGTTTTTGCACTTATCGTCGTCGCTTTCAACTTCGAAAGCAATTCTTTCGACTTTTGCTGCGGTAGATTTTCCGTCCCAATGAATTATTCCTACACGTCTACCGATTCCTACGGCAAATCTATCTTTTTCACCTTCTACAGGGATTACGAATGACACAACCGGTTCATTTTCTGCAATTTGAAAAATTTTACATTTTCTGCCAAACAAATGTCCAAAAATAAAACTAGTGAATGAAGCTAGATAATGTTTTTTTCTTATTAACATTACCTATTTGCGCCTTGTATTCTTTATTTTCGTCGTAAGAATAACGATGTACAGTTCCATTGTATATATCGATGAAGTAGAGGCTTCTAGTTTCAACATCCCAATGCGGACCTTCACCGAGGTATGTAATTGTTCCGGGCAGCTGTTCTACTTTGTAAGACATCTGAAAGTAATTTTTGGCATCAAAAGATTTTCTAAAGCAGGTAATATTATTTATCATAAAGAGCAATATTATATAAGTTTCACGCGGCATTGCTGCACATTTTTATGCAGTTGTAGATAAGGTGGAATCGATAGATTTTTTAAATATACAACTTATCGCAATTTTTTACATATCAGAGCAGAAACATTTAGTAGATAGCTGTGCAAATAATTCGCATAATGATTGTAGCAAGTAAGTCGATCTCACTGTATTCTTGTTTCCGAGTAGATAAAAACGTTTTACTATCATACGCGAAATAATGATAGATCCACTATTACCAGGGCTATTCAAATCTGCCTCGATATATTATAGAATGTGCAAAGTCTATAACTGAAGCACACAATTAACAATAATGATTCAACTTACTTTTCTCTAGCTGGTTGATAAATCGGTCGGTATACTAATTTACGATCAGACAAAAGAAACTACTTGATGGCCGGTAGGTGTGTGGCTTTTTATATTCTCGTCAATTTCTTATCAATAGTAAATGCATTATCATCAATGTCAAGAGGTTAAACCAATTTGTTTAATCGTCAGCTTGACAATTTCTTTTATGAACAATTATATTTTGCTCGTAATGTACAGATGTGTGCGTTTTGTCGGTTCAGTGAGAGCACAAAATCAGTATTGTAATCAAACATACAGAGTTTCGATTCGATGACGTCTCTGTTATGGCTTGTTACTTGAAATAATGTAAGTACTTTATTAAACTGAGATAACCGTTAAGATTTACATTGGTTGTTCGACAATATTCTTTTGATTCGATTTTTATCGTGAGTAATTGAGAGATCAAAATTTACTCTGTGAAACTTCTTTCGTTGTTTTGAATTATATGCACAACAATAATGCAACAAGAGAGTGGATCTGGTTCAAATCTGAGTAAACTATTTACCTTATCACTGTAGTATATTCTGATAATTAGGCTTCTAGGACAATATCACCTTTATCATACAGATACATATGTAAAAAGATATCGAGGATTTTTGAAAATCCATTATGAAAACCAGGGCGTTATACATGAGAAATGAATTCGTATTTTATCACAACTAATGAGTGAGATATCCATAGGTAGGGCATACAATTCCGAGATTTCGGGATCTCGACACATTTTGGACATTTTCGGGTTCCCGAATTTTTTATCGGGACTCCCGAGATTTCGGGATTGATGAAATTCAACCCATTTTGAAAATTCGAAAAGTTTCGTCATTACGAAATAAGCGAACAACCCAGAGGTTAATACTTAAAGAAATATCGTTTTATGAAAACGGAGGCGCTAAAGGCCAGTACGCAGCTGTGACGGAATTTCGTCACCCATTTAAAGTGTATGGGAAAAGAGTGACGGAACTTCGCCACGGTAATTTTTTTTTGTCACTTGACAAAATCAGTACGCAGTTCGTGCCGGAACGAAGTCGGAAACGTGTAAGAATGTCAGTGTTGCTCTTTGCTCGTAGGTGGCTCTGCAGCACAAGTCGAGAGTTTTTTCCGGCACGAGGAGACGGAATTAAATGGTCTCCTATTTAGGTAAGTACGCAGCCGTGCCTGAATTCCGTCACTCGATTTTGCTATTTATATCTACACGAAAACATTTTCGTGCAGAGAAGTGTAAAATATTACAAAGTGACAATTAAATGTGTTGATGTTTGTCATTTAAATTTTGAATTTTCAGTAAGCAGAATAATGGATAATGATTTCGCGAGTTTGCTGTTTATGTACGCCGCATTTGTAGTGGCTGAATCGTTAGAAAATAATAAAAAGAAGAAACCATCAATAAGGGTCAAACCTTATCTTGTTGAGAGAAAAACAGAAGGAAGATTTAACAAATATGTAAGTTTTGCATGTGTCAGCTGTCATGAGCTACTCAGAATTACTTACCTAGATTATACAATTCTTACTGATTAAACAAGTCGTCTTTGAACACTCGAAGTGAGCAGTTGTTTATTTTCATTGGAACTCGATAATTTTCCTGACACATGTTAGTCCAAATATACAAATACTTATTTGCAAACAAATTGTTTTTTCCAGTTCGAAGACGAAGAAAAATCCACATGCTTTTAAGGACAATTTTGAAAAGGATGTAGAATGTTGTTGAATTTGTGGTGGTGCAGACTGCAGGAGCAAATTGTACACGGCTGTAATATTCTTTTCTTTGAAAAGTACAAGCTTCCAGCCCGCTTTACCTTTATTTTTTTCCTTAACAACATGAGCACCGCATTCAGATGAAGATTGGCGGCATGCGATTTGGAAATCAATTTTCTTTCATAATAACATAAAGATTCTATCAACTGCACGATCAATCCTATATGTTACTCCTTTATAAATTTTTCTTTCGCCTCTTTAATTTGCAAATCATGCGAACTTCGAGGTACATCAATACTGCTATATTACGAACCAGATTGAAGTTTACGCTACAAAGCAACTTATAGTAGCAAATTTTCAACACTACCTTCACGTTAAACGCCATTACGCTGAAAGCCAATAAGCGTTTTTTTTTCAATAAAATAATTAATTTAATTTAACACTTTAACAATTTAATAATTGTTTATTTCAAACATACTTCATTTACACCAATACATTAGGCGCGTTTTTTTTTGCTCCTCTTATCCATAACAGAACAATGCTAGCCAGTGCAGACGCATTGGAAACAACAACAACTCCTGTTATGGAAAGGGGGAGTTGTTATTCCCAATGCGTCTGCAGTGGATAGCATTGTTCTGTTATAGATAGGGGGAGCAAAAAAACACGCCTATTATTTCCACCCATCCATTTTATATTCCGTACACAAGTGGTGCTCAAAACTTCCCTAAGATGGACTAATTCAATCAACCAAGCGGCAAATTAAACTGTATCCAAGTAAAATTATCCACAAAAAATATTCTATTTGCTGCAAAATCATTGTTTCTTGTTCTGAAAGAATTATCCTACGCATAAAATTAATAAATTTGTCGACAGATAGTGCCGACGTAACAATTGAAAAAATTAAATAAATTTAAACCCGACGCGCTGTCAAAATGGCCAAAATGATCACTTTTCGTGACCAATTAAATAGCAGACCATTTAAAAAATCTTCATGTCATTATGAAATAAAATCGATTTCCAAATCGCATGCCGCCAATCTTAATCTGAATGCGGGGCTCATGGCGGAAAATAAAAAGGTTCCTTAAAAGCCTGTGGATGTTTCTCCAAGTCTTCGAACTGAAAAAAACAATTTGTTTGCAGATAAGTATTTGTATATTTGGACTAACATACAAAATTTACATCTTTGTTAAATCTTCCTTTTGTTTTTCCCTCGATAAAGGTTAACCCTTATTGACGGTTTCTTCTTTTTATTATTTTCTAACGACTCAGCCACTGCAAATACGGCGTACAAAAACAGCAAAATCGCGAAATCACTATCTATTATTCTGTTTACTGAAAATTCAAAATGCAAATGGCAAACATCAACACACTTAACTGTCACTTTGTAGTACTCTACACTTCTCAACACGAAAGTGTTTTCGTGCAGAAATAAATAGCCAAATCGAGTGACGGAATTTCGTCACGGCTGCGTATTTACCTTAAAACGTAAACACATAAAATGTCATAACATGTTCAAAATATACACTTTGCGATTTTAGCGACATCCCAAGAAAGTGGTGAGCACTAAGGTTAGCAGTAGACTTAACAAAGCGAAGACAAGAACAAATACAGTTAATAGGCGCGTTTTTGCTCCCCCTATCAATAACAGAACAATGCTAACCAGTGCAGACGCATTGGAAACAACAACTTTATTTATTTATTCAAATCCATTTTAACAGGCTGTGGCCCAATTATAAAAATAGAAATATTAGACAAAGCCAAAAAGATATTAAAAAAGAAAAAAGAAAAATTAACAAATAATTGAAAATATTAAATAAACACATATTTGAAACTACAAAAAATTAATGCCAATATGCAATATGCAAAAAAAAGTGCGAAAAGGTAAAAAAAAAAAATTAAAAGAAAATCAAACATTGTAAGGAACTTTAAGAATTAAATTTTTAATTTGTGATTTAAATTGTGCGAACGTTAGCGGAAACGGGCCAAGCTGAAAATCGTTGTGCTTCCTGGGGATACGCACCAGCGGCGAGTTAAAATAAACATCAGATCACGCGAAGGGAAGGGAGAACATTAATTGAAATCTATCCGATCGATTGACGTTCCGCATACACAGCATACGACCAAGATCGGAGAGCATAGGGCAATGGAGTAGCTTGAAAAGCAAGCACTCGTCAAAGAACACTCGTCGGGAATCTAGTGAAGGAATTTGGAATAAGGATAGACGATCACTATACCCACAGTAAGGTATATTGAATTTAAACAACAGGGAGCGAGTAAACCTACGCTGAACGTATGCCTCGTTAAGATATTTATGACGGAAAGACCACACTTGACAACAATACTCTAGAATGCTACGAACAAGTGAAAAAAAAACAGATGGAAAGAGGTAGCGATGCTAGTAAACGAAGAAGAGCATCTAAGAATGAAACCGGACACACGAGAAGCCTTGGCGGTTATATAGGCAATGTGTAAGTCAAATCTGAGCTTTGAATCAAAGTACACACCAAGATCCTTAAAATTATCAACAGTCGTAATGGAAGATCCGTACAGTGTGTAGGAATATATTACGGGTGACATTTTAAACGTATAGGACATTTGATGACATTTGGATATGTTCAAAGTAAGATAATTAGCAGAGCACCAGTCGCAAAGAGAACAGAGATCGTTTTGGAGTTGGAGGCAGTCGTTGGTAGATTCGATTACTTTGAAAATCTTGAAGTCATCAGCAAACAAAAGGCAGGGAAAACGAATAAAAGAAGGGAGATCATTTATAAAGACTAGGAATAATGGACCAAGAATAGAGCCCTTAGGCACACCGGAAAGTGGACAAAAATGGGAAGAGGTGGAAGTGTAGAGTACTGTGTGATGCCCCACACAGCTGTTACATAAATTTCGCCGATAGATGTCGGGCTAATATGTTTGTGTTTTTGTGGTTGTGCGTTTGCTTTTGGGGCTTTTTTCTTTCTTTTTTTTTTGTTTTTCTTAATTGTTTTATCTTCTTTTTTATTTTTGTGGATAATTTTTTTCAATTTTTCACCCCTTCTACCACCTTTTCGCCCTCTGGTGGTGGAATTTCCCGGGTGTGGGGCATCAAGCCGAGTTTACCCGTTGTTTTTAATATTAAATGTATTTGTTCTTGTCTTCGCTAAGTTAAGTATACTGCTAATCTTAGTGCTCACCACTTTCTTGGAATGTCGGTAAAATCGTAAAGTGTATATTTTGAACATGTTATGACATTTTATGTGTTTACGTTTTAGTATACCTACAATATTATTACTTATCACTTGTTTCATTGAAATGCAATATTACTTTGTAATTGATATGTAAACAATTAAAAAGAATAATATATTTTTATTATATTATCGTAACATCCGTTATGCTGATTAAATTTCAATTCGTTTTCAACTAAGTTTGTAACTATTATGGCCAAATAAGGACAAATTATTGGACAAGAAGATAAGAAGAAATTAGATCATAGATTAAATTAGTTGCAATTATAGATTAACGTTTTACTTGCTAGCACCCATGTACAGATGTGCATAAATTTAATATAATGAACTTATCTTCCGGTTTTATGTATATATGTTTGAAATAAAGTTTTAATTGAGTACGAATACGCCAATATATCTGTTTAAATTCCCTTAATATAGTTCTTTTATAAAATCCCGAAATCTTGGTACTATCTCGGGATCCCGAAAATTCTAATCCCGAATTTTCGGGACCTTCATTTCAATCTCGGGATTAATGCCTTATCTATGGGCAGACTGGAAAATATATTTTATGAGGAGCGCTCGCTTTCCTGATTGTGGATGAGATTTGTTGACGAGTGAGAGTGAATCTTTTGCTCGAAAACCATATAAACAATACAGCAAGGAAAAATGGATTTGATGAGAAAATAATTAATAAGGACAGCGTGCAAGACGATCAATGAATTAAGGGGAGATATACACCTAGGAGCCGGATAAAATGGTCATTTTTGTGCATTTTTTTAAGGAAAACTATTTGAAATATCGGATTGGGAGTTTGATTATCTAAAAGTATACACATTCAAAAGTATGCTTAATTTTTTTTCATTTAAAAATATAAAAAATATACAATGATATTGTATGATCCTTCGAGCGCTGTAAAAAAACAGCGTTAACGGTACCCACTGGCATTTGTTCAAAAATTATCTGAAGAAAAAAATGGAAAAAGATTATTAAATTAGATACTATAATCTAGTTCTTGTCACAGCCGATTTTGAAAATATCGATTAATGACAAAATGGCGGACGTTTGAACATGAATAGTGATTTTTTGACCAAAAATTAGATATTATTTTGGCTATAAAACAAAAACTAAGGAACGAAAAAGAAAAATCCTATGACAAGTACTAGATAATGTTATATTAAATAATCACAAAAAGAATTAAGGTAATCAGTTAATTGGTTTTCGAGAAATTTTGGGTACCGATTTGAAACACGTGTTTTTAAGAAAAACGCGTTTGAAAATTTAGGACTGAATAAATCATTAAATTTGTCAACTAACATGGAATCATCGATACCAGGCCCATAGTGTAAGTCTTTTACTGTTTACGGAATATTCATGGCTTCTAAATTGTCTTGCCGACACCGTATTCAACCTTCTTTCGTCTGTTCTTGCGCTTGCAGTTCGGCTTTCGCTATGCAAGTTTCGTCTTCTTGCGCTGCGTACAAGTGCGCTCCCGATCCGAACGATGTTCTTAACACATTCATGACTTCCAGCAATGAGGTGAAACCATTGTTGAATGTACATGTTGCAAGATATACTGCAATGCTAACGATTTTGGCCCCGCTGTTCATCGTTTTTGGGGCTATTGTCCAAATAAGTTGGTTGCAGTTTTGGGTATATCGACCAACACAGCGTTCCAACAATTTTTCATTGCTGAGGTCTTCGTTTACTGGTTTGATGACATCTAACACCATTTTTGGGAATGCTCAATAATTGTGACGAACATTTTCCAGTTCTCCTTTAGCCTTTGCTCGTTACAACTGGCACCACGATTCGGGGCCTTCGGGACAGAAATGTTGTTGAGGCTTGCTGTCTGTTGAGCCGCAATGGTAAAATGTTGCCCGTATCGCTTTTTTCATTTCATGCTTGGAGGCACAGTTTTTGCGAATAGCTAAGCCATAGTAAATGTTCAGTATATCTATAAACTTTGCCCTCAATTTGTTTTTGCTGCTGATTCCAGGACTTTTTTCTTTCATTCGCGAAGAACGGTTCACAATCGCTTTTGAACGTAACCCACTCATTCTTTTTCTGTTATTTCAATCTCGTTACCATACGGTTTCGCATTCACTAATCCCGTGTTCGTCTTAGAGTCACCATCCCCGGCGTAATTAGTGTACATAACTCTATACTTTTCGGCAGATTGTGAAAACAATTCTTTCATGGCGTCTACTTCCATTTTACCTGCCGATCCATCATGATTGGCCTGGCAATTTCCATCGTGATTCGATTTCCATTCCTCACATTGCTCAGTATTTTCGAGTTTATTCGAATAGTTACATTTAGCACAATTAGAAGATTTTACAAGAATATCAACAACTTTTCCTGTAAACTGTCCAATGAGAACCTCAACTTCCTCCAATGAGTTTTCGCCCCGTACTATCTCCAAAAAACGGTTAGTTTGGTTATACCAGCACTCGAATTTTGTTTTTATTTCCCGTTGTACTTCTTTTACAGCTTGTTTTAACACCAATTGAACAATACTTGAAGCAGCCTAATGAATGTTACTAACTATCGTATCATACTTCGTAAAACACGTTTGATTATATCGGCTGTAACTAGCTTATTTAGAGAAATATTAACTTGGTGTTTTCACCACATATTTTTGAGACCTGTATCTTCACGAAAATGCAATAAAAAATAAATCGATTTTGCCGACCATTCTAGGTGTATATCTCTCCTTAAGTTATTCACACAAGCAGGATAAAAACAGACAAAAGACTTCCAATCAGAGATGCCAATCTAGGGAATTCTTACCTAGATCTAGGCAAGTTTTACATCCGCCGAGAAAATTTAGATATTTTTTTTCGAAGCATTTTCGAAAATTGGGATTTCCAGTATATTTAGTCAATGTGGTAACTAAATATACTGGAAATCCCAATTTTCAGATTTATGATTATATTTTTTAGAGTGCGGAGAAACTCGGATTCCACTTGAACCCAAATGATTGGTTTAAGCAGGGCCCATTAAGTCCATGGGTGCGTACTCAGCAATGAAGTGTGTATATTGTAGTTATTGGCTAATGTCGTCTACTAGTTTCTGACAGCAATACATACCTGGCTGGTATGTTTGTGTTATTGTGGTTGTGTTTGCTTTTGGGGGTGCTTTTTGTTGTTTGTTTATTTTTCTTCAGTGTGTTGTGTTTCCGTGCTTTTTTGGTATGTTTTTTTCTTCAATTTTTGCCCCTGTTATCACTTATTCGCCCAGTGGTCGTAATATTTTTTGCTCGGGGACCATCAAGCCGAGTTTTACCCACTTTTGAGTATTTCGCTAGATAATACAATAAATGGTAGTTAAATACAATTACTGCTCAAAAATTTAGAGAAATTTTTAAGGAAATCTAGGGACTTTCTTTTTCCTTTATTTGGCAATATTACTTTTAATCGTTTTTTCGTTAATTTTCAAGAAGATTAGGCTAGCTTTTAGACGCTTTGATAAACAGGCAGTTTGCCTATGCATGGTCATATTAACAACAATGAAGACAAAAAAGATTTAATATATACCGGATTGCAAAAAATATGCGTCGCTCGAACAAAACGGGTAGTTGGTGTTACATAGACGACACAAGCGTAAAGCAACCTCAGTGAAGAAAAGAAAAATTACTTCAGCACGATCAGCAGTAGCAAGGCACATACTGAAGGAGGAGCACAACATAACATGGAACTAATTTGAAGTGATCCACCAGGTATAGCAGAACTGGAAACTAAAAATAGATGCATACGAGAGTCTAAACATATGAAAAATCTTGAAGACTAGACGGCTAAACACCGATTAGGGCAACTACGCATTATCATTAAGCCATTATTTTATTAATAGTAGTAAAATAAAATGTAGAAAAAACTAATTAAAGATCGAATTAGGAAGGTGACTAGGCCTTATTTAATTTCAAGCCAAAGCAACAAACTATATTAAAATATGCCATATTATTGGCTAAATAATTTAAACTATTGAATTTTGTTTACGAGGTGTCGCTGGATCAGCCCGTTTGGAATTTCGGCATTAAGCCTTTGGTCTAAATATATATGTCATGCCTTATTAACAATAGGTAATAGGCGTGTTTTTTGCTCTCCCTATCCATAACAGAACAGAACAGACGCATTTGAAACAACCACAACTCCTGTTCCAGTGAATTCACAGGGACAGGATTTGTTGTTATTTCCAATGCGTCTGTACTGGATAGCACAAAAACACGCTTAATATAAAAGGAATAAGTTTAGCTAGGAAACATATATCATTCCAGTTTGGTGGTTCTATATCATTCGATCGACCTACAACATATCTGTTAGTGCGATTGTGGAACTGTAAGAAAGATTACTTGAATATGCTTGTATGCGAACTTTGATTACGACATCCGAAGTTAACAAATATGTTTTTATAAATTTCAACTTCCTTTAATGCCGAAGAACAAATGCGCGGCAACATAACCTGGATAATTCCGAACGAGAAACCAGAGTTTCCGAGGAGTTTTCTTTTCAATGAAAGATTTTTAGGCAAATATCGCCTGTGGCAAATCTTGGACCTTAAAATAGATAACGTCTCCAGGTAATCCCAATCCAGGTAAGACACAGGTAATTCAAACTCATATCAAGCGTTCTTACTTCATTCTTAAGAAAATCTCATAAAGGCCCAATCACTCAAACTCGACGACAGTTCGAAGCTTTGACTTTACCAAATTATATCCTACAAAAAAACTAGAACAGACATCAGTTTTGTGATAATGTTGCGACTGACTAAGCTTACAAAAAAAAACAATTACGATACAATTGGGAAAGGAAATGAATACAGGAATCATTATTTTAAACCACGGATTTCTGTTCTTTGTTGAATATGTTACATGTTGAACATAGCTGTGCCGTCGGTTGCAGCTAAAGCCCCAGGAAGTGGAGATATGGCGAATGAGCCAGCTCCGCGGACTGAGGTTAAGGCTGCTGGAATCCGTGGAGACATGGCAATTGAATCAGCTCCACTGCAATTTAATTCTTCCTCAACCCCTGTTTCAGGCGGTTCCGGGCTTTGGTCACCAAGCCTGGCCCTACGAAAGCCAAGAAGTCCGTTCGCGGCCAGTGTGGTGGGAAGATTACGGCAATAGAGATATGGCGAATGAGCCAGTTCCGCGGACTGAGATTGAGGCTGCTGCAGTTCGTGGAGACACGGCAAATGAGTCAGCTCCACTGCAATTTAATTCTTCTTCATCCCCTGTTTCAGGCGGTTCCGGGGCTTTGGTCACCAAACTTGGCCCTACGAAAGCCAAGAAGCCCGTTCGCGGCCAGCTTGATGGGAAGGTTACGGCAAATGAGCCAGCCCGTCCATCAAAAAGCGCTACCTCCGGTGCCGCCTTCTCTTCAGGCACGCAACGCCCCTCCGCCAACTCATCTCGGGTTTAAGGAGCTAAAAGGGCAGCTTTCAAAGTTCTGAGGAAGTTAAAGGGCGCCCCAACGTTCAATGGGCAAAATTACAGATCGGGAAGCACCTGCTCCCTCTAAACCTTGCAATTTCAGCTCAGAAACGATAAAAGTCAGCTGTGCAGAAGAATCAGGGCAGACAGGACTGCAAAAAGCAGAAAACTGTTACGACTCTTTCAGGGAAACTCGGCCACTAAGGAAATGGTCAAAGAGTGTCTTGTTTGGGCCGTAATTTATGCCAGCAAGGGAGATGGAATCATCTCCCAAAACTGGCTAAATATCAGACAGGCTTTATTTGGAGTCTGGTGCAAACTGCAGAAGGCCAGCTCGAGTCCACCACCTACGGTGAACGACGCGGGCTGGTACTAAGGAATCAGGCTGGTTGCGTGCGGAGACCAACGATCGGCCGATTTCTATAAACGGGCAATCTCTGAGCTGGGGGAAATCTGTCCAGGCGCCAAGATTAAGGTGGTGCTTAAAGATGAGATCCCCAGCCGGCCAAGATGCAGGACATGGATCCCGTGTTTCCACTCGGATCCAGTGGAAGTCGTGAACATAGTTCGGCTTTTCAACCCGGATCTTCCTACGAAGGCATGAAGGGCTGCGATGGTTGGCGAGCCAGTAGACAATCGGCGGGAGGCCCCTTTCATCATAAATGAAGAGGCACTGCCGGTCTTGGATGCCCGAAAGGGTATTATCAGGTATGGGGTCGAGAAATTGGCTCAACGGATCTACCGAAGCGACAGACCAAAGAGCTCTACTTCGGGAGATCCAAAACCGGTAAAACCTCACCCAAAACAGGTGGCTTTACCGGCAGGGAAGCCACTTGAAAAGGGGGTTGACACCTTGCCACACCAAGTTAGTTCCTAACCAGCGTACGAACTCCGTATATGTATACGGCCCAAAAATCCAGTGATCTAACCTGAG
This sequence comes from Nemotelus pantherinus, assembly GCA_963978885.1. Lineage (NCBI taxonomy): Eukaryota > Metazoa > Arthropoda > Insecta > Diptera > Stratiomyidae > Nemotelus > Nemotelus pantherinus. Next base: position 80,134,686 of record OZ022265.1, on the reverse strand, counting down.
ATTGTATTGCTGGTCAGCCTGGAAAGTTGGAAGAAATCGCATGGAACAAAAAGAGATGCAATATAAAATTCGGCAACTACATGCTCAAGCTAGATTTTTCGCTGCTCACATACGGCCCACTCTCGCAAAATATACCAACATAATCTCAGGCTGCTTTGACAGATAATGCATTGCGTAAATGGAGGCGCAATTTCAAGGTCAAAGTGTTTTTTGGGAAAGTGGAATAAGTTGGTACGCTGGTTGTTATTACGCTGTGACCGTGGTTTCCATATCCTGGTACCAATACCAGGAGTGTATCATTAGTCTAACGCCGATTTGGCTTGTCTCTCACACATTCGTATCTCATTCTCATACCAATAAGCGATTGTTGAAAATTGGACCATTTGTTTCTAATTCATTCTCTCTTATATCTGTGCATATCCAATCTGGCCTTGTAATTTATTTCTATCTTTGCTTTGGATTATTATTGCTACATTTAAATATTACAATGTTCGGCTGAGTATGTTGTTTGATTTTTATTAAAAATGAACTCATTTATCTTACTAGAAGATATCAATTGGTTTTTTGCAGAAAATATTCTGCAGCTGAATTCCAACTCTAATACCAATGGTGCACTTAACACTTGAAATTGATTTAGTTTTTGAATGCGTTAGTAATGTTATTCTTATAAGTAACCTTATAAGTAATGTTATTCTTATAAGAGTATTTTAGTGCCCGTTAATCAGCGTACAATTATTTATTTGTAAATGCGATACAATAACGGAGTACAGAAATTATTGTATTGAGTCTGAAACATATGTACATACATACCTTAACAAAGATGACTATTCACTAATAAGAAGCAGCCAATCGCAGCCTCGTCGTGCAATTGGCTTGGAGTTTACGTATATAAAATATACGTGATTCAAAAAGTAACCTCTGCTGACGAGTAATGGCATTTTGTTTTTAAGACAAATTTAATTATGCAGGTGAGTTGAATTTTCGCCAGATTCGGATTCCATTCGTTCCACTGGAAACCACTTCGGACTGACATTTGATGAAATTTAACGAAAACGTACAAATGAATTGCAAAGTATATGGAAAAGGAACTAGTCATTATGCTGTAACAGTTAACGAAAAAGTAATGCGACACCTTTAGTCTGTTCGCGTATCTGAATCTATTATAATATATTAAAATAGATTCGCAGAAAGTCGTTTTTGTATTCTTGCTGCATGCCAAATTTTGCAGCAAAAAGAAGCCGGCTGCCAAATTCTGTTAATGCTGCAGGTTGCTGAAGTACGCGAACAGACCTCTTTACATATGAATACACACCGTATAATGGCCAGGGTGCGTATGAAAATATTTCGGGTAGCTGAAAACATTTTTAATTTCATAGGCAGCAGCACATTCATTATCAGCTGCTATTTCAAGTTGATAAATGTGAATACTGATTTACAAACATTGAATTGATGAGAAAATTGTACAGCTATAATTCAATGTCTAGGTAACGCAAGCAGAAAGTCTCTGAGAACCTTCAATGTCGATGGCTCAAATATATGCAACTACTACTGTCTGTCAAAGGCCATTCCGCCATGATTCTCACATTGATTTAGACTAATAGATTTTTTCAATAATACAAATTAAAAATATTGAATAATAAACGAATTCGGCTTGTCAGGTCTGTAAACATCAGGTCTGTTCCCGTACTTTCAGTCACTGAATTTTACTGAATCATGTGGTGGGGGAAATTCAGGAAAAGTACGAAAACGCTCTCATTGCATTTCCCGAAAATTGACAAACAAAAGTGTCAGTTGTCAGTTTTTGGGAGAACCATAGTGATAATAAAGTCATCCTAAGCGGTGATAATCTATCGCCACAAAAATATTCGTACTTCATAACAACATACGCCAAAAACCGTTTGACAGTTAGCAGTATTTTTCAGTAGCTCAGATCCTACTGAAATTTACTGAGGAGAAATTTGCAGTTTTCAGTAAAACGGAGTACAAAAACGGCTTAATTGCAATTAATTGCAATTATTCGTAGTACGCGAACAGACCTACTGATAGAGGAGAAATTTTCAGTTTTCAGTAAAACGGCGTACGGGATCGGTTTCATTGCAATTAATCACGATTAATTGTAGTACGGGAACATACCTATCGTCAAATGAATATTCGCCGGCTCAAGCAAGCTCTCGCTCTTCATTTCCAAACTGTAGTGCGTTTCATTTCAGCGTGTTGCATTGTTTTGACGATTTGACGTTTATCATCGAAACTGGAAATGGCGGGACACAAACAAAACACACACTACTTCATTGAAATCGTATCGCGATGAAGGAGCTCATCTGCGTGTGGGTCGGCGTTGCCCGGAATGAAACTGAAAGCAAATGGGAATGGGAGATAGCTAGCGCCATATCACACTAGTGAGAAAGAGATGACTTGAAGCGAATATTTACAATGCGCGGTATAGATGTGTTGGGCTGGAAGCAGGAGAGATGCGAACGAACGCACGAAACGGGCCAGCATTTCGAGCCGAAAGACGGATGAGTTGAGCATTGGCAAGACTAGCGTCATATCTGAAGCGAGGTTCGCAAAGTGAAGTTGTGTTGCGGTGTACCTAGGAGCGAAGAGAAGCGCCTGGGAATTTGTGGATATTTCATCATTTGGAAGTGGAAGGAATTGAATTTTCGAATTTGGAGATCAGTAAATGTGAAGGATTGCAAGTACTGCAACAATGACCGAGGAGATAATCGTCCGGGCACGGCAAAATTGCTGTCGCCTCTGCTTGGCCCCGGACAGTGAATGTGTGCCGATTTTGACCAGCTTGGCTGCTGATAAGGAACCTCTTTCGTCGAAAATTCATGCGTGCGTCAACGTAAAGGTTAGTAAATGTGGAATTTTTCGTGGTCTACATTAAGTGAAATATGGCAGAATTGTGATGGGAAGCGTGAAGCTGTGAATTTCAGTGTTAACCAAGGAAGGTTCCGAAAAGAAATCTTCCTCGCACGTCATGGGCTTGGCTCCTTGAGGTGACGATGGCGACGGTGTCATGCTTCTTGGCCTGTGTTGCGGGCAGCATGTGGTGTACGGACGAGGTCTGTAGGAAACAGGAATTGAAGCCCTGGAAAGGACGCCCGATGGCATGGTTGTTGCGTTGAGCGGGGACAAAGCCCATATCCGATTACGGCTTCCTGTGGATGGCTATACCTCTAGGCGAAATGAAGTGCAGTAGTTGGTATTCTCCCAGAGTTTGTGGTTGGCCGATGGACTGGTTCGTCCACCATTTTGATTGTGTCATGCGATTGATTACTCCGCAAACTGCTTCTTGGTGCTCGTTGTGTAGACCAGCTTGGAGTATATGGCATTCACACGATCTGGTTCTGTAGATAACTTTCGGAACGTCGTTCGTGTAGTTAATGGGCCCGGACTCGCGTCATCTGCTGGCAGATTGAAATAAAGACGCGACAGTAGAGAGGAAAAGGAGGATGTGTGCATGGTTGATACTCTGAGATCCTTGAATGAGGACAAAGAAAACTTCAGTTTTTATGGGCAGGTGTTCACTGCAATCTTTATCTCTGCTGTTGATGGCTTTATCTATACATATATATGCGGGGATGATTGAATAACTGATCTGGGTTGTTGGAGCGATTCTCCCAGGTGACAGAATAAAGCAGGAAAATTAGTACACCTGGCTGATAAATTGCTGTCAATGCAGAATGTATTTTAATTTGGGCAGTTTCTGTATTATTAAGCTCTATATGCAATTTAGCTGTCATCTACCTGCCGGAAAAATGCGGAAGCATATCCGATTGTTGACGGGTACTGTTAGTGTATTTTTCGATACCTAATATAGTGCTTATAAAATGAAGAGTCATTCCAGCTGCATGCTAATAGTGCAAGCAAAAAATGCGCGTTGGATACATTTCTCTGGCTCTATTGGCTTAGTGAATGCTACCCTATATGTATGTCCTGTAGATATGAAGCCACCTCAAAATAAAAATCAAAAAGCGAAGAAAAAATGTAAAGTTCTGAATTCACCTATGGACGTCCTGAACTCGTCTAATGGCAATAATTATCTACTATGAATTTAGCATTGCATTTAGTCGAATTTTCATTTGACTGCAATATTGCGAAATAATTGGCTCCGATTTGTGTAAGTGAATTCAAAGATTGTTTCATCAAAATTGGCGCCGTAATTTCCGTTAAATCATTATTTTCAACGACGAAATTTTTATGAATATCTTCAATTTCACGAATTTCACGACGTAATATATTTCTATAAAAATTCAGATCGAGGGTTCGCATTACACAGAATTAGCTTGCATTATAAGCTTTCTTGTTTCAATGAATTAACTGCCTTGAGGTTTCAAGAAAATAAAATATTTTTGTGCTCGAACTTAAAAATGGAATATTACCTACTGCTTTTTCTCTACAAATAAAAAGTGCCCTCATACTCCACTCTAAGAATACTGTGTTATAGTTATTCTGGCAGTTATTCCTATTGCAATTTACTCTTAAGTTTCTCGAAAATCATGAAAAAGAAGGCTAGAGGAACTCAACTTTCCCTGTTCTAATGGAAAAGTGAGGATAGCTAATATCTTACGATGAATTACTCGTCTCATTTAAACCTTTTTTTACTTTGAGTTTTATCTATATTGTTTCATTGATATGAACAACAAAATATATTACCCAATCTTCAAAGATCGACTAAGGAGCTGTTGGCACTAAATAATAGGACTATGAAAATAAGTTCATTTCGATTCAATGTCATTCAGTCATGAAATATTCCTGATACAATTTTCTCTTGGTTTTCAGGGACAAAGTACTGTTTTTTTGTGCCAAATTAAATTCATATTAGTGTTTGAGATGATAATATGAATATTGTTTTGAAAGTTGATGGCAATGAAAACTCACTCGAATCCACCGGCTGCTTCATAAAGTCTGCCACCCATTTCTTTTTATTTGCTCGCAGGCTCTTGAGATAAGACGTGTTAGACAGACAATGAGTCTGCAATTTAACATTTCTGTCTAAATTTAGCACTTGTGTCCCTGAAAACAATTCCACCAGCAATTTAATCGCTTAAAATATTTAAACATAAATATTTCCATGAAACATTCAAGTTTTGGATTTTCCAGGACTTTAATGTCCTTTCTTTCTTTTAGAGGTAGCATCAGCCAAGCTCTTACTTTCCGTAATTTCCATTGAATGGTAAAAAACTAACCTGGAGTGAATGAATTATATCGAAGGATTCAATTTCAAATTGGGTTTGACTTAGTTAGCTACAAGTGTTTCTAATTATATGTCTGCAGTTGTAATGATAATATTTGAAAAATTATGTTTTTTATTTGTTTCTCTTAGATTTCCCAAAGAGTCGTCAACATTAGTTGCGCAGATAATAATTTGATTTCATCTAAAGCTCATTTTTTCCTTTAGAATATAGATAAATTTCAATTTTTTGACACATCGATATTGCTAGGATAATTTGCCAATCAAACTTTTAAATTAAAGATCGTAACTTCCCAAAAAATGTTCTCAATCTAGTTGGAATCTAGTTGGGTCTCGTTTAAACAAAAAACAGCTGATGTCCTTCAGATCATGTCATCTTTCAAGGACCATTATTCCAATGATATGGATCCATATTTTTATTATTAAATATCCTTTGGACGATGGTCGGAGAGATTTATTAGAGTATCAGTAATTTTGTCTTAGCTTTGAAAAATCTAAACTATATGCAGCCAGGTAGATAATACAAACACGGTTAAATATATAAACTCAATATATTGTTTACAAAAATAGTGAAAACGAAGATACTGTTTTTTTATATCGAAAAAGTATTTTTTTATTAAGTAATTTTTTTGCTTTTGGTTGCTTTTGGTTATATTTTATGAGTCCAGCTGAATGCTTTAGATCATTATCGTACATATGCGTATAGCTTACTGGCATAAACTCAAGTGAATATGTATCCATTTAATTTTTTTTACACGTCAAGATCCTGAAATGTATTCGAATAAATCATTAAATTGCTTCCACCGTGGATGATGTTCTGGAAATATTTAAGATTTAATACTGAACCTTTTCGAGGGTGAACGTATGTTCTACCATTTGGTCCGATTCTGTTTATTTTCGTTTCATCGCTCCAAAACATGCTTTCCAAAATTAGATATCATTTTTCTTATAATTTTCAGCAAATTTCAAATATTTATTAATGTTTCGATAGAAGCAGCTTTTTGTACTTATGCGTCCTTTAGCCTTTTAAGCGTTACGTCTTTTTTAATAGCCTTCTTAGTAATCTGTCTGATAGTTTTAACGCGTGTTCTTCATATATTCCATTTAAAATCTTCCTTCATGATTTGAACCGGATCCCTTTATCGATAGAAGAATGGATTGTTTATCTATAGAAGTCGTAGATAGTTTCCCGTGCTTTTGGCACTTGTTTTTGATTCTGAACTAAATAAGCAACATTTTCTTTTAATGCATTCAAATTAATTCATTGTGCACAATTTTTATGGAACACTCTAATATTTCAGCTTTTTCTGCTGGTTTTTTTTCACTTTTGTACATATCACATAATTTTTTTTCTGCCGCATAAAGCATAACGAAGAAAACACTCTTGCTGTATGATCAGAAAATTATAATACACCGGCCGAAACACTTCATAAATTCGAACAAAAATCGCCTATTATGATTTGTGATATTTTAACGTTCAGCCAAAACACCCTCTCAATCAACTAAAACTTAAATGCTTAAACACAAGTCAATGATAATGGTAAAATATTTTCTTAAAATTGTAATTTACATTAAGGATGAAAAGTAGTTCCCAAAAAGATGAAATATTTCTAATAAAATGTTGAAAATTAGTCCATTTCCTTCTGTAGTTCTTAACATCGACTGAAAACGTTCTTTGGCTTATATTTTATTAGTTATAAATCTACTCTATCATACACTGCCGCAGAGCTAAGTTGAATTTTACCTAAAAATAAATTTTGAGGACACAGCTAGGTATAATCTAAATTGCTTTATTTCCCTTTGGTTTTTTTTTAAATAATGACGTTAAGAGATTAGAGGTAGTCAGTGGCGTGGACAAATGAGTTTTTTAAACATTTTTTTTGACAGTAGATTAATCAAAGTAATATAAAAAAAATACAAATATACATTATTTTTTAACTTTATTTAACAAAAATTAAAAAAATAATAATTGTAGACCACATCATCGCTGTTTGTCGTACCCTATCCCAGAAGTCGTGCTTGCAATGACCGTCATAGCATTCGATCAAACAAAAAAAAATTACTTTAATAGTTAATCTAGTGCCTGATGGATGCTTATTTTGAAATAAACAAAATAGCGGCCTCTAACAATTAATTCGCCGAATTTCAAGGAAAAAATCACTAGTTTATTGGAAATGTTTTTGCGGGATGATTAAAATTGAACAACTTTTTATTAACATTAAAAATTTTAATCTACATTGAAAATTCTATTTTGACAAAGTGGTTTCGAAAGTATGCACTGCTTCTCATCAGACACCAGCACACAGTGCATACTTGACTGGCGTGACCACTTGCAGGTGGAAATCATTACATTTTTATTTATGCTAGTTGTGACAAGAAGGGAACCGTGATCAAATTCAATTACCTTTACTAAGTAAAATTATATCCATGGATATAAGTCGGAGATGTTAAAATTTGTCACAACTAGCATAAATAAAAATGTAATGATTTCCACCTGCAAGTGGTCACGCCAGTCAAGTATGCACTGTGTGCTGGTGTCTGATGAGAAGCAGTGCATACTTTCGAAACCACTTTGTCAAAATAGAATTTTCAATGTAGATTAAAATTTTTAATGTTAATAAAAAGTTGTTCAATTTTAATCATCCCGCAAAAACATTTCCAATTTGATTCTGCTTTCGGAGGCTGATTCCGCAAAACGATCGAAGTTTCCCGTTTCAATATGCTCGGCTTCGATGCTGTAGAAATGATATACGTTGTCTATGCTGATTTATAGACAAGAAGGGAACCGTGATCAAATTCAATTACCTTTACTAGTTTATTGCTGGTAAAAACATGTTTTAATGAAAGAGAAAATCCTTCGATCATACCCTAGTTTCTCATATTTTCAATTAGTTGTATAAATTTGATTTCAGTGTTTAATCAATTACAGTGGTCACCGAGTTTCAAAATATAGTTCTGAGAAAAAATAATTTAAAGTTTTATACTCAAAGAAATATTTAATTACTTATAATAGTTCTTCTACCGATTTGGTAGCTTCTAGGATATCAATTTCCTGTTTTCTTCCGGATTGTTCTCGCCGTCTCGTTTGTCTGCCACCTGTACACGTTCAAAAAAAGGTTTCCCAGATGATATTTTCAAGATTTTATGATTGGAGAAAATTCAATTTTCAAATAATCGATTTTTTGAAAATCCTGAATACCCCTAACACCTTAATATATAATAAATTTTAACGAGCTCTTTGCCATTGATAATAATCGACTGTACATTGCAAAAAAAAAAAAAGTTTCCTTGTAAATGATCGGGAAATACTGTAAATATAATGCATTGCCAGCATAAAATGTACGTCTTCACAGGTGTAGTTTCTAGTAACGCACGTACCTGGCGAAATAACTAGATCATCAGGAAGAATTACATCATCCACGTTCTTTATTTTTTTCACGTATATTCTTTAAATGTCCTAGAGAAAAACTTTACAGAAAAACTCTCTCCCTTCTTTGTAATATTCGTCATCGTAACACTTGAGCCCCCTTGGGTTGTGGTTAGGCCATCCCTAAAATAGCAATTATTTCTTGAAATCGAAAATATATTATAACTTAACATTTGAACTAGATACAATTATAACTTAACATTGAACTAGATGATTTGCTATCAGCACTGTCAATAATTTGCGGCGTTCTGCTGCTGCAATTGAAGCGTTATTCGAATTTAAAGAAAACTGTCAATATGTCAGTTATATTTTTTGTTTTTTTTTCGTTCCAAGGTAAACTTTACTAACTGAAACTTCAATTTACTTATAAAAGGAAATACTCCCACATTATATTTTTTATTATTATATTTCAATAGTAGTTTCAGTGAGTTGTATTGTAAAAAATTCAAAGTACACTCTATTAAAATATTGGTTGGTCATAATAAAAATATTTTCTCTTTGCTGAATGTAAAAAAATATGAAGAATTTTTAATATAAATTCCAGGTGAACTCCGACGATCGTTTATCACTGCGAGTATGTCATTCGTGCATAAGTTTCTTAAATTCATGGCAAAGTTTCAAAAATCGTTGCTTGGCTGCACAAATGAAGCAAATGAATTGGCTGGAAATGGCTAAAAACTCGATGCGTCGACAGATTGGTCAAATACAGCAACCAGTGCAGCCGGTTCGTTCTACGAGAAATGCAACTAATGAACGACTACATCAAAATCAGAATGCAACTAAACCAACCGGTCGTCCAATGGTAATAAAAAAATCCTAATTTCATCATAATTGCTATAACTGTTTCAAATTCGATTTTTCTAACTTCTATTTGTGTATGATTTTAGCCTGTTCCGTTTATCATCAAAGAGGAGCCGATTGATGATGAAGCTGACGCACAAGAATCAGCGGCAGCAATTAAAGTCAATTTGGATCCAAATGAATTTTTGGACGGTAGTATTGTGCCTAAGCAAGAATTCGAAGAAGAAGAGGAAACACTTCTGGAGCCAAGTAAAATCATGAATGAAGAACCGCATATTTTGACATCGCTAGGCTTAACACAGATTAGACGAGTGAATCCTTACAACCAAATGGTAAGAATATTTTCTTGCTGATCTTCAAATATGACACATATTTTAAATGGTTATGGTCAGAAAAAATGCTTCTTGTACATCATATACTGATTCGTCAGCAGGGGCTGATCTGACCTCGATGATCATGATAAATACCTTCATCAAATAACACCACGCGGTCAATATTCTACTGCATATAATAATATATAAGAAAATGCGCGAAATTTTGAAGAGTAGGCTTTAAAGTTAGCATATCAAACCCATTATCAACAAGGACAGAAATGGTAAAAATGTATAAAATTGATTTTTAACATGTTGATGGGAAAATGGAAAAAAATCGTTTACTTCGCACTCGATTTTTTTAAGCATAAATATGCAGTAGGTCTACAAATGTAGTAGAGTAGCATATCTGCTCCACAGGATTTAGTGTTGAATATCGCGGTATAGACTTCCGGATAAGAGACGCCCGTGCTGAATCCTTGGCAACACTATGTCTTGTGAATTTTTGTTTTGTACATGACCACATAAGCATCTCTCATTGATTTTGTCAGTTTTTTTCAGGGCTGGTTTGTTTTAGCCATCTCACGAGAAATTTACTAAATTTTCCACATCTGTCAATAGTGAACTTGCTGAAATGGAAGTTTTTGCCTGCAGCAATCGCGTAGCTGCCCTCTCTTCATAGTTCTTTTTGAAATTTTTAACATGAAATTTCAGCACATTTACTTCATTTTTAAATACCTATTAAGTACGCTGAATCTTTTAGCTCTTGAGCGTCATGATTTTTGGAAAAAGATTCCAGATTGAAATAATTCAATACGCTAATTATTTGAAAAATTTAAAAAAGGCTAGATGATTAATTACATGAAATGTTTCAAGACAAACTAGTCGCTTACTCGTTTGAGATAATGTTTCTTGAATGAAAACAGTATCAATCTCAAGTGCTAAAATATAGCGAATGCTATATCAGTATAGTCTAGTGAGCAGAGCATAGGCTTCTAGTGTGTGGGGTCCCTAGTTCGAGCCCAGTTTTGCTCGGAAGACTGCACACCGAGCTTTGAGTTCACCTAGCTCTGAATAAGTACCTGCTTTAATTGTGGGTAAAGAGAATCGTGGAACTAATCACACTCGTATTCACATTGATTGTAAATTTGTAAATTAAGCTCTCTGCCAGCTTCAACTCCTAGACCCGACAAGCGGTGTCATGGGATTACTTTACATCATTAACGTCGGGTTTTTAACATATTCAACAGGGCATAAGAATTTTATATTTAAATAAAACACCAAATAATTGAGATATCGGGCTGAAATTTAACCCAATTTTGAAATTACGATTAAGCCCCACATATTAGCCGCGCTTTTTTTGGACCTATGCAGAGCAGATTAACATAGGGCTGCAAAAAAAAAACGATCCCGAGTAGAAAGCTTCCTGTATTCGATAATGTTGCTGGCATTCGCTGAGCTTTCGCTTAGGTTGGTTGGTTGTTAAACTAGAATGACACATAGAAACGCCTGAATGAAATTTTATCCAAGTTTTAATCAAAATCAGACATGAAACTTGCATATCAAATTGCATTGAAACACGCAAAAACAGTCTGCACACTACATGATTTAATGTAAAATAATTGACAATTGCGGAGTGCTATGCAAATTTATTCAGTTCAAACTGCCGGTTTCACAATAATCAACAGCAGTGGTTTCGAATCTTTTAGAACACTCTTGCTGTTATCAGCACACTACACTTGCAAGCCCATAAACAACCGCGTCTGACCAAATTTCTGCCTCAGTGACATGACATGTGCAGGGTTTTGTTGTATTCAATATACTTAACAAAATTCGATCTGTTCGGCAGTGAAGAAAAACGCACCTAGTATATTTAATTATGGAATTCGATATCCTGCATAGGACCACCGCGAGCATGTTTGCAGCGATAGATTGTTTGGAGCCAATTTCCCATCACTTATGGCGCACACATAAGGTTAAATACTTTCAAAACGCTATCATATGCATGCTTGAAACACGTTCAAAATTCATTTCCCATCGTTGATTTTTGCAAATTTATTTATAACACTAGGTGAAACCTGGTCATATTGCACATATACACCAATGTATCCTTTAGTTTCAGCTCAATCGAATGATGCATTAATGAGAAATGATGAGTCATATAAAAGAGTTATAGAGAAGCCGTGTTACCTAGGAACATAGAACAAGGATAGCCAGTGGTTTTATATTTTAACTTAATGAAATCATAGATGTTTCTCGGGTCAGTAATATTTCGGAATTTGAATTTATTTTAGATAATTTATTTCTATGGTTTCTCATACGGTTTATAACGCACGGTTTCTATGGTTTCTCATAAACGATACCAATGTAGAGGTAATGCTTGTCGAATAAAACTCTGATGAGTTTATGTCCAAAAAGTTTATAAGAACTGGTCACAACGAGTTCACTTGATAGGGTATTGTTAATCGCAATAAGAACAATATAATCGCAATGAGAACAATATAATCGCAATAAGAACAATATAATCGCAATAAGAAATGCCTCCTGTTGAAACGCCATTGTAAAAGCAGTCAGATTACTTCTATAAATGGTTCAACTGCTGTCGAGAATTTTTTCGTTTATATGCGAGTCGTTAGTATATTGAAAATGGCAACCCTGGGTGGATAAAAGCAACCTTCTCGTTAGGAGCGATATTTCTTCTAGTTGTCGCGTGTAAGAGAGAAATATGATTAAAATTGACATAGGAGTGATAGGTGTGAAGATCGCGTTTGATCTGGTCCGGAGACATTCCAAGTTCTTGTGGCGGTTAGAAATAAGGCATTAAGAGACAAGCTCAGATCCTCTTGTTGAATCATAACTTTGAGACTAGTCTTAGTTTTCTCATCAAAACAAGTGGCTTTATGTGCATCATTTATGTATAAAAGGAAAAGACGGGCATCGTCATAAATCCTATCTCTGAAACGAGACAAGACGTATCTGCTCTCCAGATCGTCTTGAGAGTTTGTAGTAAACTTTATGACAGGTGATGCAAGTGGGGCGGGATATTTAGGTGAAAATGATCGTCTGAAAGGCGTTTTTTAGTATGATGATTGAGCCATATCAGGATGGTATCAGATCCCCTCATCTCAGGTAAAATTAAAATATTTAGAAGTCGGCACGGCTTCAGTAGTATTTAATTGCATTCAAGCAGTATTGGAAGCCGAATCAATTGTTTTCAGAGATTTAACCGGCTGTAAACTGGTAGAGGATTGATTTTCCGGTGAATTAGTAGAAGATGACCTCTTACTGTCTATAATGCATTTGCCTGAAGCTGTGTAAGAAGTGGGAAGCTTGCGTGGCAAAGATAGATCAGTGGCAATGGATATCACCCTTATTTATCTATAGAAAAAATATTGTTTGGATGTGAGACTATCGACCTCTAGTAAAAATTGTACAGAACATCTGAATGCCATGACATGTGAACAAAAATATGAAGATTTTTCTTATTCTAGCCGCTCAGATAGATCAATAACTTACACAGTGACTAACTTGTTGGACTATTAGCATATTTGAAGACCGTAACGATACACTTGAAACGTTCAACCTTGAGAAATTTTCAAATTTCGTTGATTTTTTTAAAGATTTTAATTTAAAGACTAAAGACTATTTCTTGAGTAGATAGATATATTTCAATTTCTTGGCTAATTAAGGACAGTTGATTGTTCAGACCGACTGAGTCTTTGTTCATCAAAGGTAGAAAAAATTGCATTGTTTTAATGCAATCATTGATGTTTGTGATAAAATCAAGTGATAAAATTAAAGTGTTCATTGCCTGTCAGAAATCGCGATAGTTTCTTCTACTTTTTCAAATATTTCAAAGTATTAAGGTCCTCTAAACTCAACTGGAATCTATATCAATACTTTTGTCGCGTACTTTTGTTGATGCACTACATAGCCGTTGAATGAATTTGGCCGATAGATGTCTGGCTAGTATTTTTGTGGTTTTGTTTGTTTTTTGGGGTATTTTTTGTTTGTTTTTCTTAAGTGTGTGTTCTTCTGGTGTATTTTTTTATTTTAATTTTGTATGTTTTTCTTCAATTTTTGATCCCTGCTACCTCCTATTCGCCCTCTGGTTGTAAAATTTCCCGGCTGTGATGCATCAAGTCGTTTTACCGAGATAAGATATATCGGCAGCTTCGTTTTGCTATTTAATTTTAAATATTCGGGTTATTTACCGTGACGGGTAATTGTAATTTATAGTAATGATTGAGAGTCATTGTAATTTGGTTTAGTAATATTGCTAAACAAGGATATCTCCAGGCTCTTGTGAAAAGGATGTAAAATAAATACTGACCATACTAATTTCAATTTCATTTTAAGAAAAAATAGAGGAGGATGGGCATTTAACTTTGATTAGCTGTTCTCTAAATTGTATTCTTACGCTATCTTTTTTGTTTTAGCTGTCGAAGACCGATGGAAGTAAAAATCGAGGAGATCTCGAACATCAGACCGGTGGAACGCTTTCGACTCAATGCCGTTTTTGCAATATGAACTTCTCTTCGGCTACAAATGCTCGCAGACACGAACGTAACATTCACCAATTAAACAGTTATGGAACGTCCGAAACACCAAAATTGGGCATAAAACCTACTACGACGCGTTCCCTTTTGAAACCGTTGCAAAACTTGAAAGCGAATTTACCATCAACGTCCTTATTGAACTCGCTAAAAGGACCGCCAGCAGTGACACCTGAAATGATGGGCATCTATGATTATAACAAACCTGAGAAATATCGGCATCTCTTAACGGACTCGAAATTGGCGTTCATTCGTAAACATGAAGAGTTTCTAAAGCAATATCAAACCATGACATGTACATGCTGTCCTCAAACATTCCCGACATACAAGACATTTATGGCGCACATGCGACGTAAGTTTCCAAATTTGGCGAGAAATTTATGTTTCAAGTGTCTGAAACAGTTTCAATCGAAAACGTTTTTCGTGGCGCATCTTAAAAAGCGGAATTGCATTAATCTCTATAAGCTATATAAAAACGGAAGTAGTGATGGGTCCGGTGGCTATCCCGAGCGAGTGGGAACTAAAGAACTACTCAATAACAAAGTTTATGAGTGCAAATTGTGTTCGAAGACATTCCGTCTGAAACTGGACTTTCGCAGCCATGTTTATGAGGCACACGGCGAAAGCATCAGAAAGGATGGTTCACCAGGACGTTGTGGTTTCTGCAGCGTTGAACTAGACGATCCGTCCCTGCGACGTCGCCACTACAACAATATGGAGTGTATCGTGATGATTCATTGTGGTACGTGTAAAGAAAGATTCGAATTTCATCAGCAGTTTATCGACCATGTTTACCAAGCACATTTGCCCATCGCCGCCAATAATAATGATGTTTCAATGGAATCTGCAGACACATCCCAAACTGAACATATCTCAAATGCGAATATGTCGTATACAGACACTTTCAATTCGAGGCTGCCGCATAGTTGCAACATATGTGGACAAACGTATAACAATTACTACAACGTTCTCCGCCACATGGAAGCAAAACATCCTGACCAAGTGCCTAAACGATACATTTGTGAAAAGTGTGATATTGGGTTCCCGAGACAAGGTCCACTACGTGATCACATGTATGAGGTTCACGGGACGACGATTCCACGCGCGCGGCGCGAGCTTCTATCTTGCCGTATGTGTTCAGATCAATTCGAATCGAGAGAGAAATGGATACGCCACCAAACTGAACAGCATTCTCGATACACCTGCTGCTTCTGCGCTTTCCAAGGAAAAAGTTTGGAGAAGTTTAAGGAGCACATTGAAACACATTCACAATTGGCCCTGAAAAATGCCCCGATACCTCTTTCGTCGTCTTCAAATGTTTTATCTGTAACGAATGGAGGGAACGATGGAGACGACGAAGAGGAGGAGGAAATGCAGCAGCCAGCGAAGAAAATAAAGCTGGACTCGTCAGCTTTCCAATGCCCCGTGTGCCATGCAACATTCTCCGGCAACGTAGCCCTCTCGAATCATATGCGATCTCATTATAATAATGAAGGAGTAAAATTCCAAGGCATAGCATCATTAAAAAATATTTCTTCGATGACAACTCCGAAGAGTACATCTACTCCTGCAGCTACTAGTAGTGAGTTAACAACAAATGGTGAGCCAATCCGGCGAATTCGTTGCCATCTATGCTCAAAGCGATTCACGTCGAAGAAAACATATCGCAAGCACATGCTAATCGAGCATAGCATTCGGAATGTAAGCTTCATAAAATGCTCGGTTTGTAAGGCAGAGTTTACACATGAAAGAGGCTTGAGGGTGCACATGTACAAGGCTCATGGTACTCTAGTTTCGAGTGATATTACGTTTAATGCGACTTACGAATGCGAGATATGTGACGCGGAGTTCAAGAGTGAAAAGTCTTTGAATCAACATAAGGGAATGGTGCATAAGAACCGAGACAAAGAACAGCCGCCGGAGTTAACTCCCGCAGCTAACCAGAACAGTCCTGCCTATTGGCACCAATGCCAATACTGCCCTGCCCATTTCGACTCTAATAAGAAACTTGCGATCCACTTGAATTCACACACTGAGTTCGATGCTCACGACTATTCATGTAAGGATTGTGGGAATGTGTATAGTGGTCGAAAGAGCTTGTGGGTGCATCGCTACAAAAAGCATCGCGAAATACCGGAGCCTTCGCCTTGTGGTATTTGCAAAAAAGTGTTCTTCTCAAATAAAATGCTTCAAATGCATGCGAGAAACCATACTGAAGCTGACGCCCTCGAGGAAGAAGCTCAGAATACTGAATTTGACGCAAGCCAGACTATGGAGGAGGCTGAGAATCTTGCGAAAGATGCGCCACATGGAGATGAGAGCGAAGAAGAGGAAGACCAGGAACACGATGAGGAGCAAATTGAAGAAGCTGATGGTGATGATAATATACTACCGGCTAAAGTCCAGTGCGCAGTTTGTAGTGATGAGTTCAGCGATCAGGATTTGTTTGACAAACACATGGAGATGCATCAAATGGAACTGTACACTGATAACCCGTTAGCAGCGATGTTTGATACAGGTCCCGAAGATCCGAATCAATATTTTCCGAATCAGATCAGTGAAAACGACGGTTATACGTGCGATATATGTCCGAAATCGTTTCCGGCACTCACCGCACTGAAAGTGCATCGCAATTGGCACTTTCGACAAGACGCAAAATTGGTGAGTAAACTGACGGTACACCTGCTAAATCTGTGATTTTTTGTTATTTTCTATTGAAAAAAAATCATGTTGAAGGTTTTACTTAAGCTTGTTATTTTTCTTGTAGGTGCCTGCCGATCCAAAAATGAGACTCTTGGCCCAATCTAAAAAGGCATCTAATGTGTGCGAATTCTGTGACACAGCGTTCTCTAGCACGAGTAATCTGCGACGTCATATTGTGGAAGTTCATAATCGCGATTCGTTCAACGATCCGGTGCGAGCTCAGAAGTACATGGATAAATACATGGAATGTACGAAATGCACATTAAAATTCGACAAGAAGTCCGATTGGGTACGACACAAGATAAAGCACGCAAAGGATACTATCAACTCATCGTTTGAATGGGGATGTGAGATTTGCGGGAAAATTGTATCGAGAAAAGAACGACTGCTGCAGCACATGAATAGTCATTTGAAATCGAAAAGGGATGAGGACGACGGGAATGCTAGTGTTTTGAGTGAGGATCAAAGCAATTCACAGGACACGGTGCTATCAAACAACACGGGGCGAGGAAGTGTTGCACGCAAACCAAGGACAGGTGAAGATGACGAGGCAGAAGAAGAGAATGATGGAGAAGGGAACGCTGGAGCCAATGATAACAGTAAAATAGAAGCGGTAAATTGCCATCAGGAAAATATTGAAGAACCCGAAGAAAGTATTAATGATGTGCATGAAGAGGCGGATAGTGAAGATGAAAATGATGAAGGAGGCGATGGTTACGTAGAAGATGAACGGGACGATGAAGGAAATGCTCGAATGCAATATGACGAAGATTCGAGTCAGCAGTACCAAGAGGTCGACCCAGACCAAGAAGACATTCAGGACGAAGAAGACGAGCAGGATGAAGATGGAGAGGAAGTAGAGGATGAGGACAACATGGGAGCATATTCTTGCGACTTATGCCAGGTATATTTCGAAACGTCAAAACAGTTACGACGACATGTGACGAGTCATTTCTTAAATGGTCCCGGATCGGTGACATTGACTGAAATTCCCAAGGATAAATCCGCTTATACTTCGAAATTACAGGCAGGGGATGACGTCACAACTATAACCCCGGTGTAATATGTTTTCATACCATAATATAATTTAACTAGTATTGAGTGGTCGGCATGGACGTTAGTCGTATAAATATTACATATATACCTGTATATTTCACTGTTTGAAACTGTTAATAATTTTAATGAACCGTTGTACTGTAAGATGAATTGACAATATCATGGCTCAGGACTCAAGCCGTTTGTGGAGATTATTTGAAAGTTCGCAAGATGAAAAGCTACTCATCTGTCAATCGTAACCGTCATAATTTATCTAGGGAGTGACTGATAATTTCCTGACTGTGGGAAACAACAAATTCACAAATGAAAACTCTGAAATCAAATTATACGAATGGAATTGCTTAATTTATAGAAAACAAAAACAAAACAAAAATAATTCAAAGTAATCTGATCTTACCATGATAGTTGTGGGGAATGTATGCCAAGATGTCCTCAAATCATTGAATTAAGAAGAATATTGTGGTAATAATTTCTTCTCCAACTTAGTGTTTTTACCATTTTATAAGTTGATTATGCATATGTATTAAGTTATTTTTGTAACGAAAAAAGAAGTATCGAAAATTACTTATTCAGATGAGTAGGTTTATATTTAGTTATTGATGTTTTGATGCGTTAAGCTCTTGTTGAATGTTATAACTTTTAGTTTGACGTATTAAATTTGTTTTTTTTTTTTTAATTTTGATGTCTTTATTGAAATAAAAGCTCTTGTGTAAAAATCAATCCGTTCATTCACTGTATTACAATGTAGCTTAACGAAGGAACATAACAAACTAATAACTTTAACCAGATTTATTGTCTTTGTATTGGATACTTCTATGCTAGTTATTCTTGATCGTTACCTCGTAGTTTAGCTTTACTCGTGTAAAATAAAAATATATTCTAAAATACAAACTTTTGCACTTCTAATCGAAGTCTTTTTATTTGAAAATAAAGCTATCGATTTTAACATAAACGATATCCAATAATGCTACTGATTTGGTTAGAGATATATAGTCAAGCTATTTGATAAAAAAAAACATTAACATGAAATTACACGTTCGGAATAGTTCGGGCTCGATACATGAATATACTCGATACTTTTTAAGGCCCGATGACTAACGAGGCAGGAATCAGGAAAATTCGCATTATAAATGACAGTCTGCAACAGCTGGAAGATATTTATCTTTAGAATCGTGTTTGGAGCACTGTGTGCCCAAGCAAAGCTTACAATCAATTTCACGCAATCGTTCGATTGAAATATTGTCGTACCTCGGTTTTTTCTATCCATTGAGCTTGCGGCTACATGATTTGGTTATTTTTATTTATATTTTTAGAACGGGTTAGTCGTCTGACCACCGAAATAGACATGAACGTTAAACGTGTATGGGGCACTGAGTTCCCCATACAGTTACCTCATACATTTTGTGTGGGCAACCGAATTCTATTGCATTTTTTGCCCCTCTTGAAATTTTTCTATATATTCTGCGTACTACTCAGCTGCTTAGCAAGCAGTGCTTGTATGTACTGTAAGCAATTGAAGTACACATAGGCATGAATATGGCAAGGTGTCATATTCTCATCTGTGATCATCGTCCTGCAACGGCTTAGCAATCATCCAAAACCTAGGAAGTTACGTCTTCGATAAAATTTTACGCCATTTCACATGCAAATGCACAGTGGCTGAAGATTCATTGGTGGGACAACTAGTGACTCGTGTGAAGCGAGCCTAATTGTCTTACCAATATCAGTATTTCACGCATTGGAATTACTCGCGTTGAAATTAAACGCACTCAATTCTTTTTTCGGCAAGATTGTCTGTAAAGTCTCACACATGTGATACATATACTTCGCTCAGGCATTTCCAGAATGATCGATTGTGATTGCATGCTGGGAATCTGTTTTTGTCTTGGCTTCTAGGGGTTTCTTATCAGTATTTACCATGGGATCTTTCTGTTCTATGAGATACACTAGACATTTTTTATGGAGATCGTTCCAGACGATATTTGTCAATGTTTTTCGTAATTTTTGGCAATGCTAGAATGAAATATGAATAATATTGGTGTCTACTATAGTGTTGTTTTCATGGTATCGAGTAAGGTGATCTAGGTGCACAACCTTCATTGTTGATCAGTGTTTGCGATGCTGCTGTATCCAGTATATAACATCGTTGAGCCGTTTGATGACGCGATACGGGTTTCCTAATTTCGGTTACAGTTTAAGACTCAGGTGTTTCCACCGATGGACGTTGTAGAACCAAATCGTGTTTCGCAAACCAAGTTGAATCCGCCCTCAAATCGTATAGCTGTTCTTTGACTTTTCTCAGTGCTTGTGGATTAGGGTTTAGTCATTGCCGCAGCTCCGAAACGTACTCCGTTGTTTTGGGTTCTTTTGGTGGTATCCTAGATTCCGATCTAATATGCTGTCTTCGAGGAATCATACTCAATATGTCTCTCCACTCAGATCCGGGTGCGAGTTTCTCTTTTGTTTCGTCGCACTTTGTGTCACATTGAGAGTTTTCTTTTAGGATTCTCTTTAATTTTAATTGAATTTCTCCTTGTTCCGATAAAATCTCTACACGGCTCACGGCTAAGTATATGTGGTCTCCTTCTGTTCGATGACAAGTTTTCCATTTTGGCTGACGTGCTAACGGTACTTAGTTGTTCCTCCATTTGATTTTCCGTTCTCCCAAATCTAGACTGAAACCGTGGTGGGCTAGGAAGTCTATTTCAATATGCACCCGTGCACATGTACTCTCTGCTACCAAGAAATGATTTTGGAATACCATACATCCAAGCTGTATCTCCCAAACGATTTCAGCAAGAACTGGTGAAGATTCACCAGTTACCGTCTAAAACACGTATTGCCCAACGTTACTAAATCTGCAGGACTTCGCCATATCCGCTGTCAAGATTGACTAGCAGCTCCAGTGTCGATGGTGAAATTAGAAGCTTTGTTGCTGATCTTCCCCAGCAGGCTAAAATCATTCTCACGAAAATCTAGCCTTGTAACTGTAAACGTGTTGCGGACCAGCCACTGATCTTTGAACTTGTTTCCGATTGGTTTCCTTGCCGTTCTCCAAGATCAAGTGATCAATTTCGACAGTCTAGACTTCTCGTTTTGCTTGTAGCATCCTTGTCAATACCTGGGTTCATCGTTCTCGTAGCAGTCATGACTCAGATGTAATTTCTTTCCGCAAATCCACCATCTGGGAGTTCCGCTAGCTAGCGAGGTACCGGTGGTAATTGTTCTTCGATGCACATATTCCTGGCAATACGCCGAATTCCGTTTTTTTGCGATAATCGCGCCTTAAGTGACCCTTTTCTTCATGTTCTGGATCCGACCTAGGATAGGACAAAATTGTTAGCCGCTCGATTTCCTGAACCAGCTACTGCAAACTATCTTTTGGCTGCTTTGCCCGTGCTCCGAATTGTGAACGATCACCTTCCTTCAGGTGTTTTTCGCCGTATCTCATAACCAAAGCACTTATCAGGCTTGTATAGTTTGAACTACTTTCGTTGCGGATCCTCTCAATGACACTAATAGTATGGTCGCGCATTCTCCATTGCACTATGGATTGGCTGTATTCTACAAAAGCCTCAAACAGATGGTCCAAGAAGTTTGTCCGTCGAAAATGGGTGCTTTGAGTGCCTTACTGCTAGCTGATTCAGTTGGAGCAGTTCCTATGGCTTTTGCTTACTGGATATACAATTTTAGCAGATCAATTTCTTCTTCAATTACGGCCAGTTTTTGCTCTTGCTAGTCGAACTGTTATTTGACTTCTGCCACTAGACCAGTGAGGTAGTAGAAATGAAGTGGACATGCCCATAAGATTTACATTGAAGAGGATGGTAGTAATTTTTTTTCTGTTCATTGTCAAATCTGGTCCAATTTGGTCAAATCCAAGTAGTTCCCCTCTAATTTGACAATGAACGGAATTGCTGCTTTAACATGCTTTGTGCGCGAGAGACTCGAAGGGGCTAATGGTGGAAAGTTACACCGTTGATGTCATCTCCACTTCTACTACCTCACTGCACTAAACTTTCTAACTGCTGTTGTAACTGCTGCTTAACTTCCATCAGGTGTTACCTCGTTCGAAAATTTGAACGCTTCTGGATCTTTGTCTTCCGTACTCAAAGCCTCCGTTAGTCATTATAAAATTCACTGACTGCAACTTAACTAAAATTCACTTGTTGAATCACGAACGCAAAAGAATTATTGACACCCATTGTTGTGTTTTTTCACTGAAAACATGCTTCGTGGATTCGATATTCTCTGCGTTTATGAAATAAAACAGTTTGTTTACTACAACAAATTATCAAAACTAAATCGTTTTACTTTACATTCTACAAATCACTAAGCTTGCGAGCACACCTTAATTGTGCTAATATCAGATTCACTCGCGTTGAAATTAACTCCTTGTAAAATTAAAAAAATTTGAAATCAAAAGACTCTCTTCAAAAAACTGACTTGGCAAAGACAAACACCATGGATATTTATATGTACTTCGTTGGGCATTTCCAGAATGGGTGATTTATTTATTTATTTATTTATTTATTAAATCCTTGCGCTACAGATACAATTCCAATTACAGCGTCAAGAAAGCAAAAATAAAAGAATGAAGCATAAAAAAGGAAAAGAAATAAATAAAATAATTGAATAATTTGAAGACTAAAATTAGGACTATAGTAAATAGCAATTCAAGGTAACATTTGTAGCGAAAATTAATGATGGGAGAGTGGCCTTAGCACAACTTAGAACCAGACCGAAGTCCAGAACCAAGAGTGCTAAGGTCAAACAGTGGAAATGGCTAGTGCCATTCAAGAGGCAAAACAAAAAAAGAATTGCCCCGAGAGCAGGGTGCCCTAGAAATGGCCGTGAAGGCCCCTCGTCCGCATTAGCGGAGCACCCTTTAACCAACCCCGACGGATGCTGGGGTGCCGCTTTGCTAGCTCGCTGCGGCTGGGGTGGGTTCATAAAAAAAATGGGGATGGTTTGCTCTCAAGAAACGGGATGCTACGTATTATTCATCCGTCATGAATTTCGTAGCCGCAAACTGGTATATAAAATACCCAGGGACCAAAAAAGGGGGCATAGCTCCGTAAAGGAAACCACCCAGGCTCTGCAACATGGGCTGACTAAGCAGACCCAGTGCTCGTGACAACGCACGGAGCCAGAAAATTGAAAATCTAAACGGGAAAATAGAAAAAAATGCTACCTCTCTTTACAAGGAACCCGGGTGAGGCAGACAGCCCCGGGCCCCCGATGATAGTGGAGCCCTGACCCCGATGGTCTGGGGTCCTCCACCCTCTGATGCTGGCCATATCAATCCAAAAATTCAAAATTCAAAAATCTAATCAAGAAAAACCAAAATTTACATCAAAGCGGAAACTACCTATGTGTGGCCAGCATCCCTCCCTTTTGATGCTGAAAAATACGGAAAAATTCACGAGAAAACTATTACATTATAGGCCAGCCAGGCCTGGAGCGGAACCTGAAAAAGAAGATGAACTTCTCGGGCTTTCACCCAATAAGAAGGCCAAAAGTTTAGATTTTACAAATTCATCATTATTATTTCATGCTTTGCTTTAGCTGATTAAATTCATCTATTCCAAATTTCTAAAATTTGCTTTATAAGTATCTTTAACTAAGTCCTGTTTGCGGCCTTTTTTTTTTTTTCTTTATTCCTTCAATATTTTCTTTTGCTATGAATTAAAGTATCCGCTTGCAAAATTTTAATGTAAAAATTATTTGCATTCTTGAGGAGAAATAGCTAGATAAATTATTACTTTTTTTTTCTTATATGATTCGCAACAAAAATCTACTTCGAATATGTACATGTACACCTTTCGACTTTTCCTGATATTAGTAATCATCAATAAGTGCGGAGTTTGGATCCAAACTATGCCGTTTTCATTTTTTTCTCGAGACAATGAAAGGTATGTTTCGTCCGACATAGAATTGTAGACTTTACTTTTGTCGTAGAAAAGTAGTATTTCAGAAAAAGAATGCAAGGTACTACACATGAACCGACATCTAAATCATTTGGACTGACTCTTTTTCTAGATCAAAGAATGTATGAGAGAAAAATTGATTAACGGTACAAGCCGCCCGTACACAAAACAACTATTTTTACATTTGCCTCAAATGTCTGATAGTGAAAAAGAACAAATGTCGTGTCTACTAGCTTACGTTATGTACAGATTTAACTAACATGACAAATATGACATCATATTCTTCTCTCCAAATCTGCTCTAAAAATCTCTTACGACTGGCATGTAGTATTATTTCATGATTTTTCGTTTTCTTCTTCATAAATATTTATATATAAAAAATGTAAGTTATTACCTCTTCCATTCTTTTCGAGGTACAAGAACTAGAGATAGCAGATATTATTAATAATATTTCGATATTTTTGTTTTTTTTTTTTTTTTTTTTTTTTCTCTTCGATAGTATTTTCGTTTAACAATAATAACATTGAATTACTTTGATTAAAATATTTTTTTTTTTTTTTTTTTTTGTCGTTACTTTTCTTCAGAAACGAATATCTACTCTCAAATGACGATAGTTTCAATTTCCAGAAGCTAAACAATGACTTCAAATTACGTTACAGCGCTAACTTCAGCGCACTAGTTTTAACAGGCGTGTTTTATAATAGCTATCTAATCAGTTCGCTTACGTGTCTCAGCAACACAAACCTTCCTTTTTGACTTGTAATTTCGAGCCGGATCTGCTGAGCAAATATATTGGACGTATCTGGGTTCCAATACAACGTAGTATATCCAACCTTGACGCCGTAGACAATTCAGCAGGATTTATAAAATTTAGACTTACTTGGTCCGAGTTGGGTGATAGGAATTGCGGTGGCGACAATTTGCCGGGTTAATTGTTGTTTTCTGAGTCGGTTGGCAAATGCGAGGAACAATCGCTAACCGGTTGGCTACCATTCTCACTGGTTATTAAATTTCATGCCGTTGATCCTGACAACGACGAGGAAGAAGAAGTGGTCAAAGACGACGCCGTTGCGGTCGAAGGTGCAGATTTTGATCGCCCGGTTCGGGACATACCCCAAAAATTCATATCCTCATTCTAAGTTGGCATTATTTCTTAGCTCCGCCTATAATCGCAGCCAAACACACGACACATTAGCTTGGAAAAGTCTTTTAAAACTCCTTACATCAAAATCCCGAATATTTTTCCCAAAACAACCCATACCAACCAACTGCCAAAGATAACACATCCGAAATTCTCGTACATCTCAGGCGAAACGGTTAACCGAACGGTATATACAACACAAATGCCGTTGATTTTTTCCCGTTCTAACACAATCAACTACAAGCACTAAACCATAACCATGCTGTTAATAAAACAATTGCACTATGTGGTTGCCTTGACTTATAGAAATGCACGATTAAATTTTGAATTTTTTTTTATGTCAATTAATCACTCAGCGACTTTCACGAATTGATTTTTATTGAAATACTTGTAGGTTATGTGAAATCATTGGTTTCAAAAGCCCGAAAGTGATTGTAGTAAAAATGAAAGTTTTCGGATGAAAATCGCGAACGATATTGTTGAATCGAATGGAGCGGTCACAGCCGGGAAGGGAATCCACAAAACTCAGCACAAAACAGGAAAATTCCAATTGGCTTGTTCACGACGGAGTATATGCACGAACGCTACGCTCACTTATCCGACAGATTTGCAAATTGTAGCAGCACTTCACGCATCACAAAACTGAAGAACCTCTGATAATGTTGAGACGCACCACAATAACTTTGCAAGAATTTGCATTATGTTGCCACTTTTCCCGAACTTTTCGATTCCTTCAAGTTCCCGTTGGCAATATTTTTCACACCACGACTCCTTCGCCACGCCGTCTGGCCTCTCGAAAATTCACTCCGACGCCCATGTACACACTCGGAGCAGATCTTCGATTCAAATTCAAAGAATTCGACTTTGAATCCGGAAAAAATGTCATTTCGTGCGGTATCACGTTTTTCTGATCCCCATCGCTCGTCGCCTTTTCTTTTCCCGACCGCCACGATTGCCAGTTGCTATCCGACCCTGCGACCACGTCTTGCCTCCGTCGCGAATGAGATCCGACTTCCTATCGCCAAGCGCCGCATTCTCACAGCCCAGCCACAGCATCGCAATTTGCCATAAACAATTTACCGTTGATACGGTAAATTAGTTTTGAGAAAAATGAATTTTTCGAAGCGACATCGCTTGTGTTTCGATTTGACGAAAACAAGGTGCCGTTAGAGGGCAAGTAGAGGACTTTTGATACAATGCGTATCAAAAGTCGTTTGCCGTGAATTTTAGAAACAAAATTCAAATAGGCAAATGCTACAACACAGATCTTTCCACAAGGGCAAGTGCGTGGAAAGAGCTGAAGGATGGATGTAATGTGTGAAAGACAATGACGTGAACAGGTGATCAAGTCTTTTACTATCCAATCTTTTAGATTTATTGCGTGAACTAGTGAGCAAATAAAAAGGGGTAAATATAATTGTAGGAAATTTCGTGAACACGTATGCTAAGTTAATGACGAAAGTATCTTTGATAGAGGAAATGGTGAACCAGGTGAACGTCTCTAGATACTTTCTCATTGGGGCAGGAGTGACACCTGAAATAGGCGCAAATGGACGATCTTCCAAATTAAATTTGGAAATCATTCGTGAACTGGTGAACTCAGTGGGTGTATCACTTAGTGATGTCTTTCGCATGAAAGACGCCCACTGATCGTCCATTTTGATCGGCCAGCTGGTAGTAAGCACCGCCGATCTTCTTAATTACCTTACTAGGTAAAAACTTCCGGTCCAGCTTTGCATTGTAGTGCGCGGCTGCGTCACTTTGCCGGAAGTTGCGCCTGTAGACCACTTCGCCAGGCTGGTATGTAACCAACCTGGAACGAAGGTTATAGGCCTTGGCATTGCGAGACTGGGCCTGGGTGGTGAGGTCGCGGATGGTCTGGCGTAGAAGAGCCAGGTGGTCAGGAAGTGGCAGAGTGGTCGTAGGGTCATCCATCAGGTGAAGTTGCCGCAGCAGGTGGTAGGTGCGGCCATGGGTCACCATTGGTTGCCCGAAGACTGCCTGATAGGGCGAAGTTCCTATGGTTGCGTGAGGGGCGGAACGTAGTGCGCAGGTTATTTCTGAGAGTTTACCGTCCCATTCCTTTTGAGCATGATCAATATATGAACGCATTGCTGCCAGTATGGAGCGGTTAAGACGTTCCGAGGCATTGGCTTGAGGGGAATACACGGCGGTGAAGGTATGTCCGATACCGAATTCCTGTAGAAAGGTCTGAAAGATAGACGACCGAAATTGTACACCATTATCTGTTACAACACTCTCCGGGACTCCAACAAGGTGAAATACCCTTTTCCTCAAGATGTCAATGACTGCTTTCGCAGTGAACTTCCGAAGCGGCTCAACGAAGGGGAATCGCGAAAGATGGTCGAGGACGATGAGAGCTCCAATGTTGCCAGACTTGGACCTAGGGTAGGGGCCGATAATGTCGATGTACAAGCGCTGGAATATGCGCTCGGGAACGGACTGCAGCGTCATTGGTGGACGAAGGGTGTGTGAAGGGGCTTTGGTGGTTTTGCATGTAAGGCATGAACCCACATAATCACGCACTTGAGCGGCCATTCGTGGCCAATAAAACCATTGCCGTAATCGGCCGAGGGTTTTGGCCACGCCACCATGCGCACTCAAGGGTGGGTCATGAGCTCCCTTCACTAATTCTGCCGTCATTTCTGACGGCACCCACAACTTCCAGGCCAACTGGTCTTGAAGTCCGTTTCCGGTCGCATACTCAGTCCGCTTGTACACGAACCCGTCTACAACTTTTAGGTCCGGCAGTTGGTCTTGTTCTGCCTGGACTTTCGCCGCTAGCTCCAAATAAGAAGCACTTTTGAAATGCGGCGAAGTCAAGTCTAGCTCCATTGGAGTCTCCTCGCCTTCTGCCGGCGTCAACGCCTCGGCAGAGAACATGCGCGACAAGGAGTCCGGCACTACGTTCTGGCTTCCCTTTCGGTGGACTATTTTAAAGTTGAAACCTTGAAGTTTCAAGGCCCACCGGGCTAATCGTCCATTAAGGTCTGGTTGGTTCATTAGCCATTTTAGGGAAGCATGGTCGGTCACGATTTCAAATTCGTGACCTTCCACGTAGGCACGGAACTTCTTGATTGCCAACACCGCTGCCAGACATTCTTGCTCAGTGACGGTGTAGTTTCGCTGAGCGGGATTCAGTTTGTGGGACATATAGGCGATGGGGGCTTCAGCTCCGTCTTCTGTGCGCTGCACCAGCACGGCACCGACTCCATGTTGACTTGCGTCACATTGGATGGAGAAGGGCTTGTTGAAATCTGGGCTGTGCAGCACTGGGGCTGAAGCAAGGCTGTGTTTCAATTGCTTGAAAGCATTTAGCCTCTCATCGGTCCACACAAACTGACTCCGCTTAGAAAGCATGTCTGTCAGTGGTGTTGACAATGACGCATATTCCCTGACGAAGCGCCGATACCAACCGCAGATTCCTAGAAATCTTCGGAGTTGCTTCGTGGTAGAGGGAAGTGGGAAATCCATGATAGATTTCACCTTGTCGGGATCGGTCTGGATAGTGCCCCCACCAACAATGTGGCCAAGGTACTTGACGTCTCGCAAGAGGAACTTACTCTTTTCCACATTGATGGTGAGGCCAGCTTGTCTCAAATGGAAGGCGACCTGATGAAGCACCTGAAGGTGCGCGTCGAACTCGTCTGTGATCACCAACAGGTCGTCGAGGTACACGAATACCTGGTGCTTGAGTTGGGGCGGAATAACCTTATCCATCAGTCGCGACATCGTTTGGGGTGCATTACACAACCCAAACGGCATCACGACAAAATGGTAAAGGGGTCGACCGGGCACAGTGAAGGCTGTCTTCTCCTTTGACTTTTCCTCTAGAGGGATTTGCCAAAAGGCATCCTTTAAGTCAAGGCTGGAGATGAAATTTGCCTTAGGAAGTCTGCTGAGAATTCCATCAATCAGCGGCAAAGGATAGGCATCCTTCACTGTGACCGAGTTGACCTTCCGGGCATCCAGGCATAGGCGTACCTTCGAGGGCTTTACCACCAACGTTACCGGCGAAGACCATGCACTCTTCGACTCTTCGATTACGCCCAACGCTAACATCCGGTCAATTTCCTGATATAGGAGCTTTTCGACAGCTGGTGACACAGAAAAATGTCTCTGTTTTATGGGTTTCTGGTCACCAGTGTCGATGTCATGACGGATGAGCGTAGTCTTTCCCAAGCCCTCAACAGCGAACGAAGGAAAGCAAGCAATCGCAGACCGAAGTCTGCGATGCTGCTCCTGTGTGAGAGGGTGGGCGCAATCGTCGAGTGCGTCGAGGCTGTTGGTGGTGTCGACCTGTGGTGGTGGCGCAAACAGGTCTGTGGCCAGGGCGAAAAGACGGACGAAGTCCACTCCCAGATAGAGATTCTGACTGAGAGTGGGTATTATCCACAGCGTCAACGTCTTGGTGAGCCCCCGGAACGTGATGTCGGCTGATACTCGGCCTACGGCTTGATGTTGTGTGCCGTCAGCTGTTTTCAACCCGAGAGAAGCTCTTTTCCAAGGAAAAGCGTTCCTCTCGAGGAATGAGCGGGCTAGATCAGCCGCCATCACGCTCACGTTGGCTCCCGTGTCGATCAAACCCGATGTAAGTTGGCCGAACAACAGAACCTGAGCGTACGGTCGAACGTCACCTGGAGGCACGTTCAACAGAGTCGCACAATCCAATTGATAACGCCAACGACGGAACTGAGCGTAGAAACGCCTCATTCTCAACGTTGAACGTTTAGGTGTTTTAAGGTGTTTTTGAATGGTGTCAATTTCGGAGTTAAAAATTCGGTTTCGGACCGCCGTGTATTTCCGCCATCTAAGGTGATAGGGCAGAAAAGCCAAAGGTGTAGGAGGCTCTGCCTGTAAGAGTGGGTTTGATAAGGTGGTAGAGTCCCCACTCGGCTGAATACTAACATCATTGGTGGTTGGGCCCACGGAATTTGGAGACAGATCATCAGTCCTGTCTACCTGCTGGAACGGGGTGGAGCTTGTTTGCCCTGCGGGAGGCGTGAGATCTTGTTCCGCGCTCCCTGCGGTCCGTTTTTTGTTTGGCAGTTCACACAATTAGGTTTATATGTGTCTGCCTTTCCGCAGCCATAACAGAATATTGTTCTGGGCTCCAAACAATCGTCGAAACGGTGTCCCACTTGCTTACAGTTCCAGCAAGTAGGCAGGACCGTGACCGCCTCCACTCCAAGTTCTTCCGGGGAATCCTCATATCGGTCCAGCGGGTATTCCTCACGTAGTTCTTCTGTAGCATGTCTCCATTGGGAGGATCGGCGTCGACCTCCAAGCTCCATTTCAAAGTTCTCCGCACGGATGACGGCCTGACGGAGCAGACGAACAGAGGGAAGGTGTATTTGGAGCAGACCACGACGGATTTCTGGCACTAAATTGCGTCTGAGAATGTCCGCTAAGTCCGCGTCGCCAATAGGGCGCTGTAGCCGGTCGACAATCTTGTAGACGTCCGCACTGTAATCGTCGAATGTTTCTTGAGGTCGCTGTTTCCTTCCTCGTATCTGCTCCATCAGGTCGGCATCCGTGAAGCGATCAGCGAAATGGTCGCTCAGGGCCGACTCCAAATCCCTCCAATTGAAATCACGTCTGGAATTGTAAAACCGCCAATACCAATCAGCGGCAGGTCCAATTAAAAGTAAGTGCATATGCTGGCATAGCACATTAAAATTTCCGCCCAAGGTGTTTCTGGTGAGAGCCGCTACCCTGTTAATAAAGACTTCCACGGGCATGGAGGATTCACGACCCGAGAATTTTAGTCCCCACCCACCAATGATGCTTGCCACCTTATCGTGGTGGAACTGCACATTATTACCACGAGGGGTGCGAGGTGAGTATGATCGCGGCACTGGTACAAAAGATTGTGCGCGAGGGTTTAGTCTTGGCGACTCTACATTCCGAGTCCGGGACGGAAGGTTTAATTGGGCCATGCGCTACAGCATCACACGCATGCCGTTCTGCAATTCGTTAATCTGTTGTTGAAGTCCGCTTAAATCCTGAGGCACTATAGAGCGCGCTCCTGCGGCTTCCGACGTCACATCTGAGATTGGGGACGCTTTTGATGACGGGCCAGGTGGCTGAACTAAACCTTCCGCCCCCGACTCGGCCTGTAAATCAAAGTCCCTGATTTCCACATCTTCATTGCTTCTCATGCCTCGGGTTCTTACTCCCGGCCGCTGGGTTTTGGGCCGAGCCCCTCGTGGCATAGATGCTGCAGCAGTGGGGGCCTGTCTGGCTCCTAAGGGGAGACTCAGTGGTCCACGGCACAGCGGGCAATCAGTGCGGTTTCTGAGCCATTGCTCCAGGCACGATTCATGAAAAGTGTGTCCACACTTTGTGGTATACGTGTCCTGGGCGGCAGCGAATGGCTGCTGGCATATGGAGCACTGAGCCTCCACTGTGGTGCCAGACAGATCCTCACTGCTGTGTCGCAATGGCATGTCTAAACTGTGAAATTTGATTATAGACGAAAATTCAAAGAAAGTGCACGATACTCGTGACTAACGAAATAATTACGCTTATAACTAAGGAGTTGCTGCAAATTCAAATGCAATTCTGTGCACAACGAGTGTGACTAACTCTTCCAAAGAGAGAAAAACAATCTTAACAGCTAAAGGGCGAAAAATGCCAAAAATTCAAAAATATATATAAAAAATATATATATATATATAAGTAGGTGCACACCATTGGTGTGACTAACTCTATCAGAGAGAAAAAAAACTTAACAGCTAAAGAGCAAAAGAATGCCAAGTAGCTATAATTAATGAGAAAAAAATATATAACTTCCAAAGAGTTTGAAAGAAAATTTTCTAAAGTTGTCAACTTCCAAAGTTGAATCAAGAAAAAAAAATATAAATATAATTTCCAAGAGATGGCCTTCTTACTGGACAGAACCCGATCCGTTCTCCTCCAGTTCAGGTCCGCTGGCTGGCTGGCTTTTGATTTTAAAAACGCAAGAAATTGAAATTCTAATTATGCAATGTTAGACTGGAACAATGTGAAAAATATTAAAAATTGTCGAAGTGAAGTGGATGTGTGATTGTGAAAATATTGAAATTTTAATTACAAAATGTTTAAGTATGAAAACTGTTTAAGTGTGATGAGTATTGAAGTTCAGTAATTTAATTGGGTCGATTCCAAAAGGGAATCGCCCAGTATGGGGGACTGTACTCTCACCCGAAATTCCTCGAAAAGAGAGGTGCAGGGGACCAAAAACCACTATGTTGCTGCTTGATTCAACTTCAGCAAATGGTTCAAGTCTGGCCAAGCTGCAGGGACGTGTAGGTGGCACCACGCCAACCCCACGTAATCCACCACAGCTTGCACCAAACCCAAGCCAAAAGCCGAAGCTGGGTCAAGACAGCAAGGATATAAAAATTTGGGACAGCTTCCCAACATAAAGTGGGGCAGGGGCCCTTCGGTTGACCGGGACAGGAGCGGCGGTAAACCACCACAACCTGTTATCCGCGGCCAACCTCCAGGTTGCACCCAGAGTCAAAAAACTCCAAAAGACAACACAACAGGAAGCTGCCCAAGAGGTAAGCTAACTAGGAAGTGAGTTTAAAAGGAAAGGACTGGGAAGGATGTTTGCGGCTAGTAAGGAAAGAGCGAGCGATGCAGGTCTTAATTCAAGGGGTTTTGTTCTCTCGAACGAAATATATCGAATCGCAAAGGAGGCGATTCTAAGACCTGCTAGTGAGAATGGAATTTTAAGGTTTGAAGACGTAAAGTCTTAAGGGGAGTATGAGTCGAAACTCATAAGTATTTTCTCACTGTGGTGTGGGTTGCCCAAAACAAGTTTCGGGCCCCACGTTGGGCGCCATTTGTAGCGAAAATTAATGATGGGAGAGTGGCCTTAGCACAACTTAGAACCAGACCGAAGTCCAGAACCAAGAGTGCTAAGGTCAAACAGTGGAAATGGCTAGTGCCATTCAAGAGGCAAAACAAAAAAAGAATTGCCCCGAGAGCAGGGTGCCCTAGAAATGGCCGTGAAGGCCCCTCGTCCGCATTAGCGGAGCACCCTTTAACCAACCCCGACGGATGCTGGGGTGCCGCTTTGCTAGCTCGCTGCGGCTGGGGTGGGTTCATAAAAAAAATGGGGATGGTTTGCTCTCAAGAAACGGGATGCTACGTATTATTCATCCGTCATGAATTTCGTAGCCGCAAACTGGTATATAAAATACCCAGGGACCAAAAAAGGGGGCATAGCTCCGTAAAGGAAACCACCCAGGCTCTGCAACATGGGCTGACTAAGCAGACCCAGTGCTCGTGACAACGCACGGAGCCAGAAAATTGAAAATCTAAACGGGAAAATAGAAAAAAATGCTACCTCTCTTTACAAGGAACCCGGGTGAGGCAGACAGCCCCGGGCCCCCGATGATAGTGGAGCCCTGACCCCGATGGTCTGGGGTCCTCCACCCTCTGATGCTGGCCATATCAATCCAAAAATTCAAAATTCAAAAATCTAATCAAGAAAAACCAAAATTTACATCAAAGCGGAAACTACCTATGTGTGGCCAGCAT
Organism: Nemotelus pantherinus; assembly: GCA_963978885.1. NCBI lineage: Eukaryota > Metazoa > Arthropoda > Insecta > Diptera > Stratiomyidae > Nemotelus > Nemotelus pantherinus. The sequence continues at coordinate 80,101,005 of OZ022265.1, read as the reverse complement.
CCCTCCCTTTTGATGCTGAAAAATACGGAAAAATTCACGAGAAAACTATTACATTATAGGCCAGCCAGGCCTGGAGCGGAACCTGAAAAAGAAGATGAACTTCTCGGGCTTTCACCCAATAAGAAGGCCAAAAGTTTAGATTTTACAAATTCATCATTATTATTTCATGCTTTGCTTTAGCTGATTAAATTCATCTATTCCAAATTTCTAAAATTTGCTTTATAAGTATCTTTAACTAAGTCCTGTTTGCGGCCTTTTTTTTTTTTTCTTTATTCCTTCAATATTTTCTTTTGCTATGAATTAAAGTATCCGCTTGCAAAATTTTAATGTAAAAATTATTTGCATTCTTGAGGAGAAATAGCTAGATAAATTATTACTTTTTTTTTCTTATATGATTCGCAACAAAAATCTACTTCGAATATGTACATGTACACCTTTCGACTTTTCCTGATATTAGTAATCATCAATAAGTGCGGAGTTTGGATCCAAACTATGCCGTTTTCATTTTTTTCTCGAGACAATGAAAGGTATGTTTCGTCCGACATAGAATTGTAGACTTTACTTTTGTCGTAGAAAAGTAGTATTTCAGAAAAAGAATGCAAGGTACTACACATGAACCGACATCTAAATCATTTGGACTGACTCTTTTTCTAGATCAAAGAATGTATGAGAGAAAAATTGATTAACGGTACAAGCCGCCCGTACACAAAACAACTATTTTTACATTTGCCTCAAATGTCTGATAGTGAAAAAGAACAAATGTCGTGTCTACTAGCTTACGTTATGTACAGATTTAACTAACATGACAAATATGACATCATATTCTTCTCTCCAAATCTGCTCTAAAAATCTCTTACGACTGGCATGTAGTATTATTTCATGATTTTTCGTTTTCTTCTTCATAAATATTTATATATAAAAAATGTAAGTTATTACCTCTTCCATTCTTTTCGAGGTACAAGAACTAGAGATAGCAGATATTATTAATAATATTTCGATATTTTTGTTTTTTTTTTTTTTTTTTTTTTTTCTCTTCGATAGTATTTTCGTTTAACAATAATAACATTGAATTACTTTGATTAAAATATTTTTTTTTTTTTTTTTTTTTGTCGTTACTTTTCTTCAGAAACGAATATCTACTCTCAAATGACGATAGTTTCAATTTCCAGAAGCTAAACAATGACTTCAAATTACGTTACAGCGCTAACTTCAGCGCACTAGTTTTAACAGGCGTGTTTTATAATAGCTATCTAATCAGTTCGCTTACGTGTCTCAGCAACACAAACCTTCCTTTTTGACTTGTAATTTCGAGCCGGATCTGCTGAGCAAATATATTGGACGTATCTGGGTTCCAATACAACGTAGTATATCCAACCTTGACGCCGTAGACAATTCAGCAGGATTTATAAAATTTAGACTTACTTGGTCCGAGTTGGGTGATAGGAATTGCGGTGGCGACAATTTGCCGGGTTAATTGTTGTTTTCTGAGTCGGTTGGCAAATGCGAGGAACAATCGCTAACCGGTTGGCTACCATTCTCACTGGTTATTAAATTTCATGCCGTTGATCCTGACAACGACGAGGAAGAAGAAGTGGTCAAAGACGACGCCGTTGCGGTCGAAGGTGCAGATTTTGATCGCCCGGTTCGGGACATACCCCAAAAATTCATATCCTCATTCTAAGTTGGCATTATTTCTTAGCTCCGCCTATAATCGCAGCCAAACACACGACACATTAGCTTGGAAAAGTCTTTTAAAACTCCTTACATCAAAATCCCGAATATTTTTCCCAAAACAACCCATACCAACCAACTGCCAAAGATAACACATCCGAAATTCTCGTACATCTCAGGCGAAACGGTTAACCGAACGGTATATACAACACAAATGCCGTTGATTTTTTCCCGTTCTAACACAATCAACTACAAGCACTAAACCATAACCATGCTGTTAATAAAACAATTGCACTATGTGGTTGCCTTGACTTATAGAAATGCACGATTAAATTTTGAATTTTTTTTTTATGTCAATTAATCACTCAGCGACTTTCACGAATTGATTTTTATTGAAATACTTGTAGGTTATGTGAAATCATTGGTTTCAAAAGCCCGAAAGTGATTGTAGTAAAAATGAAAGTTTTCGGATGAAAATCGCGAACGATATTGTTGAATCGAATGGAGCGGTCACAGCCGGGAAGGGAATCCACAAAACTCAGCACAAAACAGGAAAATTCCAATTGGCTTGTTCACGACGGAGTATATGCACGAACGCTACGCTCACTTATCCGACAGATTTGCAAATTGTAGCAGCACTTCACGCATCACAAAACTGAAGAACCTCTGATAATGTTGAGACGCACCACAATAACTTTGCAAGAATTTGCATTATGTTGCCACTTTTCCCGAACTTTTCGATTCCTTCAAGTTCCCGTTGGCAATATTTTTCACACCACGACTCCTTCGCCACGCCGTCTGGCCTCTCGAAAATTCACTCCGACGCCCATGTACACACTCGGAGCAGATCTTCGATTCAAATTCAAAGAATTCGACTTTGAATCCGGAAAAAATGTCATTTCGTGCGGTATCACGTTTTTCTGATCCCCATCGCTCGTCGCCTTTTCTTTTCCCGACCGCCACGATTGCCAGTTGCTATCCGACCCTGCGACCACGTCTTGCCTCCGTCGCGAATGAGATCCGACTTCCTATCGCCAAGCGCCGCATTCTCACAGCCCAGCCACAGCATCGCAATTTGCCATAAACAATTTACCGTTGATACGGTAAATTAGTTTTGAGAAAAATGAATTTTTCGAAGCGACATCGCTTGTGTTTCGATTTGACGAAAACAAGGTGCCGTTAGAGGGCAAGTAGAGGACTTTTGATACAATGCGTATCAAAAGTCGTTTGCCGTGAATTTTAGAAACAAAATTCAAATAGGCAAATGCTACACATTTTCAATACATGCTTGAATTGTGAAAAAGATTGCGGGAGAGGACCAAACTTAAGAGTATTATGCATTCTGGGTAGACGCAGCAAAGGTGATTGAAAGTAGACTTTCGTACGAGGGTGGGGTGTAATGTTGGGTCGCCTCCTCGCGGGGCACCCCGGGTAACGCCAAATGGCCCAACAACAACCGGTACGACTCGGCTTTTCTCATGGCTTTACGATTTGATTGATGATTGGAATTTCTGGCAATGGCAGCAAGGATTTTTTATGGCATGACCTGGCTTGGCTTAATGGTTTAAGGCACGATCGACGATCAGCGAAAAATGTATCTGGGCTGGCGGTTATGGCATTCTGGACCTAGTCGATCTATTCGCGGTACCGCCGGAGTGAAATCCGAGCGTGAACGGCTCCAGGCTAATGTCATGCCGTCTCCGTCCCGTTAAAACCTGGCAAGTCTCAGAGTACGTTCAAAGCCCGCACCGTTGAGTTGGTGGTGCAGGTTCGGTTGACATTGTTCCCGATTAGCGCTGACCTGGCTATGAGATCCAGCCCCATGAAGGCTGGTGATCAACCCTCGCGTCGGCCTCCCTGCTCTGCATAGATTACCACGAGGTCATTAAGGCGACTGCACATCCGGGTGGAGATAGCGGCTCTGAGTTGGGACCCAACAAAACTGAGTACACTACATAAACAAAATGACACAAATGACAAGACAGACGGACAACAGAACATGGGGACGACAGCGGCGACGCAGGGCGAAGGAGGCGCCACCATCGATCGTTCTGTGTTTGCGAGGAGGCCAAGGGTCCAGAGGACCCCCCCCCCCCCCCGACGAACAATTCAACGCGAATTGAGGGATTGATCGGTTCCGGGTGCGCAGTAAATGCGCCGGAAGCCGAAACCGCTGAACTCGCTCGTAACGATGTGGAGACCCCGAAGAGTCATCCACGGGAGAGCACTGAAACAAGAACTCCAGAAGAAAATATGCCACTTGCACGTGTATCCCCTAGAAAGGAGTACATAAAGCGTGAGCGAGTGGCTGAGGAGGATATGTTGAGGAAGTGTCAACCAGTGGCGTGGCGTTCATGGAAGCAAGGGAAGCATTGCTTCCCTTACATTTGGCTGACATAGATTTTAAATTGTTTTTTTTCAAAATCGTGAAATAATCGCGTATTAACATTTATTAAAAAAAATTTTTCAAATCAAATTGTGAACATCTCACACAGTTGATCTGGTAACGCCACAGAATGAAAATAATGAAAGCACAACCACGGCTTGGAAGCAACGTAAAAATTGCATCTACGACCATTTATTTGACCCCATATAGACTAGACAGTGACGTCATTAAAAAAAATGTCTTCATATGATCTGTTTGGAAGCAATGAAAATGTTGCTTCCTAGGTGAAATTATCCTCTCAAGAGAGAGACTCAGAGCGGAGCTGCGAACGCATGACTATTGGTGGAACATATTCCTGCGTTCCCCTCACTAGTAGCAGGGTTAATTGTTATTGCTATCATTTTACTTTGCTTGTACAGATTTTCGTGAATGAAGAATACTCGCTGTGAGCGAGTTTGAGTTACGATATGTGAAGAGCGTTGCCAGAGGCTGTGGATTCAATAAGTTGTTATTTTATGTATTTTATTTATGATTTATATTATGACATTATTTTTTTGTATGTTCTATTTTTGTATGTTCAATTGGCGAAGATTTTTAGTCACTTATAGCTTATAGGATTTGCTAGTAATAGGCGAAATTGTAGACTAGAATTGTACAGAATTGAATGTGTAAAATTACTGTGTAAAATTGCATGATACTTTTAATTGATATTTGAAATAGTGAAAGATTGAAATAGGTGAATGTGTTCACTTGTTCTATGGGTCAAAATTTTAGAATTCGTCAACTTATTTAAATTTTATTTCATTGGATCTCGGTAATTTGCTGAAAAAAAGGACATTATCAACCAGGACCGATCAAAACCGAATTTGAAAATTGTCTCTATAACAAAAAGGTATACCTACTCGACAGTTTGATCGCAAAATTAATAAATGAAAAACTCGGAACGGATGATCGGTTGTAATATTAAACAAAAATAGTTTTGCTGGTCATGTGTGCTATTTTCAAGCGTTTCAGACATTTGGCGAAATATCGGATTTTGTAATTTAAATAATGTTAAAGCTGTGAACAGGCATGTTAGAAATAGCATTGATCATCTCAATTCAGTCCTTTTACTTTCCAAGTTTGATTCCGGTGATTTGAAGAATTGCTGAGTAGTCAATATAAATATTCAGTGATATTGCTCACAGTTAGGAGAAATTGAGAAACAATGAAGATTCTAATAAAAATTGTGTGTCATTTAGGATGTCAAGAAGAAGCATTACATAGTCATAATGAAAATGTATATTCTTGCATAGGGGTAAATCACCTAAAGACAATAAATCTTTTGACAGTGCGTAATCGATAATTGCCAGGTTACTTGGACCAATCAAGTGTTTCTTCCGGAGCATCAAATTATATTCAAAACGATCTCGTAAGTTGATTTTCAAAAAAAAAATATTGAAAGATATTTGTAATGAAATTTAGAAAAGCAAATTCATAGTAATAATATTAGAAAAAACAACCGATATATCATATCGACCACACTTTCAACAACATTTGGTTATATTACTTCTTCCGGTGCAGTTAAAGAAACTTTCATAAATCTTACAGATGTTTCTGATAACCAAACTGCGTCCCGTTCATTTAACCTTGTTTTGCATACTGTCCGAAAATTTAAAGCCTCGAGGAGCCTCTGTAATATCTGCCAAAATAACTGGGTTGCAAACATGTACAAAAAAAAATGCATAAAAACGCAATATTTATTCATTTCTTCGAACATCGACTAAATTTGATTTGATTTCAATCTACTACTAGTTTTTCAATAAAGACAATGAGTTTATGTGCTTCCAAAATTAGCTCCAAAACGTTGGACTTTTAATGGTCGGTTATTTTTAAAAAAAATTCTATAATAAGGAGCAATTAAAATAGCTCGTAGAATATATAACTGAAAATGATAGTGCTAATTGAGACGGAGAGATCGTTAATAGTGAGAGTGGGCTTTTTATTTTACTTATAGATTCTTAGTTGATTTTTCTGTTTAATGTTTTTTCTAAAAAAAAAAAATACATACTATTCGATATATTTCAGTCCTAACAAAGTAATATACTGTATCATATTCAGATCTAATACAATCTTTAAGAAACAGTTTCACGGAAATTGGGAACGAATTATGGTCGATTTGCATAACAGCACAACGACGTAAAATAGCAAGGTGCATAATTGACAACAATGAGAATGTTGTACCATTCTTTACAAGTGCTTATTTCGAAATATTTGGTAGCATAATCGTTAAAATAAACTCAAGGTTTCATATTTTTAAACCTTTTCAATTCTTCGAAGTTTGGCCACTTTCAAAAATATTATATTTCTAGTTCTGGGAATGTTATTATTTTACTGATAAATATTGATATGATTTCTTATTGTGTGAAGGACTGTGAACTTTTATTTTCATAAAAATACAGAATGTCTACTCTCACGTCCCCGTTAGTAGTTACTGGATGCTTTTATAGAGAGGTTCTATTACACGTAACGAATCATCATAATCAACCATGGACATCAACCATTTGCTTCCCTTCGGTAAATTGTCACGCCACGCCACTGGTGTCAACGTATCCTTCATAAAATGCTTCAAGCCGCCAACGCGCAGAGGAATATCTCAAAGCACGTCAAGGACGGTATGTTGGAGCTGGAGGAGGCTTTTGAGGTCATCTTCACCTGCCGGGCGAACTGGCAGAGGTAGACTACCAGCGGGTCTTGGAGGAAAAGATCGCTGTGTCAGCCACTCTTATAGAGGCCCCGGGAGTAAATCGGCCACGACAAAATAAGCGCGTGGCTGAATCTAGCCCTGAAGATATTCAGGAAGTCCGGGTGAGGAAGGAGGTGCCAGTTTCTGACCTCAGGAAGTGGGTGACGGTGACCCACAAAAAGAAAAAGGGCAGCATCACAAAAACACCAGTGACACCCGCTGGGCCGGAAAAGGCTCCGAAAGAGTGTACACCATAGGGCGGTAAGAAAGCAGTGCCGAAGAAAAAAAAAGAAGAAGAATAACAGACAAAGACGGCGAGGGAAAAAAATAGACGCTGTTTTAGTAAAACCGGCTCCGGGGAAGACTTACGCGGAGGTCCTGGGGGCCATCCGCCAAAGTGTTTCTTCGGATGAAACTGGTACGCTAGTAAAGCGTATCAGAAAGACAGCAGAAGGAGGGGTCCTTTTGGAGATCGCGCGCTGCAATGACTGCGCGAAATTGCAGGATTCGATCCGGGCCGCCGTAGATGGCCATGAGGACGTGAAGCTTGTGACTCCTAGAGTTAAGATCGAGCTTCTCGACCTCGATTGCCTCACAGTAAGCGAAGAGGTGACATCTTCCATCAAACGCGAGGCTGGAGAGGAAGGAGCCGGCGAGGTGAAAACCACATTCTTCCCTCCCAACACAAAGGAACAGAGGAGAGCCGTGGTGGAGCTGGATGATGCACCAGCATCCAAAATCCTCAAGTCTGGTCGAGTCCGGGTAGGAATGATAAGTGCCCGAGTGCGAAGGTGGGCTGAGGTGACACGCTGCTACCAAGGCTCTTCCTGTAAGTGGCTAGGCTGGAATGCCGCAAAACTTAGCAGGAATGAGATGGTTGCATCGCTCGTTTCGAGCTTGGGAGGGGAGCCTCTAATATCTGAGACCCCAGTGACTCGTGCAGCAGTAGAGGCCACTGTTAATAGCACCATGGGGTGGATTCGCAGGGCGTGTGAGGCTTCAATGCCCAAACGGAAGCCCTTTCGTAGGAGGCAACATGCGTACTGGTGGAACGAAGAAATTGCCGAGCTGCGGCGCATCGCTTTGGCGTGCAGGCGCAGGGCACAGCGAGCCAGAAATAGGCCGAGAGTGGCTGAGCTATCTGCTGCCCACATTGCGGCAAAGAGGGAGCTGACCAAGGCCATCACGAGGAGTAAACGTGCCAAATGGCAGGCTCTTTGTGAGGAAGTCAACTCAGAACCGTGGGGAGATGGCTACAAATTGGTCACTCGCAGACTTGGCTGCATGCGACCTAGCACTTTCATGGATGCGATATCCATGGAGCGCATTGTTGGTTCGCTGTTCCCGGTGCATCCGCCAAGGATTGATGCGCCCATACTCGTCACCCAGGCGAATGTTCCTCTTTTTACGGACGAGGAGCTGAGCAATACGGTGTCCAGGATGAAGAACCGGAAGGCCCCGGGGCCTGATGGAGTTCCGGTCGAGGCACTTAAAGTCGTGGCGGAGAGTCAACCGCGTCTATTATTGAATTTGTATAATTCATGTTTAGTCGCGGGGGTCTTCCCGTCGCGGTGGAAAGTGGCTCGACTGGTACTTGTAGACAAGGGGAAGGGTGACCTGGGCAGCCCATCGGCATACCGCCCGCTGTGCATGCTGGACACTGCTGGAAAGCTTCTCGAAGGGTTACTAAAGCCGCGATTGCTGTCAGCAGTGAGATCAGCTGGTGATCTTTCTTGCAGGCAGCACGGCTTCCGGAAAGGGCATTCAACAATCGATGCCGTCTCAGAGGTTGTTGGGGCTGTAGCAAGAGTGGAAGAGGCATGTCATCAAGCCAGACCGGTCGTCTTGCTGGTAACGCTTGACGTGCAAAACGCCTTCAACTCGGCGAGGTGGACAGACATCCTTCGGGCCCTTGAGGGGAGGTTCAGTATCCCTGGCTACTTGCTGGCCATGATGCGGGACTACCTCGGGGACCGATGGTTGCTCTACGACACAGAGGACGGAGTCAGAAGGAGGCCTGTCACCTCAGGTGCGGCACAGGGGTCGACCTTAGGACCTGACCTCTGGAACATCATGTACGATGATCTGCTGCGCCTGGAAATGCCTGCGGATGTGTTCCTAGTAGGTTACGCTGATGACGTCGCAGCTGTAATCACTTCTAGATCTGCCGATTTCGATCAACTTAGACTTAGAGAAGAGTGGATCGGTGGATGACTGAGCACGGCCTCCAGCTGGCAGTCTCAAAGACAGAGATTGTCATGCTGACGAAGCGGAGGATACCAACTATCATACCCATGACAGTTGGCTCCGTTGAGGTCCAGACCAGCAAGTCGGCCAGGTATCTGGGAGTGATCCTGGACACCAAGCTGACGTATTGGGATCATATCCGCAGGGCATGTGATAGGGCTCTAGTAGTCGTCACTTCGCTGAGTAGGCTAATGGCCAACGTTGGCGGACCCAGTAAGACGAGACGGAGACTGCTCATGGAGACGACCAATTCCATCTTGCTATATGGCGCCGAAATTTGGGGAGATGCGATTCGAACTAGGAAGTTCCGAAAGCGCATTGCCAGTGTCCAGCGCAGGGGTGCCCTGCGAATCGCCTGTAGCTACCGCACGGTCTTGGAAGAGGCTGTGATGGTTGTATCGGGAGTAATCCCGATCGATCTGCTAGCGCGAGAACGCAAGGAAGGGTACCTCTTTCGCTCAGAGCTGGGCAGAACGGAGGCTTTGACGCACGCGCGTACACTGACCCTCCAACTTTGGCAGCAACGTTGGAGTGAAAGTGATAAAGGACGCTGGACGGCTAAGCTAATTGGTCTTATTGAGCCTTGGCTTAACCGGAGCCACGGAGAGGTAAACTTTTACCTTTGTCAATTTTTGACAGGGCACGGTTACTTCAGGAAATACCTGAACAGAATGGGTAAGGTGGTCACACCGTACTGCCGGTACTGTGTGACTGAGCTCGATGATGCTCAGCACACATTCTTTATGTGCAGTCGCTTCGCAAGTTTGAGGCGTACCATTGAGTCCACGATCGGCCTGGTAGCGCCTGAGACGATCGTGGATGCAATGCTGCGAAGCGAGGAGAACTGGCGCGCAGTCTCAACATACGTTGAGAAAGTGCTGCGCATAAAGCGGGAGGAGGGTTGTCTTACCGACCCATAAGCTGTGGTAGTTCTTGAAGTCCGTGGTTACCAATGGGTGAGTCAGCACGACCGGGTCGAAGCAGTGCTTAGGCGGGTCCCGACTCGGAACTTCGTGGGCTTGTAGATGGTCCTTTTTTTTAGTGAGTCAAACCTCACATACCCCGTGGTGAAAGGTCACCCGGGGATCTGATAAGCAGATTTTTTTTTGCCATCTACACTAGGGGGGGAAAAAACGAGCAAACGGAACAGAGAAAACCTCAGAAGAACGACTTGGACGACTAGATTCACGTCTGGTTATCTGGGAACCAAGATCTGACAAAAAATGCCTTGGCAAAGTTTAAAGAGAAAACACTCATCGAGGAACAATCTCCGAGATTGCAACGAGGATATACGAAGGAGGGAAAGACGAGAGTAGTCGGGACAATAGGGGATATTGAATTTAAAAAGAATCGAGCGAGTGAACCTGCGCTGAACAGATTCAATGGCGTCAGATAAATACTGAAAGCGCGGAGACCAGATTTGGCACGCGTATTCTAGAATACTGCGTGCTAAGGAGACATATAAATGAATACAGGAGGAAATATTGGTAAACATATACGAAGAACGCAAAACAAATCCAGCAATCCTAGAGGCCCTGGACGTCATATTCATGACATGAACATCAAATCTTAGCTTTGAGTCAAACACCACACCCAGGTCTCTAAAATGCTGGACAACTGACAGGAAAATACCAGACAAAGAATAAGAGAAAACATTTGGAGTATTTTTATACGCAAAAGACATCTGATGGCACTTCAAAATGTTCAGTGGCAAGAAGTTGTCTTGGCACCAGAGATTAAGAGCAAACAAGTCAGCTTGCAATTGATGAAAATCATTCGCAGACTTGATTGCTCTGTATAATTTTAAGTCATCTGCATATAAAAGACACGAAGAATTGATAACAGAAGGAAGGTCATTGACAAACAAGATAAAAAGTAAGGGACCGAGGATAGAACCTTGAGGAACTCCGGATGTGGGAAATATAGGAAAGGAAATGGAACCATTAAAAGTAACTCTGCAAGGACGACTATGACGATAAGAGGAAAACCAGGAGAGGAGGTATTCCGAGGTATTCAGTGGGTTTTTTTTAAAGGAGGAGGAAAAAAAGGCAGCAAACAAATCACAAATAGCCTGAGGAGTGGAAGCAGTAACATCATCAAGAGACATAGAATCAGGAACTGAAGAGATGGATTTGAGGGAACGGATGTAGGACCAAAGGGATTTGGATTGATTAGAACAGATTGAATCCTCCATGTTAGAAAAGTAATCACGCATAGCCTTCATGTTTCTAGACTATTCTCGATCTATGGGAATCTGGTAATGTATTAGCTTAGGAGTTTCTTATCAACATTTACCATGGGAATTGTCCGTTTTATGTAGAGATAGTTCGAGAAGATATTTTTGAATGTTTCTCGTAATTTCTGGCACTAATAGGGTGAATTATGATTTATGTTGGTGTACGTGCAACAATATTGTTCTTTCATCGTCCTGGTATTTCTTTCGATGAACTGTCTGGATGCCTGATTTTTCTTTTCTAGCGCACCCATGGCATTCGCCGTTAAACCAGCCTGCTTTTTTTGCGCTGGGTTCATACCCAACTACTTGTTCTGTAACGGTCTACATTCTTGTTCTCATCTTCATCCAGACCTCTTCAACTGGCCTCACTATGTTATTTTATAGGATGGTTGTTAGTTCCGCCTCAATTGCTTTTGCGAAATTTTGTCAAACTTATGAAACAGATATGCCTTGAAATGTTACTGTTTTTGTATGGTAAGTCGGAAGCAGGATGCAAGTTCGCTAGAAGCCGATTCAATTGTTAATAGAAATATCAGATATTTATTTGATATTTTACTTTAGTTCCCGATTCTTTGGGCCTTTATTTTGCAGGCTCTGGAACTCTGGCCCGGCCTGGCCCGGAACAATAGGGGTTTTTTTTACGTCAGACTACCAGGGAGGGAATTCATCATCGCTCGTCGCTAATAAAAAAAAAGATTTGTATATTAGTAGCAATAAAAACAGGTATACAAGTAAATACGCCAATAATTTTGTTTTTATTTAAGAAGAACAGGAGTCAACAATTAGTAATTCCAAGTATTTGGCAGTAGATCACAAATGGAATGCCATCTTCATTTTTACAAGCAAATTCTAACCTTTCAATTTGTATGCAGTTTTCAAATGAAAAACAGTTCAAAGTAAAGGGAGGAAACAACGAGTAAAAACTACAATAATCGATAGAAAATACAACAGTAACTAACGGAAAATTACCTCTTTTAACTGTCTACACATTGAAAGCTTTTTCTAATTTCCTAACTACCAAAGCATTCAACATAACCTTAAAAATACCAAATCTACCTATTGGTAACTAAATAGCTACCTCGCGACAAAAAAGGTATAACTACTCAGGAGCAAGAGAACGAGTAGTTTGTAGTATAGTAGCTAGAAGTACTCGCTAGTACTAAAGAGTAATAAGAGAACACGGACGATTATAATATTTTCAACCGCTTGCTGTGACAACTTTGAAATAAATATGAAAAAAAACCTAGAAAATTGTTAAAACTGGATTAAACTGGATTAACTCTTTAGTTACATTTGTTGGGTCATGTCTTTTGACTATATATGTTTCGGTAAATTCTCCTAGCAATTTCTTCAGATCAAACAGCTCTTACTTATAGCGCTTAATATGGTATTACGTAGGTATCTACTCATGTAAATATAATTCTGATGCAGCTAATGTTAATGTGTTTACACTTTCCATAAACTGATACATTACCATTGATTTGGAGACTCTCATAAGACAGACATCTGAGTTATTTATGGTTTTTGAGCTGTTCCCACGGATACCAGCATAAATTTATGTAGCACCTGACTATTTACATTCAATTCCAGTAGCATGTATTATAAGATATTTTTTGCAAAATTACAATATGTATATAAAATCTGTTGACTGCGTGTTATCATGTCGAATTGACTGGTTTTGGATAAAGTAATAAATTTCACACATTTAAGGCCCGCTTCAAGTATAATTATGGTACATATAATGAATAATACGAACACGCATATTACGTATCTGTCTGGCTTATTTCAATGCAGTTTATTGCGTTTAATCCGATAATTGTGGTAACTTTTAATCCATACGGCACGGAACGGATAATGTTCATAACGAAACACCTAACTAAAATCGGCGAAAAGATTGGTTGTAATATGAAGACCGTTAGAAATGAGGAAGTTATCGAATGGCTTTCTGCCGACAAGTTGTCTATGACCACACATAAGTACACCCCGCGACACAAAAATTTACGAACTAGCAATTTTCCAAGAAATCATCAAAATGACCGAGTTAACTCGTACTTAGAAAGATTAAATTTTCCAGGTAGTAATGACAGACCCTATATAAACTTGAAAACTCAGAACCTTTGCGTCAGTTTGATTTTGAAGGCCAGTGAAGAATTTTGAATTTTGTAGGAATAGTAAAGATGGGAAAATACGCTCAGTTAAGTTTGGAGCAAAAGGCCGAAATTTGGGCTTGTTTGCAAACAGGATTGTCCAAATCGGAAGTTGCCCGACAGGTAGGATGCAGTGAGGGGTCAGTGCGTTATTTGGTTAAAAAAAAACAACAAACTGGTAGCCTCGAGCGAAAAAAGGGGAGTGGAAGAAGAAGAGCTACCACACAAAGGGACGACCTTCATTTAAAGTTCCTGTCTCTGAATAATCGATTCGATTCAGCATCAAAGCTGCGAGCTGAGCTGTTGAAATCGACGAATAGACCATGCAGCACGAGAACAATCCAAAGGAGACTAAACGAGATGGATTTACGTTCTTGTCGCCCAGCGAAAAAGCCGCTTTTAACCCAGCGCATGAGGCAAGCTCGGCTCGAATGGTGCAAAGAACGCAAAAACTGGACCTCTGAGGATTGGAAACGAATCATTTTCTCGGATGAATCGAAATTCAATCTCATTGGTCCAGATGGAACATTGCGAGTGAGACGCAGAACCGGTGAACGGTATTCGGACGAATGCATTCAAGCGACTGTGAAGCATTCCCCCTATGTGATGGTTTGGGGATGCATTTTATACAATCGCGTAGGACCGATAATTATTCTTGAGGGATCCGTCAATGCTGCGAAATACCAGGAAATTATCGAAGAAGGCGTGGTTCCGGCAATCGAGGATCTGACAGCGGATGTCAAAAATCCCGTCTTTCAAGACGATTCGGCCCTGCGCATCGAGCTCGCTCTGTAAGTTATTTCGACATTGATTAAAAAAATGTTGTCACTCATAAACTTGGTAATTGTTTCTCTTTTCTAGGTAACACAATTAAAGGTGCAACTAGGGATAGAGTCCCTCCCGTGGCCAGGTAACAGTCCCGACCTGAACCCTATTGAAAACGTTTGGCAGGTAATGGGGTCGAAGATACGACAAAGCGAGCCGAAAACGATACACAATTTAAAGTGTGTTATCAGAAAGGTGTGGGAAGAAGCTGTAAACGAGGATTTCTTGCGAAATTTATACGACAGCATGGTGAGGCGAGTGAAGGCTGTCATCCGAGCTAAAGGCGGACCAATCAATTACTAATAGTTTTTTAATTGTCTTTAAATTTCAAATTTTGTTCAATTTTAAGTTCTACGTGTTTGTTACTATGGGTTCATTGTAATTCTCACTACGGAGCAAAAATAAATTAATAAATAATGTATTTTGTTTTAATTAATAAATTTCCGAAATTTTTGAAAAAAACACTCATTTTCCATTTTCAATGCAATAAGCAGTTGAAAAAAACGTTCTTAGCTTGTAGCGCTTATAAAAGAAAGGTACTGTCGTCAGAAAAATATTTTCTACATACAAAGTTAACGTTTCGAGACACTGATTGAAATATTTAGGAATTTCCATGAAATGAACAATTCGTAAATTTTTGTGTCGCGGGGTGTAGGTGCATTAAATGCACAACATGAAGATGATCAAGTATCTAGAAAATCTTTTATGCTGTCGACCCATCATTGTGTGTAAATTTTGCAGATATGCATCCAGACGCAGTCCGTAAATGCGCGAAGGCTTGAATGCAGTCTATGGATGCTGTGCGAAGACGAGTTGTCCAGCAAGAAAGTTTGATAACGTCAATGCATGTTACACAACCCAAACTTAGCTTCTGCTAAAATCTTCCTGCTGGAGATTGTCCAGTTTGTCGTCTTTGACTTGTTCGGGAAAGTGATTTCTTATAAATTAAGTAAATAGTATGTTGTACTCGAATATATCATATATGTAGTGAAGATAATTGATGTAGACTCGAAATAGAGAAACAGTTTGTAAACATCCCCTAGGTAAATGAGGTACGTTTGGCGACAGGCGTTATAAAATTAAGAGCTCAATTCGATAAAATATTCAAATTATGAAAGATGCTCGACAGAGAGAGAATGTTAGAAATGCATTATATTTCGACAAATTTAAATAAGAGTTGAAACATAGTAAAAATTAAAATGTAAAAATATAAAGGGTAGTGGTATACAAACAAAAAAGCTGATCCTTGTAAATTAATTCTCATTTCAACTGACTAGTTATTCATATTACAAAATTTTCATACATATTTTATTAGATGTGGGGTCAGGTCTTCAACTGCATTTCTTGATGGATGTGAATAATTTAAATTACAAATTATCAGTACTTGCATCTAAGATCTGGCGAATCTTACATGCAATATCTCCTATAAAAGAAGTAGATGTGACTGGTCCAAAATATTCCTTGATAGAAGAGGGTTCAAAATATTCCTTGATTCCTGCAAGAGCGATTGACATGCCTTTTTAAATGACAATGTCTGACAATTTCGCTTACATAAACGGCCAAGTACATACTTTCACCATTACCAATAATTGAATTATGAATGAATTTATTTTTCATTGTGTTTTGAGTTTGTTAAGCCTATTTAATATTGATATATGCACACTTAGCTTGTACACATATGTGAAAACTTCAAGTCTAATTAACATTAGAAAATTTGACACATGAACAATATTAGCCAGTTTGTATAGCACCAGGGGGCTTTTCTTTATTTAATTGAGACTAACTGAATTTTATACAGTATACTGTATCGCATATTTACCTAACTGAAAGTACATTAACCTAATTGCACCTAAACTTTACCTAGTCAAAGTATAGGCAGAAAAACTGGGTAAATTCCTTCTATTTTTCCAATCAAAACGTACTTCTATGTTGGAAAATGATTCCACTAGGGACAGCTTAAAATTGAAAAATCAGCCTGACAATGTGCTAGTACTTCTTTCGTAATAGGTCGTACATGAAAATTACTTTGATGAAACTAAACTTGGTATTTAGTAGTGCGGCTGCAATGTTGATCGAACGGTTCGATATTAGAAAATTATCCATATTAAATCAAGCTGGAAAGTTGGATGTTTTGAACTGCATGCGAAATTTACTTCCGAGTTAGGAACACATAGCGCTACAGTCTAGCACTTCGCTCTATTCCCTGCGGCATGTTACGAGTCCAACATAACTCATACATTTTTTTATGCTATGATGTTTTGCGATCTCCACAGGATGTTGGAAAAGCTGATTGAAACCACTTGCGCGTCCAAATTTCCGCGGTCGCTCAATAGTTTTAGTCTCGTCTCCTGATACAGAATAGAGTATACAGGCTCCTTCGTTATCCTCGATCACCTTTAAATTTGCCTGCTGCAGAGTCTCACAGTGCAAAAGCAAAAGACCGATCGAATACCTCAGCTTTTTCCACTACAAATTTGGAACATCAGCTCCAAAATAGGGGTGCATATGTGAAGATAATCCCATTGTTTCTATAGTAAATGGATTTAATTTTTGTTATCATACCTATCTTTTTGAGGAAAAGACGACGAATTGTTGAGAAAAAATTTGACGAAAGATCCTAAAACTCGAGTTCTATGTCAGACAGAGGCACACTGAAAAAACGCATGGCGCCAGACGCCATAATTTATGGACTTCTGGCGCCATGTACATAGTCGATTTGGGGATTGTGATAAAATATAGCACCACAATACATGGCGAAAAGTACATAGGAGCAGACGCTATGTTTATAGCCCTCCACGCCATGTACTATAGTCCTCCTCGCCATGTACTATGGTTTTCCACGCTATGAACTATGGTCCTCCACGCCATGTATTATGGCGCCCCAAGCCATCTACTATAATCTGCCACGCCAAGCACTTCATGCAAATTAAAGCACCACAATAAAGGTCTAATAAAAAATTTAACTCTTAAAATATTTGCACGCATGCTTAACACCATATATGTATACCTCCATATCATTTTTTTTAATTTTTTTTTTTAATTTTTTATCTTTTTCATAGTGCTTGTCAGACAACTAGTTTGTTTGGATAAGGGGCAGCACAAAGTTTTACGTGCCAACATCACGTGGTATTCCCAAGCGGTTCCCCATCTAAGCACTAACTTCACCTACACTGCTTAACTTCGGTGATCTGACGAGAATAGGTTATTCCAGTGTGGCATGACCGTAAATAAACTACAAATAACGAATAATATCTAAATTCGCTCACCTATAAATGAAGCCATATTACGTGGTTCATGGTACTATGTAACATGACGTGTGGGGCCATGATTTCTGCGCCATGTATTTATGGCACTGGGAGCCATACTGCATGGCTCTGGGAACTATGTACATAGCGTGTGGGACCATAAATGCTGCGCCACGTTACATGGGACCACGCGCTATGTAGATTCTGACATTATGGCGCTGGGAGCCATATTGCATGGCTCTGAGTACTATGTACATGGTGAATGGGACCATAAATAATGCGCTATGTTACATGGCTCTGGGCGCGATGTGGCTTTTTTTCAGTGCATTTTTTCAGGACCTTTTGAATGCCTGCTTTAAGATAACTAAATGTAGAACCCAATGTGATTTTGGATACCCCAAACAACTTAGCAACTTCTTTGATTCTATTGCAATACTTTGGGATCCGTAATACAAAAAGTTATTCTTTGCTGCCTTTTGATCTTCTGCTCTATTCATTCAAATAGAGGCTGACAAAATCTAGTATTCTAGGTTCTTTGAGCGAATCGGTTTTGAACGCATTTTTGCCCGCTGCAAACAGGAGTTTCTCGCCTGGCCACCAAAGGACTGCAAATTGAGTCTGAATTGCTGGATTGTGGAAATCAACGGTGAATATGATATCCAGAATAGATTCAATGACAGAATCTTTTGACGTTTCTGATGTAGGAAACTGTCGGAGTAAATTTGATCCATTGGCGCTAACATGTTGTTAAAGAAGCTTGTGGCAAGTTGTATCAAATCCAAGCTAAAAGATCTTCGTGCCATACCGTGTATTTTTCGTTATCAAAAGCACCCACCGCTGGGGAAGTGCTTTGGAGATTAAGATAAATTAGTGAGTGGAAGGTGTTTAGTAATGAAGCTAGAAATATCAGCAACATGTCTTACTTTTATGTCACGTAGTAGGTAAACGAAATACTCTCGTGATTGACTACAGGAAGTTAAATTCCGTTACCATACCAGACCGATACCCAATCTCCGAGATATGTTTGGAAAATGAAACTGATCAGCATCAGGTGTAGTTTGATTCATCCGATGAATTTTTAGATGAAAATGTGGCCAGGGACTCGTTGTGACTATGAAGGAATGAGAACGGCTGCATAGCCCGATTATTGTTTACATCCTTCCATTTACTTTGTATTTACTACTCAATCAAATTGCTCAGTCCATGTGCAACAAAACCTTTTCAAATTAGTAATAGTCACCGTCTTTACCATACACTTATGGCTTGGTATAAGAGAAAATAGTTTCTTAATATATTCGTTTCATGTTACACGTCATGGATTGTGTTGAGAGAAAAATGATAAAAAAATCTTGGTTTACCTTTCGCTGGTAAGAAGGGATCCAAGGTTTTTATTAGATTTAACATAATTAATTGATATCTTAACAGTTTTGGGCAAGGTGATGTAGAATATTATGGCGTACTAAAAAGGAATTGATTTTTAGTTGAACAGTTCTCGCGTTATAAGTTAAAATATTATTTGCGGATCTTATTATTGTGTTCGTTATTTCGCCAACACGTTTTATGGCGTAAGGACATTTCAGTTGCCTATTAATGATCGTGTATATTAATTTCGCTTTGCAAATATCATTATCTGGAAGATATCTAGTAAGACTGATATTCGGTATAAAATTGAAGTTGGAGTCAGAAATGGCATTCCAAATATCGTCTTTATTGATTTTTGCATTGATTTTTTCATTCTTGCTCAGAATGACCCCAAAAATAACATATTTCAAGGTCAAGGTCATTAGAGGTGTGACGTCTATAGTAGGTTAGGTTAGGTTAGTGAAGAGGGCTGCGGGGAACGCAGCCAGTATTAGGCCACCAGTTTGGGCCCATTTGCCACCCTCATAGACAACCACACGCACTCACACTTACAGCCATGCACTTGCGGGATTCGAGTCCGCAGGTCCCGTAGCACGCCGCTTTTCGGCCTGACACCTTAGCGAGCAGAGCTACCGGGCCCCCTACGTCTATAGTAAAAAATAATTAACCAATTTTCTCCGGCTATTGTCTTCATTGTATATGAGCATCACCAAGCGATAGATACGACACCCGGCAAACAGAAAATGTTTCTAGCCAGTCCTTCAGCGAAAAAGTAATCATAAACTTGTGACTCAACAAATCAGCGCTAACCCACTAAAGGTAAGGGGAGCTGGTTGCGCTAGTTGAGACCGTCGGTAACAATATCTTTTATTCGAGTGACCAATTGAAGCTGCAGTCCCTCAAAGATCTAAAAAAGCATATTTTTTTGCATAAAATATACATAGCAAGCATTCTGAAATTATCCGTATCTAAATTAATCCTATTCGCTGACGATAGTGTATCTTCCCCACGTCCAGAATAGCAGGAGCCGTCAGCTTATATCTGCGGTTGTCCATGAAGACGCTTTCAAAGTGTTTCCAGTGATAGAAGATCAAAACACGCAAATTTCATCAACGGAAACTGACTGTGGACGGCCGAAAAATGTAATGGCGGCGGGCGGCACCAAAAATCGATGACAGGCTGACGCAGACTAAGCACATAAAAAACAAACTTATTGTCTACGATAATCTCCCTGTTTCTTCTCATTAAATACCAAATACGGACAAAAAAAATAAAAATAATAACTCGCCTCTTCAATGGCGCTGATGTTACACCCAATCTAGTTATGAAATTAAAACTCTCCTGTTCTTGAATTCAACATAAAACTGACTTATCCTACTCCTGATCAAGTCCTTTTATACGTTTATTTCGGCTATGTAATTTTCTTATATATACGAGTATTTCTATATGTCTTCATACGACATTTGTTGCATTAAACATTTGTTACATTAATGGTTTTCAAGTGACCACTTGAAAACCTTTTAAGCGACACATGATCATTTAGTTTATTAAATTTCGTTTTACCAGAATCTGTTTTATGTTACTGAAATATATTAGGATGTCTGATAATTAAATTGAGGTTTATCTGTGTCTGGTTTATGTTTGTCAAAAAGAAATCTGTGCATTACAAACAGATTTGTTAACTGTACCTACTTTAATTCAATATGTGAGCTGATTTATTTATGTGGTTGGTATGAATCAGGAGTGTGTAGCTATGTCGTAACTCCCCCACCGTTAGACTGAAGCTCCTGCTTCAGGGAGAATAATTTTATTCATTTCTTTTTCATACTTTACACGTTTTTTTTCTAGTTTGTAAAATTTTTGAGCAAGTCTTTCTCCGGGTGAGTTTACGTTAATGTTGATTGCATTACCTTTACATTTGAAATATAGGTAACTGCCTGCAGTGATTGCAATAATAAGAACTATGATAGAAATTGTGGAAATTATGTGAAATTATGTGAACGTTTGTGAACAAATTCAATTAATTCTATTTTATTTATAGTTTCGGTTCTTTCTAATTTTATGTCTTCAAACGTTACATCGTATTTTGTAAAGTTTAATGGTATTAATGGTGACATTATTAATTTGTGGCTGAAATTTATAATTTTGTTTGTGTACGATTTTTGGTTTATTCGTACTGTACAGTTGTTAAAGTTTATAACAAAGTTGCCGGTTATCTTAAATTGTTTTTCATTACAATTATGTGATATTTGTTCAAAAGAATTTTCTACTAGCAAAACTCCATTTTCAATTTCTTCAACATAAGTAACATTATTGGTTTTTCTAAATGTACAAATGCTTTTACAATTGATTGGGGTTTTCAATTGTTTAATGTATTTGGTTTCAGAATAATATTGGTCATTCAATTTAACCACAACTTGGTCTGATATATCTAATTTTGTAAAATTACGAGTAGTTATGGTGCGCAAATAATATGTTGATACAGCTTTTTCATAGAATATGGGAATATTTAATACAATATACACAATGGCATCTTCATTCTTGAGACAGATGGAAATAGATAATTCCTGCAATTCATGAAAGCCTATTAAATTTTGCTCGATTTCCATACGATCAAGAATTGAACGAGACATTATTCCGAACCGGGCGGCGCACAGTGGGGCAAGAGACC
Source organism: Nemotelus pantherinus (assembly GCA_963978885.1). Lineage (NCBI taxonomy): Eukaryota > Metazoa > Arthropoda > Insecta > Diptera > Stratiomyidae > Nemotelus > Nemotelus pantherinus. The sequence continues at coordinate 80,079,490 of OZ022265.1, read as the reverse complement.
CTTGTTTGTACCATCAAATCAATTCACCTAGCTAGAACTTCTGAAATGGATCAGATGTCATCAAATGTGAAGCTTCTCTTAGAAATAAGTCCAATTTTGGTGAATATACCTTTTAATGTTACACTTTTACATCATATTATTATTCTAATAAAGTAATAATCTAGATAAATTTTAATTTGCCTGATTTTAATTTGCTTCTTTATGGCAATACAAAGATATAGTATAGTTATTGAAGATATGTTAAAGCATCGTCATCGTTATCATCATAATCATCACCTTCATCATCATTATTTGTATCTTCGTTGGCTGATTTATTTAGGGATGGGGCTTTCAACATGAGCAGAGCTTCTTGAGGAATATTTTTAATTTTGATTTTGGCCGGTTTTTGTTTACTTGTGATAACAGGATCAGAACTCAGTAAAAAAAAGTTAAAAATATCTCTGTTTGATTGCTCCCTACTACATTTCCTGGAATGGTGCTCTCTATAGCGCTTAAAGTCCTTATTTCGTGCCTCCTGTGACTCTTCTGTTAATTGTCCTATGGGTAATGTGGCAAATGCTATTATTTGTGGCCCATGAATTAAATATTTATGTAAGGTAGGTGGCATGTTGTACCATGGATATAAAGATACGAAATATCTAGCGGTATCAAGTGCAAATAATCTGTACTTTTCGGTATCTATGTCAAATCCAGTCGATATGGCGATCAACACAATGTGTATCTTTTTTATTAAGTTAATATCTATATGAGTGATTTCTGCGGACAGTTCTGGATTTTGAAAAAAACGCCTGGCTGTATTACCATCGTTGGTATTTCCAAAGCCAGGTTTGGGTTTGTCTACAATGAGGCCAGACTTCTTTCTAAATTCCGTTTGTATGCGAGTTTTATTTTGTGCAACGATTTGCTTATCGTACTTTCCGCGAGCTTGCCACTTTGCTATGGGCAGCTTGTAGGCTAAATGTAGTAGACATTCAAAGCACCGAATCCAACCGTGCAAAATAGAAAGACCAAATCTCAAATTATCGGTATTAACATCCCTTTTCACCATTTCATCTATGTTATTGAAAATCTTTGATGTTGCACCGCACAATAAGCATTTCATGGTTGATGTCGTTTCTGTAAGAGCATTACATACCTTGCCGTCCACCATAGACAAAATTAGTTCATGACGAATTTTCAATGGCTTTTTCTCAATATTTATATTGCTTTCACGAAGATTTGATATTTGATTTTCCATCTCACGATTTTCTTGGAGGGATATATCAACGGATTCTTTTTGAAATTCAATTTTTATTGGCCTACAATATCTTGTTGATGCGGGACTTGGATTTTGCCAAATGACTATATCATTAGATATCAATCGAAGCGGTACCAGACATGTAATAAATACAGCTGAGTCGGTAGCTTCAGGGTCTTCAAACGCTTGCTTATAAGAGCTATGACCCGAAGACCCATCGAATCCCCATTTAGATATTAGGCACATTCTATCGCATTGGTTGTCATTCAGGGTGTTGATCACAGGTATCAATGTTCGACATAACCGCGTAACAGTATGGTCTAAAAGAGATTGTAGCTTCACAAAAGCACTCGTTTCAGTGACGGTGATGTCAGGAGGATAGCATAGCTTTTTGGCTGCCTGAACTAATTTATATGAAGGAAATTTTTCGGGAGCTCTTCGTCTTATCACATTGTACGCCTCACGAGAAAGTTTTGCTTCTATTATATCAGATAAAGCATCTTCAGCTGACACTAGCCCGTGCGGCTTCAATAACTCCTGATAAGCTTCTTGATAAGCCTTGGCTTGTTCTGGCCGATTAAAAATATCTTTTAAAATTGTTGAAGCTTCCACTTGACCTTCAGCTCTTAAACTCATAGAAGCAGCGTAGATTAGTTCTGTACAAGTCGTTGATTCGCGCAGCAGTTTGGTTTTGGCACGTTTGCTATTATGAGAAGAATTTTCAAAAGAAGTAATGGGTCGGCCGTGTTTCCGTTTGGACCCAGATCGAAGAAAACTAATTGACGTCTCAAGCCATTGTTTGTTATTATTCGCAAATTTTTCTTCAGTTCTACTCGCTTTTGCCCATCTTGTTTTGTATTGAGACTTAAAAGCACTCAATTTCTTTTTCATATCATCGACATCAAAACTAGTTTGTTTTTGAAGCACTTTGATTAAATGAATGTGCCGTTGCTTTAAACTTTTCAGGTCAGAACTATGCATTATGCTTACAAGTTCTTTTCTTTTAATAAATATCAATTTATTGGACGTTCCTAAAGGAAAATAAATATATTTAAATAAAAAAGTGAAATATGATAAAAACTCGTTGTAGTGAGTCATGCACTACAAATTGAGCTATTTCGTCAAAGGGCAAAAAGTGGCAAAATTTTAAAATTATTTCTAAAAGAATATCAAGTAGAGAATATTTTCTGATAACAATCATAGCTTAATATTGCTTTGAACCTAAACAAAACTTTGAATGTTTATAAATTTTCCCGTAATTTGAGTATAGGACTTCATTTTGCTCGGCTGCTGAGAACTATTTATCCAAACGAGAAAAAAAATGACCAGCATATTGCTATATACCTGAGGATGAAGGCTCCATGTGTAAAAAAACCACAATTTTTTACACGTGTTTTAAATTTGGTCTCGATTGCACGTAATTTTTTTGCAGTAAATAGCTTATCGAAAATATTACGTTATTCACTTCACTGTTACAACAAACTGACTTCGTTAAGAGGCGATCCAATTGTGTGAAATGACACCTGGGCTAGTTTTCTTAGTAATTGATATAATAACGGTACTCTGAAATTATTTTGAATTTTTGAATTTTCGGTACATTTTGGTGCCAGTGGCCCCACTGTGCGGCGTTAATATTGTCAATTATTTTATCGACTTCATATGTTAAGTCTCTTAAATTATTTTTGAATTTTATGTAATATATTTGTAAATGGAGGGCGGTTAAATGATTAGTACTAAAAGTGGAAAATTGCATAATTTGTTCTTGTATTATTTTAGTATGGTTTTTGATTAATGCTAGATTTTTTTCGAAAATTTCATTGTTGTTTATTTGTTTATTAATTTTTTTGCAATTTCTTTATTGTTATTATCTAAATTTTCGAGGTGTTGGAGGATTTCTTGTCTATCCTCGTTGTCCATTATACCAAATAACCATTTGTATAATCCTCCAATGGGATTAATGAGACCTCTTTTAGAACGATTAGGGATTGAGAGTGTTAAATTATGTAATTGAAGTGTATTTAATGGTTTGAAATCATCAATTTGTTTTAATAAGTTAATTTTTGTTTCGAGATCTTCTAGTTCTCGTTTTAAGTCAGGGTAGTATTCTATTACGGGTTTGTAATTATAGTGATTTATTTTCACTTTTATTTGTTTCAATTGAATAATTGCATTAGAATAATCTGTTAAGTTTATTTTATGAAAAATGCGATACTGGTCTGCAATTAAATGTACTTGTTGTTTACTGATTAATACAATGCTATTCTCTGTTTCCAAGCTCTCAATTTGGATATCGCTCAAAGTTGATTTTAATATTAGGAATAAAAGGATTCCTTGCAAGAGTTTCATTGTTTGTTTTATCTGAAATGAAAAGACGTTTTGAACGTTTTATATTAGTTGGGGCTACGTTTGCTAAAATTCGTTTTGTGTATTTGGGTAAATGTTTAGGAGTACGATTAGGTGTTTTGACATAGCCTATTGTTCGAGTTTCTTCATATTCTTCGCGATGTTGGTTTTTTTTTGATTGATTGCTTTTTGTTTGTTGAACTTCGTTAATTCAAGTATTTTTGTTTTATTTGCTAGGCCGTGATGGGCTTTAAAGGGTTCTATATTGATCGATGAATGGATTTGTCGATTGTAAAAATATATCGATGTGAAAAGTCGTGATTTAGGGGATTCGTGAGAGGAAGTTGTTCTATATTTTGCAGCGAGTGTTTGATGCAATCTTTCAATATCGCTATTTCCGGTGTGGGAATGTGGTTTTGTAAAATGTATTTGAATATTATGATCGTTGCAAAGTTCTTTAATGAAAAAATTATTAAATTCGTTATCAGCAATGATTTTGTTAGGTTTGCCTAAACTTGACAGGAAAAATAAAATTGCTTCTTTTAGTGATGGTTTTGACTGATCTGATATGATAAAGCCAGCGGCGTACTTGGAAAATTTATCAATGCATGTTGCTATTTTTATACGATTAATGAAAAATATATCGATGTGGAATATTTCATTAATATCTTCGGGTGTTTCGGTCATTTTAAATTTGGGTTTGATGGGGTTGGTAAAGTGTTTTGCTTTGTTGCAAGTATCACAATTATTAACATATCGTGTGACTAAATTTTTGAGGTCTGGATAGTAAAAGAGTTTGAGTATACCTTTGAACGTTTTTTCTATTCCTCCATGTCCTATTTCTTCTGTGTGATACATATGGATTTGATAGATGGCTTCATCTTCAGTTTGAAGATCTTGAAGAATTTGGGAGACTTTGATGAATTTATAATTATTGTTGAAAAATTCTTTTAGTTTCAGTTGCAATTTGTCATAGGAATATTCGCTAAGATCTGAGTAAATTGCAATGTTTTTGTAAGGAGGTAGTTGATTAACTAATTCTGTAATATATTCATGTAGTTGCAAATCTTGTTCTTTTATTTGAAAACGGGTTTTATTGACTGGTTTGGGGTAGTTTTTATTTGAGAGGACAATTTGATATTTAAATTTATTTATGTAGTCGTCTTTGACAGAAATTGAGAGATTTTGGTTTTCTATATTTGAAGAAATAGGGAGATTATTATTTAGTTCAGGTGGATTAAATGTAGATTCATCTGGAATTTCTGTGATTGAGGCTCTAATATTGTCTGGAAGTTGAATCTTTTGTTCTTTGCAAATATCTATTATTTCTTGAAGTGTTTCATCAGGGGTATTACTACTGACATTTGTCGATGTAGGGTCAGTAATTATCGGTATTCCTACTCCTATATTAATTCCGATATTGTTATTGTGAATGCGAGATAGAAAGTCTGCCACTTTATTATTTTGACCTTTAATGTAGCTCATTTCAAAATCGAACTCATTAAGTTTAATTTTCCAACGGATTAATTTTTGATTTGGTTCATTTAATGAATTTAGCCAAAGTAGAGGTCGGTGGTCTGTTTCAAGTTTGTAACGACGACCAAATAAATACGGTCTAAAATTTTTAGTTGCCCAAACTATAGCAAGAAGTTCTTTTTCAATTGTTGCGTAGTTGATTTCATGACTATTTAGCGTGCGTGAAGCGTATGCGATTGGGTGATTATTTTGAGACAACACAGCACCTAATGCATATTGGGATGCATCAGTTGTTAACGTGAAAGCTTTTGTGAAACCGGGATATTTTAAAACTGGTGGATTTGTAAGGCTTAATTTAAGTTTAGAGAAACATTCTCTGTATTCAAAATTATTGATGTCTATTTTAGCATTCTTCTTTAAGCATTTTGTCATTGGAACTGTCAATGCAGAGTAATCTCGAATAAATTTTCGATAATAACCAGTCAAACCCAAAAATGATCTAAGTAGTTTTATAGTTTTTGGTATTTGTAGGTTTTGTATTTTATTCAGTTTTTCCGGGTTTGGTTTTATTCCTTCTTTAGTTAGAATATGACCTAAAAACTCAGTTTGGTTTGTAAAGAAATTACATTTATCTGGTTGTATTTTTAAATTATAACTTTCTAATTTTTTAAATATTTTGCGTAGGGAATCTATATGTTCTTCGAGTGAAGTGCTAAATATAAGGACGTCATCCAAATACACGACACAAATTTTGTTAATGTATTCTTTCAAAATAGTATTTATCATGCGTTGAAAGGTTGCTGGAGCGTTTTTAAGCCCAAAAGGCATTCTCAGATATTCATAGTGTCCATTATGTGTCGAAAAAGCAGTTTTTGCTCGATCACTTGGTTTTACCAGAATTTGATGAAATCCTTTTGCTAAATCTAGTGTTGTGAAATAGTTTGCTTTACCCAACTTGTCAAATAAATCCTCAATATTTGGGATTGGGAATTTATCACTAACAGTGATATCGTTTAGTTTACGATAATCAGTTACTATTCTCCATTTAATTTGCCCGGAATTGTCTACCTTTTTTGGTACAACCCACAATGGTGCATTATATGGAGAGTGTGACGGTTGAATAATTTTATTATGTAACATTTCTGAAATTTGCTTTTCCACTTCCTTTTGGTGGATTTGTGGGAACCTGTATATTTTAGTAAATATAGATTTTTCTGACGTTACTTTTATTGGATGAGTAACAATATTAGTTGAGGTGAGCATATCTCCCTCCTTATAAAATAAATCATTATATTCGTTTAACAGTTTTATTAATATGTTTTTCTCTTCAGGATTTAAGTGATCAATATTAATGTTTTTAGTACATCCACTTTTTATTGGAGTGAGTTGATCTAAAGTTAGACATAGGCTTCTAGAAATTATTTCTGGATTTTGTTCTTCGGTGATAAATGGGACTTTGATATTATTTATCATAATTGAGCCATCGAAATTGTTGATTATGGCTTGAGTAGGAACTAATACATTTTGTCCAAGAATCGCATCAAATTTTGGATTCGGTATATTAGTAATTTTCCATTCAATCTTGGATTTGGAGGATTTAAACTCCAGTGGAAAATTTGTCCATATGCCTTTGTGTATTATTTCTTTAGAATGAAGACTGATTAATTTCATCGGATTATTGAGAGTATGATAGTTAGATTCTGGGAATATTTTATTGCTAATTAAGGATGTATTACATCCTGTATCGATAAGACATCGAATAGTTTTATTATTAACAGTAATGGGTATTATTGGTAGTTCCCATTTTGTGGAATTTGATGAAGTTCCGATGTTTGTTCCGAGGCTAATGCTGGAAAATTTTCAGCTTCGGTTACATGAATATTACGCATAGTAACTTCGCAATTTTCATTATAATTTTGCTGTTTGTTAGGATTATTATTTCCAAAGTTTGGGTTATTTCTACTATTAAAATTTCTAGTCGTTCGCATAGTTTGATTTCGTTGGACTTGTTGCGGATAATACCTTCGTTGTTGATTATTATTTTCATTGTTATGGTAAAAGCTATTGCGGAGAGCAGGAGTATTATTTTGATTATTGGAATTTGGGTTACTCCTGTTATTTGTAAAAATTTTATTTCTATTATAATCATTTAAGTTTTTACGGTCTTGAGCTATATTGCTATCACGTAGTTGTTGAACTTGTTTAAGAATGGAATATGCATCATATAGAGTTAAGCATTGACGCATTTCTATAAGAATTGTTTTGTATTCGGGAATACAGGACTTAAAGCGTGATAGAGCAAAATTTTCGTTATATTGAGGATGAAATTGTGGAAACAAATGATTATTAGGGTCTTGTAGGTATTTAGTGTTAAGTTTATTAAGAAGATTAGATATTTCATTATATACTTTTTCCACATCTGTGTTATATTGCACGTGGTTGATTTGATTAATAAGAGCATGGTAAGGCTCTGAAATTCCAAAGTATTGGTATAAAACCGTTTTTATTTGTGACCATTTTGCCGAGGGAAATCGGTTTATAACGTTTTGTGGTTCTCCGCGAATTTTTGTCTGAATAATGTGTTCTACATATTGTTTTTGAGATTCTGTTTCGCAAAAGTTTAATAAATGATCGACACGGTAGCAAAAAGTTTGTAATGAAATACTATGTTCACAATTTGAAAATTCATCTAAACGCCCTATTTCGCGTAATATTTCATCGAACGATAATTTAACAGGGGTTTCAGTTACTGTTAAATCTTCTGTATGCTGATCAACACTTATTGGCTCTACATTATTTTTTTGTTGTTCCCAAGCTCGAAGCTGGGTTGCGGTTTGTCCCGGAGTTGACATTAGTATTTTATTATTTTTTTTGTCACTTATATATTAACACACTGTTTATTAAACGATAAACTTAAACGATACCAAACGATACCCTTAAATAATATTAAATTCAAATTGACTTACGTTTAGATTGTTGCTTTTTACGTCTGGGTTTCGCTATGAATTTCGCTGCAATCTGTTGAAAATTTTCGTTTTCTGATGGTTTCGGGCTGCTTAATTTTGTGGTGTCATAGGTATTACTTGGTGAGTTTATGCTTTAATATCTATGATGGAGCGGTTCTTTGTTGTGATGGAGTATTTCTTTGCTCGTATGTTGAGTGAGTTTGTGTTCCTCAACTCTGTGATGGGGCGGTTCCTTGCTCGGTTGCTGGGTGAGTTTATGTTCCTCAACTCTGTGATGGAGCGGTTCCTTGCTCGGTTGCTGGGTGAGTTTATGTTCCTCAACTCTGTGATGGAGCGGTTCCTTGCTCGGTTGCTGGGTGAGTTTAATTCAATATTGCACTTAACTTTTTAATATTATTTGTGCGCGATAATTAGGCTTATTAAACCTGGCTTTACAATTCACTTTGTACGCACTTTAAATATTTTAAAACAAGTAAGTTAGAGTACTTTTCTTTGTTACTTTTTGAAATAACATCGACTAAGTAACAGTTACCGACTGCGCCAGTTATGAAATTAAAACTCTCCTGTTCTTGAATTCAACATAAAACTGACTTATCCTACTCCTGATCAAGTCCTTTTATACGTTTATTTCGGCTATGTAATTTTCTTATATATACGAGTATTTCTATATGTCTTCATACGACATTTGTTGCATTAAACATTTGTTACATTAATGGTTTTCAAGTGACCACTTGAAAACCTTTTAAGCGACACATGATCATTTAGTTTATTAAATTTCGTTTTACCAGAATCTGTTTTATGTTACTGAAATATATTAGGATGTCTGATAATTAAATTGAGGTTTATCTGTGTCTGGTTTATGTTTGTCAAAAAGAAATCTGTGCATTACAAACAGATTTGTTAACTGTACCTACTTTAATTCAATATGTGAGCTGATTTATTTATGTGGTTGGTATGAATCAGGAGTGTGTAGCTATGTCGTAACTCCCCCACCGTTAGACTGAAGCTCCTGCTTCAGGGAGAATAATTTTATTCATTTCTTTTTCATACTTTACACGTTTTTTTTCTAGTTTGTAAAATTTTTGAGCAAGTCTTTCTCCGGGTGAGTTTACGTTAATGTTGATTGCATTACCTTTACATTTGAAATATAGGTAACTGCCTGCAGTGATTGCAATAATAAGAACTATGATAGAAATTGTGGAAATTATGTGAAATTATGTGAACGTTTGTGAACAAATTCAATTAATTCTATTTTATTTATAGTTTCGGTTCTTTCTAATTTTATGTCTTCAAACGTTACATCGTATTTTGTAAAGTTTAATGGTATTAATGGTGACATTATTAATTTGTGGCTGAAATTTATAATTTTGTTTGTGTACGATTTTTGGTTTATTCGTACTGTACAGTTGTTAAAGTTTATAACAAAGTTGCCGGTTATCTTAAATTGTTTTTCATTACAATTATGTGATATTTGTTCAAAAGAATTTTCTACTAGCAAAACTCCATTTTCAATTTCTTCAACATAAGTAACATTATTGGTTTTTCTAAATGTACAAATGCTTTTACAATTGATTGGGGTTTTCAATTGTTTAATGTATTTGGTTTCAGAATAATATTGGTCATTCAATTTAACCACAACTTGGTCTGATATATCTAATTTTGTAAAATTACGAGTAGTTATGGTGCGCAAATAATATGTTGATACAGCTTTTTCATAGAATATGGGAATATTTAATACAATATACACAATGGCATCTTCATTCTTGAGACAGATGGAAATAGATAATTCCTGCAATTCATGAAAGCCTATTAAATTTTGCTCGATTTCCATACGATCAAGAATTGAACGAGACATTATTCCGAACCGGGCGGCGTTAATATTGTCAATTATTTTATCGACTTCATATGTTAAGTCTCTTAAATTATTTTTGAATTTTATGTAATATATTTGTAAATGGAGGGCGGTTAAATGATTAGTACTAAAAGTGGAAAATTGCATAATTTGTTCTTGTATTATTTTAGTATGGTTTTTGATTAATGCTAGATTTTTTTCGAAAATTTCATTGTTGTTTATTTGTTTATTAATTTTTTTGCAATTTCTTTATTGTTATTATCTAAATTTTCGAGGTGTTGGAGGATTTCTTGTCTATCCTCGTTGTCCATTATACCAAATAACCATTTGTATAATCCTCCAATGGGATTAATGAGACCTCTTTTAGAACGATTAGGGATTGAGAGTGTTAAATTATGTAATTGAAGTGTATTTAATGGTTTGAAATCATCAATTTGTTTTAATAAGTTAATTTTTGTTTCGAGATCTTCTAGTTCTCGTTTTAAGTCAGGGTAGTATTCTATTACGGGTTTGTAATTATAGTGATTTATTTTCACTTTTATTTGTTTCAATTGAATAATTGCATTAGAATAATCTGTTAAGTTTATTTTATGAAAAATGCGATACTGGTCTGCAATTAAATGTACTTGTTGTTTACTGATTAATACAATGCTATTCTCTGTTTCCAAGCTCTCAATTTGGATATCGCTCAAAGTTGATTTTAATATTAGGAATAAAAGGATTCCTTGCAAGAGTTTCATTGTTTGTTTTATCTGAAATGAAAAGACGTTTTGAACGTTTTATATTAGTTGGGGCTACGTTTGCTAAAATTCGTTTTGTGTATTTGGGTAAATGTTTAGGAGTACGATTAGGTGTTTTGACATAGCCTATTGTTCGAGTTTCTTCATATTCTTCGCGATGTTGGTTTTTTTTTGATTGATTGCTTTTTGTTTGTTGAACTTCGTTAATTCAAGTATTTTTGTTTTATTTGCTAGGCCGTGATGGGCTTTAAAGGGTTCTATATTGATCGATGAATGGATTTGTCGATTGTAAAAATATATCGATGTGAAAAGTCGTGATTTAGGGGATTCGTGAGAGGAAGTTGTTCTATATTTTGCAGCGAGTGTTTGATGCAATCTTTCAATATCGCTATTTCCGGTGTGGGAATGTGGTTTTGTAAAATGTATTTGAATATTATGATCGTTGCAAAGTTCTTTAATGAAAAAATTATTAAATTCGTTATCAGCAATGATTTTGTTAGGTTTGCCTAAACTTGACAGGAAAAATAAAATTGCTTCTTTTAGTGATGGTTTTGACTGATCTGATATGATAAAGCCAGCGGCGTACTTGGAAAATTTATCAATGCATGTTGCTATTTTTATACGATTAATGAAAAATATATCGATGTGGAATATTTCATTAATATCTTCGGGTGTTTCGGTCATTTTAAATTTGGGTTTGATGGGGTTGGTAAAGTGTTTTGCTTTGTTGCAAGTATCACAATTATTAACATATCGTGTGACTAAATTTTTGAGGTCTGGATAGTAAAAGAGTTTGAGTATACCTTTGAACGTTTTTTCTATTCCTCCATGTCCTATTTCTTCTGTGTGATACATATGGATTTGATAGATGGCTTCATCTTCAGTTTGAAGATCTTGAAGAATTTGGGAGACTTTGATGAATTTATAATTATTGTTGAAAAATTCTTTTAGTTTCAGTTGCAATTTGTCATAGGAATATTCGCTAAGATCTGAGTAAATTGCAATGTTTTTGTAAGGAGGTAGTTGATTAACTAATTCTGTAATATATTCATGTAGTTGCAAATCTTGTTCTTTTATTTGAAAACGGGTTTTATTGACTGGTTTGGGGTAGTTTTTATTTGAGAGGACAATTTGATATTTAAATTTATTTATGTAGTCGTCTTTGACAGAAATTGAGAGATTTTGGTTTTCTATATTTGAAGAAATAGGGAGATTATTATTTAGTTCAGGTGGATTAAATGTAGATTCATCTGGAATTTCTGTGATTGAGGCTCTAATATTGTCTGGAAGTTGAATCTTTTGTTCTTTGCAAATATCTATTATTTCTTGAAGTGTTTCATCAGGGGTATTACTACTGACATTTGTCGATGTAGGGTCAGTAATTATCGGTATTCCTACTCCTATATTAATTCCGATATTGTTATTGTGAATGCGAGATAGAAAGTCTGCCACTTTATTATTTTGACCTTTAATGTAGCTCATTTCAAAATCGAACTCATTAAGTTTAATTTTCCAACGGATTAATTTTTGATTTGGTTCATTTAATGAATTTAGCCAAAGTAGAGGTCGGTGGTCTGTTTCAAGTTTGTAACGACGACCAAATAAATACGGTCTAAAATTTTTAGTTGCCCAAACTATAGCAAGAAGTTCTTTTTCAATTGTTGCGTAGTTGATTTCATGACTATTTAGCGTGCGTGAAGCGTATGCGATTGGGTGATTATTTTGAGACAACACAGCACCTAATGCATATTGGGATGCATCAGTTGTTAACGTGAAAGCTTTTGTGAAATCGGGATATTTTAAAACTGGTGGATTTGTAAGGCTTAATTTAAGTTTAGAGAAACATTCTCTGTATTCAAAATTATTGATGTCTATTTTAGCATTCTTCTTTAAGCATTTTGTCATTGGAACTGTCAATGCAGAGTAATCTCGAATAAATTTTCGATAATAACCAGTCAAACCCAAAAATGATCTAAGTAGTTTTATAGTTTTTGGTATTTGTAGGTTTTGTATTTTATTCAGTTTTTCCGGGTTTGGTTTTATTCCTTCTTTAGTTAGAATATGACCTAAAAACTCAGTTTGGTTTGTAAAGAAATTACATTTATCTGGTTGTATTTTTAAATTATAACTTTCTAATTTTTTAAATATTTTGCGTAGGGAATCTATATGTTCTTCGAGTGAAGTGCTAAATATAAGGACGTCATCCAAATACACGACACAAATTTTGTTAATGTATTCTTTCAAAATAGTATTTATCATGCGTTGAAAGGTTGCTGGAGCGTTTTTAAGCCCAAAAGGCATTCTCAGATATTCATAGTGTCCATTATGTGTCGAAAAAGCAGTTTTTGCTCGATCACTTGGTTTTACCAGAATTTGATGAAATCCTTTTGCTAAATCTAGTGTTGTGAAATAGTTTGCTTTACCCAACTTGTCAAATAAATCCTCAATATTTGGGATTGGGAATTTATCACTAACAGTGATATCGTTTAGTTTACGATAATCAGTTACTATTCTCCATTTAATTTGCCCGGAATTGTCTACCTTTTTTGGTACAACCCACAATGGTGCATTATATGGAGAGTGTGACGGTTGAATAATTTTATTATGTAACATTTCTGAAATTTGCTTTTCCACTTCCTTTTGGTGGATTTGTGGGAACCTGTATATTTTAGTAAATATAGATTTTTCTGACGTTACTTTTATTGGATGAGTAACAATATTAGTTGAGGTGAGCATATCTCCCTCCTTATAAAATAAATCATTATATTCGTTTAACAGTTTTATTAATATGTTTTTCTCTTCAGGATTTAAGTGATCAATATTAATGTTTTTAGTACATCCACTTTTTATTGGAGTGAGTTGATCTAAAGTTAGACATAGGCTTCTAGAAATTATTTCTGGATTTTGTTCTTCGGTGATAAATGGGACTTTGATATTATTTATCATAATTGAGCCATCGAAATTGTTGATTATGGCTTGAGTAGGAACTAATACATTTTGTCCAAGAATCGCATCAAATTTTGGATTCGGTATATTAGTAATTTTCCATTCAATCTTGGATTTGGAGGATTTAAACTCCAGTGGAAAATTTGTCCATATGCCTTTGTGTATTATTTCTTTAGAATGAAGACTGATTAATTTCATCGGATTATTGAGAGTATGATAGTTAGATTCTGGGAATATTTTATTGCTAATTAAGGATGTATTACATCCTGTATCGATAAGACATCGAATAGTTTTATTATTAACAGTAATGGGTATTATTGGTAGTTCCCATTTTGTGGAATTTGATGAAGTTCCGATGTTTGTTCCGAGGCTAATGCTGGAAAATTTTCAGCTTCGGTTACATGAATATTACGCATAGTAACTTCGCAATTTTCATTATAATTTTGCTGTTTGTTAGGATTATTATTTCCAAAGTTTGGGTTATTTCTACTATTAAAATTTCTAGTCGTTCGCATAGTTTGATTTCGTTGGACTTGTTGCGGATAATACCTTCGTTGTTGATTATTATTTTCATTGTTATGGTAAAAGCTATTGCGGAGAGCAGGAGTATTATTTTGATTATTGGAATTTGGGTTACTCCTGTTATTTGTAAAAATTTTATTTCTATTATAATCATTTAAGTTTTTACGGTCTTGAGCTATATTGCTATCACGTAGTTGTTGAACTTGTTTAAGAATGGAATATGCATCATATAGAGTTAAGCATTGACGCATTTCTATAAGAATTGTTTTGTATTCGGGAATACAGGACTTAAAGCGTGATAGAGCAAAATTTTCGTTATATTGAGGATGAAATTGTGGAAACAAATGATTATTAGGGTCTTGTAGGTATTTAGTGTTAAGTTTATTAAGAAGATTAGATATTTCATTATATACTTTTTCCACATCTGTGTTATATTGCACGTGGTTGATTTGATTAATAAGAGCATGGTAAGGCTCTGAAATTCCAAAGTATTGGTATAAAACCGTTTTTATTTGTGACCATTTTGCCGAGGGAAATCGGTTTATAACGTTTTGTGGTTCTCCGCGAATTTTTGTCTGAATAATGTGTTCTACATATTGTTTTTGAGATTCTGTTTCGCAAAAGTTTAATAAATGATCGACACGGTAGCAAAAAGTTTGTAATGAAATACTATGTTCACAATTTGAAAATTCATCTAAACGCCCTATTTCGCGTAATATTTCATCGAACGATAATTTAACAGGGGTTTCAGTTACTGTTAAATCTTCTGTATGCTGATCAACACTTATTGGCTCTACATTATTTTTTTGTTGTTCCCAAGCTCGAAGCTGGGTTGCGGTTTGTCCCGGAGTTGACATTAGTATTTTATTATTTTTTTTGTCACTTATATATTAACACACTGTTTATTAAACGATAAACTTAAACGATACCAAACGATACCCTTAAATAATATTAAATTCAAATTGACTTACGTTTAGATTGTTGCTTTTTACGTCTGGGTTTCGCTATGAATTTCGCTGCAATCTGTTGAAAATTTTCGTTTTCTGATGGTTTCGGGCTGCTTAATTTTGTGGTGTCATAGGTATTACTTGGTGAGTTTATGCTTTAATATCTATGATGGAGCGGTTCTTTGTTGTGATGGAGTATTTCTTTGCTCGTATGTTGAGTGAGTTTGTGTTCCTCAACTCTGTGATGGGGCGGTTCCTTGCTCGGTTGCTGGGTGAGTTTATGTTCCTCAACTCTGTGATGGAGCGGTTCCTTGCTCGGTTGCTGGGTGAGTTTAATTCAATATTGCACTTAACTTTTTAATATTATTTGTGCGCGATAATTAGGCTTATTAAACCTGGCTTTACAATTCACTTTGTACGCACTTTAAATATTTTAAAACAAGTAAGTTAGAGTACTTTTCTTTGTTACTTTTTGAAATAACATCGACTAAGTAACAGTTACCGACTGCGCCAGTTATGAAATTAAAACTCTCCTGTTCTTGAATTCAACATAAAACTGACTTATCCTACTCCTGATCAAGTCCTTTTATACGTTTATTTCGGCTATGTAATTTTCTTATATATACGAGTATTTCTATATGTCTTCATACGACATTTGTTGCATTAAACATTTGTTACATTAATGGTTTTCAAGTGACCACTTGAAAACCTTTTAAGCGACACATGATCATTTAGTTTATTAAATTTCGTTTTACCAGAATCTGTTTTATGTTACTGAAATATATTAGGATGTCTGATAATTAAATTGAGGTTTATCTGTGTCTGGTTTATGTTTGTCAAAAAGAAATCTGTGCATTACAAACAGATTTGTTAACTGTACCTACTTTAATTCAATATGTGAGCTGATTTATTTATGTGGTTGGTATGAATCAGGAGTGTGTAGCTATGTCGTAACTATCTTGAGTTCAATTAGTCTCATCTTATATACAGGTTTCCAGCCACAAGTTGCTTAAAATATTAGGCTCATCCTATAAGTATGCATTTGCGAGCTGATAAAAAATTTCGTACACAATGAATAGAAACATACAAGACACATTTTCAGTTGCGCCGGATACGATGATTCCATGTGAAATGTTGCAAAGTAGCCCGACATAAATACCTGGTTGGCTTTATTTTATTTTCATGAATCTGTTCGAATTGATCCAAGTCGCGCAGATCTTGGACGGATTTTGGCAGTGATATCAAATATGAATAGTGATAATGTTGCTGGCTTGCAGCTTGCTGTTGCATGCACGCTTTGCTCCAATATATTTATGTTGCGCTATGATTTGAGTGTTGAAGGCACGTTTTCATGAAAATTATAAATACCTACACTTTGTACTATTTCACGAATTTTCGTTTTTTTGAACGGATTTTATTGTTGTTCTTTTTAGGAAAGCAATAATCGAAATTGCTGGTAGTGGCGCATGGCATTTAGTGCCGGCTAATCAGTGGTGTCGTGGTTAGTTTGAAGGTCGACTCAAGGAGAATCTACAGAGGAGGGAATCGTAAGCTCACTAGGTCATAGTTATACTGAACCTAAATTTTAGGCTATTACAGCCCATCATAATTTGGAAACAAACAAAACGGAAAAACCCAGAAAGAAAAGAATGCCAATAAAAACTCTAGCGCCTTAGGATCTGGTAGAAACACTGATTTTCGAAGAAAAGTATAGGAATCGCACAGATTTTGAATGCACATTCTACCACACGTGTTTTTTATTACAGCCAAACTTTTTCGAGAGCGTTTCCCCTCCTACGTATTAGAATAAAAGTTAAAATATTCCGCCACCACTTTGACCCGAAAGTTGCAAAGAAAATGATAGGGTAGATAGATTTTCAGGGCTATCATTTGCATGAATTGTAAATTTAGGAAAGTGAAACACTTTTTATTCATATTAATCTTCGAATTTTTATTTTACAAAACTTTGAAAGCAGTATCTCATGTTTTTTGACAATGTTTTTCAAACACTTCAGTGTATTAGTCTTATGAAGGGTGTTGTTTTTTTTTAGAGAGTTTCGATTTGAAACTTGAATGAAACAAAAAATATCAGTCGAATCACCGTATTATGGCGAAATTTTGCTCTTTATATATACTTTTTGAAAATGATTTCGTGCAGGCGACCGCCACGACTACCTCTCAAGAAGCCAATTCTAGGGGCTAAATTCCGACCACTTTTTGAATCAATTGGGCCGTTTATCGTCAACTTCGTGTTGGCTTCTAATGTGTCAATTGTAGCTGGTTGATTGGCATAAACCTACGACTTCACGTATCCAAAAATGACTTCACGTATAACAAGTAATCCAACGAAGAACAATTTACTGATCCATTTCTCGAGATAATGTGATTTCCGTATTTCGTCTTCAATAAATCGATGGTTAGCATGTAGCACCGTATTGTTGAAACCATTTCTCTCACACCCATAAAACATAAACTTGGGAAAAAACTAGTTTACCGTCATTTTGCACAAGTCGCCATTGGCAGTAACGTGCTCGCCGTGTTCATCTTTAAATAAGTATGGCCCCATGATGCCACCAGTATGCGGTGTGCACAATACAGTGCATTTTTGTGAATGAGACGGTGTCTCTATGACTTGACGGGGATTCTTTTTGGTCTAGATGTGGCGATTCAGCTTATTGACGTTGCCATCGTGCCAGAAATGAGCCTCGTCGCTGAGTAAATATTTCCCGTAAAAAAGGGTCAACTTCCTGTTGATTTGCGCAAAACCAAACGCAAACTGGACGGACAAATCCCAACTTCTTGCTTGCAACTTTCTTGCAAATCTGGGCTACCAGCAACACTGGCTTCCATGGCTGCGGTATTAGTTTCGGGACGCGCTGTTCTGAATCTTGTCGTTAGCCCACGATCCAGCAACGTGAAATGGTTACGAAAATTTGCAATCAAATGGCAAATACAACGTACGTAAAACTGACACAACTGAGCACCGATTTCGGAAATAAATTTCCACGATTCGTAGACGTTGTTGCGACGCAAATCTGACCATGGCAATTTGTCAGACATTATTCAGCTAAAACAATAGTGACCCTCACAGCTATCACAAACTCATTTGACAGTGATGAGTTTAAAAATGCGGTACCTGCAAATAAGGAAACACTTTGAATATAAATTGTGATTGAGTCAATTGAGCAAAAATTTTCAGGATATATTGATATGTATGTTAAATAGGTTCAGGTTTCACTAAATGTTAGTTATCTTTAACTCTTTGGTACTTTCGAACCTGAAAAATTATTATAAAATTTACAGGAAGCATTGATGTAATAAAGGTGTTAATATGGTGAAAACGCAACAACTTTTTTATAAAAAATTTTGCATCTCCCTTATGTGCTCTACTATCAATTTTATTTAATATGTCTTTGTGCTGATAAATTTTCTTCCTCCTGGAAGTTTGCAAACATTTTCTCTATTTTCAAATCTGTTCTCTATTTTCTCTATTTTCAAATCAATTCCTGTTCTTTCCAAAATCATTGTCCCTTTGGTGTTTAACAAAATATATGACTCTCTTAGTTATGCTTTCATATCTCAGCAGCATGGCTTTCTTAAATGTTGGCTCGCATCTACAAGTCTCATTGAATTTTCGCATACAGTGGCCTCGGATTTAAATCCGAATTGTTACGTTGATGGCATATATATATACAGATTTTCGTAAAGCATTTGACTCTGTCAGTTACTTCTACTCTAATGAAATCACTATGGTATTTATGAGTCTTTACTTTCTTAGATATGTTCGTTCTTAATTAAATGCAATTGTTTTGTCTCCCTATCCAGCGTGTCATCCTCATTGTTTTCCCCCTTTTCTGATGCACCTCAAGGATCTATACTAAACCTCTCTTATTCAACCTCTTCATCAAAGATCTTCAAAATGCAAAGATCTTCAAATCTACTCTGATGACTCAAAAATATTTCGGGCAATTGAAATTTCAGATGAGTATCTGCATCTTCAGGAAGATTTGAATTCTATTATTGCTTGATGTAACTCTAACTACTTAAACGACCCACAGACACGGACATCTAGTTGCCGACTTGCGATATTTGCGAACGAACTAGATCTGAGATTAGCCCACAGACAATGAATTCGGTCGCAGATATCGCAAATCTGCAACTAAGTTGTCGACCAGATCTTCGTGTCTAATTTAGGTTTTATTGTTAAATGTTTCCAAATGATTTGCCGTGTACTGTTTTCTGAAGTCCCAGACTTATGCCTTTTCTTATTTGATATGTGAAATCGTCCATGTCTTCGTGGAACATTTTACTGATATTCTGGTCATCTTCGATCGTAAACTCAAAATTTGATATTCATCTATATTCTGGCCGTGGCATACATCCCTGCCATAGTTCTTTGCAACATTTCCACATGTGTTTAGATATTTACTACCCTAGTTCGCATCAAACTTGAATGCTTTAGTCACGTCTCCACTTGCACTTTACTCTTTGAATATAACCTACTCTATATGCTTTATGATGAACGCTCTTAGCAAAACGTAGAGTTTACCTGGATGAATGCTTCCTGTTTAAAATTTTCCATAGCTTTCTAACGACAGCGTATTCGATTAACGAACGGAAGTGTTGTCTTTGAAGTACCGTGTGCACGATAGATACTTATTTTAATAATCCTACTTTCTGCCATTTACGTATCCATAACGGCCTCAAATTCGGTCCTCTTCCACACTCTCTAGCCACATTTAAAAGTAATATTTGTATTACTCAAGACTCGATATCGATGGCGAATATCATTGTCGTATGAAGCCAGAGCAAATACAAGACGCAAGTTCGATGTCGGCAAGGTTCGAAACAAGACGATGGAAGCCGAGTATAGATCTGTACTGGAAATGGAACTAGCTTCCACGCCTAACACCACGTCTATCAACGATGTTTGGACTACCATCAAAAGTGCAGTGTACGCAGTAGCCAAAAAAGTAGTTGGATATACAGCCGGGCAACGCAGAAATGAATGATTCAACAAGGAATGTCAAGCCGCATTGGGTGAAAAGAATGCGGCCTACAAAATCCACATTGAACGACCGACTAGAGCCAAGAAAGAAAAATATGACGATCTTCGGAGAGTAGCTAATAGAATAATTAGACGTAAGAAACGAAAGCACTTTGTCACCATGCCTAATAACATGAATGACAACTTTATGGCTAACAACACTCGACAAGCGTACAAAGTAGTGAGACACTTAAAACAAGGCTTTAAACCACGAACTAGCCTATGCAAGGCTGCCGATGGAAGCATCATAAGTAGCTCAGAACAATTGAAGGAAAGATGGGCGTTCTATTTACCGCAATTACTGAACGGAAATGTCCCCACACCCGACGAATCGCCATCATTAATTGGCACATACCTTGACAGTGCCTCATCTCACCTTCCTACGCTAGATGAAGTCCGACAAGCCATGGACTGCTTGAAACCCAACAAAGCACCGGGCATCGATGGTATCCCCGCGGAGCTCCTGAAGACAGGCGGGATTTCCGTTTTAAGGGCAATCCATGGATTGGTGACAGGCATCTGGCAACAAGAAACGATGCCGGATGAGTGGCGAA
The DNA here is from genome assembly GCA_963978885.1 of Nemotelus pantherinus. Classification (NCBI taxonomy): domain Eukaryota; kingdom Metazoa; phylum Arthropoda; class Insecta; order Diptera; family Stratiomyidae; genus Nemotelus; species Nemotelus pantherinus. Next base: position 80,058,860 of record OZ022265.1, on the reverse strand, counting down.
AAAGCGTTATATGTCCCATTCACAAGAAAGGAGATAAACTGCGATGCGAAAACTACATGGGCATATCACTAATTTGTTCGTCGTACAAGCTCTTGACAAAAATTTTAGAGTTAAGGATTTCCCATCACGCTGAGAAAATTCTTGGTGAATATCAAGTTGGTTTCAGACGTGGAAGATCGACAACTGACCAAATATTTCTGGTCAAACAAAATTTGGAAAAATGCTGGGAATTCAACATTGATGTCCATGAAATATTCGTTGACTTCAAACAAGCGTACGACAGCATTAACCGAACTGCATTATATAACTTCATGCTGCAGTTCGGAATCCCAGCAAAGTTGGTACGACTGGTGAAAATGACCATGACTGACTCCACGTCACAAGTGCTGATTCAGAATAATATGACCAACTCATTTTCGACGAATACTGGGCTAAAACAAGGGGATGGATTAGCTCCGGTACTCTTTAACTTAGCACTTGAGTATGTCATCAGAAAAATCCCCGTTGACACGAGAGGAACTCTATTATTTAAGTCGACACAGCTAGTAGCTTACGCTGATGACATCAATATTATGTCACGTTCGTTCAACGACGCCAAGGAAGTATTTGTAGCTCTACACGAAACCGCCAAGGAAGTTGGTCTTCAAATTAACGAACAAAAAACTAAAGTTATGACTCAATCAAGGAAAAGGACGCCAATAAGACAAAATATAACGGTAGAAGACTGTAACCTTGAAAACGTAGACAACTTCGTGTACCTAGGGACGAAACTCTCGAAGGATGTGAATGAGCTTGACGAAATCAAACGACGGATTCAATTAGCCAATAAGACATTCTTTTCGGTGCTTCCCACTTTGAAATCTCGATGCGCACACAGGAATACGAAGCTTCGCATCTACAAAACAATTATTAGACCTGTGTATGCTACCGAAGTAAAACCTGGACTCTGACCCAGGCATTTGAAAAAACCTTGAATACGTTTGAGAGAAGGGTATTGCAAAGGATCCTCGGTCCAATACGGGAAGAAGATGGATGGCGAATCCGATACAACAACGAGCTGTATACCATATATGACGAGCCAGAAGTCTCTACCGTCATACGACTCCAAAAACTACAATGGGCTGGCCAAGTCGAACGAATGAGCGACAATCGAATCCACAAAAGATCTCTCAAGGGTCGAGCGAACGGAGTCAGGCCAGTCGGTAAGCCACGCAAGCGCTGGGAGGATTCTATAGATGCAGCCAGCAGGTAACTTTTGGGAGCACCGAACTGGAGGACGCGGTCACTGAACCGAGACCAATTGAGGCGAAGTATTAAGGATTCGGGCTATAGTGCCCCGATGATGATGCTTTGTCTACACAGTCAAATTTAAATTTTTGAATTTTCATACCACACGAGAACGGTAGCCCTTATATTTTTAGCACCCGAAATTAGTGACCACGGGTACTCACGACCTTAATCAGATAGATGAAATTTAGGGATTGTACTGGTGTTGAGTAGGACCAGGTCTGGTAGAAGTTTAATGACTATGGTGGCAATCCGGTGGCAGTGGTGGCATCTAGAAAAATCACTCGAAAAACAGAATGCCTTATGCCCTATACCTTCTGAAGCAGTTATCAGATTTTAAAGAAATTGAAATAATTGATGGACCTTATTGCAAGCCTATTATACATTCCTTTAACATCCAACGCATTCATCGGATCGTAACGAAGTTTACAGGGGCGGTGTTCTTAATACGAAGTAATCTTGGTATACTTTTGGCTATGATGGAAGCCAAAAGTCACTTTCGCACCAAAAGATGCTATCATTTTTTTAGAACCATATCTGACCATCACGACGGCTTGGCCAAAGTTGTGTTTCACAACAAAACACAAAGTGGTGTGAAGAAGCGGACACAACATTGAGACAGAGTCATAATTATGGTGGGAATGCGTATCATATGATGCATTATTTCATCATAAAGAAAAGTAATCCCACGACAACCCTTGTTGGGTCTAGGGGCTAAAGCTGGTAGGTTGTTTCATTTACAAATTTACAACCAACGTGAATACAAATGCGGAGTTATTAGTTCCACGACTCACTTTACCCCTGATTTAACTCCGGTACCTAGTCAGATATAGGTAAACTCAAAGCTCGGTGCACGGTCTCTCCTTCGAACCTGAATTCGAAGCACGGACCCCACGCACTGGTAGCCAGTGCTCTACCCACTACACTACACTTGCTTCCTTTGGGTGTATTAAATTGAAAACAACTGTATTATTTAGGTATATTGAATTGTATGGCGATTTACGCTGGTCACTAGCTGATCCATAAGAAATTTGTCCTATAACAGGGGTATCATTAAAGTCATGCACTAAGCCACTATGAACTGCCATGACTTCTTCAAACTCCTGATCTGAATCTTGTAGCAAATGTTTGGCACCTTGTCAAATTTGGCATTGAAAAGTTAAAGAACGCAGCCTATGATGCTGTACACTTGGAGTGCGATTGAACAGCGATTGAAACAGGAAACAGTTAAAAGTCTAATAAATGTCATATCACGAAAACTTGAAGCTGAAATCGATGAAAAATTAGTATGTTTACTATAAAAGTTAACCACTTTTATATCATGTGTAATGGTGTAAAGCATGTTAATGATTTATATGATTTATATGACTTAGTTACTATTTAAATCGAAAAAAAAACATTTTGGACAAAAAAAAATTCTTGAAAATAAATATTAAGCATATATCTTTTTAAACATTTTGCAATGATATAAAACAACTACAAAATCTTTTTTCTCCTTCACTTCAAAAACGTATATATTATCAAACCAAATAAAACAAGCAATCGTATTATTTTTGTATCATCGTGACAGGAAAGTAGCAGAAATACAGAAAAGTAGCAGAAATAATTCCACACGACTCTATATCAAAGACAAATGACTTATTTTGAAAGAAGTTGATTTTGTTTGATACTACAATGAGTTAATTTTTTTATGAAAGAGCACCAAAAACTGATTGGTTGCATTGCAGTATGCTTACCAAAGACCCATAATTTGAATATAACAGCAACAAGGTTGGTCACCCTCGTTAAAAGTATTTTTTTTTTTAAACTCAAAGCTCAATGCATCTCAATAAGACCATTACTTTGCAACTTTGTATTTATGTACTTATCTATGCCTGGACATAAACGTGTGGTCTGCAGCTGACTAGTAGATTTTTATCTAATTAAAACCGTCAAATTACATTAAAAGGTTGTGGAAATTTAATTGGAACACTGCCGCCCTAAACCTCCTACGACATTTGTAAAGTCTGATTTAATATCCAACAAGCTGTATCATAGCGATGGCATGCCGCTACCATGTATCAAGAAAAACATTAGCTTGGAATGAAGTCTTGAATAGGTTTTGAATAAGATGGATTCGATCCGTCGAAAGCTATCTCGCATACGGTGCTCAACATGATTACTACTTTTTGATGAGCGGACTCTGCGACGAAAACAAAGCACTCGATTAAGAATGGATTAGACCAAGTCGAATATCTTCAGGTAGTGGATGATTTCACGATGTCGTGACCATTGTTGCGACATAAGTGGTACATCTTCGCGACTAAAAATGCCATGCTAAGAAACTGGGTATAAACCAATCTACTAGGGTTGGATAGCAAATGTTCAATTTTTCTTTAAATATCGTTATGGTATCAATGCACTAGAAATGATTCTGTCGATTCCAGTGATGTGTTCGGTCCAGTTGTATCTCTTATTGAAATTCGTGAACGATGTTTTACGAAACTTCATTCGCATTCAGCGTGAGTGTGGAGTGATTTGCGAATCACTTTACCTCTGATATCACTCAGGTACAGCTAGGTATACTCAGGTACAGTACCTCATAGCTAGGTTAACTCAGCGTGTGATCATGGTTGGTTGCACGTGGCGGGATTTGAACCAGGGATCAGCCGATTATCTTCAGAAGGATCAGTACGCAAAAATGTGACTAGACGTTCCTGTTTATTTCTCATTGCATTTTGTAAATAAAACTACAATTTGATTTTGTTAACACGGTAAATAAAATCGATATCTAGCTCTTGATATCCAGTGATCCGCACATGACCCCAGAAAACTTGCATCAAAATAACCAACTGCAGGTCGAATTAAACCCAAACTGCGGAGTAAATGCAGGAAAAGAACTGATGTCATTACAAAGAAGATTACCACGTTACCAATAATGGCATGGTAGATTGAACGCGGAAGATGTGCTCACACCATCTGCATTACAAGCTCAGATGATTGCAAAAATTTTAATTGCTTGATGGTTACGGCGCGAGTACACAACCCGAGGCTGCATATGCTATGTATCACTTTTTACCATTATCGCAGTAGCTAGTGAGATTCTTGTGAGTGTACTTAGTTGCTTTGCGGTTATTGTATGCTTTTATGCTTAGACGAGCATTAGGTCACAGGGTCACTTGAGAGGAAAAGGAAAGTGATACTTGCTTTCTCTCATACCTGTTTTCTAGGCACATAGGTTGCAACTATAAACTAAAAATTTAAAAAACAGGCTATCGGTCATTAAGAGGCGCTAAATGAGTATAATTCATTAATGACGCATAGTGTTTGGGTTTTAAAAAAATCTTTGCTTGAAGCTTAAAAGTTTTTTATATCCATCTTGGTTTTGGATATGGTATGAATATTGTTTGTTTTTATGCATGATTATTTTATTTATCAGTCCATGACCGTATTTCTAGCATTTAAGGATTGTAAGATTTGAACAGCGTTTTACTAACAGCTGTCGTGTTCCATTTTTACTTATTAGTACTTCCAAATACTTGGCAGTAGATTGCAAATGGAACGCCATCTTTGTTCTTACGAGCAGATTCTAGCCTGTTGCAGTTTTTAAATGTAAAACAGTTGAAAATAAGAGGAGAAAATAACGAGTAAAACTACAGCAATCGATAGAAAATATAAAAGTAACTAAAAGAAAATTACCGTAATTTTAGGTTTCTTCACATTATGAGAGCTTTTTCTAATTTCCTTTTTTTTCAACATAGCCTTGAAAAAACCAAAGCCACCTACTGACAACTAAACAGCCACTTTTCGATAAAAAAGGCGCAACTACTCGGGAACAAGAGCTCGAGCAATTTGTAGTATCCAAGAATACTAGCAAGTACTAATTAGTAATAATATAACACGTACAGAGTATGTAGTGGGATTTCTAAACATGTCAATTTATATCCATTCGATTAATTTATAGGTGCAACTGAAAAGATCTTTTAATATCCAACGACTTAGGCTCAGATTCACTACCACGCCGAAGGCTTTGACCTTTTTGAAAGGTGGAGATAAGTAGGCTACCTCTCAAAAGGAAAGCTTGAAAAACGGCTGTGTTTCACAGGTTTCCTGGGCCTTTTACCTGTAACTTGTTCAGAAGCATCCACATCGGAGGATGAGGCCATTGCTGTTACAACTTCTGAGCTAAGTGGCCACCTTGATCTGCTGGCTCTACAGTTGGGACATGAGAAGGTGGTTATTGGACCTAACGAGGATCTGTACAGCACTATAATAAGCAAAGGCAAAAGTTATCCAAATTGACCTTCACCCTTCCAAGGCAGCTTACGCTTCTCTTCTACTTTATCTCTGTAAGAACCTGGAGAAGATAGTGTTAATTTAAGAATCATAGGTCGGTAAGAACTGAGTCTGTGGATTGCATAATGGTGGACATATGCTGGTATCTCCTGATCCAACAGATGAATCCAAAGCCTGTATCTTTATGAATAAATCTATAAATGTTGTCCTTTCAAATTTCAGTGACAAAGATAACGTTGCTATTACGGTAAAACCATTCTGGCTTCCTACATACTGCGTGGTTGCCAGCTCCCTTACGTGGATACCTACCGGTATCCATGTTAGGGAATTGGCAGCAGCCGCAAATTCATGGCGGATTCCGCTAATAATATGTTAGGGAATTGGCAGCAGCCGCAAATTCATGGCGGATTCCGCTAATAATAGGTTCAGATACGAACGCACATAATCAGTTATGGGGCAGTTCAGACACCAACGAAACTGGAGAAGAATTATATGAGTTGTCTTGCCATTGCAAATATTGGTAATGAACCTACCTTCAGAACCTCTAATAGAAGTGAGATTCTGATATATGTACCTAGTCTAGCTATAAACTATGACTCTATATTTTAAGTTCAAAGATTTCAGCATTCGAATGATGTATGATACTAATTTGTTTTTTCAAGGCATAAAAAGTCTCGGCCTGCTACAAATACCGCAGTTCTCAAGAAGCTTCTGAAATGGTTGTTAAGGTGAAAAGAGGCCATCATCCGTTATCGGTCATGGTTTGTTTGGCGTGCCGTATGAGGGGGTCACTAAATCCCATTTTTGTGAACAAGGTGTTAAAACAAAAGCAGTCGTATATTTTGGAGTCCGTTGTTAAGCGATTAATCCAATTATTATTTTCCAATAAGCATGGGATATTTCAACAGGGCTCAGCACGTGCACACAATGCAACTTTGGTTAAAGGACAATTGATCCGATTTTATTGCTTTCGAGAATTGGCCCTCTGGTAGTCCTGACCTCAACCCATTAGATTACTGACTCTGGGCCGTTTCAGAGCAAAAAGCCTGGTCGAAGCCTCATCGAAACATTAAGTCGTTGAAGTGTGATTCAGTGGCGCAGAGGCATTGATACCTCCGGAGACAGTGCATACGGCGGAACAGTGGCTGGATTGATTGAAGAAGTGTGTTAAGACAAAAGAGGGGCACTTTGAACCAATGTTATTTTTATATAATTAAATACGCAATATATAATGAACTTTCGTACATTTTTTGTTTGCGAATTTGAAATCACACACCATTTGGTAAGACTAGCTAATACTGAGCTCAAATAAGTGAGCACTCTGCACACCTTCTCACAAGAGAGTTTCCAGTCAGACCACATGTATGTGACATGCTGCTTCAAAATCCTCCGGCTTAGCAAGATTCATAGGGAGAAAGAAGTCACAGTGGTGGATTAGTGAGATTGCGGTTTCTTAGAGTGAATGCAGAAAGAAGCTCAATCTCACCAAAAGGCTCAATTCAGATTCAGATTTAAGACTAACAGAGCTTCAAAAAAATCTTCGCATGCAAATATTGAAGGCCTCCGAAAACTTCTCAGCAAAATGCATACAAAAGTTCAATGGTAGTTGGATTTAAAGCTGCTGCGAGATGTTTCGTGTGTTGATTGACACCACTTGCTTGTTCGTAAGGAGATATTTCAACATTACCGTTAGAATCATATATGAACGCAAATTTGGTTCCTGTTATTTCTAGTCCACCCATAAAATTGGCGGTTTCTTTTTTGGCCCATTCAAACCTCCTGGTCCGGATGATATCATCCCTGCTAATATTCAGCGGACATTATTAGAGGTTACTATGCCTTGGCTCAAGACCATATACAATGCGCGCTTAAGACTTTCGTATATTTTTATCGGTTGGCAGAAAACGAGAGTAATATTTATCTCTAAGGCGGAAAAAGCCTCATACGCTAAACCAAAGGATTATAGATCAATTTCCTTAAGGGGTTATATAGGTCTTAAAGGGAAAAATAAAACTTTTAAAAAAAATTGTATTTTGAAAACCAAAAATCTATTTTATTTGAAATTTACCCATAGAAAAGTTAAGCATTTAAAGAAAAGGTGAACAAATTTTCAACGAAAAATATTGAAAATTGTCGATTTTCCTGCAGTTTTCTTCGTACACCCTTTTTTTTGGTAGGCAGAATATTTTGGTGCAGGTTCATCTGAAATCAAAAATTCAAATATTTTCTTATAGTTTATACCGTTGGCTCGTGATTTTGAAAATATAATGAAGAGATTTTCAATTGAAAATACATTCAAACTTATTTCAAAACTTTAATTTTTTTTTCAATTCCTTCGTTCACTAACGAGCCAAAGGTATAAACTATAATTTTTTGAAAAAGTTGTTTATTTTTTCCTTCAAGACCTATGTAACTCCTTAAGCTCCTTTCTATTAAGATCTTTCCTATTAAGGCTAAGATTTTAGTGAAAGTTGTTCGGTATTGGATTACCAGTGCCTTCGACTCTACTCTGATCTCGAAATCACGGCATAATTATACGAGGGGCAAATCTGTCGAAATAGCACTCTTTACCCTAGCCGAGCATGTTGGAAAATTAGAAATTTCCAGACATCGAGAGAGCTTTAAAAAATTTAAGTCTTTATGCAACTGCTAATATTCTCCTAAATCTGGATGTCGATCCGTAGTTTGTGACATTTATAAATTGAAATGGGTAATACATTTGTCTTTAAGTAGACCTACTACAAGCGTGTAGTGAATACGGGCAGTCTCCAGGGTGAAGGTATGTCTCCTTTGATTTGGAATTTAAGAGTTAATGAGTTTCTAAACAAACTTTATTAAGCTAGATGAAAAGTGATAGCGCTGATCTCGACACTAACGGAGAGGGTAAATCAGGGAAATTAATCTCGACGCTAACGGAGAGATTAAGTCGTTCGTTACATGTTCTTTTGAAATGGCATCAGGAATGTGGCCTTAGTGCTAAGCCTAACAAAACTGAGCTATTACTCTTCAGAAGGAAGCTTAGAATTCCATCCTTCAATCACCGAAAACGAATTCCCATAAGCCTTACAAACGAAGTAATATATCTGGGACTCATCTTAGATTCTAAACTTACATGGAAGCCAAATATAGCCCAAAGGGTTCGCAAAGCACTGTGTGCTCTTTACAGCTGTGAAAGCGCTATAGGAGTAAATTGAGAGCTGTAGCTTCGTATTCTGGATTTACACTAGTACAGTCAAACCAAATTTACAATTAAATTAAATTAAATTGAATTAGCCATGCTTAAGGCTTTAAATCAGAATGTTATAGATAAAATGTCTAGGTTGTTTTAAATTGTTTTTATTGTGTACCAATTTTTTTCCTAGCTTGTAAAAATATTTTAATTTAAGCCAATTATATTTCCTTTTGAAGCTAGATTTATTTTATGATGATAATGTAATCAGTATAGATAGTTAAATGTACTTAAGTATATAATTAATAGATAAATAGCTGGTAATTAGTATTAGTCAATACTTTAAAAGTAAACATTAGACCAATAGACACTAAAGAAGAGGGCAGATTACCCTCGAAATATGAATATATGTTAAGTATTCAAAATAAATCTAGCTTCAAAAGGAAAAAAAATGGTTTCAATTAAAATATGTCTAGGTTGGTTGCCTTATTAATAACGGGGGAACTCTATACCATTCCAACAGAAGCACACCTGACTTCCTAGCTTCTTACTTGTGTCGCAACATTTGAAGTGCGCTGCGTAAGACTACATTGTGGTGATAGCTGGATAAAGACTGATCTGGGTCATGCTAAAATCTTGGTTCAGGGAATGCCTGTTCCAGCGGACATCGGCTACCTATTGCCCCATCCATCTCGGACTCAAGGGTTTGAGGTTTAGATCAAAAGTAGAGAAGAATGGCCTAGAGAATTATGCCTAGGAACAGATGCTGTGGATATATACGAGTGGTTCAACGAGTGGTTCATAGCAAATGACAGAGTGGGGTGTGATATATTTTCTACTGACGTGAACTTGAAGCTTTCTTTCGGCTTGCAACACTTCTGCAGTGCCTCTCAAGCGAAGGTATTGGCAATTCTTGAAGCGGTCAATTGACTCTTATATATTCAGATATTCAGAATGAATATTTGCATTACTAATAACAGCTAAGCTGCTATCCAGGGGCGGCACGTCAATGTACACAAAGAAAGCAGTGTCTTCCTTTCTAAACCACTTGGCATAAATAAAATAAATCAATATTTAACGATCAAAAGATTTACAATCAAAACACTAACTTTATTTTAGAAAAGAGCTCCATTGCTACTATGTATGAAGTGGTTTTATGACAGTCCAACTACAGAGCTCCGAAGGTAAATTTACAACAACGCAACGAAAACTCATGCGTTTACTCAAAACATCAGCGTATCATTCAATTCAGAACATACAGTTCATTGCTGCGCATTGAGATATACTACACAGAACACTGAAGTGATCTTGCTTCAATGTTCGATCTACTTAGACACTTTACCTAAATCATCAACGTGGCACAACAGCCTGACGTTGGGCCTAAATGATGCCCACAAAAACTCTGTAACGAATGTATCCGAAAAGCATCGCCGATGCTGCTCAGTTCACAGAGTCTTGGTCGATAGAAAAATTTAAAAAACCCTTACCTCATCCACCCGCTAAACGACCCGTAAATCTTTGTGAATGACTGAACTTAATGCGCTGGAAAGCCATCAGCGTCTCTGTTATGTTTCTGTTTCCCTTCATGATTTACGCTACAGAATCTGTAGATTATCTTCTGTTCCACTTCTTACAAGATGTTCCCCTTAGGAATTGATGCATTTTCTGCTTTGTTCGCATGGTACATGTACAGTGCAAGTTATTGTGATGTCCATATGGAGAATAGAATATGTCGCAGTTATGTGTATCGTTTCGTGTGGAATTTTCCCCAGATCAACTTTTAGTATCTGCTTTGGATTTCCTGTCACAACAGGCATAGTTTTTCGATTCCGGCGCTTGCTCACTTGAGTGCTGTGAACGCCTATGTTTAGGATGTTATTTGCATGTTTAAATTCTGTTATTCTCTTTCTAGAACTTATTGTTTAACCCTGGGATATGATTTCTGTAGAATTTATTGTTTATTTGATTTGTTCTGCACATAAAACAAATTTAATTTGTGGTGCTTGAGACTAGTATCTAAAAGAGGTGGTTCTATGCAAGGCTCGCTAGCTTGCATAACATCAACTGTGTATGCAAGCAGTCTGACCTCCTCAGGTAATTAGAAGTATTAAAATAGAAAAACAAAAAATTAAAACATATAAATCAATCTATCGAAAAAATATCCCAAAACCGTAGTTTACACATAACATCATTATAGCAGAAAACATTGATTATACGTAAAAGTAATTAGCTATTTTTTGTATCAGCTGTATGAGCAAGATATGCATTCAGTTCCCTTTATGAAACAAAGAATTGTTAAAAAATCTAACTCAGTTTTGAACCACTGAATCCTGTTGACTTAGCTGCTTAGTATTAATTAGTTCGAATAAGTTTTCTGTGTGTTTTCCAGTGTGCGTAAATTTGGTTTCAATTGACTGAAAAAAGAAAAAACCGCTCTTTTTAAAGTAAAAATTAAATATAGAATTCATAAAAGCACAAGAATACTGAACAAATTTTGTGTTTTGAAATTTTAAAAATTCTATATGACATGGAGGCCCAGTGGTAAGGGAAAACTGTTGTTTTCGTGCCTTAAAAAATTTATGGTGGAAAATATTTTATTCAGATATTTTAGTTGCTACACTGAAATATCTACAGTCAAACTTGCGATCCTTTCCTGTGCGATTTGTTTTTGCGGTGTTTTGTTTCGTGCGATTTTTTTGTAAAAACTTAACAAATACCTTGTAAAAGCTATTTAGGAAGTACTACATATTTATGAAATTTATCAATTTTTTTTTGTATGGTTTATCTATGCGATCCCTACTGCACAAAAACAAGTTTGACAGTATTTGATTTTATACGATACTTTACTAATCTACTCTATTTGTATGTGAGCATTCATGCTTAGTTTATTATGCCCTGTATATGTTTATATTATTATGCATATATGTATTCCCTTAATCTAAAAGTCATAAGCCTCCACTGTGCTATACAGTCTCTCGCTAGAATTTACACCTACTCAAAACTAGTGCTTGAATGCCGTACGTCTTCTAACGAGATGTCGAGCTATTCGATGGTGCAGTTGTTTTGATTGCCATGACATAGGGACATTAAAGAGGACTGTGAAGCGGATCAACTAGTAAAGGCTGGTACGCTTTTACGGTAAGTGCTTTGTAGTCTCCCGATTGGAATTCTAATGGCACAGCGAAGGACGCTGTGAAAAACCCATGTGCGATCGCTATACAAGTGTGGAAAATTTTTAACATTGGTCGCACTACTGATTTAAGATACTTCCGATTTGGAAAAGGGGCTACTTCGCGCAGCGGTTGCATACTTAACTAGACACTGTCTGTTTGGCAGGCATGTAGGCCGGGTGCCCCTTACAAGGACTTTTACTGGAGCTGTAAATACTTAAATTTTCAAATTCATGCAAATGGTGGCTCTGGAAACATTCATACCCTATGAGTTTGGATCCAGTTGTCGAATCAAATTGGTATATGTTATTCAATACAGATCGGTTGCAATAAGGAGCACTTTTGGTAGAAGATACACTTAAAATCTGCATAATTCCTCTATTTTTCTTAGAAAATCAACGTTTCCTATGCGATAGAGTTTTGTCAGCAATTACTATGTGCTCTCAAGTATAAATCGACTGTATATGGTCACAATATAAATGTATAGCTATTTCTGTTAGAGCAGAAATTTGATTCGATGACGCCAGCTTAGAGATTTTTACTGTTTTTTTTTTTTAATTTCCAAATTAAATTAAAAGCAATTTTTTACTATATCCACTAAACATGATAAAGGGCTTATTCTACTCTTAATTTTTTTTTTTATTTTCGGTTTTTTTTTGCTTATTTCGATAGATTACCACCTCAAAAATGCCTGTACAAAATTTCTGTGACGTCCGCTGCCGAACTTTAAATTAAAACCACTTTTATTACTTTATAAGCACATTTATTCCACCTATCCTTTGACACGTTCATTGCGGAAGTGTCTTACTTACTTAAGTTGCTCGAGAGTGCCCAATCATACAATTCAGTGCTGCCACTGCTGTCACACCCTCCGCCTCTACTTGAATACATATTTCAAAATCATTTAATTCAAAACTTAACTAATCTATTCTATGTTATTGCTATTATCATTGGATTGCGTAGCTCCAGTATTTATCGTACACGTTTAATTCGCTCGATGTGACGTTTTATTACATCACCATTCTCAAGTTTGCACAAATAAATTCTTTTTCCAAGAACTTTAGCTATTTCAGCACGAATCCAAGTCAAACCTTTTCCTCGGAAAACATTTACTAAAACATTATCCCCAACAACAAATTTTTCCTTCCTTCTCCCCCTATAGTATTTTTTTTGTCTATCTTTACTTTTATTAATATACAGTTCGACTTCTTTATTTTGTTCTTGACCTGATGTGATTCTAGGGTGTAGAATATCAAATCGCGTTTTAAGTTTTCTGTTAAAAATTAAATTACAAGGAGCCATACTTGTCGACAATTGTTGAGTAGTCCTATAACCTAACAAAAAATTTTGAAGAGTGACTTCCAGTTCATAATCAGTTTTTGGTTTATTTTGCAATGTTTTTAATAGAGCTGTTTTCACCGTACGAACAGCATTTTCGGCTTCCCCATTACTCTTTGGATAATACGTGGGAATAGTTTGATGAGTTATTCCATTCGATTTCAAAAAGGTTTTCATTGTCTCTGAAGTAAAAATCGTCGCATTGTCGGAGACAATCATATCACATATTCCAAATCTGGCAAAGGTTTCTCTTAATTTTGTTCTTGTAAATTCTGCAGTTGGATGTTTTGTTTTAAAAATTTCTATCCATTTTGATTTTGAGTCAATGATAACTAAAAACCAAAATCCCCATTTGGGTTCAGCATAGTCTATATGTAGTCTAGACCAAACATTCTTTGTTGTGTTCCATGGAATGAGACTTGATTTTTCTGGATTTGCCGAGTTGATTAGACAATTTTCACACCCACCAATATAATTTTCTATGTCAGTGGTTATTCCTGGCCACCAAAAATAGCTTCGCGCTACTGATTTAGTTTTTACCATTCCCATATGAGAAGAATGTAATTCACGTATAATAATGTTGCGATATTTTGCAGGTATTGTAATTCTATCTCCCCACATGATTATTTCTGACTCAATACTAAGTTCATCTGCTTTGGTTTTAAAAGATGCATACTCTTTCCCCTTTAATTTGTGGACTTCTCTATTCTGAATTGCTTTGTACACAATTTTCAATATTTCATCTTCTTGTGTTGCTAGTTTGATATCATTTAAGTTGATTACAAATTCTTGTTTTTCTCCTAAAAACATCACAGAATGAAATTCTTCCTCTGCATTCTGTTCTAATTCACTATCTTCAACGTTGTTTGGTCTCGAAAGTGGATCCACTATATTTTTCTTACTTGCAATATACTCTACTTCATAATCATAGTTGGAAACAAGCATTGACCATCTTTTTAGTCTTTCAGACGTAAATGCAGTTACTCCCTTTTGCGGATGAAATATTCTTAACAATGATCTCTGATCAGTCCTTAATTTGAACTTTCTGCCAGCTAAATATTGGTGTAATTTGTTCAAAGCATACACTATAGCTAGTGCTTCTTTATCTACAACTGAATAGTTAGTTTCTGCTTTCGTTAGCTTCCTTGAAATGAAAGCGATAGGTCTCTCCTGTTTATCTTCTATGGTAGTTAGAACTGCAGCTACACTGTGCTTGCTAGCATCCGTTGTTAATATCAATGGTGCTCTTATATCATAATGTGCTAAAATTATGTCTTCTGCTATTCTTTCTTTTACTGCCTTAAATGCCTCTTTACAAGCATCCGTGAATGCAAATTCCCGATTTTCTTTTAAGCATTCATAAATTGGACACATAATGCCAGCTATGTTATCTATGAATTTGGAATAATAATTAACCACACCACAAAAAGCTCTAGTTTCTTCTACATTTCTTGGCTCCCTACAGTTAAGAAATGTTTGTATTCTACTTTTGTTTTTAGATAAGCCTCTGGCTGAGATCGTATGACCTAAATACTCAATTGAATGTGTCAAAAATTTGCATTTATCTCTATTAAGCTTTAATCCTGCTTTCCTAACCGCATTAAATACAGCTTTTAATCGTGTAAGCAATTGTTCTTCATTACCTCCTGATATTAATAAATCGTCTACATACGCTACCACTCCTTCTATACCTGAAATAACTTTTTCCATTTCATTTTGAAATTTCCCTGTTGCCGACTTAATACCATACGGCATTCTTTTCATTTTGAAAATACCTAAGTGTGTGCTCAAAGCGCACAGCAGTTGTGACTTTTCGTCCAATTCTAATTGCATGAAGGCTTGCCGTACATCCAATTTTCCAAACACTTTACCTCCAGACAGAGATGAAAAAATATCGTCAATTTTTGGCAAGGGATGGTTGAAGTCTTTTAGTATTGGGTTCACTGTCATTCTATAGTCTGCACATAGTCTCACTCCAGTATTTTTTGCACTACTACTAATGGTGTTCCCCAATCACTATTATCTATTTTTTCTATTAAACCCTGCTCACACCACCTTGTTAGCTCTTTTTCTACATCTATTTTCTTGGAATATGGAATAGGCCTAGCTTTTAAGAACTTTGCTTGTATGTCAAGCTCGTGTTTTACCTCTAATGAAATTTTCGCATATTTATATCTACCTAAGCTCTCATCGAAAACATCGTTATATTCTCGTAGCAATTCTTCCAATTTACTCTCGTAACTGTGAGCAATTTCGTTTATCATTTTAAATCTCATATTAAATTTTTGCAAAAAATCACGACCCAATACATTACAGTTTGCATTTTTGATTACGTAAATTTTCAATAAGTTTGACTTGCCTTCGAACTCTACTTGTGCTGTAAACAATCCTATTGTGTTTAAACGCTCACCTGAGAATGTTGTGATGGATGTGTTTACTTGCTCTAAAATCTGGTTCGCGTATTTTTTATATACTCAGTTTCAGAAATAACTGACACTGCGGCACCGCTATCCAATTCAAATTTGCAATTTTTCTTGTTGATCTGAGCTGTAATTACAATTGGATTGTTACAATCTTCGACTTTTAAATTTGAAATGAAAAATTTATTGTTATGACTTATGCTATGTGGGTTATCCGTCCTGCTACGAGTGCTAATTGCTGATTGTTGATTTGCATTAATCCGGTTTATTGTGTTGACATTTTTCCGTACTGTAGAGCACATATTTTGAAGGTGTCCTTTGGTGGAGCATTTAGAACAAGTATATTCCTTATAACGACACTTCCCTGAGAAGTGGCCTATTTTACCACAACGCCAGCAAGGCTTGAGATTGTTGCGTTTTTGGTTATGGTTGAAATTTGGCTGTGCTTTGACATCGTTGTTTTGTTTAGATATCTTATTCACATCTAAATTGTGATTATTCTCCACTGTTGATTTTAACTCCAACGTTTGGGCTTTGTTCATAGCTTGATCTAAAGTTGCATCTGCAGGTAATTCAGCCAAAGTGCCGAAAATTTTGCCAGTGGTCCCCGTAATGAACTTGTATTTAATCAGAATCGATACCTCATTTCCAAAATTACAGTCTGCTGCAAGCTGCATTACTCGTGCATACCATGCTGATATTGATTCATCAATGTTTTTTGTGGAGTCAAAAAATTGTTTTCTCTCTTGCCACACATTACGGATCGGACCGTACTGCTTGTCGAGCAGAGCACACAACTGATGAAATGTTTTGCTGTCCGGTTTTTCTGGTATGCAAAGATCTCGAAGCAATTTGTATGCTCGAGGTGATAGAATTGTAATCAAAACACTTACTTGTTCATCAGACTGTACGTCAATAATTCGGAAGAAATGTGTCATTTTTTCTTTAAATATCATCCAGTCGTCATGAACTGGATCAAATTGTTTCGTATTTAATACGAAATTCGATAGGGCCACGTTGCTTTCTTTATTGCGCCATGCAATTTCTCCTTCGCGAAAGCTCTGGTTCTTATCTTTCTTTCCCATATTTATTATCCTCGCGTTGATTTAATTATCCTCGTCGCCAATGTGACATTCGCTGCCGAACTTTAAATTAAAACCACTTTTATTACTTTATAAGCACATTTATTCCACCTATCCTTTGACACGTTCATTGCGGAAGTGTCTTACTTACTTAAGTTGCTCGAGAGTGCCCAATCATACAATTCAGTGCTGCCACTGCTGTCACAATTTCAAACCGATTCATCGCTTCGTTTTCATTCTATGACTATATTTCGGCGCGCGCGTCGAACGGTATTTTTCTCCCTCTAACAATGGTCTCTCCCGAACATCTGGCGTTTCGAAATATGTAATCCCACCATATATGTTCTGTTTATGTGTATTTCGGATATATTTCATCAGTACATATTCGAATATTAGCCTGTGAGCATCGTGTACTTTCAATCATGGCTTTTTATAAGCAAAAAGGAATAAAATCATACCGAAAAAGAAAACGCGCTTTTAGTGGAAATCAATTTGATAGTTTAGAAACTGTAAAAGATATTAGTACATCTTCAAAAAAATTAGATAACAGATCGTTTTACAGTGTAAATATTGTAATGGTGATGTAAGTTTTAAAAAGTGTGCCAAACGTGGACTTGGATTCAAAATTTCAGTTACGTGAAAATGTAGTTTACACACTGTCAATTCTTGTGCAATGATCGGAGAAAAAACAATTCATATGAAATAAATCGCCGTATAATTTTTGTCTTCCAAAAAAGCAGATGAAAACGAGAAGGAACTGAATGCTCAAAAAGGCTATACAGATAATCAATTATCGGTTTCTGGTGATGGCTCGTGGGCCAAACGAGGATTTAGCTCTCTCATTGGTGTTATATCATTAATTGGAAAATTTTCAAATAAAGTTTTGGATATTTCAGTGTTGTGTACAATCTGTAAGGCATGTGCATTTTGGGCGAAGCAAAAGGGTACCTTAGAACATGAGGCTTGGTTTGAAGAGCACAAAGACGAATGTAGTATCAATCATGAAGGTAGCGCCGAAAAAATGGAAGTAAATGGCATAATTAAAATGTTTCAGCGTTCTGAAGAACTTTATAATGCTAAATACGCATATTACATCGGCGATGGCGATTCCAAAACTTTTACAAATCTCCTTGAAAGCAATCCTTGTGATGACTTAGTTGTTACGAAACTTGAATGCGTAAATCACGTTTCAAAACGCATGTTTCACCGCCTAACTGAAGCCAAAAAAAAGAAAAGCCAGCAAGATAAAGCTCTAAAAGACCAAGAAAAAAAGGAAGCTATTGAAAATGAAAATGTGATTGCACCAAAAGATAAAAAAGGGAAATTGCTTGTTACAAAAAAAAAAAATCCACCAAGAGGTAAAAAATCAAAAGCTCTAGCACTTCCAAAAGAAAAATTAACTCATAAAGTTATAAAAGAGTTACCCATTTTTTATGAACTTGCCATTCGCAGAAATTCCGATTCGGTTGAGAAAATGCAAAACGAGGCGTTAGCTGCACTTTATCATTATTCTTCAACGGAAGATAATCCTCAGCACTCGTATTGCCCAGAGGGGACGGAATCTTGGTGCAAATGGCAGAAGGCGCAGGCGATGAATCAAAATCATGACCACCCTCCAGCATTTGATAAAGAAACCTTCGATATGATGTTACCCGTATATGAAAACTTGACTTCACAAAGTCTTTTACAAAGATGTCTTGGCTTCAATACACAAGCAACAACGAATCTTTCAACCAAACCGTCTGGCGCATAGCTCCGAAACATACGTTCAACGGATCCAAAATAAGCGAAATTTCAGCTATGTTATGTGTCTGCATTTTCAACGAAAGGTATTTACCTATTCTCAAGATTATTGAGCGTATGGGAGTCACTGTTGGCCGAGGCGCATTGTGTTTCGTTACAAATCACGATAACAATAAATTATACGTGTCTGAGCGCAAGAACACCGATGCGTCAAAAGAGGCCAGAATAGCCAAAAAAAGAGGAACGGTGACGAAAAAGAGAAGAGAAAAAGAGAAGCAGAAAGAACCTATTATATGCCTGGATTCGCCGATTGAAGGTAAGATTATTTATTATAACAAAAAAATCTGTTAAAAATACTTTAAACGCGATTTACTCAAAACGTGTTTTTTTTTGGTGCACGGCACATCGTAGAGAAAAAACTAATGAAGCGATTTAGCAAAAAAAAAAATTTGCATACTTATATATCGATTTTACACAAAGTGAACCTAAATTGAGCCATAAAAATTGAAGTTTGGTTATTTGGGAGCACTTTTTTCATCGAAAAAAACGCCCAAAATCGAGCATGCTATTTTCCAACACTTGTCGAATATTTATGGCTTAAGGTTTACTTTGTATGTTTTTAGCTAAACTAATAGAACTTCATCGTTAAATTGATTGCAGATCACCTGGACGACCTGGGCAATGTGCCGCGCAATCGACTCTGGCCGTCAGCGCGCGCTCCATCAATTGCATACAGAAGCCGCCATTTTGCTGCTTTTTGCTTTTTTTGTGAATAAAGATGCATGCAAAATTTCAAATTGATATCTCTAATAGTTTTTTTTACAACACTTTTAAAATGATACGGCTGTTTACCCGTTTAACAGTAGAATAACCCCTTAACTTGTTAAATTTCTATGTTTTCTTTAAAATACATAAATTCTTTAAAATAATACACAGGACTTGGTGCTCTAAATTAGCCTACCAATGAGTAGATCGTAATAATATATAAGAAAACGCCCCTCCTATTCATAGGCAGGCCTATAATTAGGGGGTACTTCATGTGCCCACGATCCCCTTCTGGATTTATCCTTGGTCTCTTCTTACTACAAACTATTTCATACTGACTACTTATGCACATATGTAATAGAGAAGATGATAAGGAGCGGATATCATTTTCAAAGTGCTAGCATTCAGCTGCGCACCACAGATAAATGCCGCAAGTCAATTCTATTTACATCTGAGTGAACTGCATTAGTTAAAGGTAATTATTCTTGCACTAAAGTACTTAGTTTACACTACCTCAAAAGTATGTACCTACAAGTACGCAAACATACATGTAGGAGTTGGCTGTGGGGTAACCACTAACTTACAACCAATACGGAACTCTACTACCATTTAACCTTGGTTAGTGATTGAAAATTTTAACAAAATATGGTTTTTGAATGTTTTAATGGGTGCCTTTCGCTATTCAACGAACACACTATGGGTATCTGCACAAAGCAGCAAACCGACTACCGTTAGCCTAGCCGCGTGCCATGCTTCGCTTGATTTCCAGGTGTTCCACACCTAATAATCTGATATGTTGAGACACACTTCGATCGGTGACTTGTAGTGATTTGCTTACACAAAGATATTTGCAGATAGTGGCACAGCTTTCAAGTGTCAGCATTTGACCCATTGATCTTAATCTGTTGCACCGATTTAGATTTCCTAGCGTTCTTATTTGATTTAGAAGTCACGTCGATATCTGAATGGGTAGAAGCTAAGCTCATAAACATAACGAAACATTACGGCTGATGTACGTACGTACAGCAAAATTTCAAAATTTGCGGTTTACAGTACAGATAGTGTGACGGCATGCAGAATAGCCACACGTTCTACAATTCAGACAGGGAAATATGTAGGTACCTTATTTGCGGAATGCAAAGTATAGTTCATGGTCACCGTTCAAATCAACTAGGTTTCTAAATAAATTGGCTGCACGTACTAATATATAATGGTTGACTGCACATTTTTAGTATAACGTTACGTTGTTCAGCTTCAGCGAATATCCTGAAAGTGATATAATGTACATATGCATGTACATATGTATATCAGATCGTTGTTTCAACGGTGTTCAAAAATGATTTATCTGCTTGTGCAGATAATATAATTTTAGTATTGTCGAGCATTTAAGACGATTTGTGGTACATGAAGTAGGGATCTATATATAATAATAAAAATACTTCACTGTACAATATATAAACTGTATATAAATATAAAATAGGAAGCTAAATATAAACTAGATATAAGCTAGGAAGCTTACTCCACCATTGTCAGTATTTCCTGAAACTCTGAAATACTCTGAACTCTGAAATAGAGCTGGTTTCCCGAAAGTATTACGTTACTGTTTTTGCATGAGTAGTACCTTTTAAAGGTGAATAAATATTATCGCTGGCAGAAACTTTTCAGATGATTTCCCCATTTTAGTAGCTGTGGTTCTTCGACAATGTTTGGGTACACTATGCTGTTAAATAAGCATTTGATGGAAAAACTGCACTCATTTTGCACGTTTTCTAAACATAAAATGAATTTTGAAAGATTTCCAACGATTGCCATTGCTTTAATGATTAGAAGTATTGTCGGATTAAAAGTAAAGATTATATACATTGCATAAGAACCCAGAAGTATTGGATTTCATTGACTATTTGCTACACCGTGATAACACGCGTACGAAGTTTTGTTATTAGCATTTACTTTGCGGCTTTGATTTTCTACTCCAGTAAAAAAACTCTGGCGCATTAGAACCGCTAGAAAACTGATTTTCGAAGAAATTGTCCTTGACTGACCAAAAAGTGTAGAAAGACGTAATACGCTTTTTGTAGTATCATATCAACCATTTCTTACCCAAAGCAATAAAAACCATTTCCCGACAGCATCTCCTATAGCATAAAGGATGAAAATGTTCAGTGCTGGCAGCACTTTTCCAACGAAGTAGCAATAACTCTACCATAACAGGCTCATGTTACAATCAACCTATCCTTTGAATTTTGTTTTCATCCAAGGATTTCATCGAAAGTTTCAGAAATATAACGATGTTTGAAGCTGCCAAGCGAAAAATTTTCAAAACTCGGACAATTTAAACATTGGTTCCTTATTTTTATTGTAAACGCCTGGCATATGGAAGCATCCGTTGGTGCAATATTGATGAAAATGACTGCTGCTGGCAATCCTGTGTTAGCAGCATAACCAAAAATATACCAAATCTGCTTCACATACGCTGTTAATTTCGTTTCGATTGAAAGACTGCACTGGAAGCTATAAGGGTGAAAACAAGTTTAAGGTTACCTCCCACCAGTGGCGAAGCGTCCATACAACCCGATCCCTTCCGGCTTCCCTTTCGAAGATATCGACATACTTGAGATTTTTCAAAACATGCATGTATCTTAAACAAGTACATGAAACTTCAAATGACTAAAGATCATACAATCTTCTGTATAATACGATAATGTGACAATTCCCATTCATAAGCCGAAATTCTCCGACTTGCAAATTTTTATTTGCGAGCCACTAGAGGCTTTGTGCAAATGTGTATTGCCTTGTGTATGTCTCTTTTCGTTCCTTGCTGAAATGCTGTCTCGCTTTAACAGATGAAAAATAAGCCATACTGGATTGGCTTACGAATATTTCGAGAATGGAAAAAAATTTCGATCGGTTCATTGAATATTGCCGTTGGTCTATTTTTATGGGGACGTTACTTTCGATAGTTATATTGCTCACATAAAATTTTACTGGCTATCTAAAAACTAAATTTTTTCTTATGTTAGTTTGTAGAAATGAATTTTGCCGTGATAAGAAAAAAGTCATAAGCACTAGAATCATAGGCGTGCCATGATCTAAAATCTGGCAGGGGCCAGGGGCAGGGACCAAAAGGTTCAAGACATGCGATGATTTTGTCTTCCGTAAGGTACACGTACTGTACATACAACTTACATACATAATTTAAAAATACATTATATATTTGTTAATATATTCTTTGTAATTTGCTTATGCATAATGCATTATCAAATAAACTTAATGTCTTTGAATACGAATGAGCTACTACCACATGCATATAATGTGAACGGTAGGTATGAACTACACACGAATTATCTATGACCGCTAAAAAATGAACACTTGTACGAGTTTTAAGGGAATAGAATGGAAATAATTAGAAATATAAGACTATTTTTTCGTTTAGAAGCTAAATATATTTCAACTTATACTTGAAGAAGAGGATGGCTGAAGCCTCTTTCATAGTCCCATAGCTATCGATCACATGTTTGCAATTGTGAAATCTCTTTGACTAACGAGTCGAGCTTAAACTTCTCATTGCACGCCTTGAATTTAGACCCAATACCTCTTCAAGCTGCTTCAACAATTCGTGTTGTGATGGCTTCGAAAAGTGTAGGTTAAGGGATTCGATGGCATAGAAAAAGGATGTACACGTTTCGATTGTGAAAAATGTGTCCATCACAACCAGGATAATTTTATGAGCTAGACAGTGTACAAATGTGGCTGCAGGGTGTTTCATCTTAATTTAGATTTGTACACCACTTTTTTGTCCTGATATGACACTAGCACCATCATAAGACTGTCCGACAACAGGCAATTCGCTAAGTCCGTAGCAGTCTAACAGGCTGAAAATTATATCTGCTAAATACGAGGCATTTCTAACTCTTGAACAGTTTACAAAGCTAGCGACTGCTAGCTTTTTAGTAAATCTGACAACCACGGAGAGTTTTTCCTTTTTTGGACCCTTGCTTCGTCTACCATAATGGACATCAGTCCGCACTCTTTTATTTCAGCTGTATTGTCCTCGCGAACGATTTCAGCAATTATTTTTATTAATTCATTTTGTGCTTTGCCACTACAGTTGTTCGCAACCTTGTTTTTAAAATTATTTTCAAAAGTTGAATCATGCTTCGCGAATAATGCACAAAATTCCAAAAAAAATGCACGGTTGTCACTAGCACCACTTTCATCATGTCCTCTGAAAGCACGTCTTTGGCGACTGAGACACTTCGTAAGGTCGATAACCTTTTTCAAATAATTTCGGTTCATCTGACAATATTTCAAGACTGTTCAGGCACCATATCACTTACTGTCTTCCAAGCACTATTAAAGTTTTCACACTGTGCATGAATTTTTCCATCCGGGTAATATATCCGGATCGTGAAGTTTGGTCGAGTTGAAATTTTGGTGTATTTTTGGCGACAATGGAAATTCTATGGAAAATTTCGCATTGTGATAGCTTCACACCGAGTCATCAGACCAACACAAAATTTACAAGACTCATCAATGGGCATAAAAATAAGTTTCTGCAGTTTTTAAATAATGTATGGGCAACCCTGTAGCTACCATATGTACGTAAATACAAATCTTCCACACGGCTTTTAGAATAAAATGCAAAAGATTGATGAATTTGAAACTATATTTATACAGTCAAATCTAAACTTGTAAAATTCCCAATCGGTATATACTGATCTTGAGTAGATACAGGTCTGAAAAAAAGTTTAATGAATATGATAAGAACCATGTGGTGGTTATGTCACTATGAAAAAACACTCGGTGAAATTGAAGTGCTATGCCTTTTAACTACTGATGCAGTCATAAAATTATAATGAATTTCATACACATTTAACCTGAGCGTAAACCAAGTAAGTTATAGATAGTGTGGGAACACATAACACAACCCACAATCACATATCCACACAGCACTATACAATGCACCAAAATTCATTTATATAGTAGGCTAAGAAAAATGTAAAGAAAAATATTGAAAAATAAGAATCAATAATATATTTTGTAAAAAGCTGTCAAGACGTGTTTCTCTTGATAACATTAAAATTAAATTTTCAGTGGAAGTATTTAGTTGCACATTAGAATTTACTTCTAAAATAGCATCAAAGTGGTAGGGATACCAATTTTATTTTCCAAATGACTTCGAAAATTGTATTCTACGTTAATGCCATTTTAATACTCAGACTATGTTTTGTGAAAAACATCATTGCATAAAACGCCAGTTTATAAAAGTGTTCTTATCTAAATACCTGTATACTGCCTACTAGGAATGAATAGATAATCTTAATAAAAAAAGGATGATTGGTGAAGCGCTTTTCGTCTTTTTCTTAACGTATAACTTGTCAAAATTAATCCGTCCCGTCCATATCTCGAAATAAGTCCCATAACATCTTAATAAATACCGCAAATAACACAGTCTCTAAGTTATAAGTAGTGAAAGTTGGTATAGGCTTACACTACTGCACTACACAACTCTTGCTGTAACCACAAAAACCTAACAGGCGAAAACTTAAGTGTCTGCTGTTGGAAATATTAATTTTTCTGGGAGGGGCCAACCTAGGGTCTGGGGGGGTCCCGGCCCCCTCTGGCCCCCCCCCCCCTACGGCGCGCCTATGACTAGAATGCCGTTTTTGGGTTAATTTTATGATGTAATACAGCGCATTGAGCTCAGTCTTTGTAACCTGCCAACAGTTTGTTTCTGAAGCATATTTACAAACAAATCGCCTAACATTATTGTTATATCTCCAGAATGTTGCAATTTTCTTTAGTTTAAAAATCTTAGCTCCATTTTTTCTACGCCAAAAAGGGAAACCTCATGCTTGCAGAACTGTAAATCAACTAAGTTTAAACATGTTCATGCAAGGCCCACTAATATTTGCGTGTAGTGATTGAAAGATTCATTCCTATGAACTAGAATCTCAGTTTTTGCTAGAGCTTGTCATAAGAAAGTTTAGCTGAAAGAAAAAAGAGACAGCAACAATTCAGACTGTGAGTGATTTAAGGTTTTAAGTTTATGTTGATTGATTTAGGTATTACAAGGACTATCATAATTTACAATATATTTTAATGAAAATGTTGTTTCAAGTGAATTTGTTTCATATTTATTGGTAAATTATATCACAGAAATGTTTTTTTGTTAGCAACTTCGTTTTTGTTTTCGGACGTTGTCCTAAACAAAAAAGTATTAAGTGCATCTTTTCACGAAATATCAAACATTTCTTGTCATTCTCTGCACTAATGAAAATAACAAAAGTTATCTAACCGACGAAGACATATTTTGGAAGAAAATCCGAATTTCCTGAAAATTACAAAAATGGAGCTAAGAATTTTTAACTAAGGACTGCAGAATTCTTGTCTGCTCTTTTATGATCCATGTTCTGCCTAAAATTATTTTTCATATTTGTAATTAGATAATATTTCATAAAAAGCATGAATCAGTAAATAAAAGGAAAGTACATAAAACTATTTGTCCTGGGAAATCCGAAACTTGATATTTTTAATTTGTATGCCTAAAATATATACGCTAACACTCAAAAATATTGTAATTGTAAATTGTAAATGACGCAAAACAGTTTTAAAGTATAGTAAATGAAGAATATTCTATACATCCACATGTTAAGGGTTGATATTTTTCGCGATTTTTTCATTTCAACCGCTTTATTTCCAAAATATTTATAAATTTAATGGATGAAAACTAGCTGTTTTCAATTTTTTCAATTCAGCATTCTGCAGCCTCAGAAAGACGTTTTTCAATGCTTCTTTTTTACAAATATTATTTAAATTAAAACAAATGGTTTCTGGCCCAGTCATTTTAGCATAAAAAAGGGGTCAACCTCGGAATGAGAGATAATAAGCTGAATTTTTGTATATACCTTCATTTTGGGGTCCTCAACGTTGCCTCAAAAGTCTCATAAAATCTCGTGTCTGCGTCGAAAGTTATTCAAGGTCAAAGGTGAGAAAAAACAGTTTTTTGCGATTATCTTGGTTTCTATTGCTCCAATGATGTTAACACTACGGATCGAAATTGTAGAGCATAAAATTTGCGACACATTTTATTTGCAACATTTTTTCCTGCGCTCAACCGTTTTTCCGATAGAGGGCGGTAAGCGCGCAGCACTCAGCCATATGTACTGTAATGCAAGGTCAACCGTGAATACCTGTGAATACTACCTTCAGTTTTGAATTATTTGTATTATTTATCAGTAAATACATTGTATTTAATACCATTTTGCCTATTTTCAATATTTTAATATATTTATCTTCTTTGTGTGATTAGAAACTAATTAAATGAAATACTATTTGTGTATGCAAATTTATTGAAAGTAGATTTTAAGTAGTAAAATAATTATGTATTTTATCTTTAAAATGTGGAGTTTACTAGTTATTTTAATTGGACGCACCCAATTACATCAGAAAGACATTTTCTTTAAAAATGTTGGCAAAGGCAATGTCAAAACACAAATAAATTCTTCAACAAGTTTTAACAAATATCCCATTTCTAAAAAACATGTTTTATTTTTACATGCATTTAGTGGATGTAATACAACTTCTGCGCTGTTTAAAAAAGGAAAAAAAACTTCCATAAAAGCACTAGAACAACTTGCCAATTTCGACGAACTAGCTCAAGTTTTGCCAGAAGAAAACTGCCCTGTCCAACAATTATACGATAATGGCATTCGGATCTTACTAGCGATATACAATGCTCCAAAATCTGAGGATAATATCGATCATCTTCGATATACTCAGTTCATTAAATCAACAAAACTTCATAAACCTGTCCAATTATCTAATCTTCCGCCGACAAGTGCAGCGGCCCATCAGCATATAAACCGTGTCTATTACCAAGTTCAAAAATGGTTAAGGCATGATTTAGAACCCCAAGAATGGGGTTGGGTGCTCCAAAATGAGTTCCTGGAGCCAATGCCAACAATATCACCACCAGCTTCCGATGAATTAATGAATACTCTATTTTGTAATTGTAAGAATGGATGTGGTGCACGGTGCCGATGTAGAAAATCGGGGCTGCAATGCACTTTAGCTTGTGGCCACTGTAATGGGCAAGCTTGCCTCAATGCTATTTCATTACAAAGTGACTGTGAGCAAGAGAGTGCTTTTGGTCATGAAATTCAGGAAGGTCTGCAAACACGAATTCAAGGCAACGAAGATGATGACAATGATACAAAAATTCCCGAACGTCCAGAAGATGACGATGAAGAAGAAGAAACGTAATACTTTTGTTATTTAAATTTTTAAAGAATGGTAGATTAAAAATATGTAATATATACATATATATATATATATATATATATATATATATATATATATATATATATATATATATATATATATATATATATATATATATATATATATCTATATAAATATATTAAAATAAATTAAATACAATGTATTTACTGATAAATTACTCAAAACTGAAGGTTTCACGGTTGACCTTGCATTACAGTACATATGGCTGAGTGTTGCGTGCTTACCGCCCTCTATCGGAAAAACGGTTGAGCGCAGGAAAAAATGTTGCAAATAAAATGTGTCGCAAATTTTATGGTCTACAATTTCGATACGTAGTGTTAACATCATTGGAGCAATAGAAACCAAGATAATCGCAAAAAACTGTTTTTTCTCACCTTTGACCTTGAATAACTTTCGACGCAGACACGTGATTTCATGAGACTTTTGAGGCAACGTTGAGGACCCCAAAATGAAGGTATATACAAAAATTCAGCTTATTATCTCTCATTCCGAGGTTTTATGCTAAAATGACTGGGCTATTCATGTATATTGAAGGTGACCCAACAAAAACTGCACACTAATTTCTTGATGCACATGTGCTTAGCATTTTTTTTGAATTACGATATTTTATACTGTTTGTAAGTGTGACGAGAATTAAATAGAAATTAGTAACTCTGACAAACAGCAGCATGCCAAGCATCATTATTTTATTTATAAAATGGTGGATAATTATTCGGCTTCCCTTCATCGATAATTCACCCCTCGCCACTGCCTCCAACCATATTTTCCAAATTTTCGAAATCCCAATATTTGTTAATAATTGTTTTCGTAGTGATTATACAACATGACATCACCATCACAGGATTGCCCGCATTTAAAATTCACTTCTATCAGACCTGGTTGTAGATAATATCAACACGTTCTGTAAATTTCATAATGATTCGATTATCCGGTCGTCAGTTCTCGTGAACAGAAGTTTCGAGTGCTGAAAATAGAGGCAATTTGGTGATGGTTTGCCGTTGTTGTGCAGCTCGGAATTTCGAAAATTTCAAATTGACATGGTGGATAAAGGCTAAAATTTATCAATAATATGATTTTTTTCTGACAAAAAGCAAAAATATTTCAAGAGTATTGATGATTTGAAGGAATTTTTTTCACGTGCCTGTCGTATTGCCCTACTAAGCATAAAGATTCTATCTACATTTTAGCACTTTGAAGATTTTGAATGTTTTTCTAAATCCCTCAGACACCTTGTAACGTAATGAAAGTTTAAGCATGGATACAAATACGTTTACTTGAGATACACATCTCAAGTAAAAGCTTTCCCGTTGAAAATAGTTGTGGAAGATAGGTTTTATGTAGATATGACTTTATTGTAGTAGCATGAAACGAAAAAGTGGCCCCAAGCCAATACTAAGCATAAACGTTATATCTACACATTACTGAGCATAAAGGTTCTATCTGCAGTAGATAAAACCTTTATGCTTAGTAGTGCGACATTTTTTGTTGATGGGGAGATTTTTTGCTATCGATTTTAACATACTTTCACAAAAGATAAGTTTGTGTAGAATGATGTAATTAAGTATGTAGTTTTTAAATCCGGTGTAAACTCAAAAATGACAAAAATTTAGGTGGATCAAGCCTGACCGATTGATTCGATACTGAATTCTTTCAGTGATTTGATACTTGGAAACTTATTTTAACTCTTGAGACCTTGCTTTGTTGGCTGTTGGAACTACCGGACGGGTTTTTTTTGGATGGTTATTGATTCCTACTTAAATCTGTTATCAGTTAACGGGTTCTTGAAGTGATCACCTTCATAATTCAGCATTCCATCAAAGTATTTAACCCATCGCTCCAATATTCTGTACTTGTTGAAACTTGCTGCAGCAATATGTTTTATCTTGCTTACTGATTGGCAAAACTTCGGTGCATTTGCGTGAATTCACGAACGCGTTTATGCTCGTAGTGAACCCATTTCTCCATTCGTTGGAGATTACAATAAGTCTCTACATCTAAACGTGCTCCTGGAGAAAGCTGTAACGGTCAGTATGCAGCATTATTGCGTTCAGTGGTTGGCTCAACATGCAATTAAAATTAGATAAGTGTTATTTGATGAATAATTTTAACAAAATGCTTTTTGATGATTTCGTTTTTTCCACGGCGGCAGATTAAATCGGTAGACTTTATTTTTGGAGAGTGGGTGACAAAACCTTCAATGGGTATCCTGAAAGTGATACAGAGCTATGAGAGATTCGAACTCATTAAAAACATCACCAGCCGACTACGGAAAGTCAAGCCGGGACCGCTTTCACATTATTTCAGCTCGGCAAGCTACTGGCATCTATCAGGTTTTTCGCCGGCTTACTTCCGTTCTGTCAGGCTTTCAGGAGTCTATGAGACATCCTTCCTCTTTTTTCAGACACAATACCAGCTCCACATTTGCTGACCAAGCATCATCTGACTGTAGCATTATCTCCACGATTGACTACGGCGTCACAAGTCCAATTGCAGAGAAAAGCATGAGTCACTCCTTTCTGAAGCGGGGGCAATGGAAAAAAGTATGCAAAGCGTCGTCACTATCCTCAGCACAATACTCACCGAACTCCGCCCTGACTTTCCCCATTTTGTGAAGGTATTTCCTGAAGTAGCCGTGGGTCGATAGGAAGCGCACAGATAGAAATTTCTTTCACCGTGGTTGCGATTAAGCCAAGGTTTTAAGGCACCAATTAGCCTTATCGTCCATGCTCCCTTCAAGCTCGTAGCCCAGCGCTCTTCTCAAAGCTCAAGCATTTGTGCTCGTGCTTAAGAATCCGCTTAGGTATATATCAATTGGGATTACTCTCGCTATCACTAACACTACGTTTCCTGAAACTGTTCTGTAGCTGCTTGCAATTACAGAATATTTACTTCCTAACGGTGGATGCTGACTATCCTAGTTCTATACTTTTCAAACCTTAAAGCAGTGGCCCATATTTCCGCGCCATACAGCAACATTGAGTGAACCACCGTCAGAAGGAGTTTATGTTTACTCGAACTAACACCACGTTTGCCATGAGTCTCCCAAGCGAGATAACAGCCAGTAGCGCCATATCGCATACTTTTTGTATGAGCTCCCTATAAGTCAGCTTGGGGTCCATTATTCCAAAATAATTAGCCGATTTTCTGGTCTCAAGTACTTCGGAGCTAACCGTCATAGGTATAATGGTTGGTATCCTCCTTTTCGTCAGTATGGCAATCTCAGTTTTTGCGATCGCCAGCTGGAGACTATGGACCGTTGTGAGAATAGACCGTTGTGCTGCTCCAGCTGTAATAGTTTTACGTACAGTTCCCTGATTCGTTCCATAAATCAAATGGCGACCCTTCAAGTAGTCTCGTACCATTGCCAGTAAGTATTCTTCTACCTGAAAATGTCGCTGAAGAGAATCCAATATGTCTGTCCATCTCGCCGAGTTGAAAGCGTTACGACCGTTTAGCGTTACCAAAAACACTATGGGTCCAGCCCGATGACAAGCGGCCTCTGTGTGATCTAATGCGCATAACTTTGCAGATGACATTTATTGTTGAGTGGCCGCTGCGAAATCCATGTTGGTTTTTCGAAATGTCACCAGCTCTTCGTATAGCCACCTTAAGCCGAGGTTTTAACAATCATTCTAGAATATTGCAATCAGCATCAAGCATGCGGTAGAGTAGAGTAGCGGACTGTACGCAAATGGAGTGTGAGGATCTCCCATTCCCTTTGCAATTAGAGTAAGTCGTGCCACTTTCCAGGGTAAGGGAAAGACATCTGCCAGTAAGCATGCCTTATACATATTTAGTGATGTTGATGGGTGTCTCTCCACCACTACTTTTGGAACTTCTACTGGAATATTGTTCGCTGCGTAGTTCTTCTTCAGTGTAGCTCATCGTCAGCAAAGCTGTTGTCAAGTGACTTCAATAGCTTCCTCCTGTCCAACTTCCAAATATTCCACTGGAGTATCTTTTGTCTAGAGTCTTGAAGGGCCGGGTTTTCCTCCAACAACCAGAAGGTAGTATAGTTTTATGGTAATATATATGACTTCTTCGAATACTTAACCGTGAAGTTCGAGTTGAAAATTTTGATTCGTCTCAAATTAGGGAGGTATCCATATATGCTCCAATAAAAAACTTTTTTTCTTAATTGATACCAATCGACTTTTTGTTCCAGTTGGTTGAACCCAACTCAAACGTTTTAACTATAATTTCTGCAGCTTAATCTTTGCCGAGACAATACAGTTCTAAGGATTCGAATAACTCTGTAATGAATGATTATACATAATTTTTTTGTGATGGTTTCAGAAATGAGTTTAAGATTGGACTTCTGGAAAACTTCATCACTCAAACGAAACCACAGAATCTCCAGTTCGCAGCCGTCTTAAGATTGTTGACTCAGACGTACGTGTAATATGTTTTGTTTCATGGTTGATCGTTTCCATCCCACAAATAGGAAAAAGACAAACGACAGGAATACAAAGAGTGCAAAAGCACTGCTATACTACTGCTGAAGTGGTGAAACAGCAGCACGTAAAATGTACTGTTCTACTACTGCCTTAGAAGCAGTATAGCAGGACATTGATATGGCTGCCCAGCTATAATGTCACCAATAGTATATTTGCATTACTTTGTATTCATGTCATCTTTAATTAGAGCAAAAAAAGAACTGTTTTAATTATAAATTTCAAAATATTTCACGTATCACTTGCGAAGTATGACTGACGTTTGAAGTATGGGCAAATCGACTTGATTTTTGGGAAACGATTTGAATTGCACCATCTGGTCACCAGTTTGGCAGTAGTGCAGCAGTACTTTATATTCATTGTAAATAGGGAACAGTAAATATATAAGAGATTCATCAACGTGTCGGAAAACTACAACAACTAGACAGCCTGTTCAGGAGTTTAGCAGTAGTATAGCAGCATGTATAATCATTGAGAAATAGAAGAGATAAATACTCATTAGAAAATGTATCAACACATTTAAAAGTTTTTACAACTGTATGCGAAAGTGCTGAACGCACGTTTGCTGGGTAGAAAATGTATCAACACATGGAAAAGTTTTTACAACTGTATGCGAAAGTGCTCAACGCACGTTTGCTGGGAAGGAAGGAATGGTGAAAAAACTTTCATATATGACCCTCATGTTATAGGATATAT
This sequence comes from Nemotelus pantherinus, assembly GCA_963978885.1. Classification (NCBI taxonomy): domain Eukaryota; kingdom Metazoa; phylum Arthropoda; class Insecta; order Diptera; family Stratiomyidae; genus Nemotelus; species Nemotelus pantherinus. The sequence goes on along the minus strand of OZ022265.1, from coordinate 80,026,157 downwards.
AAGTTTGGGATATAATTATAATCCAGTTTAATCCAGTCAAAATTAATATATAATGATGAAGTGTTCTAAAATATGTCATTTGCTACAGAATTGTGAAGCTTTTTTTAAAGATAATATGTTTACTTTTGTTCCAAAAACAAATAATTTATTTCAAATACGCTTTGTCACTCCAATTATACCAGTAGATTCTGAAAGATGATTTAGCAATCTAAAGAATACTGAAACTTTTAATTAATAACTTTTTTTTTGCTTTCAAATACCATACATAATTTGAGCTTTTGTGAGATTTTTGATATTAGTGTGTAGGAATATCACTGAAAGAAGCTGTTGACAAACAATCATTAACTTTTAATGCAAATATGGTCAGCATTGAAATATCTAATTAATTTTTTACACGATATTTCAAAAAAATCGCATGTATAGTTTACTATGCGCTTCTTAAGTATGCTTATCTATATTATATGCTTATATATTTTGGTTGTGCTTCCCTTAGTCTCAAAACCACGAGCCGCCACTGGTGCACTGTCTGTATCCAAATCTATGTACTACCAAAGGAAGAATTGATCTTTAAATTAAAATATTTGGCTTTGAAAGCTAGAAAGCAGATATAGTATAGTCACTAAACTTGACATGTTACTTAGCAATAAACCAAGCTAAAGTCATGTAATTAGATACAAATGACTAATAAATTCGATGGGAATCTAAAATCGTTCATATGTCATTACCACAATTATCTATTTTTTTTCAGTAAAACTTTGAGTGCACATCAAATTGTTTTGAAACCAAATCACTCTTGAATTTTCTAAGCTTTTATCAGATTCGTTTTACATAATTGATTTAACATATGTCCAATACATAACATTTTGTCCAATACCTTTTCGGACCCATATTACGCTTTTATTTTCGCAAACTACTTCGGTTCCTATTTAGCACGTATTTGGCGGAGCACACCGCTGCAATACCGTTCTAAACTTATCTATTTCTGAAGTGTTTTAAAAATTTTTTCACTTAGAATCAGATATTTATATCCATCCTACCATAGTGATTTTATGTGCTAAAATTCTAACCTACCATTCAATACTAGCTATCTGTTATAATCTCCGTTACGGAATCGAGCTACCTAAATAGTCAAGAACATTAAAAAAATTAATCAACCACAGCCCAGTCGAGTGTAAATCATGTTGATCTTTTTCATAAGTCCTAAATCACTTGGCTGACACTTTTTATTTCAAAACGAATTCTGGCCGAAATAAGTGCCAATAATGTAGAAACCAGGTCTCGTGCAGCCAACACTACTGGTTTGATTTACGAATCGGTCTAACGCTTTCTGTCTCGGGCTAACAATGCATGAAAAATTGAGTAAGTGGTGATTAGAACAGCAAATATAACGCAAGTCTCATAATACCCGTATAATGTATAACACTCGTATCTATTGCTTTTCATCCGTCCATTCTGCTGCAACAAAAGTTCAACCAAGTACGACACAGCCCACACCTGAATGCGTCCGTTGCGCTAAATCTACTGCACTTTTAGATTGCTCGCTAACTGTCAGAGTGGAAAATTAAGAAACGCCCGGTTAAGGTCATTCATTCTCTCCGCAGGCTGACCACGATCAACTTGCGGTTTCAGTGCACAAGCAGTGCAGCAATTATTGTCCAGAAAGTGAAGAAAACAACGGTACAATTTGTAAAAAATATATCTAATATTTATTTGTTTCTTGTATGTAATTAACACAATAACTCATCTTAAACGCTAAACACGATGAAAGGCTAAATTATCTATACAAACTTAGGTCTAATCGAAAGAAGAAAGCATTCAATATGCGAACGAGAGACGCGCGAAAGAGTGTGGATGAGGTTGAAGAAGTTTTTGAATTTTCATTAGATTCATTCAACTGAAAATGATTACATAAATACGATACAAGATGTTTTTTGTTTCATCGCACTAGAAGATTTTGTAAGCATCTTTTCGTGGAGGAGATTTGTTGGGAATGTTTCTGTGGTGAAAAATCAGATGGACAGGAGGTTAGTTATGCGCAGGATAATTGAATAAATAATTTCAAGGTCAATTTGAGAGTTTCGTGCGCAGTTACCCCAGCTAAAATGAAGTGGAAAGTTTGAGTGAAATTAGCTAAGTCAACGTTTCCCATTGCTTTTGATTTGAGGAAAGTTATTGTGAGGCCTTCAAACAAAGGATATGCTCATGTGTGCCCTGAAGTTTATCAGCACCTCAAGAAATCCAGAGAAGATTTGTGATGTCATGATATGTGGGTATGAATGATTTGCTTGTTGGAAAACGAAAGCAAGTACTATTTCAGGAGAAAGATCTTCTATAATGAAAATCACAGTGTCCGGTTTCCTTCGAACTGGGTTTTATGAAAATGCTGTCTTCTGAGTAGTGAGTTATGAGCGAAGCACAGGAGGATGTACTTACGTAGCTATAGCACGCTATAAAACGATCAAGAAAAATTGACCAACAAATTAACTTAAGGCTAGGAGTGGTTCGTAGTCAATGTCTTTGGGACTTTGCTGCTTTTTGTACTTCCTTTGCAGTTTCGTGCTTGACAATTTGGCCTTTGCTTTGCTGATGCGATTCTTTTTCTCCTCTTGCTCTTTCTCCCTATCTAAAAGCTCAAGTTGTTCAAATATATTTTTAGGATTAGCATGGTGGGTTTGACTTGTAGAGTTTTTATTTGCGTACACAACCACGAACTGCGAGAAGGCCGAATCAGCTGGAGTGTTGATTTCAGCAAAGTCACGGAAGTTGGCGAACTGCTCTTCGGGATACGTGTACTTTTGAATGAAGGCATCGGCATGTGGTCGCCCGTGGCCGTTATTGTTAGAGCTTTCGTCGCCGAAATAGAACCCGTAGTCATTGGGTCCTTCTCCATGAAGAGGTGCTTCATTGTCGGGATAGAAAGTTCCACCGCGGATGACGCCGAAGTCACCTGACCCTAAAATCGATTGATCGAAAGAACGATGGATTTGATGTTTGGCATTGACTATGCTCTCGGGAGGCTGGAAGTATGGTCGTGAGTGTCCCAATGGGGGTGCCTCGCGGAAGAACGTTGGATAGAAGTTTTGTGCTGCCGTTTGCGTATTCGGAGTCGAGTCGTCGGTTTGTTCAGCGCTCTCATATTCAGTTGTTGTAGGATATATCTGATGACCGTCAGATCGAATGATGTCGATTTGTGAAAACTCATCTGGTTCCATCAACATATCGGAATCATCCTCAGCAGATGTTTCTGAAACAGAAGACAAAAATGTAATTAGTTGTTGTTGTTGTTTTGGAATGTTTGAGTAGTATTTAGAAGTTGGTTTTTACATAGATTTTATATCAGCATTGAGCTGTTGTCTGAATTTTTTTAGTTGTTGAACAAAGTATGAAGATGCAAAAATTCGATACATTTTATTAACAAACCTGCCATATGACTCCAAACACTGAATGAAATTATTTGTAAACAAGTTGTTTTTATTGTACTGAAAACTATCAAATGAGCAAGACATTTGTTATCAAAGTCACATAGTTGGTACGAGTAATAGTCATGTGAAGTACGTGAGCATATTAGTTTCTTCTTAAACTATTATCTTAAAATCATGAATTTAATTGGACTAATTTTTGTTTGCGTGGTGATCGCCTGACATATACGTCTAGCAAATATTTTTAAATCTTCATATTGAGCACAAGATGAAATTTTTCGAAAATAGGTCTCAAGATTCATGAATGCCGTTGCATGGAAGGTTCTTTCAGATTCAGTCGAAAATAAGGCAAAGTTTGAGAATTTTTCGAGGGATAATGAAAAAACATACGAAGTTCTGGTTTTAATTATTTCATTTGGTGAAAAATCGTTCAAATTTTTATTACGATGAAATTTAATGTGGTGGCTCCAAAATGGCGGCTCTCGTCTGCCTCTGCACGCGAGACATCGTCCGGTAACTTCAAGTCTGCAGCCTCTCGTAGTAAGCTGATATCAGTCACAGCTCAAAGTCATTAAAATTTATGGAAATTTCTATGTCTTATACCTAATGAGAATTAATTGGGACAAAAAATTAAACAAATTATGGACATTTAAAAAAAAGCGCAACTTTTAACCCGGTTCTTTTTCACTTTGCCCTCGCTTACTAATTATGAATTGAAATTTTTCATGCTCATTTTAGCTAAAAGACATACAAAAAAGTATATTCTTTTAATCAGATTTAAAATAAAGTGAATCGGATTAATAGATCGACACCTGTGCTTGAAGTTATGATGAAAAATATCGTTTCGAGAAAAACGCGTTTAAAGTTTTTTTAACAAGTTTGCCTTGGGATAACTTTCTTGTTTATTCAGTTATCACGACCAAGGTTTCAGGGTCGCCAATTACGAATCTGAGGTCAAATTAACAAAATGCAAGATGGCGGATCCAATATGACGGATCAAAAAAATTTCCATCTGCCAATTTGGACCAAAATATCTATATGAAGATTTTCGTGGTCATCAATTTGCTTCATTATACTCACATTAGGATCTAAGTCGGCTATTCCTGTGCCGTATAGGAATCCTTCCTCGACTTCAAACCGCTCCTGGTTGGCCTACTCCGGCAGACTTTGCGCGAGGCGGGCGTTTCGAGCAGCGGGCGATATTCGTCGTTAAGGATATGCAATTTTCTGACGCATCGGTTATTTTTCGCATGTGCTGCCACCTAAAGTGTATTCCAACACGAATAACTATGCGATAGTACAGATTGTAATTAGTTCCGGTACATAGAAAGCCATCAGAGGCCACGCGGTGAATAAGCTATACCAGAGCGTTCCCCAGCGCGCGTGAGGTAGTTGCGTTTGAGACGCTTTAATGTGATAAATATGTTCCAGATCGGAATATCATTTTGCACACATATTCTACATCTATGTAGCTTTCATTTTTTGTAAAACAAAAAAACAAAAACGATTTGTGAGAAAAAATCTGAAATAACCTCCCCTTAAGTAAACACTTGATTCAACATTTTTCAATAACAAAGGGGTAGATAGCCCTGCTCGCTAAGCCTTAAGTCCGAAAAGCGGCGAGCTGCGGCCTGTAGACTCTAGACGCACCATCGCCCATGGTTGTAACTGTTTGACTTTAAAACTCTAATCACAAACGTCGGTTGATGCCTGGGGATCAGGTAGCCAGGACGTTTTTGTGGACTTTTCCCTGAAATATTGTCGTGAAAAAAAAAGATTTTCCATTAATTTTTCGAGTTATACAATAGCTACAAACTGTAGAATTCATTAATTTTAATGATCATTATTTATGTACTTTGCAGTGGAAGTTGAGACGCTTTTGATACTCAGCTGTCGCGGGCGCACGTATAGCGATGTCCGCTGTCAAGTGGAGCGAGCAATACTCTTATACTAGCGTGTTGAAATCCGGACTGGAGTTTAAACGGTGCTCGAAATCGAAATGTTGTTTGATATTCCGTTGATTTTTGACCAAGTTCATTTGGTTCAGAATTCACGAAATTGCCCGAAACAGTTATTTGGCAAATTATCGCCGAAATTTTCACACATTCCTCACTTAAATGGTGGTCAGTAGTGCCATCGATACTGAAAATTATATTGTATGCTTTTTTTAATGAACGAGCATATAGTTGATGAAGTGAGAGAAAGGTGGGCTGGGCTGGTGATGCTAAGGCTATCAGCTCCGAGCAGAAATGTCGTAGACAGATGCCTTGGACCAAATTCATGCCAACTGGACATTAGAGACCAGTGAAAGCTCTCAGCCATCGGCTTAAAACGCCACTGTACAAGAAATCGATGCTTCCCGATGCAAATCCAGAATCAGAGATAACGCTGAAGGCAAAGAGAGATCGACTACACTGGAGATCCTTAAGAACGAACTGTGGAGAGAGATAGCGAAGTCGAGAACAGTGTACAAATTACCTCCAAGTCGCATGCTCCAAACAAACATCGAAGGAGTGACTTACACAGATTGTTCCAAAGCTGGATTGCTACAAATTTAACATTTTTAGCTCCGATCTTGCCATTCTTGGTCCTTCTGGATTCTTGGTCCTCGTGACTGTGCAAGTGACATCGCTGGCGCTAAGTCTCAGCAACGATACAATGCATTATCAGGTACATGAATGCCAGTCAAACCCCTCACTGTTGAAGATAGTTTGAACTTGGTGAGAGAGCCAAAGAAGTTTCTCGGAGTGCAGGCACAGACACCGTCTGGAGCTGAGCTAATTTTTGCATGCAGTTAAATTTAAACAAATCAAGAATATGTGAAACTTAAACACTTGTGGATATATCTTGTGGAGATGGATATGTCGACCCAACAAAATGCAAAGATCCAGGGGAAATTCTCTTTTATAGAGTTTCTTTCACTGAAGTTACGCGGGCATTGTCTAAGAGTCAGCCGTTCTTGCTCTGGTGAATTATAGATACTCTTCGAGAGCCGTCAATGAGTGAGTGCAGAGTAACTGTTGACAAAAAAGACAAGGTATATTTTTTCTCGGATTATATGGGTGCCAGGGCATAGTAATGTAATAGGCAAGGAAAAGATTGACAAGTTGGCAAGAAAAGGCTCAGAAGCTAGTAATAGCCTCTATACAACTGTGCCAAGGTCCATTACTGATACCACAAGCAAACTAAATGCGGCCGTATGGGATAAATTAAAGTCAAAATGGGAAAACAGGACGAACTTTAGGGTAGCCGGGATATTATGGCCATCACTCGATTCAAGCAAGAGAAGGAAATTGTTCGATCTCAGTTGAAACTACTTGAGAACAACAGTCGGCCAACTCACAAAGCATTGCTTTACTGAATCTCATGCAAAGAGAAGAGAATAGGACTGAGATCCAGTAATTTATACAGAAGATACGAGATGGAAAAGTAAGCCATCGAGCATATTCTTTGTGAGTGACTGGTCTTAAATAATAACCGTCTCAACATTCCAGACTCCTACAATTTTCAGGTGTTGACAGAGGTGGCTAGTAACGCTATGCTGTGTCGCCTGATTCGATTTAGCAGAGTAGTCACTTGGCATCTTTAACTAGTCAGCGGAGGGTGGCAAATTGATACAAACTAGCAGCCCAATGTAAACCGAGTAAATCCTCTACCATTACGTAGCAAAAAAAAAACGCAAGAAAGTCAAAAGTATGGTGACTTAAAGTTACACTCGGTTATCAGATAGCGAGGTGCTCGCAAACGTGAAAAGTTTTCTTCCTGTATGTAAGAAATAGAGGAACGTAGGGTAAGTTTCTCCTTATTTTTTTGGAATTTCGAAATGCCATGGCTTTAGACAAAAATAAATTTTATTTTGTGTGTACCCTGTCAAATCAAAATTTCACCTTGCACAAGAACGGAACTCTTCACCAAATCACTTCTGTTCACGAAAACTCACGACCGGACCATCGGATCATAATAAAGTTCGAAGAATGAGATGACTTTGAGGAGTATAAGGCCTAATAGAAGTGATTTAGATGTGCGGTAACTCTATGGCAGTTATGCCATCTTAAAAAATCACTAGAAAAATTAAATGTTGTATGCCTTTTAACTTCTGATGCAATCATCGAATTTATACGAAATTCATATAGTGGATGGACCTTTTTGTAAGCTAAATTTGAATAGACTTTGGTTGAAAAAACTATGATAGAGCTGTGGTAATAGCTATGGCTACATATAATTACATTTTAAAATGGTAGCAATAATAAACAATTAATTGCATTTCGAAAATGTTGAAAGTTTGGCAGGTGGTAGGCTTGAAATATTTTTACTCCTACAATTTGCTATACAGTCATCGAATGGACACAAAATTCACAGGGTGGGTTGACTTCAATATAAAATAGATTTTTCTGAGCAGACTGTGGTGCTAGCAGAATGACGGTACTAGCCACTTCTGCTCTCTTGAAAGTGGTAAAAAGCAAAAATTTTGATACGTTTATTATTAAGGACCGAACAATCACAGAGAGTGTGTTCGTTGGTGTCCTTTTCCATCTCGCATCTTTTGCATAAATTACTGGATGTCAGTCCCGTTTTGTTTGTATGAAGCAGTGCCTTGTGAGCAAGCCGACCATCGCTCTCTAGCAGTTTCTGCTGATCTTGAGCAGTTTCCTGCTTTTGCTTAGATCAGGTGATGGCCATAATGTCCTGGCTAACATAGAATCCACCCTGTTTTCCCATTCGGACATTAGTTTGGCCCATATGGCGGCATCTAGTTTGCTTTTGGTGTCAGCGATTGACCCTGGTACAGTGATTACTAGCTCCTGAATCTCTCCTCGCCAATTCATGGGCTTTTTCGTTGCCATTGACTCCACTATGCCTTGGCACCCACATTATCCGGATAGGAATATGCCTTGCCTTTTCATTGAGAGCCACTCTGCAAGCGTTAATAGTTTTTGAAGAACATCTGTAAGATGCAAGAGCAAGAATGGCTACCCTGCTGTCGACGAAAATCGTCGTTGGTTTGGTTGATGTTCCGCTAATGGATTCAACTGTCATGCGTATAGCATATATTTCAGACTGACAGACAGTAGCATGGTCCAGACATCGACACCACAGGTTAGGGCTTAAATCCGTAGAAAACATGCTCGAGCCAACTCCTGTTTTTGTCTTTGACCCGACCGTTTAAATCTAGACACCACCATCAGCGGTAGCTTCCTTTTTCTTCCAGTCTGTTCTTGTAGGTATCTTGAACTGGAAATCCCTGCCAAGAAGTATTATTTTGGTCATGTGGTTCGTGTCTTCTGCAATGATTTGAATCGTTCCACATATCGGAACTTTTAGCGCGTATCGCTTCTAAAGATGAATCGATCCAGGGGCATAAGTCCCAGAATCATTTCCAACCCAGCCGTTGGGACGGTTCTTAAAGCACCCGCAATTCATGCGCAAACTAATCCTTGCAGCCTTGATAGCTCCTTGATATTGGTTTTACTCGCTGCTGCTGTCCACAACACGATCGGTCCATACACCAAAATCGGCCTCACTAAACATGTGAATATTAAGGGTTTAAGACCCTAGGTATTGTAGTAGGCAGATCGGCACGCGAAAAGTGCTGCGCGAGCCTTACCTATTTTGTGCTTCACGTTAGCGTTCAGTTTCCTGTCAAGTATAAGGCCCAAATCTTTAACACTATCAGCAAGTTCCAATGCTATTCCTACATGTACGTGACTTAAGGGTGGTTATAATAAAGAGCGCGTGTGGTAGAAGATACATTTAATTTCAATACGATTTTTTTACTTTTCTACTACTTTTCTTCGAAAAATGGCATTTCTAATGTTTTATATACGCTGGAATTTTTATTAAATAGAATAAAAAAAAGTTACCGAGCAAAAAATTGTTTAAACAATTATTCAGTTGTTTTCAAATTTTTCTCAGTTTTAAAGAAATGCGTTGACGAAATGAATAAATGAGTTTCATTGTATTATTTGTACAGTTGCGAAGATAAAATAAACGAATAAAATTATCTATACACATAAGCTAGCTTTTTTGATTAAATAATATCAAATATTAAAACGAAGACTTCAGATTTTTACAAGTTTTTATAATAATAAATACATTTTATTCATTAGTATGTTGCTAAACTTTTCAGAATGTGGTTTACTTCTCTTTCCATTTGTGATTTCAAGTTGTTTAATTTCGAAACATTGAACATTAAATGAATACCACCGGCAATTGCTTTTTTGCTCGTAGACTAAACATTCAAATGTTATTAACGTACAGTCGAATGTTATAACAGTATTCTTATAATTGAATAAACGAAATTAGAAACCGTTCGAAAGTGAATGAAATCATGTCTAAACGTTAATAATTGCACACTTTTTCATCACTTGAACTTGACTTTTCGACTCAACTTTCAACCTTAACTGCTGCATGACAAATCAGATACGATTGAAATCAACAATTCGTTTAATTGAAAAAAGAAGTTTACAATGCAAAACACGTCTTAAACGGTTTTTTTACTGCCAAATATGAATGTGAACGTGATCGAACTTACTTATTACTCATGCTGGTCGTACATGTTTCATTCTGCTTGGTTGCATTTGTAAGTGGATCAAATACGAACTCATACTCAGCATAGTAGAAGAGCTTCCGAGCTTTTCATATTTTTTGTGTACGCCTTCGAATCGGCCTTGACCCAGTAACGCCTTGAAACGATTTGTTCGGGTCGGTTTTTTTCGTTATGCAATAATTTGGTTAGATGTTAATATGACAATGTACTAGACATTGTAGCTAAGGCTAAGATACATGTTTGCCTAAATGCTACTGCAAACTGACGAGTGGTACAGAAGTCTTGTACTTGTTAGCATCGCTAATTAAACATTTCTCATGATTAGCACCAATACGGCTCGTTTGCGACCGAGTTTTTTTTTTACCTTTGTTGTTAGCTTTGCGATTTTCGTTATCCGTCCGCATCGCAGTACCGTTCGGGAATCGATTTGCATGCAAGATATTTGAAATTGTTTGGTCTGGCATGCAAATAGTGCTGAAGGTGGCATTACGTTGGGTAAACATGGTCGTAAGACGATCATTGCACCCAAGTTTGTTGACAACAAACAAATCCATATGCTGGAATGCATACATATTTGTGTTCGAAGCTGGTGTTTGGTATATTATGGACATACGATTAAGAAATACAATCAATTAACCTTGAAAGGATTCTGCGAAAAACGTTTTAGCGACATATCAAAAATCAATTTGACAAACATACTTAAATTTTTACTGCTACAATCAATTAATATATTTTGACGTATTATAGGCACACAAGCCAAAAGTGCATACAAAACTATCCGAGCGTATTTTATGTCCATCACCTGTAACAAAATTTCGAAAAATCAAGCTTGGCATTACATTGAATCATACGCCGCAATCAAGACCTTGATTGTAACATGTTTATTGAAAATAAGTTGAAACTTTTTTTTCGAACCAATAATAGCAAATCAGCATTAATAGCGTAGAGTGAAAAGGTTTGTAATAATAATAATTTAACATGCCTCATTATCTATACCCAATTTGATAATAGCTTCTGTCATGATTTTTAGAGCATATCGAAAAAGTTAATAAAGTCAGCCTTGCTTTGGCAAAGTTTCGGTTTTTGCATGTAGCGACTACGAATGAAATTTATGAGTAAATAATAAAGATAGCGGTGAATGGAATTGATAATCAACATTAAACCCGAGCCAAAAAGATTAAATTAAAATGTACGGATTACCATAGCTCGGTATTGAAATTAAAATTTACCGAATCGGGTTTAAGTGTTTTGGATATTGAATATTTTATGAATTGGCGTTTAATGCGTATATAGAATGCAAGTCATGTCACCTCTTAGTACATTTAGGTACATTTAAATTGATAGCGCAGGCCGAATGTGAGAAAAGTTACCTTTAGTAGCTGTTTGTCAATTTAGAAGTGACCCAGAGAGTTATATGGCATGTGCGTGTTTTTGTAAGGACTGTGTAGTTTGTGTAATTAGAGTGAACTATTACCAATAGCATTAAGAAATCCGCACCCATGAAAACGTGAGTACTACTCGGGAATAAACCATTCTTCCTATTATATGGGAATGTGTAAAAGAATGTAGACGAGAATCTACCAGAGGTGCCAGATGAATAGCATCCGAACTCGGAACATCTAACATCTTGATGGGACTTGGACTTTCATCCAATCAGGTAATTGAACTTTCAGCCAATCAGGTGAATTTGTATATATTTGTAACATTATGCTCTACAGAAGTGATGAGGAGACGCTAGACTCCAGAAATAAATATGAAGAAGTTTTTTCACTTTTCTGTCGTCGTCGTTCCAGTACAACTCCTCTCGAGCCTTGGCTTCTTCCAGATGACATCTCACGGTTCACTGATTGTGCCCTCCCGTCTTCCTTGACAGAGTCAGACCCGAGTTTCCTGGATTTTCCATTGGCCTTCGGCCATATTAGCAAGCTGTATTCTTCATTTTATTTCGCCAATTTCATGCATTTTGCCATCAATTTCGCACCTTAGTATAAAGCCTTGTCCACATTTTCCAAATTATAATCATCAGAAGCTATATTTTGTCTATTGAGAGTCGTTTTTCTTGTTTAAATCATGATTATTGTTTTTGTTAGGTTCTTAGGTTTAGTTTGTTAGTCATAGTCAGTTCAAGTTTTGTTTGGCTGATGTGGCAGAAAATGACAACTGGTAAATGTCGTCCATGCATGATACTAATTGGCTGGATTTATTTAAAGCGTACACCTTGTGCCGAAAAAACAATTTGTTTTATCATGTAGTCAAGCGCAAAGTAAAACAGCAGCAGTGCCAATCCATCGCCTTGCTTTATTTCGACATTTGAATTAAAGGCAACAGTAATCGAGAATACAATATCGGTTTGATTTAGCATTGTTATTGAAAGACTGGAAACTAAACGGGTTGTTTAAAGGTTTCCATTCTACTATTTCAATCCCGATCACGTTTGAATCCAGTATTGTACACTAAGCCAGTCAGATTGATGTTGAATTGTGATGTTGCCGATGTCATCTTCATTTTGGCTAAAGCAGCTGTGATTTACTTCCCCAGTACTTTGTCTCGTCGTACTCTATGTCCTCCAAAATTTTTTCCTCTTCCTGAGCTGTCTATCAGATCACCGACATCATTTCGTCCTATTTCTTCTGATACGCCTTCTATTAATAAATCCATAATAGAAAAACTTAAATCTTCTTCAAGCATAGGTATTTATGGACTTTCAACAATATTTTTGAAAATCACGAGCACTTCATTAAGCGTTCCTTTGATAATCATCCTTAATAAGAGCCTATTCGAGGGTAGTTTTCTTTCCCTCTGAAAACATGCTATAATTCCTCCAAATCCTAAATCAGATGATGTGTCCTCTGCAAACAATTTTCGCCCAATATATATTCTTCTATCGTTTTGAACGGTACCTAAATGACTCTATCGTAATTCAATACGAACATCTCATTGTAAAACATATCTTAGTAAAAGAACAACGCGGTTTCCTTCCAGGTCTCTCAACATCAATAAACCTCGTATGTTTCACGAATTTCGTTGCTAAAGCTTTAGAGGCTCAAATTGAAATTCACGCTGTATACACGGACTTCTCTAAAGCTTTTGACCATCCCAACGGGAATCGCTGTAATGCATTCCGGACGGAATATATGAAGAAAACATTCTTGTTAATGAAAATGTAATGTGCTTGCAAGGGGTTTTCTAAAAGTCCATGACTGGCCAATGAAAATCACTCGCAGAAATAAGGGGAAAAGAACTTACAAGCATACATCGGCTATCGTTAGTGTGCTATATAAAGCGGAAAGATGAAAATTTCGGAGCATTTCAAATCATCACGGGTAAGTAAAATGTATGCAAAACAACAGTACCGATTCCCCCTAGTAACAAAGAGAATGCGCTATTGGAATTTCCAATGAGCGTCACAATCACTCAGCATGCAATAGCCACACATGCAGAGGTACGATTGGCCGCCAGCCAAAGCTTCAATTCGTATTCACCCTAGATGATAGAAATGTGAGAATACGATGTCGTACTTTCCAAAAAGCTCTTATACATAAAGCTATAAAGCCAAAAGCATAAGTTTCCCCTTGTATAAATCTTCCCTGTCTAGGACATGCATTTTTAAAAAGAAACAAGCATGCAATGGTTCGGTAATGCTTCCACGCATTACGCGAAATGCTTGCCGAATATATCCGTAAGCATTACTTTTCCCGTTGGGATGTTGATTACAATCTTGTTCTTTCGAAACCACACAGATTTGGTTTTTCTTGGTATATTATTAAATGGATAGAATTATACCGATGCTATCGATCTTGCTATGTTCGGTATGATTCCTGTATGTCCCATCGTTTCGAGCCTAGAACTGGTTTTTCGCGAGGTTCTATTCTGGGTCCCCTCCTTTTCCTGTTTTTTGTTGATGATGTACCGCCGCTTCTTTCTTGTGAATATCTATTTTATACCGATGATCTGATGCTCTTCATTACCATAAGGATCTAATGCTCTTCTTTACCGGTGATCTGGTGCTCTTCGTCCGTTGATAACTGTAACCTTCTTCAAACACTGTTTTTTTCTCATAAAACTCAACCTACTGTATTCCATTACTCGTTGGATACCCATGTGCTTTCTTCTCTTGCCTGCGTCAAAAACATTAGGGTTATGTTTGAAAACAAGCTCCGATTTGATGTTCATATCTCGGATTTGGTTAACCGAGCCTCTAAATTGTCAGACTTTATCTTAAAATCACCGAAAACATTCGAATTCATGCAACTAACCCGACTTTTATATTCATCCTTTGTCCGGCAAACTTTGGAAAACGCCTCTGTTTTGTGGTCTCCTCAATATGAATGTGATAAAAAATCCATTGAATCCGTACAAAGGAAATTCACTCGTTTGTTACTTTACAAGCACGGTATTTGCCATTTATAATGATCGGCTCTCCTTTCTCAAGCTTAACACAATGTCTTCCCGTCGAATCTATCACAATCAATGTTTTCTCTCCTAAATAGGTCGCAGCCTTTTGTGAAGATATCAAATTCCGTAAGCAAGCGCGTGAAAATCAATGCCCAGAAACTTTTGAAGTATCGTTTGTGAGATTGTCAGTCTACTTTAAAACGTTAACGAGAACATATCGCTCTCTCCAGCTCGGTCCTTTTCCTCAATCTTTTGAAATATTTAACAAAATTTTAAAAGCTAGAATTAACTAAGTTACAGCTTGTAATTGGATTGTAGTCTGTATGTTGTATATCAATACATAAATAAGGAAATAATTTTGGGAATAGGACATTTCATGAATTTGCATCACTCTTGCAGTAATCACTCTTGCAGTAATCACAGTAATACCAGATGTGCTGGATCATATTGACTTCATGATGCAGCTTCCACCACTTTTAATTCCTTTAGTCGAAATTATAATATTCGGCCATTTATTGTTTTCCTGGCTTGTTATGGTAGATTTGTCTTCTTTCAGCGTCGGAGGAGTTGAAAATAACAATGTCATCTTAATTTGGCGACCTTTAAAATAGCAATATCACCTTTCCTTAATTTGACTACCATCGGTGATATTATTGCTGATTCTGTTTTCAAAGATTGTCGTCTAGGAGTTATATCTGCGTTTGAAACTTTTCTTACTTTGTAAGCTTGTTTAATTTTCTTTAAGCTCTTCCAAGTTATTAAAATATTTCCGTTTCTTGCATCTAATAATTTTATTTGCTATCCTCAGAGGTTTAGAAATTGTGCTCTTTACGTCCTGGTGTTTCTCTCAGGAGCTTTCTGTTAGCCTGACTTTTTCAGTCTAGCACTTCCCGCCATTCTTCGTCAAACCAGTCATTTGTTCTGTATAGAGCTTAATACCCAGCCACTTGCTCTGCAACGGTTTTAGTCCATGTCTTCAACTTCATCCAAATCTCGTTGACTGATCTTATTGTTCTATGCAGGATGTAAGATGGTTTTGTGTTAAGATTTTTAGCAATGCCGTCTGCTATTGATGCCATTTAAAGACATGTACCTATAATTAAAAAACAAACACTCTTGAATGAGCTTCCATTCATTCAGGATAAGTGTGTGCCACCCAATGACTAAGGTAACGCCAAAAACATCTCTCCGATTTATAGGTAAGGAAGGTAAGTTCATTTGCCACATTTGCGATGGATGACAAGATGAAGTCGAAGAATGCCTCACTTCAACCATTTGTGTCGCAGCTGCCAGCACATTTCATAATGAGCATTAGAGTCAGCTCCTATAACAAGAGGTACACAGTTCTAAGCGACTGCATCCACTACATCATTTGACGAAGTCGGAGGGAGGATGTGCGAATTAGTCATGTGGCATATAGCAAGAATTGAACCTTGAATGTAATTCTTATGTTATTCTTATCACAAAAACTGTGATGAATAAGGACATTAATAATAATCTTAGCATATTTTTGGTAATAATAAAAATTTTGATCCCGTCTTTAACAAACGTAGAAGCAGAGCACCATTTTGCTGCTCGGATAATAAGGCTGCGCCACTATCTATTCAGAGTCAGGACGCGTAGACGGCCGACCAAATCAGAAGTAACATCGACACTGACTTCAGTCGAGATGGACTCCGCATCCGATTTTTGGTCGGGTGGACCTCATGAAAAAGTGATGGATCTCTTGCCGGATGATTAGAGCCACCTGCTTTGGGCTGTTTTTGGCAAGCCCAGAGCCCATTCATACTTGCACGCAAGGACGATTTCCCAATGATGTACATAACAATGCCCCTTTGGATTTCAAAGGCCGCTACCGCTTTTTCATTTAGTATGAAAAGGGCCTCTAGTCAATTCAACAAGATCGGGGTAGAATTAACTGACAATATTCCGAAATTCCTGAGAACTTTGATAGCTAACTTTCTGGTTTAAATTAAGTGCCTGAAGAGGCAGCAACACTGGAGAAAGCACTAGTTGACTGCCAATCCTGATAATTTGCTTACTTTTACTCTGATCATAAATGGACTTGTGAGCTATCTTTCAAACTTTTTGACCAAAGCCACGGAGCCAATCAAAAAAGGGGTAACAATGTACTGGGGAAAATGAGGCTGGCTCATTTGTCACATCTCCACTAGCTTCAGCTGATCTAGCAGCTATGTAGCCATCACTTTGCAAATATGGCACATTCACCATAATTGCGATTCCCACGACTTTAGCTGTAGCCAACAGCAGGAGCGTCTAAGTCACCCCTTGTCATTATAGAGTAGATTGGATTTTGTGCCAGACTTTTCCCTGACGAATTTATTTTTCAATTCCATAATTGAACGCATCCTCACACAAAACCACTATCCCAGTCCGAATTTTTAATCACCGTAGTGACCACATGGTTATATATGCAAGGAGGGAGACCACGTGGGGATTGACATAAGCCTCTATGAGAACTTGTGACTAAAGCCAGGAGTCTACCTTAACTGAACGAACAACACTAACTTAATGGCAACGAGACTGAAAACTTTATTTGAGCCCTACTATGATTTTATAGCAACGGAGATGGTCACACCGACCCGAAGATGTTCATGAAGCTGATTTCCTTCTGTTGTACATCCTTTGACGAAGTTGCCTGGTCGCCAAAGTGTAAAGCAATTCAGTAACTTGAGAAAATATTCACCGGAATGGTGAGATGGCTTGGTAATCAAAGACGTCGGGTGTAATTTCTTGACGGATTAACAGCATAGGGCGTACCGTGATTTCCTTAAAGCGTAAGAGCAAACAATATCTCCAGTCGCTTTGTAGGCGAGGAGCGTAATAAAAACTCTGAAGCAGCATCTATGTGCGGAAGAGCTACTGAAATGGCTGTTTCCGTAAAATTAACGGAGGAACAAATATACAAAGTATGCTGGTCAACCAATAGCAGATCCCTATCTTTTATGTAAATCGTCAGATGGATTATAATTTCAACGTATTATTTTAAACTAAACATAGATTTATAGGCCAGGGTAAGCTCATAGAGCACAGCTGGATAAAATTTTGATTCTTGACGAAAGGATATTTGGTATCCGGTACGAAGATGAACGGTTATTCTGCCTATAAAAAGGCACAGTATATCAGCGATGTCATGATCTTCAGTTCATTAACAAAATATGGCTCTATAAATTGTGAGGTGACAGGCACTTAGGTCATGTGAGTGAATAAAATCTACCTCTAAAAGACCGCATAAGTAAGATAATATGAAAGATTTATACCAAGATTGAAAAGGTATGGTGATTTATTTATATTCACCAGTCAAAGTTTATTTTACATACTAATCAAATTACAGTCAAATTAATAAAAATTCACAAAAGACTCAAAATTAATGTTATTGTAAGTTTAGCTAGGTAAGTTAAGTTTAGTGAGCATAAAAATTTTAAAACAGTTTGGTCGACAGCAAAATAAAAAGAGTACAATGAAGGTGTATTAGAATGATAATAAGATGGGATGACTAGGCTGAAAGAGCCTTGAAAAGATTGATTTCTAAAGATACTTTGAAAATCGTAGGGGAGAAGTTCTGGCTCATGTTGTTGAATATATTGCAGCATCTATTTATTGGCTCATTTGTTTTGGTATTTTAGTATTCAAGAAGCCCTAGTCGGAATCTAACGCCTCTCAAGAGCTGATTGAGCACATCAAGTAGTCGATATTAGCAATGTCTTTAATAACATTGAAGCTGATCTGAAGCCCCAAGTCCACGATTGGATTGGATTACGCCAGAGTCGACGAGGATAACAGGCGCATCGTCTCAAAATACGTAAAAGAAATGCTGTACACAAAGCAAGAGGAGGTTTGTCTTGCCCAACTGATTGGTGAGAAAGCACGATCGGGTTGAAGTAATGCGAGAGCGGATTCCGTAGAACGAATTTTTTTTAGTAAGTGCAAATCTTACATAATTCGTTGTTTGTTAACCGGGGTATCTATTGAAGATTTTTTTGGCCATCTACAAAAAAAATATCGAAGCTGAATCAAATAGATAACATTACTCTTCTCGACGATATTGGTGATACGTTAGAAAGTTTAAGTCGATGTTTGTATGGTGGTAAATTGCTGAAATCTTAAGGGTTGCAAATATCTTTCAAAGCAAAAATTATTACACTGAAATATATTTTTTCGCAAATGTTTCGCTGATTTCCAAAGTTGGGCTCCAGATAGTGGACACAGATGCAAGAAAGAGAGTCACGAGTAAAATGTATAAAAATATTGTAGCCCTCGAAACTCACTAAATGAAGCCATGTTGTTTACTTGCTCGGTCTATTGTAATGAGTCTATTGTAAATGTAATGTGAATTGATGCGGAGCTTTTCTTCCAAGATGTCATTGAGGTTTGATGGACTTGTGTCATTGAGGTTTGAGTGTTGCTGAGGCAATACGTATAATGTACGCATGCGATTTCGCGAGAGAAGCTAATCAGGTAGTATCTAGCGATATAAAGAAAGAGCTTATTTGCGGAGCATTAATGGCCTAGGAAGTCTAGTTTTTGAGGAAAGAATCGGATGGTGGTTTGATGACATGATAAACTTATATGTCGTCTGCTTATAATAATTGGGAAATGTCAGATAAAACCTCCGATAGGTCTGATATAAAAATATTAAAAAGAAGAGGGTGAAGATAGCTTCCTTGAGGTACACCAGAGCTCATACGGACTATCTAAGAAATACAGCCTTGAAATTTCACATATAGTAAGTGATAGTGGAGATAGGAGCTAAATCACTTTAGTATAGATGCTGCTATTCCAAACTGCTACAGCTTGGGGATCCAAATGAAGTGATCACCTCGGTCGACTGCTTTTATAAACGGAGACTATGTGGATTTTATCACCTTTGATTACCTTTTGTCTCAAATATCAGAGGTAAGCACCATAAGATTAGTAATTGTTGAAAGATATTTTTCTAATCCATGCTGTTGCTCGTTCAGTTGAGGATTGACCAGCGGAGAGAGTTTGCAATAAATGATGTTTTCGAATAGTATAGAAATCACTGATAGAAAAGCGATGCCTCTATAATGTTGAATCAAACATCAACTGTCACATTTTTAAATTGCTGTTAAATAAGAAGATTTTCAATATGATCGAAATAGCCCAGAATAGAGAGAATGCTTAACTCTAATATCAAGGAGCAATATTAGTCGTTCTTCACAATCAATCAGAAAATTAGGAGAAAGGGGGTCAAGTCCAGGGCCCTTGTTACTATCAGCCTCCATAAAGGCATTAAATATGTATATCATTTTTTGATACGGTTACATCCTCAGCAAAAACTGTTTGAGGCACACCTGGAAATCGGTAGGATGAAATAATATAAAATGTTCAGCAAAAAAGTTGTAGATATCTTGAGGCGAAGAAGACTAAATCGAATTTCGATTGAACATAGAACAGGGGTGACCGATTGTTTTATTATTTTTATATTTAAAATATTATGTTAATATATTAACAAAATTGAAAAATATATTTGGGCTTGCGGATTATATTCTCGCCAGTGATTTTAATGTATCTGTCATCCGCTTCATGAGACTTAATAAAGAATTAATTAGCAGTTATCTTTTTCTTTAATACAACGAATAAAATCCTACCATCAAATGTCATTTGATTGATATGATTTTCTTAAAAAATTAGTAAATATTCAACAATTTCTTGCAAACGATCGAAATAAGCACCAATAATTACCCATGACTGATTTCTTGTTCGAATCAGCATAGAAACCAACTTTTGCTTTCATTTTCGAATCAATTCAATGCCGATGGAAATCGCATTCAATCACTCGATGATTAGAAGCACCAAGAAAATTCAAGCGAAAAATAAATCAATAATTGATTTGTTTGAATTATTAGTCGGAATACATACAATTTTCTTCCGTTAATTCGAGAAAAGGTACAGAGCTTGTGTAGCCAACCCAATGGCCACAGTCACACTTAATCGAGCTCCTATTAGTTGAAACACTGTAGCACAGCAAGGTTATGTACCTCTTTCATGCAAATGGCAGTCGATGCGAAACAATGTAAAAAGCGGAGAAAACAATCTGATAAGAAAAGGTACTTGGTTAGCTTCTGGGCTTAGTCTTGCGTTTGTAAACTTTAGCAGAGGCAATCTATAGGCGTTTCCGAATATGCTTTTACCTATCTTTAGCTTTCATTTATCTTTATCTAATGGTGTAGATTTTTCGTAGGCGAAGTTTTAGTAAAGTCTTCACTTTCGAGATGTTTGTCTTCTTTTACCGGGGATTAAAAGCAGGCGTCAACTAAACTGTGTAACAACAGCGATCCATTGATTCGGTCAAAAAAAAAAAACGATAGTTGCGTGATCCATCGGTGTTATCTTTTGCGGAAATTATTATTTGAACATTATTCTTACATATTCGTCTTATACATTTCTCGGGAGTAGGCTGCAAGGCGGCATGGCGATTATACTTTTTTGATACGCTATTAGAGGCTCATTATTGAAGAAAGTCGGTGAACACTATGAATCGTTATTGCTTTAGAAATGTGGATTTTATGTAACTGCATTGTGGCATGACCGCGATGATGAGAAAACGCGAGAGGCAGTTGAGTAAAATACTTTATGAAGAAACTAATTTTTTGTTTGTTCATTCCTTTAATTGCCCTTATAAAACATGTTCTGGCCTGTGCTGTGTGCGTGCAATAATGTTTTTTAAAAAAGTTATTACATTGCTTTGATAAAAGTTTAATAATTATGTCGTTTCGTAAAGGTTCAATATTGAGATGACGACATGTCAAAGTCCAATTACTCGTAATTGGTTTTTTTGGTAGACATTGTATCACTATGTTTACCTAACTCTGTTAATCCGGCTTGATTTGAATATGCATAGCTAATGAGTTAATCAGCTTGCTAAAATCGAACAATAATTAATTTGCATTGCTCGTTAGCACAAATCGAAACACAAATTTAATTGATAGTTAAACTTAACCTTGCCATAAACACAAACTTCTCTATGCAAATAGTAAAAAAAATGTGATCAACTCTGATCATTTTAGAGCAACCGAAATCGGATTGAACTTCTTCTTAAATATCCAGGCGCCGAAAGACAGTATAGATCAATTACAGACTATACCGCATACATATTAGTGTCTATTCATATCACGCAGATAATTGTGATCTATTGAAATGTAACCGGCACCACAAAAACTTGAGCACAATCGGCTCAATGGGTACAAGTTGTGAATTGGATGTACCCCGAGGCATATGTATCTACGGAATCCACGAGTAGATCGTTGTTTCGGTATCAGCAAATTGCTTTTGTTTAATCAATCAATCAATTTTTGAAAGGAAATCATGTTTCCTCAATAGCCGTAAGTGTACGATCGGGTTCATATTAATTCAATGATCGACAGTAGCTCAAGGAATAAGCTGTTTATGCCATTACGGGTTATATTAAATTGTTAGCATGCTTTCAGGGTATTGTATGCAAAAGTGTAGGTGCTAAGATATTTTCTATTTAGTATTGTATGCAGCTCAGTGCATATGTGTTTAAATCCGTTGGTAATTGAATCTCACATTTTCCACAGAATTGGTGGTTATCCAAGGATTTAACCGTTTACGTATGAAGCAAGCTTTCACTGCCTTGTTTGCCCGGAGCTTTGGTAAGTAATGGCTTATGCTAGGGCATGAAAAATAAGTTTCAAGTTTTATTGACAAAGTAAAACACGATTGGTAGTGTGTAACATTTTTTTTTTATTATTTCATACATTTTTTTTCTGAGAGTTTTAAGATACACATAGTATTTGCAATTGAGTTTTACTTTAACATCCGATAGCAATTGTGATTTGATGGCAGTCAGAGATGTATTAATGTGGATTGTTCTGTAAATTGTGCTCTTTGCAAATCACTTACTGATGTCTGGAGTAGGAAAATTCGAATAACAAGGTGACTGATGAAAAAAAGGATAACCATTTTTTATCCTGGGTAATTAATCGGTTTCATTTTATTTTATTTTACAGATTGGTCTTTAAATGTAACAAAAATGTGTGGTTCGGATAAACAAACAAGTATTTGGATTATGCGTCGCTATCACGGATTGGAGTCTGTGATTTGATGAAAGAGAATTCAGGCGCGCGTTATGTGGCACTCCTCTGAGTAGATGAACTATAATCAGCCTCGTTAAAAATTTTTTCGAGCGTGGGACAATCACAAGAACACTTCATCATCGAGATCACAGAGTTCGGTCGCAGGAAACTGTCGCCGCTGTAGCTGCTACCATTCAAGCCAATCCCAGAGTTTCAGCCAGAGTTGAGGAGTGGAACAATTTTTAATGTAGTCTTAGTTGAAGCTAATTTTCATCATCCGACTCCGACTTTGGAATTCACCACCAAACCAAAAAGTTTCTTGACAATTTTGCAACGAATCGGTAATAATACAGTCAGTTTGTTACGAACCCAGCAATATTTTTCATTGAAAGTCGCAACCATGATGTACGCCAGGCTCGAAAAAGGACATGCACTTTCGAACCAAATGGCCCACATCACTTTGAATTGAATTTTAACGATCGCTGCAAATGTTTGTACACTAAAGGCTTGGTATGAAAAACTGCAATAGAACTTGCATCGAAATGCACCAAAATTGCGCACAAGTACATGCTGCTTACCAGGTAGAAGAATAATAATAGCTAATTGCATGTCATAAACGATGCGATCTATAGGGCTGTAAAATATGGTAACTAATAGTCAATAGTGCATGTGTAGGAAGCATCAAATAATTCGGTAGTTCCTTTTTTTCGTGTTCTGGATCGATACAACATTAATAGTCAATACAAAAATAATTACTCGTTAAGTTACATATTTCTGTAAATTTCCAGACGAGATGGAAATATATATTCTTTTGTTTTATATTTTGTTTATATGTTCTTATGTAAATATATATTCTTATGTTGTAATATATATTCAAGTGATGAGAAATCTGATGCCGGATTTATACATAGGGACGAGCGTCTCGTGGACAAGACTCAACAAGACTCACCAAGACATTGGACGAGACTCAACAAGACATAGGGTGAATTGTTTATTTAGAATATTGCACCATGCAACACGGACCATGCACCATGCACCT
This sequence comes from Nemotelus pantherinus, assembly GCA_963978885.1. Taxonomy (NCBI): domain Eukaryota; kingdom Metazoa; phylum Arthropoda; class Insecta; order Diptera; family Stratiomyidae; genus Nemotelus; species Nemotelus pantherinus. The sequence continues at coordinate 80,002,676 of OZ022265.1, read as the reverse complement.
TTCATAGGGTCAATTGTTTACTTAGGATATTGCACCGTGCATCTTTCGACAGTTGTGAGCTGTTTTGTTCAGTTCAGTGAACGATGGCTGAGGTACAGGTTGTGGTTATTGCAACTGCCTGGTGTGCGTTGAGTGATTTCAATCTGGGACACGCAAAGACATGTTTGAAGTCCCAGCAAAAAATTCGAAAATGTGAATGAGCACATGCTACCATCTCGAATCCCTTTGACTCGATGTATAAAACCGACTTCGCTTCCAGCGGCTTGGAGCTAGGACGAAACTGTCATAAACACTCAGGCACAGCAATAAAAGGATCATTATCCCTTCATAAAACAAACAAGAGCCGACGAGCAAACCATTTACACACGCGTGCTTGCCATGAAAAAAACAGCCGAGAATATACAAGGAGACCATTTACACACAGACCTTGTCTACATTTGCCATTCCTCGGCGAGAATGTAAACCCGGCATGAAACTAGCATACGCTGAAATCAGCAAGCGCTTTTATTTCAACACTTTCTGACACTCACGAAAAAAAGGTGTCACACACACGCACACTTGCGGTAAGAGGCTCAGCGGAAAAGTACTGAGGCTCAGCAGAAAAGTAGCTATCGTCAAGAATTAACGCTGGACATCCTAAAAAAAGGGTTCAGTATTAAAAAGACACAAGTTTTGGCAATTTTACTGACAACGCAAGCAATATGCTGAGCACTGTTCAAAAATTAAATAGTGACGAAGTAGTTGATAGTGATTATGATGATAATACTTCGGGCGATAGTGACGATTTTGATTGTTTTGACGAGTTTGTAGAACAAGCAGCACATATTTCCAGGATTCATAGCATGCGTTGAGCTGTGCATAATTAGCGATACGTGCCAGTTTAAAAGACAACTCACCAAATATTCTTATAAACAAAATACGAGACGTCATAGTAGCTGCTAGAGAGCCACAAATTGATGTCATTCTGAGACGACTTGCGGAAAAAGGAGCGATTCATGATCAAACTACTCTTAGGGGCATCACGTATTTAATGGTTCAGCGTCTTCTGGATTAAAAACATATCCTACTAATCCAGATGTGACAATGGCCGAACAGGATTGGGAAGAAGCTGAAAAACGTCTATCAATCCTGCATAATAACCAAAAAATTTCAAGCAGATGACCTTAGACCTGGTTCTTTTTTTAAAAAAATGGAAAAATCTTATCTTCCGCCTTTCTAAAATGAATTATAGCTTGGTCGATGCATTCAACTCATAGAGAAATTTGTCTCTTAGATAATTAAGTTCTCCTAGCTGCTATATATTTTGACCCTTCAGTCCAAGTTATACTTACATAAGATAAACAAGCGCGTGCTAAAAATGCGTTTTGCAAATGAGCTATTCCTATGAAAGGATTGCAAACGGTGAGGGGATTGCAAAGTGTGAGGTTTGACTCACTAAAAAAAGGACCATCTACAAGCCCACGAAGTTCCGAGTCGGGGCCCGCCTAAGCACTGCTTCAATCCGGTCGTATTGACTCACCTATCGGTAACCACGGGCTTCAGAAACTATCACAGTTAGTGGGTCAGTAAGGCAACCCTTCTCCCGCTTTATGCGCAACACTTTCTCAACATATGCTGAAACTGCGCGCTAGTTCTCCTCGTTTTGCAGCATTGCGTTCACGATCGCCTCAGGCGTTACCAGGCCGATCGTGAACTCAGTGATGCACCTCAAACTTACGAAGCGACTGCACATAAAAAATGTGAGCTGAGCATCTGTTCAGGTATTTCATGAAGTAACCGTGCTTTAAAGATTTGACAAAGGTAAAAGTTTACCTCTCCGTAACTCCGGTTAAGCCAAGGCTCAATGAGATCAATAAGCTGTGCCTTCCAGCTTCCTTTATCACTTTCACTTCAACGTCCCTTCTGTGCGTTCTTGCGCTAGTAGGTCGATCGGGATTACTCCCGATACCATCATCACAGCCTCTCCTAAGACCATGCGATAAATACAGGCAATACGCAGGGCACCCTTGCACTGGACACTGGCAATGAGCTTCCGGAACTTCTCAATTCGGAGTGCCTCCCTAGATTTCGGATCCATATTGCTAGAAGAAATCGGTCAATACCATCAGCAGCCTCCGTCGCGTCTCACTGGATCCACCAACGTTGGCCATTAGCCACCTCAACGAAGTGACGACTACTAGAGCCCTGTCACATGCCCTGCGGATATGATCCCAATACGTCAGCTTGATGTCCAGGGTCACTCCAAGATACCTTACCGACTTGCTGGTCTTGACCTCGACATCCTCATGGGTATGTCCACTTCGTCAACATAACAATTTCTGTTTCAGAGACTGCCAGCTAGAGGCCGTGTTCGTTTATCCACCGATCCACCCTTTTCATGACTATGTCAAGTCACTCCCTTCAAACTAAGCCGCGCTTTTGATATGAGGGGAGGGAGAGTTTTCGCGTGCCAACGACATGCGACGTTCTCAAGCGGGTCCCCCATCTAAGTAGTAACCGCGTACAAAACGACTTAACTTCGGTGATCTAACGAGAACCGATTGATGCCAGATTTATGGCAACATTTGCTTGAAACTATACTATTTCTTTGGCGCAGAGTCATTACCAATTTTCTTTTCCTCAAAAAATTGAAGTATTTTTCTGAGTGTATATAAAGCAATATGGTTTGCAAAAATTATTTTTTTTTGACAATGTCGAAACTCAGGAGATTTACCTTTTGAAGCAAATGCTTAGCTATGGCGGTAGGGAGACACATAAAGGAGAAGCCGATATCAATTATTCTATTATTCTTTTTTTAAGTCCCATTTTTTTTCTAATTTTCTGAAGCCTTAGTGTTATTAAGCCTAGTCACCACTAAAGCTACAATGTGACACATAATTATAGAGCGCTGGTAGCCCAGTCACCGGCTGTTAAGACAACTCAAGACGAACAAATATAACCATGATCCCGGCGGGGTTCGAGCCCGCGACCAGTAGATCGCTGTTTCGGACTGGCGCGTTAGCGAGCTGAGCTACCGACGTCTGTTTCGACGTAGTTTCAAGTAAATGTTGACAGAAGTCATAAAAACGATTCATTTTTTGTCGAACATTGAAGCGTGGTTGATGTTAAACATTTCTTTACATGTTCGCGCTGTAGACATAATTTACTAAATTTGAGAAAAATGACTTGTTTGAAATAAAAATTATATTCCGTTGAATGTAAGAAACTTTTACCCAATATTTATTCAAATTACTGACATCAAATACAAGTTTATTTGATTTGGGGAAGATTTCGCATCTCGTAAACAAGTAAATATTTTCTTTCATTCTCAGAAACATATTTTTCTGAGTGTTGGTTTTTTTTCCACGTGGAAATTATCATTACCAATGAACCCAAATAGAAAAAGGTCCGTATTTTATATGTTGGAATGAAGCTTTATCATTGTAGTTGTTTCACTGCTTATTTAATGAGTCCTTACCCTAAAGCATCAAATGACAAACTAAGAATATTTGATTACAAGTTACTCGTATAAAAATCAGAGGAATGTGCATTTGTGCATACCCTATACCACATTTTTCAGTGCCTTTGCCAATTCATCTTCTTGCTGCATTCCCAAAACGAAAATATCTTTCGACTAATTCAACAAATTTAACGTTATAAACATGATCACTTTGCTTCATCTTCCACAAGTCTATTTGTTAAGCTGTTGGTACCCGTTAGGAAGGATGTATCTGCATGCAAACTACACAGTGAACAAATGTCTCCATAATTATGTGAATATAGTTTCTTTATAGGTTAAATTTCATAGTGTCACAAATCTGCTGAGGACTTATAGCACCTGCTTAAGAGCTCAGAGTGCCTATTACTTAGCACTCAAGACTCGAATCCATAGGTGGGTGCTGACAAGCCCATAATTTCACAGCTTTGGTTTGGTTTAGCCGCGTTGCAATTATACCTACATTTCAGGATTTAAAAACCTTTGACAGATCGTAGTAAGCTTTGTTGGATTTGAGGTGCCGCCCATTTATTTCTTCTTTCATATTGTTGCTACACTACTTGATCCATCAGCCTTTCTGTTAGTTATGTGTTGCGCCAGTTTTTGTGACGCCCATGGATTCTTTTGTTCGGATCTTTTGTTGATAGAAATGCCATCTGCGGAAGGGCTTGGCGACGACTATGAGTTTGATCAATTTCAGCTTCTTTTTCGCCAGCCCCAAGTCGAAGAAGAAGCAGGCAAGTCCAGGTTCTTTTCCGGATTTTTTTCAACCTGTTAATTGGTATGGATAACAATCTACCTATTTTGGCTTGGGATGTTATGTTGGTCATGGTGAAACTCCGCAGCTATGTTAATTTTCAGAGATGCTGAGGTCGCTCATAACCTTAGACATTTTTACTCTGGCTGTGTTGTCGTAGACGGGATGTTAAACACACTTTTCTATTATTTATTTTCTTTTTTCCTCTGGGTTAAAACATGAAGAATTGTTCCTGTGGCCGGTACGAAGTCACACTGATACTCTATCACAAGAGTTTATACACTGATAATTTTTATGGGAATAAACTTAAGTTATTTTCAATGCAAATAATGTTTGTTTGAGTAAATAAACATAAAATGATTTCATTCAAAGTGAGCTCCATTAAAAGCAACAACTTTGGTATCATCCCTTTCAAAAATTAATCCATACGAACTAATTGCTTTAAGCAGGACTAAGCAATAATGGTTTCGGATGGTGTTAGATTCTCATACTGACACTATTTTTGTCTAACTAGATGTATAACCTTTGACCCGATGATATTTCGCTTTGTAGTTATAGATGAAGTGAATTGTGTTCCTCTAAGACAACATACTCGTAAGATCACATACAGCTGTACTTAAGAAGAGCATTCTAAATGGAATTGGCTAGGAAACTTTGCCCGAAATTTCACCATCAGATTTAATTTTTTTCCGAGCGGTGGATACCTCATGCTAGAATAACAATTCGCCAACCACGAAAACGTAGAAACGGCATTACGAAATTTCTTTAGCAGGCAAAACGGGGACTTCTATCTGATAGGAATGTATTGTTTGCCATCATGTTGGCAAATAGTCCTAGATTGTAATAGTGATTAATTTCAAGACTAAATATTGTATATTTTCTATAAAAGAAGTTGTATGTTTTACTTTGTACAAAACTGAAAATTTAAATGCAACCAGCCAATAACATTCATACCAGTTTTTATTTTTTAATGTATTTTTCAAATTTGATGCAAGTACTTTATTTAGTTCACATGTTTCACTTTATATGTCGGTAAAATCTACTTTTTCCCAAATAAGTCAAAATGTACATATAGTACTACAGAAACAATAATGCTTATTCAAACTCTACGCACCTTTCAAATACCCGATCAGCTTTTATTTAGCCTAATGATCTTGTTGATGACAGTGGTGGTTTCATAACATGCATTTAGCGTCTATTTAAAATAAATTAGCATTATTTAGCGGTATATTGGGTAAAATATGCATACGCGAATAGCTATTTGAGCATAGCAGCTTTGAGGTCTCTGATTATCATGCAAACTTATTTATGCCATAAGTAACGATTTGTTTTTGATCAAAGTTAAAGGAACTTCAAAAAGACTTAATATTTATACTGCTGACACGCTACGCATTATGCCAAATTGTTTAGATGATTTGCAGCATGACATAATTTTTGAGATTTTCTTTTTCATTTAATTGCTAGAAGTGATCAAATACTACGTTTGTGTCAAGAGCCAAAACGGTCTTCCGGATTTTTTTTTCCGTGCGAGTATATGATGCTTACAGAAAATGAGGATATTGCTGGAGCCTTTTGCCTTATAAAAATAGTATTGGGGCGAATCTAAAGGTTTAATGTGCACACGCTCCAATTACCTAAAGTTATATCGAAGGGATCAAAATGTTTCCAGTGGGCTGAAAAGGAGTAGATAAATATTTTTTGTTTAGACGCAAATTGAATCAAAGGTATTCACATAAACTGCACCTAAATAGTGTGTTTCAAGATGATCAAAAGATCAAGTTGAGCAAATCAGACGTACTTCCAGGAGTGCGGTCAGATTTGAGCACTTTCGTAAGGGCAGTGTATAATGCACAGGCAATTAAGTCGAAGATCTTGGTATATTTCTTGGGATATATTACGTTGGGCATTGATTGGAGAACGTATTTTCCGGTAGTATCTTTTATTTGCTTCTTCAAAATACACCGGTCTGTAGCAAAAGAAATTTGAAATGATTTGGATTCTGACTTACTTTAGTTGCAACTGGCCGCGATGGTCAACGGAGGATTGAATACTTCGCAATGAAAACAAAGCAGACTTCTGGAAAAAGCGCTATCAAAAATTTGAAAAAAAATCAGCCGTTCACGAAGATGTCTTGTTGGAACTTCTAGGTCAATGAAAACTCCAGCTTTGTGTTGGCAGGGATGTAGAGGAAGAAATGTTCGTAGACCAAAAAATACACTGAATAGCAATCATTGATGAAACGAGAAGAAACTCGAGAAGAAAATGGACACGAGTGTTGTTTCAAGCGATAGCAAAGAAATTTTTGATGCTCGGAATTCAACGTGATTATTAATGATTTTAATGTTTACATCCAGCTAGGGGTATCTGGTGGCAGGAAAAGGGCAGGTCATGTTTCGCTCTGCATATCTAAGCTTGGCGCCGAAATCAAGAGAAGTGTTTGATGCCACATCTAAAAGCTACTCAGAAGGGATAGCGGTGGTTAAGAAGGCTAGTGCTAGGCCTCTCAACTCTTTATCTTGGCACCAGGTCTTATAGTCCCGAAACCAGTGGGAAGAAAAATCTCGATTGCGCAAGGCCAAGTCATCAAAAATTAAACCGGCAGAAACTCAACAATTATATGCTACATGGTGGAATTTGAGGTAATATATGCGGAGAATAATGAAAAAACTCCCAAACTTGAGGAAAGGGTTAACAATTTCAACAAAACCACTCTTATGGCAAAGAATTTTAAGCCATATTAGCAAATTTTTCACTTAGACAAGCGTAAAAAGACGACTGTTTTCATAAAAGGAATCAACACGTCCTATAACGAAAAAGATGTACGCGTTGAATCAAAGCAACAATTACTAGAACACATTTTACTGTGAGGTTGTTTTCAACAGCTCTCGTACGAAAGGCGGGGAAAATATAGGGATGTTTCTCGCCCGAGTACTTGATGATAGTGTAGTGCTTAGCATAACATTTTCACTTCATCCACGCATGCAGTGGGAACACCTGGAGAAGCAAGATTTTTAACCTTCTGCACAAAACTGGTCTTGGCACTTGTTAAGTCAAGTGCGAAAAGCTACATGCAAGTAAGGAATGCATGGTCCGTAAAGGTTTTAAAACAATTTACTGCATAAACTGTAAACAAACTGGCCATCGATTAAGATGAACAATAATGAGGGACGTAAGTTGCTGCCAAATTGGACGATGTACATAAAAGTAACAGTTTGCAATACGGTTTGCCCTGGTGTTTCATACGTCAGCCATGTTGCAGTAGAAAATAACAGGCGTTGCAAAGAAACGCACTACCCTCCCAACAAACGCACCTTCTTTTTCTATGAATAACGCACAGCCTTCCTTCGACTTAATAGTCTTTGGAAATGCTAAAGTCTATTAGTCTTGCCTTGATAAATCAAATCAAGAATTACATCCGAATCCGAAAAAAGAGATGCTTTCATCTCACTTGTTGGTAATGCATCCTCTTAAATTCGCAATTTGAATAAAGAAAGTCCTGACATTTTGTTTTTTGTTAGAGACTAGACTCAAGTTCTGTCAGTATTTAACCATGGATGGCAACAAAATCATCCGTGGTGGTTCATCAAATATGATTCAATCAAGTCACTTCAAGTTGAAAAACGGATCAAAACGTAAAGGCATTTGATCGTACGACTAGGAATATTAGAAATGATCTGCATTAGTCGTTAAATAGGAAATTATCATGCCGCATTTGTAGCCATCTATGCCAACAACCAGAGGCTCAGCTGAACCCCAATTCTCAACAAAATTCTAACCTTGGGGATAATTTCAATACCCGCCCGCAGTCTTGAGGAGACAACCTTTGGAACAATTCTTAAGGATTGGATATGAAGCAATGGTTGTTGCACCAGCAAGTATCACAAGAAACAACCTTCCGTTAATCTTTATTCATTTTCTTCGCGCCTCCATGCGTAGCTAGCTCCCTCTCACATTTCGGCACTTGCAAATGACAGGCCCATGATGCTGGGGCAATCTTTATACCCAATAAGAAATCAATTTTTACGAAAAAGTCAACTGGGAGAAATTAGGCTTAATCTTGAGTTCACACAAAATATCTGCCCCATATAATTGATAAGGCTCTTGACACCCTCGGTCGTATCCTTTCTGCAGTCATTGGTTGATTAAATATTTCAAGGAAATTAATGAAGCCTTTCTTGATCTTCCTTATGATTTTATAGAGCAGTAATGTATAAGATGACGTCTCATTCTCATTTAGCAGTGATTTTACAATCCTCAAAGACCACATTTCTAATTTTTTTTCATCGAGCCCTTTCACAGACCCCCCAACGTCATAAAACCATCGTGGATAAATAATCTTCAATTACTTTATCTTTTAAGGAAATCTTTTAGCGAAAAAGGGACAAGATGGAATTTCCAATTTTGTCCTGAAAAGCTTTCCACCTGCTTTTTTGAACATCTTCGTATTGTTTTTGACGGTTGCCTCAATATTGTAGATTTTTCCTACGCGTAGAAGTGTGCTCGAAAAATTCAGGATCTTGCCATGTGCTTAACGCCCTTCATATAACCTCGTTTTCAATTTTGGAATAATGCCGAAAAGCTGCTTCTGACCATTGTTGAGTATCAAATAATGCCAATGATACGATTTGATGTAAAAGCCAAGTACTCTACAGTAGATGCCGTGCAAAAGCAGTTCAAAATATCATCCAGAGTAAAAAATTTGGTTGCCCGCTTGATTGATATGCATAATAATTTTTTTTCGGTATAAATTGAGGGGCCTTCTGTACAAAATGATTAATTTCAATTTTCTAGCATGGATTATCAAGATCATTGGCAGTTTTTTAGTACCAGGAGCGCGTTTGTTTCTCTATAGAAGCTGGAGCTCCCCAAGGCTCCATTTCGGGACCAATTCTTTTTCAATTTTGATTGTTTAGTCCCATAATATCAGTTACTTTGTAGCAGTTGAACTACAAAGCTATGCGAACAGCCTTATTACAGCCAATTCGAAATGATGCTTACAAAAAACGCCAATAAAAGTGAACTGATTTTTTAAGACGACGCTATAACGACTTCACAAAGACCACAAAGGCTCTCGAAAAGGTAAATTGAATCCTAAACCATTAGACGACTCCGACTACTAAAACCATTTGTTTCTTAAATTCTGATTCCATTCAGCTGCCTATAACTTAGAATAATTTCTGATATTAAGGAAAAGCTTAACTTTTGTCTCTCGCTGAGATAAAATCAAATAGAACACTTAGAACACTTGTCTCTCTTTTAATCACATCTATTTGATAACTACTTGAGCTATCAAACACATCTGAATTATTACAAATCAAAACTTATTGAAAGGTCAGAATCTCGAACCATAAGCCAAAAAGTTACAGCTCATATTCCCATCATCACTTTAAGAAATAGTAACTTAATATATGTATGTTATATATTAATAGTAATTTAAAACTTCACTCTCTAAAAACCTAGACCTCCCACAATTTGGCAGGTTCTTCAATTTAAAGTCCTTGTTTTCAGATGTAGAGCACTAGTGAGAATGGATTGCATTTCTTTATGGATAGACTTGTAATAAAACATGCAATCAACTTCAAAGCAAGCAAACTAAATTAATCTCCACTTGAAATCCTCTCTTTTTCTCGATTCAAAGTGCAATTTCAATAATCCATTGTTACGGCATATGGTATAGTTTACACAATCATTCAAATTTGCCACAACAAGTTCATCTTAAAACGAAAGCTCGAACTGGTAATCACTTATTGATACAGTCAATGCCTCTCGAAGAAATTCATGAACGGATAGGTTGTACCTACGTGCAGTTCAGTAAGCAGATCTCAAGTCGGAATTTCGCTTCTGGCTAGATTTACTTGTGCGGATACGCATGACACTTTGTAGTTTCGATTATAAAGTATTTATTTATGTCCATTGCACGCTCGTACTTCTTTCTGTATGTTGTAACAGCTTTCATATGCGACAACCAGTCACACAATTTTCTACGTGTTTTTATAATTGATATTTACTTATCGTACATTCATAGGAAAGCAGTCTGCGCTGCAGTGACCGTATTTATCTATGGACCTACTCGAATAAAAATGTTGCCGATCATCATCAACAATCGTCATCATCGACAACATCATGATCATGCGCAACAACTTTCACCGGATGAATCTTTCCGTTTGTCGATCGTGTTTTCTGAATGTATCTTTTGCCAAGTGCTCTTTTGGGAAAATAAATATCATTGTAAATAAATCGAAATCGCCGAAAAAGTGTTTGAAGTGAGAAAATCGATGTGAAATTGAAATTGTGTTTAGTGTTTAGATAATCTGAATATTTATTTTAGGTCTTCATACAAAATATTTACCTAGGCAAGAAAATTTAGCTTTCAAATTTAAACAAATTATGCACTAAATGAAAACAGTGTTTTGGGTAAAATGTGAAATAAAGAAAAATACTTTTTGGTTTTTGATAAACAAATCTAACGTATTTTGTTGGGACAAAGCTATCCAAACCATCTTTTGATTAAATGTATTCATTAAAATATAAATGGAGAGCTGTCGAGACGACACAAATTTGCCAGCTAACATGGATTTACATTGAACTTTTAACAATGTCTGCGATATCTGTAATAGATAAAACTGGTCTGCAAATACACAACCCTGCTACATGCCTATTAGGTCCCTACTATGAAGAAAGCAGCAATTTCGTTTCGGCGTGTCTATACCAACTACTCTTAGCTGTCTTCTTTTTCCGTTTTCAAACCATTATCTCGAAAAATGTCAGGTCTTAAAATGGTTAATGAAAATATAAAAGCGATAAAGAAGGAGTGACAAGTCAAAACTGGTCTGGATCGTGCGTTTTGACCGTGTGCTCTCCTCGCTATGCTGCACGAGCAATAACTCAGTATGTGGAGTTACACTTACACTGTAATGAACAATTCGGGTTACAGCTTGGAATATGCAATTTCAAAAAGTGAGCTTGGAATGGAAAATTTAATGTTTTTTTTGGCTTTTAATGTTTTTTTAGAATTTCGCCTATGCATGTAACCAATAATTTCTTTCTATGCGGAATTTGTTTAAGTAGCAATTTAAAATCAAATAAGCAGCAAGTTTCGCTAAAGTATCTATTCTTTGCCACCATAATTTGTCTGAAGCTGAGGAGCCCATAAAGAGGCAAACATATTCTCTAATGTTATTATTGGAGCGCAAATCAAAGATTCAAGATTTTGATATATTTTGGGCGTTTTTTGTGAAAAAATAGAAAAATAATTTTATTGAAAATATTTTCCATCGGATATCTTTATTTTTTCCCATATTTCAGGTGGTTGACGGGTTCCTCGGCGAAAAAATTCTTCATCTTGTTCGTCTAACCATGAACCCAGCCAATTTTTGGTTTCGTCATAGGGAGTGATGTGCTGGTCAGCCAGGCCATGCGCCATCGATAGGATCAAATGGTAATTAAAATGAGCAATATCTGGGCTATACGGCGGGTAAAGATAGCATATCCCAGTTCAATGCTTCCAATGCTTCCTTAACGACTTTTCCAACATGTGGTCAAGCATATTCTGACCGTTTTTCCTTTAGTACTTGGCTCAATTGCGCAATTGTTGTTGGTAGCATTCTCCAGTAATGGTTTCATTCGGCTGGAGTAGCTCAAAGTACAATACACCCTTCTGATCCCACCATATGCAGAGCATGAGTCAGAGCATGTTTGGCTGCGCCATACATTTTTCTGCACTTTTTTCAAATGGAAGAAATAAATCAATACTTCCAGCAAAAACGCTTATTTAGCCCGTTATTTGACATACTGAGAATGCAAAAAACTGTGTTATTTACACTTCAAACAAATGAAACCTAATGAATATTGAAGCTTTTCAATCAAGTTTTGACGTGAATGTAATTACAGTGTTGTCTGATGCATACAGCGTTGGTTACGCCACTTTTTGTGAGTCCTGCGTCTTTAATTTGTGCTCCAATAGTATTAAAATAGAGGTGGCTGAGCAACTAATTTGAGTCACCGGTGCCTGTTGAAAGCTTTATTTTAAAGTCCATTCGGAGAACGTTCACTCCTTTTACGGTTATTATTTCAAAGCACTTGATAATGTCAATCCAAGGCGCATCTGAGTTTTGAAAAGACTTCAGAAAACCATAAGAAAGGAAATTGTTCAATTTAATGCAATTGCAACAAAGAGACAGGAAGAATACTTGTAATTTTCCAAATACTCACTGGAGATCTTATATTTTCAAAGTTGAATAAAAACCAAAAGACTAATTATTGTTTGTAATAATTCTTTATTGCATTTATAGTATAGCTTCCGTGTTTGTTATAAAGTCGTGCAAAACATTCATCAAAACACAACTATACTGTACATGTATGGTACCGATTATTTTGGTTAGTCTAATTTCACAAAGAATTGTTTCGCAGGTATTCACAGAACTACAATGTAGATACTTTGGGCACTAAAATCATACCTTCGGACCACTAGATATTAGAGTTGGTGTTAAATGGATCAAGCAACGCATTACTTTTTTTGTTAAAGTTTTCTGAGAATGGAGACAACTCGCCACGAAAAGCTTAAATAATTTTGGTAAGAAGGTAGGCAAATGGAAAGAGCCATGGAAAACGACCAAATCAGAAAGGTTTGTACCACTTTTGGATGGACCCGTCTTCTTTTCAAGCCCAAAGGTGAGCTTTTACTACGATAAGTTATTTTCACTGCCAGTTTTTGGAAACATGCAATCGTTACACCTATTCACAAAAAAAAAGATACAAATGTTGTAAGTAACTTCGTCATGGTTTTATAAAAGACCAATCCACAGCTACCTGCCTGCTCGAGTTCTCCAGCACCGTTATTCCATTAATCGAGGCAGGACTTTAGGTGGACTGTATTTACGTAGACTTCACGAAGGCTTTTAACAAGCTGGATCATTCAATGCTGTTGTGTAAACTATCCTCTTTTGACTTTTCAAAGCAATATATTATTTTAATTGGAAAACCGTTCCTAATGTGTATTTTCCTGTGGCACCCTGTCATCAAAAATGGATGTGATATTTGGTGTTTCTTAAGGAAGTCATTTAAAACCTTTACTATTTTTTTATACATAAATCGCTTCCTATCAGTCCAGGAACATTCTTCAATTTTATTCTATGCGGATGATGTCAAAATTTTTAATAGGGTATTTAATATTTGTGGCTGCTTGGGACTCCAAGCTGACCTTGATAATCTTACGACTTGGTGTGATACTAACAATCTATAAATTAACATTGCCAAGTGTACCGTTGTTTCATACACCAGTAAAATTAGACCGTAAGGTTTGAATACTCTTTCAATAGTATTCCCTTAAGATATTCTGAAAAAGTACTTGTTTTAGGTGTACTCATAAATAATGCGTTCACTTTCGACGGCTACATTAACAGCATCTTAATAAAAGCTTCATCTACTCTAGGGTTTGTGAAGAGATGATTTAAGGTTTATTCTTGACATAAATCTAACGAAGATAGTATTTTGTGCCTTAGTTAAGCCAATACTCGAGTCTGTCTGTATAGTTTCGGTACTTTATCAGCAAGTAAATTCAGAAAAACTTTCTAGAATTTTATTTATAGAGTATTTATAGAGTATATTGGCCATGGATACGTTTAAAAAGAGACGAGAAAATTTCCAAATCATCTTTGCTGCTAAGCTCCTCACAATATCTTTTGAGTCTATTTGGTCTCAATACCAAGTGTCACAGAATGAGGAACGTCAATATGTTATCTGTCCCTTTTGTCTCTTCCTATCATACCAGCTACACCTTTCAATAAACTCATGTCGTCCATAAAAAGAAATTTTCATAGTGCTTACGATAAATTCGAAATTCGATTTTAGCCCTTTTCGGACGTATTAAATTTGGTCATGGGTGTCGTACTGGAGGGAATTAATTTCCGTTGAAAGAGCAGTGATACATAACATGCAAGCTTTGCAAGCTTTCTTAATGTGGTGGCTGAGAGCAAACATACAACCGGAACGGTAAAAATGCTTTGGTGGCTGAGAGTAGACATACGACTGCAAAGGGTTAGTATATCTTTATCATCTTTGAAAAAGAGCTTAGCGGAAATTGGACCGCTTTGATAGCTTTGTTTGCATGTTTCTATTTTTTTAATATAAGTTATACTAGTCTGTATTAGACGAGCTTAAAATAATGAAATATAATTAAATAAAACATTGTAGTCCACAGGAATTTTAGTTACTTTCAAAATTTTAGTATCGTCGACGTAAAGCACAATAGATAATATACAAGCTTTTCGATAATTAATACTTTACTTGTTTGGCTTTTTTATTTTCGATGATTTGACCACTTAATTATCTCTGAATTGATTGCTTAATTATTGTGATTTCCCAGCTATTTCTGTCAATTTTTTTTTTTTTTTACTGAACGACAAAGGATTTTATAGTATTGAACGACAAAGGATTTTGTAATACTTAATCAAATTTTCTTTGAACATTTTGTTTATCTGTGTATGATCCAGATGCAGACAATTCTGAGTATATTAGAAGCATTTTTTCGTCATTTTTCAAAATATCCTTTTTTGTCAGAAGCTTAACATTATTAAATGTTAGCACGGGTGACGCTGGTAAGAATTTTTGGTAAAACTGGACTTGATGCCCCACACAGCTGTTACATGAATTTCGCCGATAGATGTCGGGCTAATATGTTTGTGTTTTTGTGGTTGTGCGTTTGCTTTTGGGGCTTCTTTTTTTTTTTTTTTTTCTTAATAGTTTTATCTTCTTTTTTATTTTTTTGTATAATTTTGTCTGTTTTTCTTCATTTTTTTCAGCCCTTCTACCACCTTTTCGCCCTCTGGTGGTGGGATTTCCCGGGTGTGGAGTTTACCCGAATTTTCGCTCCGAATTCAATGTTGTGTTCTCCTATTTCAACAGTCTGACAGCTAGTAGGGTCCTATCATGTCTGTTGTGCGTGGCTCAGGCACGTTTCCACTATGTGTGCGTAAGATCACGATGCAATAATTATATTTCCCCAGTTCCGGACCTACTCCTAGCATTGAGCTATGTGCACTCACTCAGCATTTTTAAATGAGTAGGTTTTAATCATTCGTACCCAGTGGTATAGCCATTTAACTTCACTCTTTAAAAAAGCATTTTCATTTCGAAAATGCCTCTGAGCGGGAAGGACGTGCGCTGTATCTTAGTCTCAAATGGTCTTAAGGAGTTATTTGAAGTGCAGAGCGGAGAGATTCTGCTACTTACAAAATCTTCACGTGTAGGATAAAACTCTTAAATTCTGAATATTTTCCTAAAAACGAGGTCCTGGCAAATCTATAATTGTTTTTGTTTGTCTTGTAATTATGGTAGAAGGGAGTGCTACAGTATGTCACCAAGCGTCGTGTTATCTGTTTGTAAAGTAGTGTCTTGCTAGTTATGTTCAGTTTGTCTGGTATAGTAATTGGTTGAATTTTACTCCGAAAGCCATTATTGGTTTTTCTCTTGCTTTGTGTGTGTGTGTGGCACATGAAAGTCGGTTGTCGAACGACAGCCACAAGTATTTGACTATCCGTCGCCAGTCCATTAGTTGTATCGGTCGTTGTGTCGTTCCCTAACGAAGATAGCTTGCGTCTTCTTGGCATTTATTTGAATTTTTCATGTCTGCAAACATTCTAACAACATGTCAATGGGAGTCTGCAGTTTTGAAGATATCGCTTCTGCATACTTTAAGGTACATAACATAAATGTGCCATCAGCCTGCAGACCTACTTTTGCACTGGTCATAATGGGTATATCTGCTGTGTATAATGTATGCAATATTAGAAAAAATGTTGAACCTTGTGGAGAGGTGAGAAATGTCGAGCCTTACGGAGGATAACAGATTTATTACTCTGCAATTTGTGCAAAGCAGAAGGGATTGGCTCGTTAGTTACAACGCAAATAATCAATCTCTTTCCCAACTTAACGAAGCTCCGCGATCGAAATATAGCGTTAATAATGTTTGTGATTGTCTTGTGTGTATTTCCAGGGAAGTGTGTCAGCAATGAGTTCCAAACCGAGTCAAGTCCAAAGGGTTTTTGTTGTTGGACCTCTCCGAAATTTGCTGGCCTGATTTGAGCGTCTGCTGATGGCTCAGAGACAATGATTCGGTCTGCAGACTCAGAAATTTCAACCTCGCTAACGTTTTCCTCTGAAGAGCGGTTTTTTTTGAATCGAAAGCAAACGTATTGGTGCTGTCGAATTTCAACCAATGTTACCCATGTTTTAACAGCAATTCAATTTTTTTGACGAAAATTTTGATTTAGTCATGCGCCAGAAACTTACATCTCTACGTTCCATGCAGCGAAAAAAGTTTCCGCTATCTAATAAATAATTAAGTAAATAAATAATGGTGTTTGTGAGCCGGTTTGCTTCCTTACTAATGCTTGTTCGGATTCTGTTCCTACTCTTTAAGATATTTTCTATTTCTCTTGAGAGTTCGTAAGGGCTATGTCCGTTGGTCAAAGTGTGAATCGTATTGTTTTGTTTGGCTCGTTTGATTTTTTTTCTTTCTGGGTGTTAGTTGCTTTGTACGCTTGATGCAAGACTAGGTTATCATTTAATGGTAGAATCACATGAACTTATACTACATTCTTCAATAAGAAAGATACCCAATCCCAGGTGTCACTCATATAATGAAAAAGATTTTTTCGCCAGTTAGTGCCATATTTCGAAAGAATAAATGTCAGGTTTCATGTATCTTCGTCAACTTCTCATGTTTTAACAAAATGGATGAAGTCGATTTCCATATAAGGTTTAAACACTACTATTTGGGAAAGAAAACAGCAAAGGAAACCAAAGAAAAGCTCGATAAATATTATAGGACATCTGTTCCGTTAGATAAAATATTCAAGTATTGGTTTGCTGAATTAAAACGTGGTCGAAGAAGCACAAGCCCCTAATCAACTTTAGGTCACCCAAAGGAGGCAGACATTCCAGCAAACATCAAAAAAATTATGGTATATTACTGTAAGGTGAAAGAGCGCGAGATAGCTAAAACTGTGGGCATATCAAATGGCTTCGTGTGTACAATCTTGCATGGACGTTTGGGTATGAAAAAGCTGAATGTACGATGAATGTCGTGTTTGCTCACAGTGGATCAAAAACAAAAATGTCCTGATGATTCGGAGCACTGGTTGGTACTGTTAAGGCGGGATTGAAAGGAATTTTTCGTTGATTCATAACGATGGACAAAACATAGATCAAATATTATACTCCATAGTCCAATAGACAGTCACGAAAGTGGGTCGTTAAAGGACGCAAAAAATAGCTGAAAAGGTCTTGGTCAGCATTTTTTGTGTTTTTCAAGGAATAATATTCATGGAATATTCTGAAAAGGGGAAAATGGTCACAAGAAATTATTATGTTGAATTATCGGATCGTTTGAACAAGGAGATCAAGGAAAACAATCTTATTTGGTAAAGAAAAAGTGTGCTTTCATCTCGACTTCGCACCAGCTCAGTCGAAGCAACTGTAAAACTGAATGATTTAAGCAACAAATTGGTTCCCTACCAAGCATATTCTCTAGATTTGGCTCGCAGCAATCTTTAGTTGTGTTGAAACTTGAACAGATTGCTCTAGGGAAAGTAAGAAGATTTTCGCCAGATGATGATATCAAATCAGAAACTGAGGCCTATTTTGAAGGACTTTTTTCAGAGCATTATTCGAAAGGCATCAAAATAGTGGAAGGCCGTAGGGCCAAGTGCGTTATGATGGAAAAGATCAATCAATAAGAACAAAGAAGAAGAAGATTAATCAATAAGATCAAAAAAACTGTTTGAAAAGTTTACGAAGATATAGCCTGAATCCCGATAAATCACAAGATTTTCAAGCAGAAAAGATCACTAGCTGACTCGAATTCATATGAACTTTTATTGTTATTTCTCCTTCTTGGAAATATTGTGCTGCCATCTCTACCAACATTTCAGTTGTTTTTCTATATATTTTCATATGTTGAGGCAGAATTAAACTGTTTTGTAATGAAGAACATTTTGGGTTGAATGGCTTTGTTTGTCAGCACCATCCAAGTCATTAATGAGACAAATTCATATATTCTTGACTTTTGAAAAAAAAACCTCAATGGTGCGCTTTGCACTCTCAAATAGCATAGCACAGTCAAAGTAATACGCTATTCAGCTATGATAAGCGCATTATTCCAGACAAAAGTTCAGTAAATAAATTAAGGTATTCAAGTTGAATTTGCATTGCCAACGTGCTGTCTTTCAAATCAAAATTGATATTATATCCTAACTTTGAAATATATTATTGCTTTATTTTATTAGCCACATTGGTGCTACAATTATCACAACAGAAAAAAAAATAAATAGTTATCTTAAAACGTGTTTTATGCAAAGAAAACTATGAAGTCATAAAACTATTTTTCCTTTGATTTTCGTAGTCTATCTGGGATGACAAATAACCCTAAAATAGAAATCACGATCAATTCGATCTAATTAAATTTATTTCGACATTAACTTTGATTTGCATTGCAATCGAAAAACTAATGCCATATCTAAACTTTTATTTCCATTGAATCTTCCGTTGTATTGGATTTTATACGTTGCACTGTCTTCATTTTCTCCGAATAGTGGATAAATGCATATCGCTGCAACTGCACCATCATCGGACCGGAGGCTGCATAGCCGTGTCATGCTGAAGGGTAACCGATGTTTGGTATTCGTGTTTTGCTGCGTGTAAGGTATTCCTGTCTGAAGCATCATGAGATTTGCATGCCTACTGCATGCAAACTCGATACCATGCACATGACTAGATTCGCAGCAAAACGAGACACAATCATTATCACTTCCGATTTGGTTGGTGGCTTTTCACTGTCGCTTCGGGCAATGTGTATGCATTTTTTTAACGTTTAATTTATTAGCCAGTAATATGTTATGTGTGTGTCTTAAGACAGAAAAAATATTGATAGGTAAGCCATGGGAGAAATTTATGCGAATTTTCGGATTTAGATGCTGCATACTGTTTGTATGACAGTAGTGATGGGTTGCTAAATAGCAGACTGCTAGTTTTCAACTGCTATTTTCAAACAGCAATAGCAGCCTGTTGCTGTTTAGTCTGATAGCATGCTATTTATCTGGCATGCTATTGGAATAGCAATATAGCAAAGCAGACCACAGCATGGACTAACAACGACAAACAGCAACAGCAATGTCAACAGCATTAAGCATAATGAAATAGATATTAAGGTATGTTGTTATACGTTAGCAATGGGCTATACGTTAGCAATGGGCAAGCTAACATCATATTTCATATGATGTTAGCTTGCTATGCTATTGCTGTTTAATATGTAAGGTTTTCGTGATGCTAGTTTTTTACGATTCGTTGGTGTGCTGTAGCGAGTCTTTCGCTACCTGTACGCAGATTGTTTTTCGTGCATTGTTCGGCTAACTGGGTGCTACGAATTTTTTGAATACGAAGATTAATTCGCATGCTGTGTAATTGATTTATACTATGCGTTTTCAGTTGAGGATTGTTGTTGAATGGATAGATTTTTGTTGAATGGAAGTTTTGTTAGTTTTGGATTTTGATATCTGTTTGCTTTTTGTATAAGTATTGCTATAGTTAGTAGATATGAAGCGTATATACTTGAACAGGTGTTTTTTGGAAGAGCCAGTACCTAGTACGAAATTCAAAAATACTAGGTATGAGTTTTTTCAAATATTCAAAAAGTTGTTAAGACAAAATTAGTGGAAATGGGACAAAATCGGCCAATTTTGGGTTAGAGTGGTTTGGGTCATAACGGGCCAAGACCTATTGCTGTGATACAAAAATTTGGGTTTTGTAGGGGAGTAAGGGGTTTTTTGGCAATAGTTTGGCAAAAACTGCCTTTACGGCGCTTTCGATGATTGAAAGTGGTCGGGGAGTACAATAGTGATAATTTAAGGACGAAAAATTTTTTGACAGGGATCATTGGGCAAAAACGCCCAATTTTCCCAAAAAAATTTTTTTTGTATAGCATGAATTCGGGGACCTTTCTGAGTGGTTTCGGGTGAAATCTCCATACAAGTCTAGGAAAAAGCGGCCTAGTTTCGAAGATACGGCAAAAGTAGCTGAAATCGGCCAATTTTGGGTTAGAGTGGTTTCGGACATAATGGGCCAAGACCTATTGCTGTGATACAAACATTTCGGTTTTGTAGGGGAGTAAGGGGTTTTTTGGCCATAGTTTGGCAAAAACTGGCTTTACGGCGCTTTCGATGATTGAAAGTGGTCGGGGAGTACAATATTGATATTTTAGGGACGAAAAATTTTTTGATAGGGATCATTGGGCAAAAACGCCCAATTTTCCCAATATTTTTTTTTTGTCTAGCATAAATTCGGGGACCTTTCTGAGTCGTTTCAGTCAAAATTTTCATACAAGTCTGGGAAAAAGCAGCCTAGTTTCGAAGATACGGCAAAATGAAATCCGCCCGGAAAAACTGAAAGTTAAGAGTAACTGAAAGTAAAATTTACGAGACAGCGGGAAATAAGGTGCCCCTGGACTCATGACCAGCCTTACCGAAGAGGTTGGCCCCCTAGTAGGTGCATGTTTAATAGGCGAAACAGTTTTTTTTTATCATTTCCTCAGTGAGGCGAAGTGGAAACCCAACTGTTTCAGATTAGCCAGGAAAAGTTTGGTATTAGAGATCGATCTATGAAAAGTCATATAGATGGCAACATGATTAGTTGGTCTTATCTTATTAAATCTTCCGATTTTGGTAAATTGAACGAATACAAGAAGCTTTTGGTGCATATAATAAAATAAAAATCAAATTAAATTGATTGTTTTCGTTTAAATGGCTCCTAGATTGGAGAAACACTTGCCAAATAAGTGACCGACCATTGGATAGTTACGGACAAGCTGCACGGACTTATGGCTCGTATCCTTTCAACTGCACCATCACCATTCTAGCCTGGGAACTTTGTGTCTAGTGGGTGGAGGAGGGCATATCATACCGTTTCATTACATTACTGCAAAAAGCATGTACTTGTATGTATGTATGTACATACTTCAAAAAATACTAGCTAGTATTTTTGGAACAGGTTTTTTTTGTACTCGTACTAATAGAAAAAAAACCTTCACTGACATTTTGGCAGAAAGGATTTATTCGTGTCTAAAAATAAAATACTGGACTGGGTTCCTTAGCTGTTTATGGTTAGCCATGGTGTTTAATTTTCCATGCAAATAATCTAAGATTCCAGGTTTTTTGTATTGTTATATACAATTGCTGGTGTCGTTGGCCTTAACGACAATAGCTTACACACTGCAAAGTACCAAATATCATTTTTAACAACTCCTTTACAAACTGTAGTTCTTGTCGGCATATGCATAATATTTGACTACCTCATATATTAGATCAGTTGGCCTGCACAAGCCATTTATGGCTAATTTAAATGATTCTGGTCCTTTTTTGTTAGCATTTTATCGATCCCAACATTGAGTTTTAGATAAAGCATATTCTTTTTACCTGAACATTTTACGACACTCCTGGCAAGCAAGCCGTTTGCTTGTTTCATGTTAGAATTATGTTTTTTGAAGTATTTAAGTGCGTTTTTTTTCCAAGAAACATCCTGGCTTGGTGCGAAGGGTTTATATTACCTACTAATACTCGTCCTTATCACTGCGGATTTGGTTAGAACGATAGATCCGGTAATTAAAGTAGGTAATAAACACTGGTAGATATACCTGTTGCATGTACTTGGCACATGTTTACGTATTATTTTATATGCATATTGAGTAGTTGGCAATATTCAAGCACAGCGATAAGTTCAGTAGTGATTTCGGACCAAAAAAGTGTTCAGTGTAAAGTTATTATTTAAATTTGAGATCCTTGGAACTCATTTAAAATTAAAACTGGTAAGTCGGTTTTTTTTGATAATTATTGTGTTAATAGTAAGTAAACATAATTTCAGAATAAAATTATTAAGAATCTGTGATATTTGTTTTACCGGGTGAAATTAAGCGAAACTCAGGTTCACTATATACTACGTTCATTTAAGAATAATTCGGAGTGTCTTGACTGTCCGTGATTGACTGCTCGTGGTTGACAGTCGGTTGGCTTACATTTTTACCTAGTCAACCAGGTTCTGAAAACTGGTTAGTTCTACTAGACAATTGCATAGTATTGTACTATTTGAACTATGACTATCATTTTACATCAACTAACTTCATGTTTGATTAAATTGTATATTACAGAATTGATATCGCGTTATGGATTCAACGAGAAAAAGCTCAATAATATGGAAGTTTTTTACACCAGAAGATGATAAACGGGCTAGCTGCAACTTTTGTAAGCATAAATTATCTTACAAATCTTCGACGACAAACTTAAAGGTGCATATAAAAGCAAAGCATCCATCAATACAGTTAAGTTCAAGCTGTGATGTAAGAACAGAACTGCCTGAAGTTAGGGATGCTGAGACAACAAGGGAACAGCACTCTTCAGAGGACCGAATTGCTGCTGAGAGTGTGGAACCAATACCATCAACATCGGCTTCTTCTGCGCCAAAACGGAGGCTTCTTCAAGCTACATTAAAAGCACCACCGAAAATAAGCTTTACGAGAAAAACTCATATAGATCAGCGACTTTTGGATATGGTAACGGTGGATTTTCAACCGTTTTCAATCGTAGAAGAAAAAGGTTTTCGTTCTTATAGCCAGGCGTTGGATCCTTCATATGCGTTGCCGAGTAGGAAGATGCTGGCAAACGTAATGCTTCCTGCAAAGTTTATGGAGGTATACAATTCAACTAAGGAAAAAATTGAAAAAAATGCCGTCTCCGTAACGATTACAACAGATTGTTGGACGTCGTGCAATAATGAAGGATTTATTGCAGTTACCGCTCATTGGATTGGACCTGATTTTGAGATTCAATCAGCTTTACTTGACACTAGTCAATACAATGAGAAACATACTTCCGTGAATTTGGCGAAAGTACTTCAGGACACGATAATAGAATGGAAATTAACTGGCAAAGTATTTTTAGCCATATCGGATAACGCGCCCAATATTGTTGGTGCGATAAAAGACGTGTTGAAGTGGAAACATTTAGGTTGTTTAGCTCACACTTTAAACCTAATTGTTAAGGACGGATTAAAAAGTATGGAGCCACTTATAGAAAAATCTCGTCAAATTGTGTCGCATTTTAAAAGGAGTAGTGCAGCGAAATCGAAACTAGACCTTTATCAAACACAAAAAGGGAATAAGCCGAAGAGACTTATACAATCCGTGGCCACTAGATGGAATTCTGTGTATTATATGTTCAAAAGAATATCAGAATTGAAAGAGGAAATAAGAGCTACTCTTGCGGCACTAGGGAAAGAAGATTGGCCTATGCTAACGAATGAAGAGCTAGCCAATATTGAGCACCTGTTAAAAGTTCTCGCTCCTATGGAACTAGCTACAAAAGAACTAAGCGGTGAAAAGTACGTCACATTATCTTCAGCCATTGTGATAGCAAAAGGGTTGCAAAACGTGTATGCTAGTTTAAAGGATCGTGAATTTTCAAGCCTAGCGAATGAAGTTGTCAATAGCATACACACTGGGATTAACGTTCGACTGGGAAACCTGGAAACCAGTATTACTTGTGTGGTTGCAACATATTTGGATCCCCGTTTTAAAAGTGTAGGATTTTCAACTGAAAGCGTCGCTGATTGAGCAAAAACCACGGTGACAAATTTAGTCAGTCAAGCTGTCGAAAAAATTTTGTCAGAACAGCAACAACAAGTGGAGAAGTCTGTCTCATTAGACGAGGAACAAGAATCCTTTTGGAGCTATTTAGACAAAAAAGTTGCTTCTTTTCCGCCAGAGAGGAATTCTGCATCACGGGCTATAATTGAAGTGCAGCGGTATTTGGAAGAGCCTCTTTTACCACGGAACCAGGATCCTCTGTTATGGTGGAAAGCCCATGCTTATAATTATCCCTATTTAAGCGAAATTGCTAGGGAAAATATTGGCACTGTAGCGACTTCAGTGCCATGTGAGCGGATCTTTTCCAAAACGGGCCAAATCATTTCAGATCGCCGTAATCGGTTGGCATCTGGAAAAGTAAAGAAAATCATTTTTATAAATGGAAACACATAGCATTAGCCAAAAGATATGCTTATGTTTTAATTAGGCTTACTTATTAAGTTTTATAAATATACCTATGTGTATGATAATGTGTCATAAATATATTATATGAGAAAATAAAAAAAATTATATCTCTCACTTTTTCTCCCCTTTATTTAGCGGTAAATATGTTCCAGGTGTATATATACACAATAACACATTTGAAGGAATGCATAATGATTAAAATATGCTTGAGCTAATAACCGTTCGAATAAAAAATATTAAATTTTTTATATGCACCCAGATATGAAAAATAAATGATTTTCATAAATTTTGTGCATATACGCTACACAGCATTTCCTTCACAGGATTAAATGCGCCAAATCCAAACTGATAATTAATTATTTTACTCATCATCATTTTCATCCAATCATTCATTCATTCATATCCATGCATAGGTATATGTGGGCTTAGGCAAATTTTAATCCTTAATACAAACTTATTAAAAGATGTCCGTGTTTTGTTGTTATAAATTCTCCCTAATATTTCTCCCGACACAAATTTCAATAGCATATTACTTTACATACGCACGCATGTACATACATCATACATATGATGGAAACACCCACTGAGATGTTGCACCGACACAACAAATAGCAGACTGCTGTTTTTTAGCTGCTATTTGAAGCTGCTGTTTAGCAATAGCATAAGCAGTTGCTTTTGCTATTTGAAAACAGCAGTTTTGCCCATCACTATATGACAGCGTTATATAACTAGGTATGGTACCTACTCGAATTATTCAAACTAGCAACGATTTGTTTTTCTTACGTAAGCGAGAGAAGTAGAAGTGTTGAATAAAGCTGAGATAAGAGGGAAGTGCGAATAAATCAAAGCACATTATTGATTAGTTCCGATTATTAATGAGCTCCAAAATATAGCGAACGATATTTATTTTGGTGATTAAATTGGATTAGACAAATATTCGGACAGCTGAAAAAATAGCATCGTATTTATGTGCACCTCTTAGCGTCATATGTAAGAGGTGTATGGTGTAGTAGACTCATTTGTATGCCTTATGCCATGCGATTTTTATTAATTTATTCAAACACGAGTTTATCATTTTCGCGCTTTGTTTGGTTAATGCTGTTTTGATATTTATTAACATGCATTAACATTAATAGAAACAAACTTTCGTAATGAAAAGTATCACATTAAGTTTGTTTGCATCTGGTTTGATTATTTTGATTAGGAGAATGCTCTTACCTATGTCTTTTGCATCGTTAGCCGTATCTGAAATATAGAAAGTTAAAAGCGAATTAGAATTTTGCATATGACGTAATCAAAAAATATACGCGTAATATTTTAGAAAATGTAGTTTTCAACAAAACTGAAATAATGACATCACCGACAAGAAGCTGTAGTGGATTTAAGATTGATTTATTTTCAAACCAAGTAAGGTGTATAACAAGCAATACTAAAATTGTTTAAATATGTTTGTAAGCTAAATCAATATTAGAAAAGTACATTTCACCAGACTTTTATATGGCTGTCAAATGAGAAGTAGATTCCAAGGAAATAAAGTGTTATTTTTAAAAAAAAAGAATTAAAAATTTAGAGTAAATCACGTTTGAAACCGGATTTAATAATAGACGGGGAATAGTTATTAGGGAAATTGATAAATATGACCCAACATGAATTTATCAGCTCCCTGTCTTCATAGAGATTGCTCTTATCTATGATTCTCATAGAAGAAACCTGTGTGCCTAGTTTTTTTTACCTAGTTTAGATGGCCAAAAAGATCTGCTTACCAGATATCCGGGTGACTTATCACCACTGGGTATGTGAGGCTTGGCTGATTGAAAAAAAAAATAACCTACAAGACCAGGAAGTCCCGGTTCGGGACGCGCCTACGCACTGCTTTAACCTAGTCGTGCTGATCTACCTAACTAGGGCATGCAATCCCGATATTTCGGGATCCCGGAATCTCGGGATCCCGACACATTTTGAACATTTTCGGGATCCCGAATTTTTTATCGGGACTCCCGAGATTTCGGGATTGATAAAATTCAACCCGTTTTGGGAATTAGAAAGCAGAACTTAATACTAAAAGAAATATTGTTTTATGAAAACGGAGGCGGAAGCCAGTTGTAATAATGAATTACAACTGGCGTATGATTACATGGTTAATATCCCACCAAAAAGTGTAAAAAATCAGGTCTAGTTTAAATTTGGAACCTCTTGACGAATTATGTTTATTAAGAGCATACTTTCAAAATGAATCAGTAATTTGAACCAATCGATATTAATACTTATCACTTGTTTCATTGAAAAGCAATATTATTTTGTAATGGATATGTAAACAACTAAAAAGAATAATGTATTTTTATTATAATGTCGTAACATCCGTTATGCTGATTAAATTTCAATTCGTTTTTAACTAATTTTATAACTTACTATCATGACCAAATAAAGAGCTTTATTGGACAAGAAGATTAGAAGAAATTAGATCATAAGACTAATTTAGATGCAATTATAGATTAACGTCTTACTTGTTAGTACACATGTTCATGTACATATGTGCATAGATTTAACATTATAATGAACTTAGCTTCCGGTTTTATGTATATATAATTGAAATAAAGTTTTAATTGAGCACGAATAAGCCCTTAATATAGTTTTTTCCCTTAATATAGTTTTTTTTTTATAAAATCCCGAAATCTCGGGACTATCTCGGGATCCCGAAAATTCTTATTCCGAATTTCGGGATCACCATTTCAATCTCGAGATTAATGTATGTATTAACATACCTCAACGTATGTTGCATTGCAACTGCGCGCCAGTTCTCTTCGTTTAGCAGTATTGCATCGACGATCGTCTCAGTCGCGACAAGGCCAAACGTGGACTTAATGGTGAACGCCTCATACTTACGAGGCAACTGCACATAAAGAATGTTTGCTGAGCATCATCGAGCTCAGTCAGAGAGTACAAGCAGTAATGTTTAACCACCTTACTCATTCTGCTGAGGTATTTCCTGAAGGAACCGTACCCTGTCAAGAATTGAGAAAGGTAAGAGTTTATCTCTCTGTGGCACCTATGAAGCCAAGGCTCAATCAGACCAATAAGCTTAGCTGGCCAGCGTCCTTTATCACTTTCACTCCAACGTTGTTGCCAAAGTTAGACTGAAAGCGAACGTGCGCGCGTCAGAGCCTCGGTTCTGTACAGTTCTAAGTGAAAGAGGTACCCTTCCTTGCGTTCTAGTGCTATTAAATCGGTTGAGATTACTGCCGATACCATCATCACAGCCTCTTCTGAGACCATTTCGTGACTACAGGCGATTTACAGGGCACCCATGCGCTGGACACTGGCAGTGTGCTTTCCGAAATTCTTATTTCGGAGTTATTTCTCCAAATTTCACCTCAATATAGCAAGATAGAATCGGCCGCTATCATCAGCAGTCTTTGCCTTGTCTCACTGGGTCCGCTGATGTCGGCGATTAGCCTACTCAGCGAAGATACCACTATTATGGCCAAGTGTCTAGTACGCCTAGTACGTTTTACAAGATTATTTAAAGCTTTTTGTTGGCTAGATATTCATTGTTAATCAAGCCCCTAATAGCAGAAAAACGAAGTATGGCCATAGTACCACTCTTCTCGGAGAAAGTCCCAATAGATTTACTGTAGCTATAAAATGGTACCTTTTCAAAGTCGTGCAGATTATACAGATCTCTCAACCCAAAAAAAATTAACTTCTTTTGGGCAAATTTTAATCCAAATGCCGAAAGACGATGCGAGCGTATCCGAACAATGGGTGAACTAAAGATATGCATAAGTTCTGGAAATGTTTTGAGTGAACTAAAGTAGTGCAACAATTTTGGCACGTTCTGGTTACACGTCTCTTAGTCAATTAGTCTTGGTTTGCAAGAACTTTCTAACTTTTTCAGCAGCTGATTACTTGGGCGATAATCAGAATTTAAAGTAAAGATCTTACGGGAAAAGTTTATGGCATCGCATTGGTTAACGTTATT
The DNA here is from genome assembly GCA_963978885.1 of Nemotelus pantherinus. Classification (NCBI taxonomy): domain Eukaryota; kingdom Metazoa; phylum Arthropoda; class Insecta; order Diptera; family Stratiomyidae; genus Nemotelus; species Nemotelus pantherinus. The sequence continues at coordinate 79,974,373 of OZ022265.1, read as the reverse complement.
AATAAGCTTGTTTCGGTCGCTTCATTCTTCAAGCGATTAGAAATTGAATTGATAGAAATTTGAATAGTGTGAAACATTACCAGATTGTCCGTTAGAAAAAACATGCAGAACGCAAGGTAATACCTCCGAGAAATCCAAAATAAAAATATTGAACAGGAGCGGTCCTCGGTGGTTGGTACCGCACAAGAGATGGAATGCCAAATTTTCGTAGCTTATGTTTCGAGATATTGTGTCTATTATATAAATATTATAAATTTTGCTAAGTCAAGAAATGCACAATAAGCTCCGCTCTCGAACTTCTACAAACAAAAGTTTTCGGAAAGCATGCGGAAAACTACACTTTCAAACAAATTAAATGTTATTGAAAAACAAGAAATTTGCTATTAAATGCAAAAAAACGAAACCATTTGCAACTTATAAATTGACAATATGCCAAAAATAGAAATTACTTTCACACTCGTACAAATAAAAATTTTCAAAATATTAATAATTTGTTTCTTAACTTGTACGACATAGCCAGCCAGCATTCCAGTTAATTCTTGGGGCAAGTTGTCCCACTCTTTTAAAATCTACTCCCTCAAAGTCCTTTCCAGTCCTTTAAATCCTTTCTGTTTCATATTCTGTGATAAATGGGACCATAAATTCCCTATAGAGTTAATGGTGGACGATTGTAGGGATATTTGGAGACATCTTATGACATTATAAAAGGACCGTACGTAGACTTGTATCGAGTCCTTTATATTTTGAGCCGTTGTGTTGATAATAAATATAATTATCAGATATCCCGAACTCAGTAGCACTTTCTTTTAAGTTCTTCTTTACACAATAAATTGAAAACTGAGAAACAACGTTATTTTTCGATTGGTGATAAGTTAGGGAATATATTTTGGGTAAGTTTGTGGGCCCGTGGGGTTTCCCATAAAGCAGGATTATTGACTTACCTTCCATAACTCATTGCTGCTGTTCATCAAGGACATGATCAGTAACAATTGTAAGTTTATCAAAAACAATTTTTCAAACTGTTTGGGTATTGCCTGAATTATTTTTAACTAAACTTTTGTCGCTGCTTTTACAGTTTATTTTTCAAATTAAACAGTTTGTTGTTGGGGCTAAGAACACTTTTATTTCACTAGAACTCGCAAAACGTGTGCATCCATATAACTTTCACGACACAATAAAAATCATTCGCTGCTTCAATTCAGCCGTAGGACTGTTTTTAGGTGGCCGTCAAACAAAGCGAATAATTGAAACAATAATAGAGCTTACAAGACTATTTTTCTCACTTGGTTGGTGATGGGCAGCACCTGTGCGTGCTAAGCACAGTTTGCTAGCACACTTCGGTGTGTTGTGTGAGTGCGACACTTTATAAGTATGTCGACAGCACACTTGCACTGGGAGCACACTTGTACTGGCGACACACTTGTACTGGGCTGCACGCTTGTACTGGCAGTACACTTATACTGGCAGTATAATTCTTCACAGCACAGCACGCCAGGCGCACTCTTCCCTGATGTACTTGAGAACGAATGCTCTACATGTGTCGGGGATAATACTGCATGCAATTGCCCATTAATATGATGTGTTTCGGTAACAAGGTGTTGTTTGCATTGCAGAGTGTACACATTTTGCGGTTTTGAAAGCATTAGCTATTGAATGCATTAGCTGGTGAATAAGATAATTAGGGAATGAAACAGGCAGATAAGATTTGTTATTCGTAAGTTTTTTTTGTGTGAAAGTTTTAATTTTGAGTATGCTACCGCCCTTCTATCTGCACTTCAGTAGCTTTTGAGAAATTCAATGATTGTATTTTTCTAAATGCTGCGGACATCTTCAAACGGAATGAAAGTTTCAACACGGATACAAATACGTTTATTTGCGGTACATCTGAAAGAAATGCTTTCACGTTGAAAATATTTGTGGAAAAAAGGTTTTGAGCAGGTAGAAGGGTTTTGTCGTAACATGCAACTAAAAAATGATAGCATTACTAGGACGTTTTTGCCCAATTTCCCCTATCAAAAATTTTTTTCGTCATCAAAATATCACTATTGTACTCCCCGACCACAGTCAATCATCGAAAGCGTTGTGCTGGGAGCACAGTGCAGCACACTTAAAAGTGGTGTGCGAAGTTTGCTAGCACAGCAAAGTGTGCTGGTTTTGCCCATCACTACACTTGGTGTTAATATTATTACTGTGAGAGTAGCAAGCAGTGCTGTGAGGTTTCTGTGGCCGAAATTCCCTCGAAAATGCTCGTTTTCCCAACGAAGCATTGTACGAATTCCCACGGTTTTTCCCACGGACAAAATGTGAGCTACTAACCATAGTTTTATATTTATTTATCAATATCGCGCAAATGCCAATACTTTTGAGAAAAAAAACAGCAGTTTCATATGTTTTATACACATAAATATAATGTTCTTCGAACATGAGTAATAAGCAGTTATAGCTATTGCCCAGACTTGAAGAGTTTCCGATGGCATGGGAGTGAAGATAAAAGTTTGAATGACTAAATCAAAGCTTCCCCTCTGGTTCTTCAACAATCATGATAGGGTTTTGTTTTGGGTTCGCACTACATTTTCCTTAACCTCTAAATACCTTTTAGGCTGGAGCTGTACTTGTAGGCTATAGTTTATACCTCGGAAAACCAAAACATCTTTGGGACTGACTTACGCCTATTGCAGCGTCGATTTCTTCGAACTCTTAAAATAAACATCGAATGTTCTCTGTTGATGCTTTAATTATTTCCAAGGTTCAAAACTTGCGCTAAGAATAAGAACAAGGTGCTTTTAAAGAAAAGGATGCTGGAGATTTATTTCCTGCTTATTGGAAATAAATGCATTGTTTATGCAACAAATCAGTACTAGACTTTTGTCACATTACTATAATCAAATAGTATACGGGATATTTTTAGAATATAGTGTTTTTTCTCGTTTGTTTTCGTTTAAGTGCTAACATCTCAAAGTTCCTTGCAAACTGACGTTTTATATTTTTCCTAGCTACAAAATACTGGTTTCTATTGTTGGAGCTACCAGCGTTAATATTTGGTTATTAGATTTTAAATTATCTCGAGTGGCAGCTCTTCATCTGGGTTTATTTTTTCTGATAACAGATAAAAGATACCATTAACTTTTCATAAGCATAATAAGATGACATTTGAATAATGGATTGACAATATTTTTAGAGCTTGCGTCAGATTGTCATTCTTTTTGCTAAACCCATTTTTTGCCAACTTCACTCCACTCTCTCCATCACTCAATATCCACGGTCCGTGTGCATCACAAGATCATAACTAAGAAATTCTTCCTGGTACTTTCCAGACAAGTGGTGTATTGGTATAAGGAATAGTACCATCCAGCTTTTTATAGTTGGTACATTCGGTCATGTTGTGTACATTTTATTTGTCTTCAAGACGTATGTCCAAAGAAAAGTATACAAAAAACTTTGGATTTCATTGGCAGTGCGCTCTTTCGATGTAAGGTTTCAGACTTTCTTTGACCTTTACTAAGTTTTCCCAATGTTTAACCGAATTAGGCAGAGTCTTGAAAAAATTCATTGCTTCCTGTTCATTCTTTCCGTCCTTGGAATTAGCACTGATAAATTACCCGCATTTCTGGATGGAATATTGGTGGACTCAGCAACAGTTCGAAGAATGTCTGGCCATTTGAGCTGTTTGGTTAAAATCTTGAAAATCAATTTACTACCTTCAGACATTATAAGTTTGTGGATATTTGGAAGACTAGTTTTAGCATATAACACTGAAGTTGGGGTAAGTGTGGGCATGTTATGAATTATTTTGATAGCTTTGGTCATAAGTCTTCCTATAAGCTCGATATTGTCTTTGAAAGTCTGCCCCCCCAACAATACTCCATATGCGGTTATGGAAACAATATACGAGTAATAAACCATAAGCTTGGTTTGCGAAGAGATAAATTCATACCTTTTTATAATTCCTATAATAGGTACCACTTTGCATCTGATGTTGTTGATGTGGTTGGTCCATGTTATTTTATCATCTAGCAACAGTCCAAGATATTTAATTGAATTTAAATTTTTAAGCTGTACTCCGTTTATTTGGATGCAAAGGTTCATTGGATGTCTGTTCCTCTGCTGAAACACAATAGGTGCGTTTTTTTGCTCATCTATCCAGAAGAGAAGAGAACAGACGCATTGAAAACAACAACATTCCTGTAACAGTGAATTCACTAGTACAGAAATTCTATTCCTCATTGGTAGTTCACGTGCTGAACTATAAAATGTGCTGATAGAAAAAAGAAAAGCTCATGCGAAGTTGTCTTTTTTGCAATGAGGTGGCTTTGGTTTTTTCAAGGTTATGTTGATTGTTTTGGCAGCTAAGAAATCAGAAAAAGTTAAAAGAAGTAATTTTCTGTTAGTTCTTTTTTCTGTCAATCGAGTTCTATCGATTGTGGTAGTTTATACTCCTTATTTTCTCCCTTTATTTTCAGCTGTTTTGCGCTAACACAGCAAATACAGTAATCTATAAAAATCTTACCGGGTGAACTGCTGTTTTGTACTAGATCGTTGTTTTTGCGGCATAGTTCTATTCTGTTTTATACCGGAACGAAAAAACGCACCTAATATGTTTGGTCTTATGGGTGTTAGCAGTTAGTTTACTTTGCTGAAGCAACTTAAAATATCGTTCCAATTGCGCATTTATAGTGTTCTGTGAATAGAGAAGAAGGGTATCGTCTGCAAAAAGCACAATTTTACAAGATAGCTGACTGTTCTGTATGCTGTTCACGTATAACAAAAAAATAAGTGGGCCGAAGGTAAATTAAGTTACAAATTATTTTAATGATCTTTAAAATCATATTCTAATGTGTGAATAATTCCATATCTTCGCTATCACTTCTCCAACATTGAACTGTTGCCTATTTGGGAGTTCAATTATTCACAGTCAATTAACTGAAACTACAATGTTATTACGACGAATAATCAAAGTCATAATATTACATCGCAAGAAACATGATCGATTGAAAACGTTATGAACGTATGGATATGATTACGTACGCTGCGCTGTGGAAAATTGCATTGAAAATGCTGATGTTCGCTGCAGTGCATACAACAATGTGCAACGCCACAATAGAGAAAACACAAAAGCACGAACCATCGAAGATATCTGCTATTGCATAACACTGTATGGAATTCGCCAACATTAGCATCGCGTCGGCTCATTTGATTCGCTTCCAAGATTTTGCATAAATTACCCATCCGGCTTATGAATGAGCAAATGCAATACAATTCGGATCGGATAGCGGCAAGTTTGCACATCTGTGCTTCTATTGAACGTCTTGGTTGGCGGTATCTTCAGAAACATTAATATTTCACTCCTAGAAACAACGCCTCAGCATCAGATGGTTCCTGAAGCAATTTTGCTCGGAATCACAAATAAATCGAACAATTGCGATAATGGGCTCACTATTTCGTGTAAAATTTCATATAATGTCTCACGAGTTGCTTATTTCGCCAATATATTTCGGAGCGTCGGTGCCGCACTAGGTGCGAGTATATCGCCAGTTAGCTAGCTAGCTAGGTTGCCAACTCGGATGATTCAGCCTGATTGGCTTTTCAGAAGAGAATAATAAGCGTGGAATAAAATTTATGCATTGCATAAAAGCCTTGATGGATTTTGTAATGTGATATCATGTCACGTTCTTAACCTAAAGGAGTATTAATAATTTTTGGTATTGACCTAAAATATAAGCATGTATATTATCAACGAATAGACTATAATTTTGCATGCAGGCTGTTCTCTACGTGAATCGTTGGGTTTGTATTTTATTAGTTATTCTGACAGAAATGTTGATGATATCTGTTGGATTTGGAGCCCTATCGGACAAGTGTTGCTTCATTTGAACCTTGATTTATACATTTTCCAGTGTGATGCGTAAAAGCTTTGTTACATTATTTTTCTTGAAGTGTAATCAATAAAACTCTTAAACAAGCAGCCAGTCTTATATCTTTCCTATTTTTAATATGGCAACATACTTAATTCAAACTACTGTATCTGTTAGATTTTGCATCATCGAAAAAGATAATTTCATTGGAGATTTTCGAACTTTTTCCTGCGTTGATTTTCAATACGAGCATCGAATGTTTAAAATATGATTCAGAGAAAAGTTGCTGCTTTAACCAATACCATGGTATTAGATTTTATAAAATAAATTGAACAATAAAAACTCTAGCGCACCTGAACCGCTAGAAACACTAATGTTCGAAAAACAGTAGAAGAATCGTGCAGGTTTTGAGTGCATATTCCACCACATAAGCTGCGTATTACGGCCAAACTGTTTCAAATGCCACGTTTTACTTTGGTCTCAAGAACGCATTATAATTCATATGGTTGAAAGGTTTCAGATATTACCACTGGCATGAATTTCAACGTTTATGAGAGCAAAACACGGGTTAATTATATTCGTTATCAGTTGCTTATTTCACAAAATTTTGAGAGCAGCATTTCATATAACATCAATGAAGAAAATGCTCAGTGCTTGCAGCACAGTAACTGAAGTTGGTGTTTGAGGCTGCGATCCGAAAAATTTGCAGAACTTTGGGAATTGAAACATTGGTAATTTATTTTCATAGTAAATGTTTCCGGTATGAATACTAACTGTAAGCATTTATTGATACAAAAGTAGCACAACCGACTCGTGCTGGCAACCTTTTGCCAGTATCAAAGCCAAGAATATATCACATCTGCTTCACGTTGCTATATTACATTCGAAGTTATAGGAGTATAAAGAAATTTAGGGCTACCTGCAGCGAGTTTTTTCAAATAATCGAACGCTTTTTTTTTTTAATAACAATAGAAATTTTATTCACTACATTGTACATATATATATAACTTAACTAAAGGGGTATTTAACATAAAAGAACTTATACTTAGCGGCTACTCTATTTTGGCCTGCTGGTTCTTATTGGATTTTTATTTTAATTTTTTTTTATCATTCATTAATTTTCCGATTTACACTTATTAACTATTACCCAGGTAGTACAATACCTGGGGTTGACTCAGCAATAAAGTACTTAAATACTTACTTAATTTACTAAACTAAATCTAGCTTAAGTCTAAATACAACTAGCTTAGCCTACTTAGACCTAAACTTAACCTAGGTCTTAACTATCCTCTCCGATAATCGAACGCTTAATATTTGCTGTTTACTGTCACTACAATATCATTACCATTTGAAAATTCTACGATAAAATCGCTTAATTAAGATTTTGCAATTAAACACAAAACCAACAATAGCTGGTAGCCCTATCGTGGCTTTTCAACCAAATTTGGCCTGAATAATGTTTATAATAGGTTCCATTCATTGTATGAAATTCGTATTGATTTCATGACTGCACTGATAGTTATAGGGCAAACAGTTTTATTTTCCTGAGCGAATTTTCAAAACCAAAGACGCCAAAATTACCATAGCTGGCAGCACATTCGAATTTTTCAACCAAATTTCTATCAAACAGAGATTAGAGTAAGTTTCAGCTACTGTGTCAATTTCATGAAAATCTGGTAACTTATTCGCATTTCATAGGGCAAAAAGCAGTTTTTTTTCTTTGTAATTTTTCAAGATGGCACCACTGGCACAGAGTTGCCCACAATTCAAAGTCGATTCTACAAGACCTGGTCCTATTTAAGTCCAATGCATTCTGTAAATTTCAGCTGTATCTGATTATTGGTTCGTGAGTTCCCGTGAACAGAAGTTTTTGATGCTAAAAATATAGGTTAACTGGGAAAGAGTTACCCTTCTTGTCCGACATGAAATTTCCAAAGTTTTACTTTGAACGTGTAGATAGAGCATAAGATTTGCATACAGGTTGGTTTTATTGTAAGAAACGGACATTTTGGTTTGGTTTGAACCTTTTCACTTCCAAATTTTTATTTTTTCAAATTTAAGACACCAAAATTATCATAGCTGGCAGCTCCAACCGAATTTGTCAACCAAATTTCAACCAAACGTGGTTTAAAGTAGTGTTCAGCTATTGTGTGAATTTTGTTAAAATCGAACGATTGAATCAATTTTTATAGGGCTAAAAGCATATTTTTTTCGTGATTTTTCAAGATGGCACCACTGGCACAGAATCGCCTGCATTTCAAAATCATTTCTATCAGACCTGGTCCTATTTATCAATACATTTTGTAAATTTCAATTAATTCTGGTCATTGGATCGTGAGTTTCCGTGAACAGAAGTTTTTGATGCTAAAAATATAGGTGAATTGGGCAAGGGTTACCAGGCGTGCCCGTTATACCATAACAAATTTTTTACTTTGATTATGTAAACAAAGCATAATATTTACATATGAGTGGCTTTTTTTTGAAAAAGGGGCAGTTTTTCAAGAGAGACGATGATTTGGAGGTTTTCACTCTCAGTGCCTGCCGTAGCCACAGAGTGGCCAGCACGCTCATTAAAAGCTACATAAATTTACGACTAAATAATACCAATATGTCCTGAAAATTTCGTAATAATTGAATAGATCTGTCAAAAGTTATTGAAATTTAAAAATTTTCAAATTTTCCCGTTCTCTTTTTAGGCACCTAGCGCACACATGGGGTTAAAAAATTTCAAAACATTATCCGATTCGCATTTAAAACACGTTCGAAATTGATTCCGTCAACTTTATTTTTGCAAAAATTATTTGTGTACGGAATAATAGGTATATTAAAAATATCACTAAAATGGCTGCCGGTGCCAAAGGGTTAACAATAATTGACATTTAGTGAGACCTGGACCTATTCTGCATATACATCAATGTATCCTGAAAGTTTCTGCTCAATCGGATGGCACGTTCCCTAGACTATCTCACTGAAATTTTTTGATGATATATATATATATATATATATATATATATATATATATATATATATATATATATATATATATATATATATAATATATATATGTATATATATATATATATATATATATATATATATATATATATATATATATATATATATATATATATATATTTATATATATATGGAAATATGAATTTTTGGCCGAATCGATTTTAATACTTATGTTCTTTGAACATTAGTAAAAACGCTAATGCATAGGAAGTGCTGGAAATACTGATTTTTGAAGAAAAGTGGAAGGAATGTGTAGCTTTTTGTCAGAAGCTATCACCAACCGAAAATTGCCAAAAATTGTCTATTTTTAGGCACTCAGCGACTACATAGGGTTAAAATATTCCGAGGCGTTATCATGGCCAAGCATATAACATTAGAAATATTCCTTTCACGTACATGTTTTCTCCAAAAACTTTATTTGAATTTAAATATAATGGTACCTAAAAATTCACTCAAATACACACCACTGCGAAAACATTCAAGGTATCTTAGTTTTAACTTGAGATGGACCTACACCTTATACAAACCCATATCTTCCACAAAGTGAAGTGAAATGTGAAATCATTATGACACTATGATAAGCGCATTGCATTTTTTATAAATAAAAATGTATTGTTGCGTTTGATTAGCTTCTCATATTTATTGGGTGATGGGCACCTTTTCAGGGATCGTTTGGTGAGGCTGGCATGTTTAATTAAGTAGGAACTTTCGGCCACTTTTTTGAGCCAGAGCCATAGGATGGTGGAAAGTATCCATAATATCTAAGGACGGAGCCTTTTCAGGTTTGCCTCTTGAATGGAGGAATTCACACAAATTTTTTGTATGAGTTTATTTTATTTCTGTTCTCTATTTTAATAAATACACTATTTTGTGTCTCAGCTAAATCTGTCTTGCCCTTTTCGGGACTACCTCGGCGATTGATGGGTACTCTACGGCACCGTCGGAGGAGTCAAATGAAGCCCTGTTACCTAGTGTGCGGCACAGGAATTCGATCTAAGGACCTGATTTTTGGAACATCATGTGCCTCTGGATTATGAAATCTACCGAATTCGCTCAACTCAGACTTAACCAAGTCATGACGAGGGAGAATCGGTGGAATTCCGAGCACGGCCTTCAGCTGGCAGTCTCTTAGCCAGAGATTGTTATACTGAAGAAGCGGAGGGATACCTACTATCATACCCACGACAGTTAGCTCAGTCAGATGTCCAGCGCAAGGGTACCCTGTGAATCACCTGTAGCTGCCGCATGGCCTTAAAAGAAGCTGTGATGGTGGTATCGGGAGTAGTCTCAATCGACTTAATACCGAGAGAACGCAAGGAAAAGTACCTCTTTCGCTCAGAACTGGGCAAAACTGAGGCTCTGACGCACGCGCATACGCCTACCTTCCAACTCTGGTAACAACGTTGGAGTCAAAGTGATAAAGCTAATTGGTCTTATTGAGACTTGTCTTAGCTGCAGCCACGGAGAGGTAGAGAGCCCGCTTGAAGGCTCGGTCTACACTCATTTGTTCGACGTCACCAGCCCATTCATAGTTTTATCACGATTTACACTTTTGTTTCGTCGTATTGATTCAACATGTCGTGGTTGTATGGAATTTGCCAACCATCTTCTTTCCCTACTGGATCATATCAAATAGAATTAGGGCTTGAGTTAGCGTCTAAATTTTGCTTCAGTAGCATAAAACAGGTCTAATGACCGTTTATTAGATGCCGAGCTGCGTTTTCTTGAGTGGATAGTGCCGAGAAGAATGTCTTATTGGCTAGTTGAGTTTCCATCCTTAGACAGGTTCGTCCCTAAGTAAATGAAGTAGTCTACATTTTCAATGTTAAAGTCCACTATCTTTATGTTTTGTTTTACTGGCGACTTCTTCGTTGATTGAGTCATACATTTTGTTTTATGCTCGTTTATTTGAAGAGTCATACATTTTGTTTTATGCTCGTTTATTTGAAGACCAACTTCTTTGGCAGCTTCATCCAAAGTTATAAATACTTCCTTGGCATCGTTGAAGGAGTGTCACATAATGTTGATGTCATCAGCATAGACTACTATTTGCGTGGACGTAAATATTAGAGTTCCTTTAGTATCCACGGGATGTTTCCTGCTGACTTACACAAGTCCTAAATTAAAAAGGAAAGGAGCTAGCCCATCCTCCTGTTTTAATCCTGCGTTCGTACATAAAATGATTTTACCATTCATCTGGCAACATTTCTAGCTCCCAAATGCTTACGAACAACTCATGAATTTCCTTTAAAACGTTGGTCTCGCCTGCTTTCAGGAATTTCGCAAGGATCAAATCGATGCCCGGTGCTTTAGATTTCAAGCGGTCCCTGGCGGAAGCTGGTTCAGTTTCGAAAGCAGATATATACTCGACTTTCTGAGTCTTGCTTTGAAGCTTTGACATCGAACTGACATCTTGATCTTGCTCTGGTTTCATAAGTGATGGATATTAGGTATCGATGTCAGATCTTACCTAGAAAGTGGTTGGAATTGCAGTTCTAGAATGCTACAGACATATTTTTTTGAATCAGAATATGATCGATCTGATTGAAAGTGCGGCCATCCGAGTTGTCCATGTCCTTTTATGGATATTCCCATGCAGGAAACATGTGAAGCTTGCAATCAGATTTATGCTGCACGCAAAATCGATAAGTCGTTTTTCGTTCTCGTTGAAAGAATCGTGAAGGCAGGATTGCGATGTATTTTCTCCTTTCCAGCATCGAAAGAATCGTGAAGTCAGGATTGCGATGTATTTTCTCTTTTCCAGCCTACCACTACCTACCTAGGGGTGGAAAGATGATAAGTACGTTCGTCATAAGCTTTTGTTCTGCGTATACTGATTTGTAACTGATACGAGTATTGAAGCATACGACTCGTGAGTAATAAGAATGATTGAAAATGGAAATACATATATAAAATTAGCTTGATGTAGCTAAACTCAACTTTTTAGCCACCAGTAGATAAACTCATATGTTGACGTAGTAGGTGATAAAGGGCGTTTAATGTATGAATCGTAATAGATTAGTCGCAAGGACAGGCAAGGGGAAAATTGTGTCTCATCCTGCCCGGAAAATATCTGGTGAGCCGAAATTTTGCTTGGTGGCTGAAGGTGTTACATATAGTTGAGCGAGTTGCACTTAAGGCCATTCTTCGAACGGGCGAAACCCGACCTAAAGGAGCGACACCAGATTTCATTTAACTTTGACCGGGTTGGACAATAAACTTCCAACCGGTTTAAGGAGCAGAAAATTTGCACACACCCTCTTTCAGTAGCAACATTCAAAATATGAAATATGATGAAGGCTCCCAGTTGCAATGTGATGTAAAATCACAGCTTCGGGGAGGTCGAAAGTAGGTATGTTGTTTCCGGCAGGCATTTCTCGGTATTTGAATTATCTCTTCGGTAACTAACCGCCAATTACACACTTGTGTTCAATACCTACTGATTGGCTGCCGATTTAGTTCTTTTTTCTCTGAAATGATCAATCTAACCTCCAAGTTATCGGGATTCGTTTTCATACTATTGCAGGCGTTTACTTCTATTCAATAACCCTTACTTTTATATAAATCTACTGTACGCTCTGTCTTAGAATAGATTCCATTATATGGCCACTGCGTTATAAATGTGACAGGGATTCATTCGTATCAGTCCAACGTAAATTTTCTCTTTCATTACTCTACAAATGCAGGGTTTTCCATTAAGAGTGCCCCATTTATCTTTTTAAATAAAACAAAAACGATTACAGATATGAATTAACTTTTTATTTTAAGCTAAAGAGCAATCAATGCCATTACGTATGAATACAACATCATTCAAATGACGACCCCGGAAGCGTTGCAACTGTGGAAGTGGCAACTTGCAACTTTCCCGCACAGTGTGGACGATATTCCAGCGATTTCACGTTCGATATTGGATCTGAGCATCTTTAAAATTTGCGGGTGGTTGATATAAACCAGTGACATGACGTTGTCTCAAAGAAAAAGATTGAATGGAGTCAAGTTACACGATCGAAGCGGCTAGTTGAGAGGACCATTTCTTGAAATGATTCAATTATCAAATTTCGATTTCAATAAGTTGATTGTATAGCCAGCTATATGACATGTGGCGACATTTTGTTAAAACCACATGCCAACCAGGCTATTTAGTTATAATTTACATGAAAAATAACTGGATAACATCGCACGGTATCACCATTGATCGCGACTGGGTTGCAAAGATCATAAAAAAAAAATTAGGGACTAATCATACCACCAGCATGAAAACCACACCTAAAAGACAATTTTTGCGGATGTAAGGACATTTCATGAATGGGTTTGGAGTGTTCACTTGATCAAATTTGGCAATTTTGCTTATTGATGAATCTGTTAAGCCAAAAATGTGCTTCGCCGCGCCTGAATGATTTTTCGGTAAAAATCAGATCATGTTTCGTGTCCATTCACTGTTAGTGATCTTGCGGCTTTAACTATTGTGTTAGTGCGATCTTGTAGGCACCTTGACCCAAATTCTTATGCAAATTTCGTCACAAACTGGTTTGAGCAATACCTAATTCCTGGAAACGGTGAGGAATTGACAAATTGTGGTTTTCGTCTCCCACTTTCACGTACGGCCGCAATATTTTCTTTACTTCGCACATTTCTTTATCTCATTAGCATGACAACATTATGAAATGAAAATGTGTATTTAAAATTTTGCTTTGAACGGTCAATGGTTCCTTTATCTGGACAAGTATGACGACCGAAAATTCGACGTAGTGCGCGTAAAGTTGACGCCACAGAATGCAAGGGCTGTAATGGCTGACAATTTTCTGCAACTTAATCATCTTCAAAACTAGATTTCATTCTAAAATCTATAGCGAAATTTTACTGAATTGAATATCTGTTTGGTCTATGTTGACAAAATGAATCAATTAATAAATGTTACCTAAATTACAAAAAAAAAACGAAAACGAAAATTGCAGAACAAGTCATTCACTAAAAAAAAAATAAACAAAGCGCAATGGGTTGACGGAAGAAGTATTTTTGCAGTGTATAGATGCAGTGTAGTTGTCTTGGAGCCATACCAGCTTCAATTTATAAAGATACATTCAATTTATTCTTTCATTGTCTAAACACTTATACACTGTGAAGTATTTTTGTAAAAATTTCTTGTTTAAATGTTGACTGGTTGCTTACCTTCTATTTCTATGTTAGACTACTCTTCAGTTTTGTGAAACTTAAGATTTTCACTTTCAAAATGAACCCACACATAACTTTGGGAACTGATTGATTTCAACGTATGTTCATGTATTTTTTCGTGGCATAATCAGTGTCGAAATATTTTCGACCCATTCAACATTCCACGAAACCTATTTTTCTGTTTTAATTTTTCCACCAAATTCCCGTGTCATCATCAATCATTTTCCGGCTTTTGTGCAATAATGAGATCTTCATGTAAAAGTCGCGTCAGGTCTGTTGTTTTACAACGGTTAGCTTCGAATTTTTTTCATGTTACGTACTCGTCGTAATCAGACCCAATTATCAACACTTTTACATGTTACTTATGAGTGCGAGTATTGCTGTCGAGCAACTAAGGACCACTTCATAATTTTCCAAAAAATAAATCACTTAGTTGATTCGAGCAAAATATTAACATGATGCAAGGCGACATCGCCCATAAAATTCCACATTTATGCGAACTGTCGGACACGAGATAAATTTATGGCAGCTGAATTGAAAGCACTTAAGATAATAATAGCAATAATGAATTGAAAAATAGAATGACTTCAAGCTGGAGGCTGGAGCTCGTGGTTTGCGCGCTTTCACGCATTTCTCTTGGATACAGTTTGGTGTTGCGGATAAAAACCATTCGTCACGTAGTCCAGTTACTTTTTTGTAGGAAGATACATTAATTAGCTTCTTACATGATGACTTTTAATTACCGAACAAGAAAAAATACGAGCAAATGTCGTTACAAATTACTATTTCTGTCAAAAGCGAGCATGCGGAAGCCGACTTGCAGACAGTGTTTGGAGAGCTTCGAATGCGATGTAGTCAACATTTTTGCAACTTACGCGCGTCGTGACACTCGTCACAAGATGCCAAAGAGCCGATTTTGGTGTTGTTTTACATTTAACAATATGTAAATGATGTTGATCCACACGCCTAGCATTCTTCAGTAGCGCTTCGAACATTTCAGTTCCTGCAAGATGCTGTTGACGAACATGACATGAGGATTATCGAACGCCGTATTTACAGAAAGCCAACGGTGCAGCCGTACTTTCTGATTCGAAGCGAACTGTACTCAATATTGCAAGAGCATAGGAAGGAAAGAAAACTTTGCGGTTACCGTGATCGTTCCTCAAACAGTTGTTTCCAGTTAGTTATGCAAAGAGTCTGAGAAACACACAGCTTTGAAATTCGATATTTGTTGTCAACGTGAGTAATACCCATGTGTAATGTTCACGATCTTGTGCTTCCATCATCCATTCGGTAAACGGTGCAATATTTATTAGATTTCATTGGTAAGTACTTTATACTGCGGCGTCGTCACGAACCACGAAATAGCTTTAGAACTCTTGAAAGCAGCTCTTTCGAAAATACTTCAAGAACGATAATTTATTTCTAGGCAAATATATTGACGACATATTTCAGCAGACTTAAGGTCCACTCAAGCGGTAACCATGAATGTTAAGTGCTTCTACATACACACGTACTCGAACAATGCGTGGGACGTAGGAACTCGGCACCAATGCACAATGTTTACACACAGTGCATGTACAGTAAAATTTATAATGTGCAAAGTACAAGGTTGCACATAGTCGTTCTATGTCGCCTGTGAATATTAAGCAAAGTACTCGTAAAATTAAATGTATGATACATTAGAGTTTCTGGCAAGCAGTTTGTATGAAATCGAGAACACCGCAGCTGATAGATGGCGGAGTGCCTTTTAGAGAACACTAAGCTAAAAAATTCAATGTTTGGATTAAATTGCTTTTTGCATAAGTTATAGTGTCATTCAACTTATAAGGAAAAATAAATACAGTTGTAAAAATCATCAAACATTGAACATATGTATGTACACACATATAGAAAAATATATTTAATATTTTTTAAAAGAAGCTAGGAAACAATTTTGTATTTGATAATACGTACATTTAGGTTGGTGCTGGCGTTACAAACTAGCAGAGCAGAATTACCTCTAATGTCTTATGAAGTATAGAATACTACCTTCTCATGGAAAAAAGATGTTAAACATGCGATTGGAGGTGTGTATACACTTCCAAAAATACATATCTCTCCAAACACAATCCACAGCTATCCACAAAAACTCAACACGTGACAGATTAATTAACATGTAGGCTAAGAAAAATGTATTTTTTGAAGTTTGAATTTTATTATGACTTTTGAGTTGTTAAAAAATAGAGAGATTTTTCTTTGATCATGACGAAACGAAGGATTGTTTTTAAATGTTATTGAAAAATATAACTCAACAATATTTGATTTTAGAACAACTAAAGAGCCTACGTTGTTGATGCCAAACCTCCTATGAAATCCAAAAATTCGAAACCTTTATGTATTTCTATTTATTCCTTTTCAACCGTTAAAATATGTTTTTTCGTTGCAGCATTTGCAGTCACCGCTCAAAAAATTTATGAGTTTAGTTATAGTTATAGTTTTTCTTCATTTCATCCCCTAAAAATTTCACATTTTTTTTGCTTTTGAACTATGTTTTCACATTCAGCCTTTGGAAGCTTAAAATTACATAAATTACATTGATTTTCGCGCTGGTTTTGACTGCAAGAGTATCCTTAAAGCTGAGCCGACATTCTTCCTGAACGTTTTGTCAAGAGATTTGTCCAGACATTAGCAAAACTTTCAAAGAGTATTCAAAATATTCACTCCAAAAACCATTTATTTAAGCCATACACTCATTTTTATCTCAGTCCGCCATAGAATTTGTCCTGTTTGTGTTGATAATAATGTAAGGGCGTGAAGTTTAGATGCGCAGATATGCATATGGTGTAGGAAGGTAGCATTTCATCTGCTCAGAAATTTGTCTACAAATACTCCAACATTGTATCTCGTGCCCACCCGTATTCATGCCTCTAGTCGGGTATGAGGCAACGTGCCCATGATTTTGTATGCAAACTAGATTGGTTTGCAAATATCATCGGAGCCGGCACTAGACCTTATCAAATCCCTTTCACTCGATGCCTAAAACCAACAATATTTTAAGTGACCCCGAAGAGCGTGAAATGGCAAAATGACGGCGAGGGAACCATCCACACTCTCGTGCTCGACTATGCTTCTCTACTGGTTTCCTTTATCTTTTCTCCTAGTTTTTGGCTACTTTAACATACCTTCTGCGGAGTGGGACTCCAATAACCTCAGTATACTATCCCACAACCACCTCTCTGTTGCGACTTCTTCCATTCTTTCACTTCGTTCTTGTTCTCAAATTTTCGCATTCCAGTGCGAAATGTTCGCAGTGCGAATTTGTGCAGTGCGAAATTTCGCAGTTCGATTTTTCAAAGTGCGAATTTTCGCAGCGCGAATTTTTTCAGTGCGAAATTTTCGCAGTCCAGTGCGAAATTTTCGCATTCCATTGCAAAATTTTGGCAGTCCAGTGCGAAATTTTCGCAGTCCAGTGCGAAATGCTCGCAGTGCGAATTGTCGTGGTGCGAATTTTCGCAGCGTGAAATTTTCGCAGTCCAGTGCGAATTTTCGCAGTGCAAATTTTCGCAAATGAAATGCGAAAATTTCGCATTGGAATGTGAAAATTTCGCACTGAAATGCGAAAATTTCGCAATTTTCACTTTTTAGAAAGAAATTTTCGCTTTCCAGAGCGAAATTTTCACTTTTTAGAGCGGATTTTTCGCTTTCCAGTGCGAAATTTTCGGTTTCCAGTACGAAATTTTCGCTTTCCAGTGCGAAATTTCTATGTCGATAATGCATGTTCAAATTGTGCGGAGTTAATAACAAAATACTAATCTTGTTTCCAACTGTTCCTACATGTTCAAAACGCAGCTCACAAAGAATCGCAATCAACAGAATTATTATATATCAATCACATCATAGTTTCTCAGTACATATTTGTATCTATTACTCTTTCGGGCTGGATGAATCTGCAACCCAACATCGCACATACATACAACTAGCATCGTACCCATAAGAGCACTCTAAATTATTCGTTGTCGTGAGTGGATTTAATATATTCTCCGGAAATATAAGCTATTGCGTTTTTCATCATTGTGCTTTGTACAACAGCTTTTTCCTTGCGGATTTCTAGGACATTTAAAAGCACATACCAAATTCAAACCTCATCATCAAAATCGAAATATCGCACTATTATCACCCCAAACGCCCTGCTTGAAGATGCCCAATTTTACATTGGCTTAAAGGCTAATCACTCACAGTTGTCACCAGCGTAGAACGAACGCATTTTGGTACTCGGAATAGACTACCTTGTTTTCATTGTATCATGGTATAAACTATAAAGAGTGCTGTACATGGAGCAATTTTTTTCTTCGTAATGTGAGCTTCTGTATCCATTCGAATTGTCTGCCTGTAGTCTGCGCAAGTACCATATTAAGATATGGTATATGAAAAGAATTTTATGTATCACCTACAAGTTGATACTGTTACATTTGTCATATATACTTTTTGAGTGAGTGCCATTTTTACAACCACGCCATTCAAATTGTGCATGCTCTATAGGTCAGGTTCTATATCAAGAAGTACATTTTCACATTCGATCACAAGATGCATTGCATACGAATTCCACGTGTATGATAACTAGAAAAATTGTAGCTTGTTATTGAATTTGATTTTGGTAGGCGTCAATGAATGATTTGGGTAGGCGAATGAATGTAAATTTTGTTACTAAAAATATCTGATACATGCGGGTTTTATCATTTTTGTGTGTCAGTGATATTTGTGTTTTAGTAACATAGTATCAGGTTGATAAAATACGACCCATCTCTACCTGGTATGCCTTGTGTGGTTAATAAATGAGATTTCATTAAAGAGAGCTCCTATCTTTACTATAGTAGTGGTCCTTTGA
This sequence comes from Nemotelus pantherinus, assembly GCA_963978885.1. NCBI lineage: Eukaryota > Metazoa > Arthropoda > Insecta > Diptera > Stratiomyidae > Nemotelus > Nemotelus pantherinus. Next base: position 79,955,467 of record OZ022265.1, on the reverse strand, counting down.
GACGAGAAAAATTGTTTGTGGACCGATTTGAGTTTGTTAGTGGGTAGTTCAAAAACTGGGCTCTAGATTATGAAATAGTATTTTAGTAGCGACCACACTAGTACCGCAAACTTGTAGACCCAAATGTTTTAACTGATTTGCATGCCGTGCTATGAAACGTAGCTGTTTGTTTGGTTTTGATAGGACTCTATCGTTTTGCTGAGTTAAGGCTTGTACTGAGTAAATCGTGAAGCTAAATTTTGACATGTCTCAATTATCTGGTCATTTTTTCGATCAAACAATTTGACAATGGAGAAAAGCGAAGACACTGCCAATTTCTGACGGATAAAATATCAAGGATTTCAATTTTTGATCAAAAAGACATTCGCACAATTCCATTTTAAAATTCAAATACCAAATGCCCCTTTTTATGCCTAGTACTATACTCTTTGCGAAACGAATTCAACGATCGAATCCCATACAAAAAGAGCTTTTCAATTCGTCAGTAAAGCTCTTTTTGTATAGGATTTGACCGTTGAATTCGTTTCGCGAAGAGTATAGTACTAGGCATTAGCTGCACATACTAAATTGGCGTGGAATGATAAGGAACGTGTGCCAATGCCATCTGCATTTTGCAAGCGAAAGCAACTTCCAAGCAAAATGTTAAGAAGTACAACTATGTGAGTGAGTACAACTCTTGCTTATTTTCAAGCTAAATTTTCGCCGAAACAAAGTTGAACTGAAATTTTATATGGAAATTTCACGTGAAATCGAAGACAGTAGTAAGCTTTAGCTCTGATTTTACTCTTTCGGGAAAAGCCTCTAACTTGATACTGACGTTGAGATTGAATTTATTCAGATTGCACCACTGTTCGCAGGATTGAAGTTTTGATTGGAAAAAAGTTTCGTCGGATTGGGTTTTGATAGTGTGGAACATTTTCAAGGCATCACTGTAAAAGAGGTGTTGGAGTAACAGATAAAATTCTAGATAGACCAGAGATTAAGATATCAAAGAACAAGGGAACTAAATGACTACCATGTGGCACCCCATAAAGCACAATAGTGTTTTGGATAATAATCCTTGGAATTCGATGATTACAGTTCTATCACAAAGATAAAATTCGAGCCAATTGAGTATGGAAGCAGGTATACCAAAATTATTTTATTTATGGGGCAGAATTAGATAAATCACTCTGTCAAAAGCCTTGCTGAAGAATGCCAAGATATGCTGGATGGGAAAAATGGGGCGTGCAACAACATAAAGAGCGGAGAGTACGTATACAATGATCAGAAGAGGTATCCTCGAAAAATTTTTAACGATAAGCAAATGAAGTATTGAAGCAAAAAGAAGCGTAAATATTCAAATGACGAAAAGAGTCAAAACCAATGACAATATCGCGAACAACAAAATGATATAAGCGCTTAAACTAGTAAAATATAGACGACTTTCTAACAAAAGGTAGATTTGTCCATCATCGATGACTTGCTTGTTTCAAAGAACTCCATAATTCTGTTTATAGTGTTTGCTGTGACAAAAGTTTACTAAAATGTTGACCGCGCAAATCATAGTCCACTTTTTTACGCTGCAGTAATTTGCCAGTTACCAAATTCACCAATCGACAGCCAAAAATTTTAGCGCATAGAAATTGTTAGCAATTTTTTTTTTGAAAAATAAAGCGTAACAGATTTGTAGATTTTGAATATGTTTCCTCACTGTATCGAAAATTTTGTACCACTTTGATGCAATGGTTTTTTAGATGTCCACTTTTTCGAGGTATGCAATATATATTTTTAATTTGATGGTTGATACATCCATGACGTTCGGGTTTGAGAAAATGCTTTTCGCAATCATGTACAGAAAACATTGTAAACAATGATTTTAATAAATCTGCGAACAACTTTTTAATAAACTTAAGCATAAAACATTACATTTGTAAAATATATTTTTCAATTATATTTCATTGAAAAAATTATTTAATAACATAGCCTGTTTAATAGCTTAGAAGAAAAATAAGAAAAAAATTTATTACGGGCATGCCAATGAGGACTGCTACACTTACATCGAAAGTCATAGAGCAGAACGATTTCTAGAGTTACCACTCGGAACAGTTCCAAAGTTCAGAAGAGTAAAACAATTGTTACTTATTTTCATGTAAGATGTTCATCATATGAAACAGTAATGGTAGCACCTGTCGATGTGAAAATGACATAAATAACTGATACTGACAACCCACTGCTAGTGCCATAACTAAAAGGGTGCCAAATCTACTTCACGTTAAGGCTAAGGATTTTTTAAAACATACTGTGTAGACAAAGAAACAGATTATGTAGATAAATATTTTTTTTTTAAACAGACTATGTAGACACAGCATCAAATATATCCATCGTTTCCATTTTACCAGAAAAATTAACACTTTTCAAAAGACTCGTTGATTTGAAGAATTTCTGTTTAGATACCTGGTATAGTTACAGAGTAGTTCTCATATTTATCAAAAACCCCACAAGCATATTTCTTATTTTTTATTTAGTTTATCGTGACTTGAAATTTAAGAAATTTTCTTTGTCTACACTTAGACCCTTAGCTCTTCAGTACGGTTGACAAGTTTATCTACAAAACTAAACTAAAAACACAATCCAGTTGCAAACGTGTTTGATTTTCAAATTTCCAATTCACTTTTCCCAAACATTCTGTTATCCAATAATATCACTGAAGCACCTATTCCCGACGAATAGTTAAACATATTTTGCCGTAATATTTTAAAACTCTATAGCTCATAAAACTCAATACCTACTGAAAATTTAAGATCGATCCAACGAAGAACAGCTTACTGCATTGTTGTGCTTACTGCATTGTTGTGCTTACTGCATTGTTGTGCTGATATATATATATATATATATATATATATATATATATATATATATATATATATATATATATATATATATATATACCAAGGATAAGTTTACCCCAATCTTCCAATACTTTCCTACCATTGATTGAATATAAAAATATCGCATCACGAAAATCACTACACTTACGATGGTAATAAATCATAGATCCATTTACCAACTTTCTTAACTTTTTCTTACTGACGTTTCCGTGTGAAATAACTTTGAAATGTTTTTCAGGAAAAAAAAGATATAAGCCTTCATAGACTCTGGTTCAAATTTTTTGTAGTGATTATCGAAACCATTCAGAAGATTTTCACACAATGTCAAAATCAAGGGCACGAGTGCTGTCGAAGCAAATGCAACAAAACAAACCAGTTCCAATGTGTGTTGGCACAGAAACAATGCACATAATTTAACATAAAATTTTTTCGATTATTTCATCTTGAATAGTGAGAAATGAGAAGCTGAACGGCGGAGGTCTAATTACCAATTCGTTTACTTGAAACTGACCTCTAAAGCTACAGCAGAATATTATGATTTAAAACTTATGGCAATTGGCACGTTATCGACAAGAAAAAGGTGTGCTAAGACAATCTTTTCGAAAAATAATCATACGAAAACGAAGATAAATATTTTATTACTTTTAGCTATGATGTAAAGTGGAAAAGTAATCAAAGAAAGTACGTGAAGGTAAGGTTGTCAAATTTTGTACTTAGTTGTTTCAAAAAGTTTGTTCTTTAAGAATAACAAATAGATGCAATCAAGCGCTTTCTAAATTTTTGTTTATGAAAATATATCTTCAACTAGCTGCACTCAAACCGAAAGACTTAAGCCAGAAACCCGAAAACAATACCACTAAATGAGGCGAAAGTATATGGGTTTTTCGTAAAAGATAAAACTGTCTTAACGACTGCAGTAATCAATGATCTATTCGAAAATCATGAACACTTTCCAAAAACCTGCAGGCACCCTGTAATCAAACACTAGCGGCACTGGAAATAGCAACATCTTCGATTTCTGCTGCTCACCGGTCCCCCCGAGTGACAATCACACCACTCTAGGCAAATATTTTTGCATGCATAAGCGTAGTCGTCTTCAAAATTAGCATCAGAGAGTAAAGTTGTTGCAAGTGAAAGCGAGAAAAAGTCCATGAAATCGAATAACATAAAATCATAGAGCGCTATCTCATCACAAAAGCTGAATAGAATTTAACGAATACTACACCGGAAAATGATCTCATTATGAGTCGCACACACCACAAATGCACTGATTGTGTGCACCGCTCAGCATCCACGCTGCACGACAAGCCGGAAAGTAAAAGTCGACGCATAACACCGCAAAAACATCCGAAAAGAAAGCACTTCCTATGCTAATACAAACTCGCAACAATATCTGGAAGATTGAAAAGCAAATTACCTTACTAATCGTGTCGATAGCAATTATGAGGAGAAAATTTCATTTTTGCTGTTCGCAGAAATAGTATTGAGAAAAGCTCAATCGCCTTCGTTAGATGAGTTGCATTGAGTAATTGACAGACGCTGTTGCTGAGTTTGATCTTCGGATTGCTTTTGTGCAGTGACAGGTACGCTTTCTCACTGTCGATGCTAGTACAAAGAACGCTAAACATGCATATCTAATGTGCCGTCTCAGAGTTGATTGGCGGCAAAACGAAAATCGTGATGGACGTGCTCGTGTATCTGTTGAATTTATTGGACGGAAGCAAATTGTTTGGATTATTTGCATACAAGACAGCATTGATTTGTAGTGCTGCTCTGAGTTGACATAATACGATCATATTGGAAAATAGATGAAGGTTGGTGCAATGAAATTATGTATGAAATTACTATGTTAAAAAGATTAGTGATTAGTATGGTTTTTATTTAAATTAAAAGAATTTATGAACTACGCTGTTTCTCAAAATCAATGAAATTTGCTGAAATTAAGTCTTCATTGTCACATTATTTATTATTATTTTATTTGAAACGTGAAAGCCAACATGAATAATTATATATATATTATTTGTATTATGATATATTCACTTATATCTACACATACATACATTACTGTAGACTAGAACTAGTTATTAAGTTAGTGATTAGTCAGTCGTATATGGTCCAATAAAGAAGTAAATCGATTAGAACAGTCTTTCAACAAACACCACAGTAGTATATAGTGGTTGGAGATATAAATAACAATGCTGCTTAAATACCAGCTGCTTAAGTTAACTCGGTTTTTTCTAAATTTGTTTTTTGCAGTTTGAATGCGTGAAAAAGTACTTTCGGGAATATTTGCTCAGATCTTTGCATATTTATCATGGAAAACAAAACTTTCTTATTTGAACACAGAAGTCAAGTTAAAATCAAACAATGTTTTATTTTTATCCTAAGCACAGTCTGTGAACTTGAAAATCAATGCATTTTAAATCAATCAAATTTTTATTTTCACACAAGTTTTTGCATAGTTTCCAAAATACTCATGTGTGCGTACCGCTCAAAGATCACTTTAATTTCCATTGTTTTAACTTGAGATTACTTTACTAAAAATGGTACCTCAACATGGTTCTTCTACGTTTTAAGCTCAAAAGTCCTTGCTGCTGAGTTACTGGTCCGAATTCACCGGAAGCTTAGTCGACAAATTTTTGACAGGGGCATAAGAACATTTCATGACGCGTTAGCATTGCAATTCATTTTGATACTTTTGTGGATACTTATCTTTTTTTGCTGATCTACATATTTCTCGTCTTTTTCAAGATTGTTTTTTTTATTTTTAGCTTTTTAATAATAGTTATTTGATTTATTTATTTATTTACTGGTGTTTTGATATCTTCGTGAACAAGTCGAATAAAATAAAAGCAAAACTATGTCGCAAAAGCCTTATGAGCCAGTTACTTTTGCGACTAAAGTCAGTACCTTGTCCTTGAATTTTGAGATATATGTATTTTTCAAGATTAGATACATTTCTCTTTTATGTCTCATCAACGGGGCGAAAAGATATATGCTTGGTACAAAAAGAAGAAGAAGAAGCTATGAAAGCTTATGTCAAACAAATTGATGAAGTAACATAAATCTAATTATGAAGCTCGGACAAATTTCGTAAAAATAAATTTAGCTCCCAGAAAATGTAAGCAACAAGTATTTAACATAAAATGGAAAATAATAAAATAATACTTTATTTATGTCTTAAGAGCTGGCAGCTGGATTTGAGACCAGTACTCTACAAACTAAGTGCCACTTTATTGCTTTGAATAAAATAATTAAATCCAATTTTCCTACGTGTATCGTCTCTTTTTTACTGCAGCTTAGCAATAATTTCAACTCACTAAGTTTTGTCATTATCATGACAAAAAAACTCGATAAACTCAGAGGTATATTTATCTTCTGTATTCGTTGTCGATGCTGAAGTGCAAATGGTTATGGAAACCATGGTTATGATCGTGGAAGTGAAGCGCAAATGGTTATGATCGTGGTGAACAAGAGCTCGGCTCGGTACCAAGTTATCGGGGCTGGTAGGTGATGGAGTACACTGCAAGAGACCAAAACTAAATCACCTTTTCCTGAGAAAAAGTCAATTCTACAGAGCTGTAGCCGGAAAAAATTGATGAGCTATACAGAAATTGAACAGGAGGAAGCTGTTGGAATCACTTTAGGGCAGCTTTGCTCGCGATGTTAGCGCAGGCCTAATAAGGGTAGCGATGGACCCCGGGAGGAAAAGATTGGCTGGTAGAATTCACTGTGGGTGAAATTCGATGATCTTCAGATGCCTTGCTTATTCCATAACCGAGCTGAAGCCACAAAAATGTGGCTCTGGCTCAATTCTTTCAGTCAGTTTTTTAACTGATCATAAAGCTCATTTTTTAAGCTGGTTTTCGAACATTGCATTACAGTTGATATGTTTATTTCTCTGGCGTTCTAATTGAAAAAAATTGCTTTGATCTATAACATCTACCAGCTTCAAAGATCATTGTTCAACGTTATATTTATTGAATGGCGTAGCCCTGTTCCAGTTCAAAAACATAAAGAATCAATTTTCTAAGCATTTTCTTGCTATGACAGGACTCTCATATATTAGGTTTATATTGAACTGCATAACGCGTATATTTCCGATGACTTAGCTCTTCGTCAAACTTCAGAATTTGTCGATAGCCCAAAACAAAAATGTCCAGGGTCCTTTTTCATTCGATTTAGAAATTTGTAACTGCATTTTGGATAGTTCAAGCTAGAGTTTTAACAAGTATCAAGAGAGCGAAAAGATTTATTATATTGGCCTGCCTTCATTAGTTTTTTTTTTGAGTCTTGAGTCTTCGTCTTGAAAGTAAACAATGTAATTCAGATTGAATGCTCTTTCTTTTGAGATCTTTTGCATGCGTCTTTTGCCACCAAAATCAATCATACTATCCCTAAATTTGTGTTTTATTTCTTATTATTTTTGGAGGAGGACATTTATATTTCACATTAAGGTACTTTAAGGTGTATTTGGTTGGCACAAACTAATATTACAGCCACTTCTCTCTTGAATCCTCTGCTGTTGACAGAGCCGTCTTAGATAAAGGGGCCCTGGGCACTTTAAGATACGTGTAGCCCCTAAGACAGAAGGCTATTAACAACAGGATATAGAAAAAGACAGGAGCAGGTAAGCAAAATTCTACATATACAAGTATTTATCTGTTATTTTTATATATTCAAAGTCACATTAAACCAATTATAATCCGGAAAAGTAACTTTTCAACCTTTATAACGTTAGTAATGAAAAAGGCAATGTTGATTGAAAGGGTACTTTTTTAGAATTTAGACAAGCAAAATCACTTCAAAATAACTTTTTCAAAGTGGATCTCTTTGAGCACATCACATTCTATGGAGATCAGTGACAAACTGGTCAACCTTTCTTGAAGCATTGTACTTCTTAATTCATTTTTTATTCTTTTCAATTTTGAGAAGGAACGTTTCCCACTGCAGTTAGTTACCATATTGTTTAAAAAGATTCTCAATTCAATTTCTACATTTGGAAACGTGTCTTTGATTTTGTCTTCTTTCAAAAGGTGATATCTTCGTGAAATGCTCATAGTTTCTTCATTTTTACTAGTCTGAACACTTTTCAAGTATTCTGTTAATGCACACATTCCATTTCTAACTCTTTCTCGCTATCGTCGCTATGATCGATTTTTGTTAATTCTTTGCAACCTTGTCTCAACTTTTCGGGATTAAAAGCTTTCAAGCGAGATAAGAAACCGAACCGATTACTTACTTCGTTGTACGAATTCAATCGCTGTTTTAGATGAACGCTGAGAGTATCAACTATGGGAATAAAAATTTCTACTTTGAATTTCTCTTTCCCATTTAGTTGGACTGATGGCGCAGAGCCATCAAATAATGCCTCACGTGAGCTTCTACCCCTTATTCTTTGAGATAGGTTCTTGTAGTCACACTCCGGATTTCTCTCTTTGGCGCACGAACCGAAGTCATCAAATTTATCCGTTAATAATAGAATCATCAAGTGAAGCTAACAAACTAGTTGCAACGTCTATTGTTATAGTATTTTTCTGAAGATAAATAAGAACTTATTTTATCCATTCTTTCAAATGTGGTGCTCAACATTTTTGCCAGTAAAATAAATTTCAGACAAACCAAGAGCTTCGTGCTCAGTTTCTTGTTGCTGCTCTGCATCCTCCGCGATAGACGTCAAGGCTTCTATAATTTGTTTTCGACTTTAATCTAAGACGCTTACTGCATCAGCTCTACACCAGTAAACCATCTGGTTTCAAAAATATGTTTAAGAATTGTTTTTGAACCTAAATATTCAGTCGATGTATTCCATCGGTAGGTAGAATCCAAAAAAAAATCCTATAGTTTCTGAAACGTTTAAATAAATAATATTATTGCCTCTCGTACACACCCAGCGGCATGAAGACCTATCAAATTTAGCGAATGTCCCGCACATGGTACAAAGGTAGCAAGTTCACACTTCTCCTTGATTTTCGGTTCCAGACCAGCATCTTTTCCTGACATATTTGAAGCATTGTCGTAGTTTTGCCCTCTGCAATCCTTAATTCTCTAAAAATTTCAGAATGATTCAATATTCTTATTCATGACCTTGAATAGGTATAAATGCAAAAAATCTTTCAGTTGGAACACTGTCTTTTACTTATCGAATTATAAAAGTTAGCTGGTCAGTATGAGACAGCCCGGCGTGTAGTCAGCGCTAATCGAAAAATATGCAAAAAATTCATCAAATTCACTTAATAACTTCACACATCCTTAATAATTTCCATTGTTTCCATCTAATAATTTCATTGTCACCTCGGAACGGAAGCTCTCACGGTGCCAAATTTTTAGAACTGCGACAATCCGTTTAAGAGCACTTTTCCAGAATCCACTCGTATTTAATTTTGACATAGTAAGTCTGTAACTACTCTACCATGAGATTACTATAAAAGCAGATAGATAGTTATTAAGTATAGTCAGGTAATTATAGTTTAATTTTCGCAAAATAAATCTACTTATCGTTTGTTGATCTGGAAATAAGGGCCCCCATAGATCGTGGGGCCCTGGGCACGTGCCCAGTGTGCCCATGCGCAAAGATGGCCCTGATTGTTGATACGGGCTTCTCGAAGTAATTGAAACACTTGCAAAGCTCCAGGCCAATAGTTTGTCTTTCTTTCTACAATGTTTTCCTTTCGTTTTTTCCACATATTTTGGTGAAGCATTTAAGTGAAGTTAATGCTGTTCATTGAGAGGACTGTTGTGACTAGCTTACTTTGTCGCGCCTTCGTTAGTGCAGCATGATACAGCTAAGGACTTCTTAGTCGTTTTCTCGGCGCGACTTCACTTGCCTAGCTAGCACAGTTGCGATAGATTGGTGTTTTCAGGAGGCTGAGTTGTCTCTCATTTTATGCTACACTAACGCTATCACATAAGCAAAACAAAGAAAAGTGGTGCAAAGTGCATGACAGCGATCATTCTGGTCCGCTTTTGCTTCAACTTTGCGTTGGGGAAATCAATCTAAGACTCTGACACATAAACGAGAGAGTCAATAGTCACCTAATCGAGCCATATATTGGTTTATGTAGATGGTTTTGACATCGTCGGAATATCTGAATTAGATGTACGAGAATCCTTCATCCAAAAAAACTGGGGCTGCCTCAGAACAGAGAGATTTAAAGAAACGAAATAAACGTATACATATACGAAATTTATTGAAGCAATTTCACTACAAAAGTGAAATCTATAAATAGAACAAATCGAGAGAATTACTACCTTTTAGTTCTCCGCAACCTAAATTCTACAAGCTTTTGGTTGTAACTTGTCAAATTTGAGTACATATGGCCTACTATCTCAGTCCATATGGCGGCCATTTTCTGTTCGCAAAGTCAACTGTCAAATTTGCCCGTAGTCCCATAGTTTTCCTTCACTACTAATAGCACTCAAATTCAGGTAAATTGCTTCAATCCTCACTACTGTTTTCATTTTCTTACATCTATCTCTTCTGATGGGGGCTGCACATAGATTAAGAAAACACGAAGTACATGGAGGCGGCATCTGCAGAAAGAACATGTAGAGGTGGTCAAATCACCAGGGTAGTGGAGTATGAATTCGTTCGAAGCAGTGCAATTCTTCAACTATTTCGGGTCAATAGTTGCAGCCGAAAACAATATTTAGAAAGAAATACGTGGGTGGCTGCTCAGAAATCTATTATAACAAAATCTATTACAGTCTGTCAAAGATCTTCACATCATCGAATCTCACTTGAAGATCAAAGCTTTTGTCGTATAAGACCATGGTCCATTCTGAGACTTAGCTGCTGAGCAAAAAAACCTGGCCGCTTAGCCACGCTCAAGAGGAAAATTTCGCAGAGAAACTTTGACCCCATATGTGAAGAACGGCGATTGAGGAGACCCTTCAAGCATCAGTGTTACGTCTTTTTCCTAAATGCGGGTATAATCACAAGGATAAAGCTCAGTAGACTCCGGTCGGCTTGACATTTGCCCAACTTGCTTGAAAATCCCTTTGCGGCAGATTTCATGGCATACGGCAGCGTTGAAGACCTTGCTTGCGCTAGAAGAATGACGTTGATCAGGACGCTCAGAGCTTAGATTCATGAAATCGGCATGCGATCGGGACCAGTGGAAAAATTGCTGAAGGAGGCTAGGGCTGGACTACGGTTGTTGCTTGACACTGATCATAATGATGAAAGTGTGTTGAAAGTATGTTTCATAATTTTTAATCTTATTCCTACATTCTTCATGTCAAAACTAAAATTTTGAGCGGTTTGCGTTATTTATTCTACCTTCAGGATTTTGGCAGTAACAGAAACTAACATTCCATTAATAAACATTAATCTCGTGCCCCTGACCACACATTCGTCATATTTCAATAATCCTGGAATACCCCATAATCAGTGGCTATCTTTTCGTGGTAAGAAAGAATGCATTTTGATAGTCTGATATTTTGAACTGCAAACAGTAAAAAGGAATCCCCAATACATATTATTTGACCAAGACAGGATAGAAGGCGAACCAAAATTTTATTTTCTTCCAAAATTTTATTTTTATTTTCACATGGCCTCACTTCAAACTGTTTTCCTCTGAAGATCCAAACGGGCTGACTTTGATAACTTAGTTTCATTCAAGAGAAACTGTTACAAAATTTGTTTTTGTAGTACGGATATGCAGTAAGAAAATCCGCAGTGACAAATATGCAAAATTTAATGTGATGTATCTCTTTTCTTGTTTTCTGTAGAAGTGTTTTCACAAAAAAATTCATTCAGCTTCAACCATTCAACATTTTGAAATTTTAGCATTCTATGAAAATATTTACACAAAAGCGAAATTTCACAAATTTCTGCAAATGTTTTCATGGTACACGAAAATGTATCGTTTACAGCTTTAAGTTTCGTGCATTTTTTGATGATTTTTTTCGACTTTACTGAAGTGAAAAATAAAATATTTACTCCCACTAATACATCGCTTGTCAAACTATCTTGTACATAGAATTACGACATCTATTTTACAATACGTAAAAATAGCTTTTACCATGATTTTGATGATAGTTTCTGGTGTAATCATCAGAACAAATATAGATTATGATTGTACCTCAAGTAAAATTTGTATGAAAAACATGAAAGATTGTCGTTTTACCCCAATCCCGTTCTTATCTTTAAGCTAAAATTACTCCATTTGGCTGGATTTATTACATATAAGTTATCTTAGCTCAATGTCTTTATCCACTCGGCGACAAAAATTCTGTGATTACTTCACATTGAAACATAATGTTCCTTCATAAGAGTAGTATTCAGCACTCCTACCAATCTTACCAGTGGCAAAACTGGCGCGCTTAAAATGTTCACATGAAATGGCAGAAACGTGAGGAGGAGTTGTTTTATTCTATGATTTGTTCCTGGCCGCTCTATGTTTTGAGCATCAGCGTTAGTGCCTCTTCAATTAGGACTCCATAAACGATCGAAAAGCTAACGAAACTCGAAGAATAGATTGCATTTTCTCAAAATATATGCATGCCAATTCGCTCGATCGTCGTGACCATTAGTGCCATGCGAAATGCTAAAAGTAGCAAATAAATCATGATAGGCATCACGATTCGGAGGTTGCAAAAGTGATTCGAGAAAAAACGAACACAATTCAGATTCAATTGTTTTCTATTTATGGAATCATCATAAATTGACTTTACTTGGAACTGGTAAGAGTGAGAATTTACACATGGTACTATGGAGATACAATTAATCGGTGTGATCATTGAAAAGTACAGACTAATAAAAACAAGGTTTAAAAAAATACGTTTTGCAGACTGAAGTATTTTTTTTAACGGAAACAGAACTGATTATTTTATTGACTTTTGAAAAAAAAAACACAGTGATAAGATGTACTTAACCAAAAATCTACTTTTATATCAAAATTGGTGCTAGAATTACTAAGAGACCAAAAGACCAATGACAAGCTAAAATTCAGATATTTAATCCTTTTGGGGCGGTAGGCATTTCAGTAATTTTTCCGGTACCTCTAAAAAAGTCCTAAAGGACTAAATTGGTTTGTGATAAAGAAGAGTGTCTTTTTATTGGACGGTAGGGAACACGAATAAACATCGAGCGTTTTTCAATTATTTAGTCAACGTATGCGTAATAAGTTTATTTGAAGTCTAACTGGACTCCCAAATATTTTACATTTTCCGTTTAATTCATTTAAATAAAAGGGTCTAAACAAAAGAATTAAATAAAAGAAATTGTGACAAGAATAGCCACTAGTGCGGCACACACGATCTGTTTCATTTTCAATTTTACGAATTGAATGACAACAAATTAATGTGAGTATCCCTTTTCGACAGTCTGCCATTTTAAACTAGTGGGGCGCTTAGAGCTGTGACTCCCTAGGCCAAATTCATTACTACTGACTCTGAAACCAATACCAACCCAACCAATCATGGAAGACAAGTATGCAGATAAGACTATGGTGAAGGGAGTCAGATACGTAGTACTGGGGTCCGTCAGGGGTGAGCAAGCTGGTCCTAGCTCGTTGATTTCTAGTGACTGCAATCCTATTGAGGTTGAATACTTTGCAACCATAGCAGATATTGCTTCAAGGAGTTTATCCAAACAAAAAGGTTATGCAACCGGCGTTTCAAGCTGCAACGGCTTCCACTCTTAACAGGAACATTGACAGGCATTCAAGCCGCGTGAACCTAATGCTCATGGGTGCCAAAGTACGCGTAGACTTGGGTTCAGAGAGCATTTCTGTCGACCAAAGAAATACTTCTTAAATCTTCTAAGTGAGGCAAAGGCGCTAGACCCCAAAAAAGGAAATGGCTCAAACCAAGGAAAGAGAGTAGAAAAGTGCTGGTGGCATGCATTTTCGATGGGCTTAGCAACAAACCATCCTACTCCACGGAAGAAAAGGCACAACTAGGCTTGACTTGGACATCAGTCGAAAAAAAGCAGCAGGGCTAAGCTACCGCAGAAGGACTTGGTCTTCTACAATAAAGTATATCACCAAAAAACTAGCAGCTAGCAGATAAGAGCAAAAACCACCAACCAAGAGGCTGGAGAATGACAATAGTTGGCTAAAAGTCAAATCACTTTCCACTTCTAAGTCGAAAAAGGTCAGGAAGATTATCAATGTGGCTAAGCCGCGGTAGAATTTTGAGCTAATAATTGCTTGAGAAATGCAAGATCTTAAAGTCAAGCTTGCTCAAAATAAAGTGACCATACTCGCATTTGACGGGTCGGGCTAGTAGTACTGAGTACAACTCGTCAAGTGTACCACGGACCCGCAGCATTGTACTGTCGTAGAGCTGTACTTTAGGAGTTACCTGGACCATGGAAAAGATTTCGTTTAAAAATAGTACAAAGAGGGAGCTTTTTGACACTGCACAGAAAGGAAATGGTAATCACGTGGAGAATAGAGTTGAAAGCGCCCCTGAAACTGCTGAAGAAGCAGACCCCAAATGTTTCAATGCAGGATTGAAAGGTCTTGGATGTCAATAAGCCATTAGACAAAACGGAAGGCAGGTGTACATACTCCAGATTAACAAAGAGTCTGATGACCTGCTTAATCCGCTTTTTGGCAAGTGAAAGCAGCATATACCTACGCCCGGATACTTGTGAGTTTGAAAGAAATCGGGGCATAGTTAACTAACAGTGAACAACTGCCAGCCACGAGCAAGCATAGTGACAAGGTCAGAAGGATGTCGCAACCAATGTTGAAATCCTGTAAACTCATCCCAAAGACAGCAAATTCGCTTCGCCAAAGCTACTGGTGACTCTTCACGTAGATAAGTTGGAAGTGGTTCTAGTTCAGCTGCGGGACTGGAGTCAAGGTACTTCAATCTTTTCTTCCTCATTGTTGGTGAGGAATATTATTTACACTTATCCCACATCTAATTTCAACAAGGATGCTCCATATGTCGTGGCATGTGAGGAGATCAACGAGGAGCATGTGCTTCTAGCATTTACCAACATGGTGCATGACAGGTTTGCTCTGCTGGCGGATGTGAATAAATTCGTCACGTTGTTGTTCAGGATTAAAAACGCTGCTCATTAGAGTGGGCACCAACGCGCATCACACAGTTTGAAGCAGAAAAAAATTTACTAAACAGGTAAGTGACTCAAGTATAATTGATAATAAAACTAAGTAGAGACTCACCGTGAGTCTCTACTCAGTGTTATTATCAATTATAAGCTAGAATTGGCAAATCTTGCTAGACATCACTCTATACAATAAGAATCATAATTCTCCTAACAGTTTTAAAATTCAATTCACACCCGTTTCGTAATCGCACCCTATAGGTTAGCTAAACTGCGCGGCAATTATGGTCACTATTTCATATTTCAATCTTATGCCCCACTCATATACTCGTCAAGCAATACCAAGACAGCATGAGCACGTGTATGTGGAGAGACCACTTGCCTTGGTTCACTTAGCTTCGCATCGTTTTATCTCGATGTCCTGTCTGCATTATGCTCAAAAGTCAGAGGATGGCAATACTGCCGAGTGTACTTTAAAGTCAATTTTTATAACATTTGAGTAGCTTGTGTCAAGAATAACCATTAGTGCGGCGTACACGATTTGCTTTATTTTGAATTTTACTAATCTTATGGCAGCAAATTAATGTGAATATCCCTTTTCGATTGCCTGTCACCTTGTCGTTGTGAAGCGCTTAGAGGCCAGATATTTTACTGCTTTGCTGGGAGCAAACGATGGAAAAAAATACTCTGAAACCAAAACACAGACTGAAAGACTTTTAAACGGAAAGTTATTAATCGTTTAGATTCACCCGCAGAATTGATCCTGCAATCAATATGAAAGTAGCAGAAAATACACTCACGGGAAAACTCATGAAAGCTTTTGAATGATTCTGTCCAAGAGTCTGTCTTAAGCGCAACCTCAAGCCGCCTTGGTGGTATCGGAGTCTGGGACGACGCCAGAAACGGGAACTGTTTAAATTGGCCAAAGATGCCGATACCTGGGAATTTTGGGACGATTACAAGGACTTTCCAAGACTCTATAAATCAGAAACATAGAGATCGAGGTGAAGCTTCTATTGAAGCTATATAATTGAAGCTATATAAGAAATAGTGGGCGCTACCAGCAAAATTTAATTTTTTCTTGTCCATAGACTGCACGGAAAGGCTAGTTGAATGTAAGCCAAGAAGATGCCAGGCTAAACTTGATAACGATGGAGATTACACGGCATATTAAATACCTGCGGCTTGTCATTTGGAATATATTTCAATGTAAAAATAGTTGTAAAGAAATATCTTTTATTCTTTTAGAAAAGTTGTGGTTCCTTTTGTTTGATACAGACCGTACATTAGTATTTTCCAGGCGACTGTCTTTGCAATACGAAACACCGCTGAACTAATATACGCTAGACTAAAGTCAAGATTTTCACAAATAGTCAAGCTATGGTGGAAACACTGACATCTCACATACATAAAAGCTGTGTTTAATGAGCTGCCCTAAGTTGAGCTAGGTTGAGACATCTCAACAAAATGTGCTTAATGAGCAATTCGGCTGCTCTAACTTGCCCGAAGTTGCTCTGATTTGTGTTTCATGAGTCTGCTCTGAGTTGAACTAGAGCACTTTAGAGCATGATTTTTACTCAAATATGATGCAAGTTATGGTGTGCGGATGGTTAACTACTCAGACCTGCAGGATAATCAAAATTATGGGGTGATCATACAGTCTCGCAGCCACCGAATGCCTACATGAATTAATCTGGACTGACTGCGAATGGCTGATTGGCATAATTACTTTCCACTGTATTGTAACGGCTCACGCTATAAAAGTGCGACTCCTAAACAGCGGCACCTGTCGGAAGTATCAGGACCCGGAAGTCTCAGAAGTAATTCAGCATATCTGGTGTGTCTGTCCGGCGCTGGGGACGAACCTGGTACCGCTACTTTGGTAAGACCTGGCTGGTGGACCTCACGAATGTGGCGTACCAGAGGCTAAAGGAAAGCCTTCAATTCGTAAAAAGATTTGGGGACTTCGATGCCATCATTTAAGTGCTACGGCTTCTTATCTGATATCGCTACGAGCGACTAGGTCTTTGCGTGACCTTGTGCTAGCAAGTAAAAGCCTAATCAAATTCGTTAATATCTGAAATTTATTTTATTTTATTTTATTTTATTTGTTAACCAAACAAGGTATAAACAATACAAGAAAATATTTGAAATAAATACGTGTAAACGAAAAATTAAATAAATTAAATAATTAATAAATAAATCAATAACAATTGATAAATAACAAACATATAAAACATTGACATATAGCTTAAGATAAGGGGTTATGGATGGCTTGGAAAAAGGAGGATTTGAACGAGAATTTGGAGATCGTTGGGGAATACAGAAAACTTATACTGTTAAATATTCTGCAGCATCTATTTACCGGCTCATTAGCTGCGTAAGTAGTGGAATGTGGATATTCTTTAAGCAAACGAGAGGACCTGGTGTTTCTTACAGGGCTATTTAATGCCATTTTACTATTCAGGAATTCAACTTTGATAACGCCTCTAATGACGTCGAATGTGAAGCAGGCCGAAATCATTTTTCTTCTGGATGCAAGTGTCAATAAGTTTAGATGACCCAGTCGAAACTCATAAGGAGGAAGGGTATTAAAATAGTAAGGATTGTATAGTTCTCTCAATGCGAAAAGCAAGAACTGTTTTTGTATGGACTCGAATCTGTTACTGTGGGTTTGAAAAGCCGGATTCCAGCAGATAGAGGCATATTCGAGAATGGGGCGTACAAGTGAGATGTATAAGGATCTTGTGACCCACAGGCTACGAAATTCCTTGGAACGTCTTTTGATGAATCCTAGCTGTTTGTTTGCACGGGAAATTATTTTATCATAGTGCAAAGTGGAGCGGAGTCTCTCATCCAAGACAACACCAAGGGTCAGCAGCGTCTCCAACTCCAGCTAACAAATTATTGCCGAGGAAGTACGTGTTATGTGAGACCGTGCATTTGCGGGAAAAACAAATAACCTGGCACTTAGCAATGTTGAGAGCGAGCTTATTTTCATTGCACCAATGATCAAGTGAATTGAGTTTAGATTGGGGAAAGAGTGCATCGGATTTAGATTTAATGATGTGATACACTTTGAGATCGTCGGCGTAAAGTAGATGAGGTATATTTGCTAAGACGTCAGATAGGTCAGAAATAAATATATTAAAAAGGATTGGGCCAAGATGGCTACCTTGTGGTACACCGGAGGTAACAGATATATTTTTCGATAACACTCCTTGAAATTTTACCAATTGCGTTCGATTGCGATGGTAAGAAGTCAGCCAGCTATGCAAAGATCCGACAAGTCCGAATTTCAAAAGCTTTGAAATTAAGATAGGGTGGTCAACTCTGTCAAAAGCTTTACTGAAGTATGTATAAACTGCGTCAATTTGGTATCCTTTCTCCATTTTACACAGAACGTCTGAGATTAGGACTGTCAAATTCGTGGTAGTTGAGTGACCTTTTCTAAAACCATGTTGCTGCTCGTTGAGACGGGAGTCAACAAGTGGAGAAAGTTTATCGTAGACAATCTTTTCAAAAAGTTTCGGAATTGAAGATAAGCTGGCAATGCCCATATAATTTCCGATACAGCGTCTATTACCATTTTTGAAGATGGGTGTGACATACGAAAGTTTCCAACAGGATGGAAAAACTCCAGACGAAAGTGATCTGTTGAAAAAAATATGCAAAGGAGTTACAAGCTGCTCTACACACTTTTGCAAGAAAGTTGTAGGAATTAGATCGGGTCTAGGGCCTTTGTTGCAGTCGAGTTCCGAAATAGCTTTATGTATTTCATCACGTGAAATTTCTAAGTGGCTGACCAAAGCTGTTGGAGCGGAATGAGAGTAAGAAATGTGTGAGTTTGGTGGGTCTGATGCATTAAAAACTGTCTGAAAACTATCTGCAAATAAATCACAAATCTCATTGGGAGAGGAAGAAGTGTTATTATTAAAGAACATCAACGATGGATAACCAGTAGTTTTTCGCTTTATATTTACAAAATCATAAAATTTTTTCGGGTCGCGGATTATATTTTCGCCGGTAGTTTTAATGTATATTGTCATAAGCCTCGTGGGAGTTTGTTAAAACCTGCTTAGCAATTTCATTATACTCTCTGAATAGCTGAACTAACGTCAATATTGTTTTTAATCCGCTTATAAAGTTTGTTCCTACGATTTCGTAAATGCCTAAGGTCCCTATCAAGCCATGGCTCAGAGAGTTTATTCTTTTTCTTTATCTTTGGTACATATCTCTCAACGGCGTCAAATATTTTGTTGTTAAAAGTAAAAATGGCTTCCTCAAGGTCAAACGTTGAAAGTCCCATCTATAGAGTCAAGAAAATGGTGAATGCTTTCATAATTAGCATTAGGAAAGTCATATACAATTGAATTATTGTACGTTTTTAAGTAAGTAGAATCACGAGTGGCAAGTTCAACTGAGAATGCTGTATGGTGCGAACTATTACAAAAAAAATGTTCTATGTCATTAGTTGGACTTACCACTACTTCGTCATAAGCGTTAGTGAACACAAGATCTAACCAATAACCGTTTTGGTTACCGTTTGGGAGCTGGACAAACTTGCTGCAAATCATTGCCATAGAAGGTACTCATAAGGTTAAAGTCGTTGCGATCTGAAAGGTATACAGGGAGTAGGTAAGTGTCATTTTCATCGGGAATGAAACAAAGATTAGGGCGATTGAAATCTCACAGGAATATAACTTTGTCTTTTTCGTTTAGGGATGATACGAAAGAAGATACAGATTCGCATAAATGGTCGTATACCAATTCGTCGGATCTGGGTGGAATATAAACTACACCAATGTAAATCGATGTATTATTCAAAGAGATTTGAACAATTAATTATATTTATCATAATAATAATTATGTATTGACTTACGCAGTTTTCGCATATGAAATTTTGTTTGTTTAAAAAAATATTTAGCTAAATGAAAAAGATCGAGAACAAAATAATCAATTTATTTATTTGCCATTGGATATGTTTTAATATATTAATGGTATTGATTTAATAACAAAAAATAAAAAAAAAATATACAAAACCAAAAATATTTATGTTTCATGAATAATTTCATATCATGTTTCATGTAATAAAATAAAACTGATAAAACAATACACTAAATCATGGAATGAACAATTTTTTTCAGCAATTCATCAAAATCTATAATATAGCTCGCATTTAAACACCATTATTTACTCGAAGAATATGAAAATGCATTTGACAAAAAACAACGAAAATTCAAACAAACTAATCGAAAAAGGACGTGTCAATATTTCCGACCGTTTATCCATTAATTTCATCCTCCCCACACTAATTTGCTTCAATCACATTTAGCAGTGCATTTCACCTCGACACAGAAATCCACCGCCAATTAATTAATTGAAAATGTGTCATGTAAAAAACACTTGAGTGCATATGCCAAGCACAGATAATGCTACCTTCCGATACATTACATGGCTCTACGGCAAAGTGCCGACTGTCGTCAATTCAACATGATAATAAACCATAAAGAAATTATAGCTACTTTACGGCGTGCCGTGTGGTTCACAATGCTTACAATGCTGCAAGGTGGACGGACCTTCTTGCGCCGACCCGCTCGTCAGCTCTACGACTATAATGTGCGAATCTCACAGATAATCTTCATCTCTACTACCATCGTTACCATACATTATCTGCACAAGCTGCAAACAATACAAGGTCTCGGGATCGCGATCGTTTAAGAACGCAAATAATATCAAATTGTTACGGACGATGGGTAAACGCTGAGGTGTTAGAGTGCGCGCAGACACATATCTTAAGACGCTAAAAAATCGTTTGAAATGTAAATGCTGCATATATGCAGCCGGTATTCGATGCTTTTTCTGACAATGCGTCCTTGCCGCTATTTTAACGCTGGGCATGTAGCGAAAAAAGAAGAAATTCGACCCGTAATGTATTGATAAACAAGCAATTATTCCATGTCAGCGATCAAAGGTTGAGTTACGACTAATGAGTTTTCGATTAAGCGCAAAACCATTATATATGTTTGTGGAAGTGTGATGGTCATTCAAGGATTACCATATTTTATGTGGTGGAGAATTAATTAGTAAATGATTAACACGCCGCAGCTTTCATGATCAAGTTTTGCATGGATTGTACATACAGAAGAAAGTTTGTTATTCGGCGTGATGCGATGCGGATTGAGCATGTGGAAGTAGCAATAAATTTGATTGAAGGGCATCCTAAATAAGGAGTCAAGTTCAGCGTCAATGCGAACGACACTTCTATCGAAGCGAAATGCTAATATCGATGCAAAAAAGGTTTGATTGATTTGTTTGGGTGAATTTTTTCCGAGATCATTGACCAAATTTTTTTCTTTGCGGAATCATTTAATCCAATTAATTATTCTGTTTCCTCGAACTCACTTCCTATTGTGCAGAGAGAGTTGTGTACATATTGCTGCGGTGCGTCATTGTGACCCGAATCAGCTGAGTGCGCCAAATATGATTTCTGAGTTTTTTAACAATTGGGCTATGATGTGAACAAGTTTTTGTAGAAGTGTTGGATATAGGCAAACACGTTTAAGATAAGATCCGATGCAAGGTCAGTGGATATGATGAAGATATTATTTCTATGGTTGGGCTTAGCATTTACTTATTAGTTTCTAATTGTGAAGGTTAGGTTATTCAAGGGAGATCTTATTTAGTAGTTTCAATTTAATGAACAAAAGTAAGATTGATTCAATTCAAGGGGCAACTTGCCTATTTTTAAGATTGATTAAATTGCAGTTTTTCAAGACTTTTCAAATAATCGCTAGAAAGTGGCAATCTTAATCCAATGGAAGAAATATTTATCAGAGAAGCTATTTCAAATCACAAAGCCTTGGGAAGTATGAAAAAATAGTTATTTTATTTTGACTTTTCGAGGCTGCTTTCATCACTAGTGTTTTCATCCCAGAGAAAAATTTGTTTTGGTTTTGAGTTTTTTTTTTCGTACGAACGATAGATTAGTAGGTGTTTGTTCGAATTTTACCACTTACAGTTGTCTCACGTCTGACTCGCATGTATGTTGAACTTACCTGAAAAAGAATAACAAAAATGAGATTAAAGCTGTTTTTTTTAAATTTAATAAAAATGTTTTTTGCGATAAAATATACGATAAGGTCACCTAAATTATGGACATAGCTTTTATGACTTAAGACTCAATTCACTTATTAGAATAGCATTAAATATGTCTAGAATATATGTACAGTGTTGTGAAAATTTCAATTGCTCATTGAAAAAAAGTATTAAATTTAAGATGGCCTAGCAGCAATTGACAATGTTTTCTTTTTCCGAAGGAAAAATCTTTGGCTTCTGAGTTTGGCATAAAAAATAAGAAGGGAGAACCAAGAAAATCAAAATACCAAAATTCCACGTCATCTTAAGATATCTAATACGGTCGGAATAATTCTCAGTTTCAGTCGAATAGTTTTTAATTCCTATGTGTAATAAGACAAGTTTTATATTTTTACACATAAAAAAAACGCTCAGTTTAATTGGAATTGAGACTGAACGGTCGACTGACCTGGCCGTCTAAAGCCACCATTAAAGAAACATGACATAAGAAGTGTATTGCTTGTGCACTGTATGTCGCAAAAACTCAGCAAGAAATCAGGCGTGATACTTGGCTAGAACAGTGGTAAGAAAACTGCGGCACGCCAACCGCGTGCGTCTTTTTAGCGTCTTGACTGCGGCTCTGGCAGAAATGAAAACGTACGAGGGTCACAGGAAGCACAGGATGCCGAATGCGAATCATACACGAGTTGAGTGAAAATAAGGTTCTGTATCTAATTACGGGATGCAATCTTCAAATAATGTTAACATTGTAAGTTTTGTGGCAAATCAATGCATAAAAAGTCGTTTTATAAATGGATTCCCAAAGCTATTTTAGGATTTAAAGAACATAGCAGGTATTTGAAGAAACACCAAAGGCTACTATTATCTGATAAAACATGAAAGATTTGTTTGCTTGTGTTTCAGTGGTTTCAGTATTATCAATATCATTTGATGACTCTTTTGACATAAATAATGCAGCAAGGGTTTCGCTTTTTGTACGATTTATTTCAGCTATGGGTCTTCAAAAAGGGCTTTTCGAGTTATAGCCCGCTAGAATTATTGCTTACTTTGCGCTGGTGTGAAGTTGAAGTCCAGGAGTTATCTGGGCTATAGGAAGGGGCTCGGTTGAAATTGGTAGACAAAGGGAGGATCCCAGCACGCGGTGGTGATACTTCTGGTAGTGAAACCGGAGGTGGCCCTAAAATTGCTGCAGAGTCCGAATCAAGATGTTCCAACGCAGGATTGGAAGATTCTGGATAAACTACAGATTAACAAGGAGTCTAACGACCTGTTTTACTCGCTTTTCGGCAAGATGACCTGGGGCGTAGGCATTGTTTACCAGCACCTAAAGAAGCGCCACACAAAGTATATTAATCAAAACACCTTGGGGACTGCCAAGATTGGGAGGCATTTGGGCACAGTTTATCTGCAAGGAAAAACGACTAGACTTCAAAAGGACAAGTCGCATTTTGAGGAGTTGACGCTGAAAATAATGCAGATTAATAATCATTGTAATAAGTTGGCCTCGGCTGGGCTACTACTAGGTAAGTTTGACGTGGCGGTTGCTCAGAAATCTTGGATCTCAACAGAAGACCGGTGTGCAGGACTATGGTTGTGCCATTTTAATCCTTTCCTCTTTACGGCAGTAGAAAGAATAAGAACAACTATGTCGTTCAGAAAAAATATTCACGCTTACTTTCTTTCTAATTTTAGCCCAGGTGATCTGATCGACGTAGCTTGTGAGAGGAGCAAGAAGGAGCATGCAATCTGTTTCATCGCCTACATCGCACACAATAGAGCCACACCAAATGAGCAGGTTACGAAATTCACCACGAAGACGCTCAGCAAGAAAGGGTATTAATGGAAGCGGGTTGTTACTCAGTTTTATTATTGATTATAATTTAGTTTCAACAAATCAAGGAAATATCATTTCTTGTAGGGGACAAAAACGTGCTGGGCATCATTCTACGCAATGGGCTCAACGAGCAATTAATCTTCATCATTTTTTGACCATGAATACATTAATTTCACTCTAAAATTTAGGTAAACTCGAATCTTTCAACATTTTTGCAATCCCAGAAATAACAACTAGAAAGAACTTCAAACAGGAAGCGGCCAACAGTTTTGGCGCTCCTTCCAGGATTGACTCCGAACAAAACCTGGAGGTAGCATCTGTATACACAGGTAAACTCGTGAAAGCTTCTGAGCGTTTCTGTCCCAAAGTGGGTTCTAAGTGCAACCCTAAGCCATCATGGTGGAACAGCGATCTGAATTGTCACACAACACAAAAATAAGCCAAAGCAGATGAATGCTGAGATGAAAACAAGAATGTGCTAAGACCTTATAAATCGAAAATAAGAAAACCTAGGTGGAGTTCCTGGAAAGAGTTGTACGGCGGAATTAAAACCATTTCTGTCTGGCATGCTGCAAAAGACAGGAATGCTCACCTTTTTTTGGCCTATACAAATTTATAAACGCTGTTTAGTGCTAATTTATGTACCTGAATTCTTGAGGATCTCTAAGGTTCTATTTATGCCCAAAACAGGTGAAAAAACCATGCGTATCCAAAAAACTTATAGGCCATATAGCTTGAGTTCATTTCTCTTGAAAATTTTCGAAAGACTATTAGATCTTCACATCAAGCAGAGACGTGGATCTCAAGTCCTATCAAGAGATTAAAACGCGTCAATGAAAGAAAAATTTTCTGAGATGGCTCTCCACATGGTAGCTCTTGAAATAGAAAAGGCATTGCATTACAAAGAATATGCTTTGAGACCTTTCTGGATGTTGAAAGTGCTTTCAATAAGCGCACACAACAGCCATTATAGAAAGCTTCCTCGCAATCAACACCCACTTTCCTATATGTAACTGGAAAAGCAAGGCTCATATCAGTGGAAAATCATAAAGAAGGGGTTATCCTATTTAATCTCATTTGGAATCTTGAGAGAAACACAATTTTAAAGAGGAATCACGATTGTGGCCTTTGCTGATGACATTACAATATTAATCTCGGTTAGGTTCCCACATATCCTTGATCAGCTCATGGAATATGCTCCGGGGCTTGTTAAGGAGGAGGCAAATACCGTGGGTCTTGTCATTAACTCCGGTAAAATCAATCTTCTACTTTTCTCAAGGAAATATGAAATTCTTGAGATATACCTAATCAGGCTGGGCAGCAATGTATAAAGTCTTAAGTCGCAAACTAAGTATTTGGGTCTTATTTTGGACAGCAAACCCACATGCAAAGAGAATTTAGAGGAAAAAGTTAAGTGGGCAATCAACGCGCTTTGCACTAACAAGAGGATGCTGAGTAAAACGTAGGGCCTACGCACTGCTCTAACACACTGGATCTGCATGTCCATGCTTACGACTGCTTAGTCTGGTGGCCGGTAATGAATGAAATAAGTTAAATGATTTCAGTAAGCTAAGATTTTTGCGCAACAGATGGTATGTTCTTTCATTTGTGTTAAACTTCCTGCTTCATTTTTCGCCGCCTGACCTTTTGTTAGTTGTTTGTTTTTTTTTGTTGTCCTCTGCTGTCAGGCTCTAGAGCTCGGAACACTAGGAGTCAAGATCTTTGGGCTACAGTAAACACGGAAATAGAAATAGAGGCAGATGCCGCCTGTGATGAAGGTACTATTGGTGACTGAATCAAAATCATGACACCGAAAAAATGCAATGCCACATAGTCAAGTAGGTGTAGCCCTAGCGAATCAGTTTGCGGTAACAATGGCAGTACAGACGACAATTAATATAAGACAATCGTAAAAGAAAAATCCAAGAAAATCTAGATTTGGAGTCCAGATTATTAAGGAGTTGACGGCAAGCCTAGTGACTTATGAATGCTTAAGAGAACGTAAAGCTGCAGGCAAAAACTGAAAGATGATGGAAGGTGAGAAGAAATTAATAATAGCAGAAAATGTTGCAAGTGTAACGAAAACAAGCACGAATCAAAAATTTGCCAAAGTGCTGCAAAAGGAATAAAGTGCAACTTATTTGGGCTTAAAGAAAATGAACGACCCAATAACACATTCAAAAACGTGTAAGTTTTGAAAGAAATCAGTGAAAACGCAAGCTATAGAGTATTGGTGACAGTCAAGAAATGTCTTTTAGACGCACTATTCGAAGAAAAAAAGTCGAACAGCTTACCATCGAACAACCTATAATCGAGCTGGCAGCAGGGGAATCAAATTTGCAGAAGAATGCGAGCATAGGTACAATATAAGAGCAGCCCAACAAAGAGCTAAACGACAAATTGGCAAATATCAAGACGGCTCAGAGATCGAAGATCAAAACAACGATAGCCAGTCTCGAGTCGAATAGTAGCAATTCGGAAGAACAGTTGGAGAACAAAACAAAAAAACCGATCGCTGGAACAAAGGCGAACCGCAAATTAGAAAAACAAGGAAAGAACTAGCGATGAACGTTGAAAACAACCAACGACAAGCTGATCATTACGAGGATGGATCAAATATAAACTTGAAATTATTTTACTAATTTGTTACTGTGAGATATAATTTTTTTTACAAATTTTTATTTTTGAACATAGCAACCTAGATTGATAACATATTCTTTCCATCAAATTGGGAGCTTTTAAATCCCGTCAGCGCACAAAGAGGGACGCGGATATAAATCCAGTTGCATGTAAACGTCTCTATTTCATCATTATTGTCAAAACGCTGTCCTTCCAATGCTTCTTTGAGTAGCCAAATAGTGTGGGCTATAGGGGGATGTGTTTTCAGGAGCCTTCCAGAATAAATCTTCGAATTCTTCTCTCGTGCATAGAGCTGCATAGAGCTGTAAATTTGGCGATTATTCTTTGCGTAACCGACAAAAGGACTTCTTTTTCACGATCTTGATGCACACTGCCAAAGTCATGTGGACGAGCGGGCGGGTGCGTACTCTTTCATTCTAGTACGCAATGGGAAAATGTTCGTCCATTTTTTATCCGCCCTCGTACAGAATAAGTTGAGAAGTCTAATAGCCCCGTGAAGATTTTGAAACACAACCTGGACAAAGTTGAAGAAGATATTCAAAAGCGAAAACAGCCTAACAGGTTTCGATTGCGCGTTCTAGTGGCAACTGAAGGTACTCAGTATGATACTGGCCTGAAAATTCAACGAAGATATTTTGATCCTTATGAGGTGACATCCGTGATTAAAAATGACAAATATAGCTTGCACAAGGTTGAAGAGCACGAAGGTCTTGGGCCCAGTAGTTTGTATAAAATGAAAGATGGCCACGAGAATCATCTCATGCAGGTGATGATTAGGATAGACTAATGGCAGAGAAATGAGAAAGGCCTAAGTGACGCCAATGAGGACGAAGGTAGCCTGCGAGAGGCAGACTGTGTGTGACAGCAAACGAAGGACCAATTAAAAAGCAATGACGAGGAGCAAGTTATATAATATGCAAAAAATCTACGTGTAAAATTTTTTAGTTAGAAAAACGGTGTTTTACACCAAACCACATCTTACATAAATATCAATGGATCTATATATAAAAAAAATATAAAAATAAAAAATATAAAATTCATTCTTGACTGGAATATAATCCTTACAATGAACAGACATGCGTTTCTACATAAATCAGCTCATTTTCAGGTTATTCTTTTCAACTTAACCATTATGTACCAATTTTAAATTTCTATGGATACACAAAATTCAGATTGTAGATAAATCCAAAGTCTAATTTTCATCTCGAATTCAGAAGATATTTCAAACCTTTTTTAAAATATTTGTTATCTCTTTCAAGGGAGACATATATAATTAATTAATATTTCTTACATTATAAGTTTTTCTTGATAAAAATCGCTATCTTCAAAAAATGAGTCGATACGAGCGAAAGAATAAGAGCCCAGCATATCAGAGCCGCTAGAAAACTGATTTGTGAATCAATTAATTATTGTCAATGAAATGTAGAAAGACGTAATACACCTTTTTGTAGAATCATATTAACCATTCCTTACTCAAAGCAACAAAAATCAGTTCTTAACAGCATCTTCTCTATGACTCAAATGATGAAAATGTTCAGTGCTGGCAACGTTTTTTCAACGCGACAGCAATAAGTATACCATAATGAGCACGCCCTAAAAACAACCTATCCTTTGAATTTCATTTTCCTCCGAGGATATCATTGGTTGTTTATTTTATTGTAAATGCATTGTTTATGAATATATAATGGAAGCATCTGTTGGTGCAATATTCACGAAAATGTCGGGTTCTGCGAACCCTGCGCCAGCACCTAAGCCAAAAATATACCAAATCTGCTTCACGTTAAGATAAATCCACCCTGTGAATTTCGTTTCGGTTAAATGATTGCACTGGAAGTTATAGGAGTGAAAAGAATTTTAGGGTAACCACCCTCAAAACTCTTCAAATTTTCGCAACGCTGATTTTTGTTATTAATTGTCATTGTGGCATCATTCCCATTTGCAATTTTAATGACGAAATCGCAAAAAATTACAAAAGTAGCCATAGCTGGCAGCGCTTTATTGATGTTTTTACAAAATTCCTGCGGCATTTGATTTACAATAAGGTCCATTTACTGCATGAATGTAATTTTGATTATATGACTGAACCGGAAGTTATAGGAAAGCAGCATTATTTTGCTGGACAAATTTAAAAGATTTGGATGACAAATATTACCACAGCTGGCGGCTCTAAATTTTTTAACCAAATTTCTATAAAATTTGGCTTGGAATAAGGTACAAGTGCTGTGTGAATAGGCTAGAGAGCAATTTTTTATGGCAGTGAGTTTTTAAGATAGCACCACTGGCACAGGGTTGCCTGCATTTCAAAATGACTTCTAGCAAACCTGGTCCTAGTCAATGCCAATATGTTCTGTAAATTTAAAATTAATCGGATTAAAAATGATTGTCAGTTCTCGTGAACAGAAGTTTCGAGTGCTGAAAATAGAGGTAATTTGGTGATGGGATGCAGTTATTCATCCCCAATACTTACTTTTAACCAAAATGTACTCTGCATAGAATAAAGGGGTACCTGAAAACTTACTAAAATGCCCGCCGCCGCCGCCATATCTTAATTTTAACAAGTCATGGATCTATTCCTTATACACATCTTTGTCCTCCGAAAATTTCGACTCAATCGGATCGACCACACTCTAGAGATTACCTCCCTTAATCTTTTTGCTGATATATATATATATATATATATATATATATATTAGTGGTGGGCTCAAAAACGAAAAACAGTTTGAAAAAAACGTTTGGTTGCAAAAAACGAACGAACAGTTTTTGCAAATAGCGACAAACTGTTTTGCTAAAGCGAAATTTTTTTTCGAAAATGAACAGCATTTCTAAAACGAACCGTTTGTCTACAACGAATAGTATTTCTAAAACCAATTATTCCAACTATTCCACATTGAATAGTTTTTCTAAAGTCAATCGTTTTTCTAAAACGAATCGTTTTTTAAAACGAACTGTTTTTTTAAAAGGAATCGTTTTTCGTTTTTCTCAAACGAATCGTTTTTTTAAAACGAACTGTTTTTTTAAAACGACCTGTTTTTTGAGAACGAATCGTTTTTCGTTTTTTTTTTAAACGAACCTGCAAGTATTTTATTCAAACATTCAAAAAGTGTTTAGGGCACAAGGAGCTGAAATCGGACAAAATCGGCCAATTTTGGGTTAGAGTGGTTTTGGAGATAACGGGCCAAGACCTATTGCTGTGATACAAAAACTTCGGTTTTGTAGGGGAGTAAGGGGTTTTTTGGCCATAGTTTGGCAAAAACTAACTTTACGGCGCTTTCGATGATTGAAATTGGTCGGGGAGTACAATAGTGATATTTGGAGGGCGAAAAATTTTTTTATAGGAGAAATTGGGCAAAAACGTCCATAGTGTCAAAAATTTTTTTTTTGGTCGAGCATGAATTCGGGGACCTTTCTGAGTTGTTTCGGGCGAAATTTCCACACAAGTCTGGGAAAAAACGGCCTAATTTCGAAGATACGGCAAAATGAAATCCGGCGGAAAAACTAAAAGTAGCACTAAAAGTGCCAAGGAAGAAAAGGTTGAGATCCTTTTTGGTTCACCAGTTGGCGTCTCCGGGTGTGCTGAGGCCCTTTTCGTGACTGCAGGTCACCACGAGGGTGTCTCCAACCTTGCCGGGGCTGTAAAATTTACGAGGCTGCGGGAGGTAAGGTACCTTTAGACTCATGTCCAGCCTTATAGAAGAGGTTGCATGCTTAATAAACGAAACATTGTTTTTATCATTTCTTAATAAAATTTTTAACAAACTTCATGCTTCAGTGAGGCGAAGTGGAAATCCGACTGTTTTAGATTAGGCAGGAAAAGTTTGGTATCAGTGATCGCTCGATGAAAAGTCATATAGATGACAACAGAATTAGTTGGTCCTATCTTAGTATTTTTTTTACTTTGGTCATTTGCACTAATACAGGAGGTGTTTTTTTTGCATATAAGAAAATTAAAAATAAATTAAATTGATTGAATTTGATGGCCCTTAGATTGGAGCAAGCTTTGCCAAATAAATGACCGACCATTAGAAAGTTATGGACAAGCTGCACAGACTAATGACTCGGTATTCTTTGAAGGTCCTCTAGCACCATCACCACTCTAGCTGGGAACGTTGTTTCTGGAGGGTGGGGGAGGGCATATCAGTCCGTTTCATTCCATCGCAACAAATCGTTTGCATTGTATGTACATATGTACATACTTCGAACAGGTATTTGGAACAGGTATTTTTTCGTACTCATACGTACTAGTTATACCTTGTATGTGAAAATCCTAGTACAACCCAACCTTTATTGTCGTACAGCATAAAATTTGTTTCTTTTCGTTAATTCAAACTTTTTTATTCAAACAGTTTTAAAAAACAGTTGTTTTTTTTAAAAACAGTTCGTTTTCGTTTTTTGAAAATAACAGAAACGCCCATCACTAATATATATATATATATATATATATATATATATATATATATATATAAATATATATATATATATATATATATATATATATATATATATATATATATATATATATATATATATATATATATATATATACATATGCATATGATGTTTCGGCGAAACGAGTCCAATACTAATTTTCTTCGGAATTCAATGAAAATAGTTGAAGTCAGTTCATAGCATACCCAGTCTCTTATACCTTTTTCCTCAGACACTCGGTGCTTGTATCTTCTTAGCTGATTCTTCAAAATTTAAATTTTCTTTACATTATCTGAAATTGTACAGATTTTCAAATTGTACGTTCAAGGTTACATCATCTTGAGCTCCACACAGAACAAATATTTAGAAGGAGTGCTCAAACATAACTTTCTAAAAAATACCTTGCATCTTTACCTTATACTCGTACTAACCGAAGCCCAGCCTTCAATTAATGGGCTGAATACTATTGCAAAGGAAATCATTCGCAACAAAACACTTTGCACAAACTGCTAATGCAAATGTAGCGTGGCGATCGTTAAAGTGAAGCAAAAAGTCAAAGTAGCAACGCAATGACACTACACCTCAATGACACAGCCAATTTTTTCTCGATGCATTCACACTAAATTCATTGTTTGTTTGGCGCGGCAAACTGAAGGAAGACCATTTCCATCAAGGTCTATGCTAATGGCCTAAAAAATCTTCTTCAACGTTCGTCTTTTGTGTGTACGATTATTATGTCAATCTTTTCCGTCGCTCATTGTTGACAATCAGCCAGGCTGTCGTTAGTTGCGTACGCTAATTTACGTAAAGTACACTTAATGTTTGATGACGAACGCGTAGACTATACAATCGAATGACAAAACTTTAATTGGCCTTGTTTGAATACCTGAGTATGACAGATAATGTTCAGGTGAATCTGTGAGTTTGTGAATGCGTTCGGACTTGTCGTAAGCGATTTAGATTAACGATCGTTTGTTTGAACTAATGTAATGCCTTCTTAGTGAAGAATTTGTGGAGACTGAAGGCACTGATATGTTGGGAAAGAGTAGAATTAGAGAATACTTCGATGCTAGTTAACCCTTTCAGTGATGCTCTACGAGGAATTCGCAGCCCAAATCGATTTAAAAGATCGCTTTTGATTTTAAGTAATCGCAACCAGTAGTAAGATCACAATTAGTAAGATTCAAAATATACTGAAGTAAAAAATACGTAAATATGAGCCAAAAACAATGGTAATTACACTAATTTTTTTGAAAGCGCTTTTCGTAGCACCATTTTATTGCAATATGAGATATGAAGGCTACTTTTATGACGACAATTTGCTTGAACTTTTTGTCAGTTCAATGTTTCTGGGTCATCATGAATGGGCAGCCGAATGGCATTGCGCAATGTTTGAACGTTTCTTCACGCATTTAATCGTCGTTACTAACGTAGTTAACGCATTTTCCTCGCAATGAAACACTCATACTGATTTCACCACTTCAAACATTTGCATGATTCTTTATTTACTTACAAGAGCTTCTTGACATACGAAAAGCGTTAAAGTGGCATTAGATTTTGCACCAAGACGACAGGAAGTGCAAACAGTCTACATTAATTTCTATTTGCCTACCGTGTTCAGCGTATAATCAATGCAACGATTTCAACCGTTTCATAATTTCATGCAAATATACTTCGACAGGGTTAAAGGCTCTTAGTCATGCGCACAGACAACTGCTTGATCTATGACCGAGAGGTGATCAGTACGATATTGCTGACAACCTTCGGGGAACAGCTAAAATGTATTGTTAATTGAACGCAGTCACTTCACAAATGCTGTTCTTCGCAATTACGAAGTGCTGACGCTGCGGCTAGTTTGGCATGATCTTCATGCTTCGCTTCGGGATTTATGTATCTAACGAGCCTTCCGATCATTATCGTGAAGCCGCGCCATCCTCAAAACATCTAGCACTCAGCATCAGACTCAAGCGCGACCGTGCACTGTGTTGTGATGAGTTATGATTATTATTATACTTGACATTGAACTCGTCATTAGGTGTGGGATTGGCTGCGTTTCAATAGGCCTCATCATTAATCACTCGAAACAGAATTGATTAGCGTCTGAAGCGATTTGGCTTGATAGTGACGAGATGCCGAAAAGGGGATTGAATGGATGGAGAACAACGAGTCGCACAAATTCAAATGCTGATTTGTGAAATCTGCTGAAATCATTTGATGGTAAATCACAAACTTTTACTTGCGCATTTCGAACAAAGCATGAAGGCTAACGATTCGGAATGCAAACAAGCTTATGAGAAATAATGCAGCATTGTTCAAGTCGTGGTGTTTAGATCAAATAGCAATTATGGTAAATCTATTGACGAAACGGATTTCTATAGATGGATGCTGCAATGCGTCAATTACGATGGATGAAGATTCAGCGTCTAGGCTGTCTCTTTGAGTGGTGATCGAAATGAATTAAAATTGTTGAACGTGATTGCATCAGTCATTTTCGGGTCGAAAGCTGATCGTCAGCTCATCATCAGCCATTTTAATTAGAATTTTTCAGATGAAAGACAACTTGGTAATTCAAGTGGCAAGAATGGCAGTCGATGCATTGATTTAGAAAGCTTTGTAGTTGAATGGATTTCGAAAGTAAGTTTTCAATGTTATTCTCTATTGCACTTCAATGACGATGCTGCTCAAAAGGCAAGAATACGGCTGTATATATTATTATATATATTATATATAAGGCTATATCAGAGGTGTCATTTTATAAAATTCTCCAGTGAAATGATTGGATTTCATCATGTTAAAACGAAATTTTCACAGTAGGTGGATCTTATTTTATTGATTGAAATATTAGATGAAGGCCATCAGCTAAGGCACTCTGATGCAAGGATATTCTAAGATTAAATTTTTAAGCGAAAATGATTTCATAATGAAAGTAAACAACAAAGGTTTCAATATCGAAATGTTCGCCGTCGGCAACCTATAAGACTTTTCAACTCTTATAACCTCCCAAAGAGACATCAAATCGAAACCAAATCGACAGGATGAGTTTGCTTCAAAGTAAAGAGGGTTTAATATAGTTTTAACTGGATTGATATGTTATTGCCATTACATTTTCATTTGATAGGCATCTGCAATCAAGCAACACATTTTTCATTTTTCAAGTGTCTAAATTTTTTCAATGGAGATCCCATAAATCTTTCTATCCTTGTAACTTCCGATGCGGTCACAAGATAAAAAAGGTAGCTTCTTTTTTCTTCTAGTCTGTTCTTGTGGGTATATTGACCTGAAAATTCCTTCCAAAATTTGCTATTCTGCTCATGTGATCCATGTCTTGCGCAACGAGGTCAAATCGTCTACGCTGAGGCCCCACTGATTTGAATCGTTCCTCATGTCGGAACTTTAAGCGCGTATTGCTTCTAAAGATGAACCGATCCAGGGGCATAAGTCCCAGAATTATTTCCAACCCAGCCGTTGTGGCGGTTCTTAAAGCACCCGTAATACATATGCAAACTAATCTTTGCAGCCTTGTTAGCTCCTTGAGGTTGGTTTTATACTCCGCTGCCTTCCACCACACGATCATACACCATACACGAAAATCGGCCTCACTACACAGGTGAATATGTAGTAGGCCGCCCTAGGTTTAAGATCCCAGGTAATGGAGTAGTCAGATCGGCACGCGAATAGTGCTGCGCGAGCCTTACCTATTATGTGCTTCACGTTAGCCCCCAGTTCAGTTTCTTGTCTAACAAAAGGCCCAAATATTTAACACTATCAACAAGTTCCAATGTTATTCCGTTGAGGCTAGGCGAGACAATAATCGGCGCCCGGTGTTTTCTTGTGCAAAGTACAAGTTCGTTTTTTTTGTCGGGTTTGCGATAAGACTGGCTTTTCTGACCCAAATTTGGATGTGGTCCAGTGCAGATTGCATAAGGTCCGATTAAGTTTGTGGAAATGCATCCCTGACAAGTACCACAATGTCATCGGCATACACCACCACCTCAAAGTCACTGGCCCTTAAATTATCCAGTATTTCGTTGACTGTCAGGATCTAGAAAAGGGGACTATCTTTTCTGCTTGGACCTCCAAAACTGTGGCCTCAATCTGCCTATTTTTGAGCTTCCGATGCCCAGGTCACCAGAAAAATTGATGATACTTGCAACAGTGACAATATTAAAGGCCCCCTCAATGTCTAAGAAAGCTGCCAACGTGAATTCCTTTTGCTGTAAGGAATTTTCTATTGTACCGACAACTATGTGTAATGTCGTTTCTACTAATCTGCACGCTAGGTACGCGTGTTGATAGGCACAGTGTCTCGCGACTTCAATCGGGCTCTTGATGTGTAGATCTACAAGCCTCTCTAGTGTTTTAAGCTAATTGGCCGAAAATCCTTCACGTAATGATGATTCAACCTACCAGGTTTCAGAATGAAGACCACTCTAACTTTTGCCAATTACTTGGTTACTACCGCAAGGTGGAGTCATGCGGTAAAATACGCTGCAGGATGAGGATGACGGCCTTGTTGGCTTTTTGAAGCATAGTGGCTGGTATTTTATCAATCTTGTAGCTTTGTAAGGTTGGAATGTTCCTATAGCCCATTCAATCTTGACTTCATCTACCACTTCTTTGACCAGCTGCTGGGACAGCCGGTTGGTTACTTGAAAAACGTCCTCACGCGGTGCTGTATCAGCCGATTCCGAGAAATGAGTTTCCAGTAGCATGTCCAGACATTCTTCTGGGTCCTGCACCCAATACCCATTACCCTTTCGTAAAAACGTAGATACGCCGGGAGTAACGCTTAGGACCTTCCTGGTTCTAGCAGCTTTTGTACTTCCTTCAATGGTCTCACAGAATTCGCTCTATGAGTTGCACTTGGGTCGTCTTATTTTCTTTCTGAGGAGCGACAGTTTTTGCTTGTATCGATCCCAGTCTCCAACGTTTCCGGACCATCTTGAGTTGTTAAACGCCCTTCATGTACGACCTCTAGCTTCTGTTAGTTCACCATTCCACCATAAAGTAGCGTTTTTCCTTACGGGTTTTTCTTGGTACATGTCTTTAAAATCTAATACTAAGATTCCTGCTAATCGGTTCACCAGTTCGTTAAGTCGTCCTGCACTCGTTAGATCCAGATTGTCTAGTGCCTTGAGGTGTCTATTTGTTTTCGTTGAGTAGACTCCCCATTGTGCTGTTCTCGGGTTCCGTACTTTTTTCGGTAAGATACGTAAGGCTTAACATGCATTTTGAATCCATTCAATTCTTCTGGAAAATCTTTTGTTATTGTATTGTAATTTAATTTTGCCAATGATTTTTTGCTATTATCTTGTTAAGTGAGCTTTCATATGAATAAGTGAATAAATAAATGGTTCGTTTAATCTTTAATATGTGCCCATATTCATCTCTTTAAATTGATCGACTTATGTGTGTATCTAACACAACCTTCTGACAAATTCCTCTGACAAATACTAATTTTAGTTTTAATTATTGTTCGAAATGTACTTAACAAATGCAACAAAGTAAAGTGTCAATTACTTTCATACACTCAAGTCCGCAAATGTTCACTTCTCATAATGTGTTATATCTTGCGATATGCCTTCGATCTGCAAATTATTATTTTATTATATAGTCGTCAATTAAAAGCCTCCATCCCAGAAGTGATTAAAATCAATATAAAATATTTACGATAGACCAGGTAGTAAATGCACTAGTGCCAGCCCCAGGCATCGATTTTTTCAGCAATACGGAAGCTCACAACTTTGCAATATATCCGTTTCATAGTTATTGACGTCCAGGCAATGATATCACATCAGTCATAAACTCCACCATAGATACTTGTGCGACAGATACAACTGTGGGAAAAGCCTTCAGCGCTGGCAAACGATAATACTTGCCATGCTTTATGGTTTCGGTTCTTAAAGTAATTGGCATCGTTAATATAATTATATTGTCTCGTAATAGATCACCGCTTATTACTTTTTATTAGGAACGCTTATTATCGTTTTAATTTCTTGGCCATGATCGATCTGATTTTGGTAATCGGTCACAAGCTGCTCGGCGTAGACAAGTTGATCGTCCTGAGCGAATCTCATTGCTCATATGGTTCATGTAATTTTTTTTCGCTTTTTATGTTATTCCATCGTTCCGTTCAATTTGATTTAATTGTAGGCGCATTATTTCGATGCCATGAAAGATTAGCACGCAACCTTCATAGTTCACACTCAGTGCGAGCAGTGAACATACGAGTGCGGGTGAAGGCCGACATATGTAGTTTGGTGCCTTCCTGTTTTTCGTCTAATGAATTTGGTGGACTAGTTTGCAATTTCAATTTCGTTTCGTGTGAGTTGTATCTCATTTGATTGACGTTAGAAGAATTTGTGTTTGAATTTATTCGTAGCACACATGTAGATTTTTTTATTATATTATATATGTACTGACAGTCTACTACTAAACTGAGTTACTGCCTTAAATCTTTCGTTTTAATGCAAAACGATTAATTGTGAGCCCGAACAATAGCCAAGCTCGATGTAGTCCAACAATGGTTATAATGGATTTGATATTTCATGGCTGAAAGACGTAGATGCAGTGGTTTCAAGCCTGTGTGGGAACATGAAAACAATCATTGTTTGGCGTAAACATGAGATGAGAGCAAACTCTAGGCTATACGTCTCATGTCTGTTGTTCATTGTTATGAAGAATCTCATGCCTATTCGATTGGGTCCCGTAACAATAATTAGTCTTTGGATCGATGACATTCAATTGTCAAAATGCGGAAAAGCGTGGGTGTTTTCTAGCCCGTATAAATCGAAGATTGTCAAGTGACGTGAAGTAAAACAACAGATTTCTATACAACATGAGACAATCGGATTGAAAGTATAAAATATTTGCATAAAGAAAGTGAAACGGATTAGATTTAAAATGAAATACACAGAAAGTACTATATGGAGTCAGATTAAGACAATGAAATTATCCCAACTGGAACTAATAAAATTTACTTTTACTCATGTGCACATGTGGAATGAATACATAGTCTAGTAAGTCATTTGGAAAAAAATTGTTAGATCAAAATAAAAGTTTAAAGATGGTGCTAGCCTAATTTGAAGAACCTTATATGACAAGACAGAAAATTTTTACAATCCAAACTAGAAATTACAAGAAATTTAGCCCCTTAACAAGGAAAACTATTTTAAAAAAAAAGGCTGTGAGCTTTTAATGGATAGAAGATGACATAGAGCTGTATAGAGCAGTAAAACATTTTATTGGCATCTTTTTTGAAAATAAATTAAAATGAGTGCACACTGTAGCGGAGATAAGTTTGGCTGCAGCAAAAGTTATTACAAAGCTAAAGCCGTTTTAAAATGTGACTATTGTCGCAACATCAAATGATTTTGACAATTTCAATGAACGGTGACCAAAAGTGTGCAAAACAATCAAATTAGAAGTTCTTCCGACTTTCTTTCCAAAGAACAATATTTCACTTCACAAATTTTTTATTATGCTATGTGGTGAGAAATATAAATCTTTTGTCTAAGAACATTTTATTTGGAAAAAAAATTCTTATATTACATCAATATAGATATGACATCTAGGCGAAAATTCACTAAATTTGCAAAGCTGAGTAATAGTCTAGATAAACTAAATTTCTTTTCGAACTACTTCGTAAGTAAAAAGAAGAAAATAAAAAAAACGGGCAATAAGTGATCAGGACCACAACGAATAATATTCGCTATAAACTAGATTTAATTTTATTTTCAGTGTAGATAGCGATGATAATGAGCGATGATAATCATGAAAGGATCTATTTCGAAACATTAGATGAATATGTCTAGTTTTGTTTTAAAAAATAGTTTCACTTTATTTCATTGAACTCTTAATACCTTTAAAATATTTTCGAAAGCGTTCAAAAGGTTTATGTGTAGGTCTTATCACTTGTTCATTTTTCTTGAAAATTTGAGTTAAAATTCATCTCATAATTGGAACAACTACAGTGTGGTTTTCTTTTAGGCAGCATGGGAAAGTAGCAACGTTACTTTTTACTACCCATATTTTTCAAATTGTTTATAATTTAAACACCCCATTGCTATCTGAGTGCTAATGAATATTTCTGATAATGATTGCAAGATTTCATTCAAATTATCAGCAGAGCTTTTTTCAAGAGGAAGTTTATTGCAAACCGTTGCAATATGCGTATTTTAATCATAAAAATATTCTTGTCCGATATTCGATCTGCATTTAATTCCCAAAAAAATGAAATCAAACATCGGTGACTGAGTCAACAAACAATATTTTTTGCCTTTGATTTTAATGCATTCCAAATTATCTTGGCCAGTCATAGTGCGTCCGAACTGTACTTTCAAATCTGGTTAATTTCGAGCTGACAACAAAACCCAGTGAGTCGCAATGACTCAAGTGGTGTAGAGTTTGAGCAGTTGTTCAAATTTATATGGCTGATGAATTTAGTCTGAAAGTTGTTGACACAGAAAAAAGTATATGCATGCATATTTTCTTTTTTTCGTCGCGTTCCCTATATTCTCTTTTTGTGAGAATTTCAGAAATTTTAAAACCATTTTTCGAATGACAGTTTATCCAAACATACTTTTCCTCTCATGGATGGGATTCAGTAAACGCGGAATAAATTTGGCCACAAGAAAATTCTGAACAACACCCGATTTCGAATATATTTCTCGATATAAGGGGCCCTATTATGATTCAAATTCTGAAATCGGAATTCGTAAAATTTTCCGACTCGCCCATGATCGGAATTTCGTATTGTGATCTATTCCAAAATCGGAATTTAATTCCTGTTTCAAACTGCAGATTTCCAATATATTTCCAATCAAGTGTTAAAATACCTATTTAAATTTAAAAAAATGGACGGAGTTTCAATGTTTCTTGCTAGCATTGTATCTATCGCAATTTATTTTGCTTTGCCTAAGTATGGTCAGTCGGAAATAGCAAAAATAGGGATTAAAATTTAATAAAAATTCGCCAGAATCCGCCAAAAAATCCGGCAACAAATGAGCTGTTGGATTACACAGCTCGCTTTCGGAATTTACAATCCAAAGTTGGCGGATTCCTGTGCAAATAGCAAATTATAATACAAAAATATGATATCGTATGAATTCCGCTTTCTGATTTTGATTTATAATAGGCCCCCAGGTCAATTTAGAATTTCAAAAACTGAGACAAATGTATAGTATATCGAATTGGTCAGATTATCAAAAGTGCCCAATATGTTTTCAGTGCGAAACTACTGCAAAAAAGTAGCTTCCTAAAATAATATGCACAAAAAATTACGCATACTACAGAGTTCAATTACAATCGCAATTTAAACGTGTGAAAAAAACGGTTACACAAAGATGAAGCAACTTTATCACTGTCGAAATATATTCTACACCAGGTAGTCCGGGGAAATCTAACATGGTGCTTCGGAAAAATTAGGGGAAAGCTGAATTTTGATGTGAACCTTGGTACTGGCGTGTTAAACAACACGTGAAAAGTTCCCATCGATCCGAGTGCTGCGTCACTTTTTATACGGGGTCAAAGGTCACCAAAGTGACCTTTCCTAAATATCTCAGTAACGGTTACGTCTTCAGAAAAACAAATATGACAAATTTGTAGCTTAAAAAATTTTCAACAAAAAAGATTAGGTAACTTTTTCCTGTAACCATAACCGTTTTTGAGATATATTGATCTAAAAATTTGTTACTAACCGTATCCTCTTTCTCACGGCATGTTTATATTGTCCGATTTTGATTACGACTTGGCATGTTTGAGAGTTTGTTTTTCTATGTTTAAGAGGCGCATAAAAAAAACATGTACACAAATTTATCTACCAGACTTCAGGGTAGGTGGAAAAGTGTGCTCCGAAAAGTTCCCCCCTCCCCCGTTGCCATAAAAAAATATTTCCTTAACTTTAAGAAGAACTCAGAGAAGATTACATTCAAGCATCAATATGCTTACGAAAACAGTCGAATGAGCTTTCTATTTCTCCCACCGAACACTGAAGCACAGCATCTCAAAAATAAT
This sequence comes from Nemotelus pantherinus, assembly GCA_963978885.1. Lineage (NCBI taxonomy): Eukaryota > Metazoa > Arthropoda > Insecta > Diptera > Stratiomyidae > Nemotelus > Nemotelus pantherinus. The sequence goes on along the minus strand of OZ022265.1, from coordinate 79,914,561 downwards.
ATTGCAAAACAGCTTCTTCTTCAGGGAAACCTCGATGGCCCAGACACAGGCTTTATTCTATCCTTAGGCCACTCTGTTGTCATTATTGTTCTAGACATAGAACCTCACTTAGGCGTAAATAGGGTTCCCACTTTTGATACATTTGTATCATTTTGATACATTTTTATTTGAAACTTATATTTTTGATACAATGATACAGCAACTCACTGAATTATGGCAAAATGATACATTTTGTCATACAGTAAATAAATTCAGTTTTTTTTTAATTTTGCTGGCATGTGCCAACCAAATCTCCTCTCTCTAGCAGTAATAACTGCCAACTTAAATCTACGTTACACTCTGAACTACGAAAGATATCTAATATGTCTGTTATCAAGCACTTCTGAAATATTAGTGAAATATGCAGAAAAAATTGTTTCTAAACACAAAGATCCGCATTTGATCCCTAAACATTAATTTGACTTTCGAGGGTCCGTTGTATCGTATCAGACATAATAATAGCATTCAAGGAGGATACAAATTACTACGCAAAAGTTTTTCAAGATATGCCCGAAGCATTTGATGAATTTCGGCATGAAGGGTTGGCTTATAAAATCAAGCCCATGCTTCGAAAAGCTTTCCACAAAATTCTTTTACCCTATTTAACCGAACAAATCTTTTAGTTTAAATACAACAGGTCTACAATCGATAAACACTGACCGGTGCTTCATATGCATAATCTTTACATCCAATTCTCGCCTACAGGACACAACGACAACAGCAACCTTTCGAGAAGACGTTACCATTGCATGCATCACCGCAGATTCAGATTTGCCATACCAAACCCTGCAATCCTACATATCAGATATTGAAGTAGAACTGGCAATATGGAGCATAAGAATGAATGAAAGCATTAAAATTTCATTGTAAAAATTAATTTTTCTTCAAAAATTCTCAAAAATGTGCCAAAACTTCAAACTAAAAAGTGGCCGAAGAACCTTCTCCTCTATCAAGAGTCGGGACTGAAGCCACTTGGAGACCGGGTTGTAGAGTTAACAACAATATTCTACGGACAAACAAGCGGCCATGAGAACGGACTGATTAGGTCAGTGGGGCTACAGGTGACTCCAATGTGCTATTTTTGTGCCCCGCAAAGTCAGCGTGTCAATGGCAGCTCATGGATGCGATATTTAGCTATGAAGGCCTGCAGTCAAACAGAAGGAACTAAATGTAGGACTTAAGCTAATTTTTAGGTCTAATTAGGTTAGGTTAGCTATAATTAGGTATTAGTTAAAACTTAATTGTAGTGTAAGGTAGATTTTGAGTCAAGTACCAACCAAAGTACTTGTACAGGCTGGGTAGTATTATTAGTGTGTAAGATAAAACTGCCTAAGAAAAAAAAATATATACTTCAAAAGAGCAGGCTAGCAGTCTCCCTTGCTCTCTCTTTCTCTCTCTCTATCTTGCGAATAAAACGTGCCTGTCTATAAATCTATCCTGGAACCAATTCGATTTATGACTTGCGACTCTCGGGATCAATCAGCTTGTCCATCAAATACAAACATCTTTCAGTAATCCTGATTAAAAATTTTATGAATACGTAATTTAGAATCCAGAATCTCGTGGATTTCTGTAATCTTAGTCTACGCAAAGGCCCACAAATTGATGCGATTGCAGAGAAAATCAAAAGGTGCAGAGAAAAATGTACTGCAGGTTTTGCTAATCACTCCAAGAAGCTCACCAAAAGAATACTAGCTCATCATAATTTCAGTATTGAAAAGAGCTAGCTCATTTTACCTTCAATCACTAACGTTGAAGAAACAGTCTGATAAAGCTACCTGTGTGACTTTAAATCTCTTTCACATTATGCCTTTCATATAATTAAATGATGCTAATGGCACCAGCAACTACAGCTGGAGGATATTTTGAGAAAAAATCGACACCTGTAGTCTTGACGCCCAAACTAATCTATTCTAGTAGCGACCAGAAACACACGAACAAAGCCGATGTTCGAGACAAGATGACAACGACCCAGGCTACAAAGGACACGACTGGGACCAAAACTACGGTGCCGATCATAAAAAAGTAACTACGAAATTGGACCCAATTGACGAGATTCATTAAAAAGTTGAGTATTGGCTAAAAGATAGCCAAAAGAGTTTACCTGAGTATCGAGGATATCCCGGAAAACTCTCAACATTACAGAAAACGTACTTGATTACTGACGGTAGAAAATATAGAATTTCTTACTTGTTTATTGCCTGAAGGAAAGAATCTAACCGTTATTTTTAGGAGTTTACACGATGTCAGCCCAGCCAAAATCAAAGAAAACCTTGAAGAGTAAGGTTTCCATTCGACTGAGGTGTTCTTTTTCAAACTGAGGAATGACCCCTCAAATTTAGTGAAAGCACCTCTTCCTTGGCAAGAAACGGACATCTTTAATATAAAGGCAGTGTGCCGGCTCATTTGCAAAGTGGAAGAGCACAAAGAACGCGGCGAATACTCGCAATGTCATAAATGCCAACAATTTTGCTATGTAGTAAACAGCTGTCACGCACAATCCAGATGCTTGGAATTTGTTGGGCTCCACCAACACTCCCGATGCATCAAGCAAAAAGATGAAAAAGTCAAGTGCATAAACTGCGGCGGTGAACACCCCTTCATTCATGGAGGTTGCCTTAAACATCCAAAAAATTGAAAAAAACTATTTGTGCAGGTCGCTAGGGAGAGAAAATCTGCTTCCATTTTTGAGGCTGATCAATCAAAAGCTCTAAGCAGCTTAAACCTAATCCTGCCTTTACAACACTCTAATCAGATCCCGAATGCAGAATACATGAACTATATTTTCTCCGAAATGCAGGAGCAACTTCAATTCGTGATAAGAAACATGATCGCAAAAATGGTGCAACGAGTGTTTTTTGCGTTCCCAGCTACCGAAACTCCTTCTTAAAGGCTCAAACTGAACATCCTAACAGTGAATTACTATCAGTGCGTGAAATGCGAGTTCCATAACAAAACGGGAAAGCTGATGTGATTTCTCTTTGGTTGCAAGGTCGTCATAGTCCTCATTCAGGAAAAATTCCTGGAATCCAGATACGATCTCCATTTTCCAAAATATAACGTCTATGGAAACAGTAGATTCTCCGACAGAGAACGTGGCACCGCTATCCATACATGCAAAAAATATTTGCCACCATCATATTTCTATTCTCCGATTAGTCCGAATAACGACAACAGCAATCAAAGTACACACTCAGTCTCGTGAGTTCGTGGTGATGTTTGTTTACAAACCCGTAGGATCACTCAAACTCAGCCAAGATCTCTCTAAAATCTTTGACCAGGAAGGATCAGTTTTCGTAGTAAGAGATTTAAATGCCTACTTTCGACTCTGGGGTGACAGGAGGACAAACGGAGTCGGGACCATTCTGCAAAAGTTTGTCTAGGATAAGCACACATATTCCCAGATAATCTACTCACTTCGAGATAACCAACAACTATGCGCTGGATATGCTATGATCTCTCATTTAATTTCCAGTCCAATGTACGGACCACAGTACTGAATTAACTCTCATCTCACTATAAGCCAGTATTTTTTTTAATAGAAGTCGTCTACATTGACGATTCCCTGAAATTGAAGACGAAAACTAACTGGTACGCTTTTTAAGGCACAGTAGTGATTGAAAATCTCCAGCAATCACTTGAAACTGCAAGCAACATCAATAGAGCGAATGAAAATATATTAGCGAAAATAGCCCAGGTAAAAGAAAAAGTCACCACGAAAACTCAAACAGAGGGCTATAAGCCTTTCAAACTCCCGAGGCTTAAAAAGCGAATTCAAAAGAGAAGCGGAGTTAGGAGAATTGATAGAAGCACAGGAGACTTAGGGCAAAAACGAAAGCAAACCGTCTGACAAGTCACATCAGCCACCAGATTTCACTGTATAATTAGGGGACAATAATTTTTAGAGATTGAAAAAACACCTCAGGCATAAGAATAAACGTGCTATACCGGCAATTCACGGCGCTTTCGGCCTCAAATATGACAACGAGTGAAATGTCGATATTTTATAGACATATTAGAGGAGCAGTTAAAAAACAAACCGGCGATCACAAAGGACTACTACGGAGGAAGACATTGAATAAAGAGCTAATAATGTTTTAGCTACAATAATATTTGACTAATATTTTAGCTATAAAAAGATTTATCTCACGGAAATATGAGAGATTAAACAGCTGGTAGCTCAGCTCAAAAAACATAAATTACCAGACTTTGGCATGACAATGCATACCTGCCTCAGACACTTACCAGACAATCAAATTCAAGAAATAGCAGACATTGCCGATGCGATCTACCGAGCAAAAAGTTTCCCAATTTCCTGGAAAAAACGATCATTATTTTAGTTTCACCAACAACAACACATAGATCTTGCGTTTGCACAGAACTGGAAACCAATCAGCTTTCTATTTTCAATCGGAAAACTGGACGAACGCTTACTATTTCCACGACTCGAGGACTTAGTCGCCAACAAATACTTTATTCCAAAAGAACGATTCAAGGCATTCAATAAGAACGAGACGACAAGCACGAAATCTAAGCCAATTTACAGTAGACGATGACCCCATAGAATGGAAAACAACAGCCACATACTTTGAACTTATATTTAGCACAAGACTTTCTTGGATTGTGCACACACAAAACAATCGAATAACTACCAGTAGAATACTGAATCAAATGTTCTCATAACTTGCATCAAGTAAGCTAAATATAAACGGCCACTTATGGAAGCACTATCTTTTATCTATCACAAACGAGCAAACAATAGCTACACATTTGACAAAATCTTGCGTTGGGAAAGTTGACAAGGGTATCCTGGTACATCAGAAATACAAACATACACAAGGACTTACGAACATTAACCCTAGAAAAGAAAATACATGGCAAACTGTTTGACAAAATCGACAGACACCCCAACAGCATCCTTACTACCTTAAAATATATAGAGCAGGGAGAAAATGATATTTACTTGAATCTACGAGTACTAGGATCCTGAAATAGCAGTTCTACGAGGAAGTGAAAAATGGACTTAACAAATCAAAGAAACGAAGAAGACTGAAAGGACACTCATTGCGAGGAATGGAATCAACGTCCAGCTTGCACTAGCTCCAAGAATTTAGCAGTTGTTGGGTAGTGGTTTTTGTTTGCATGTGTCCTGTGTTAGGTTAGGATGGTGCTCATATGCAAAAGATAGCTTTTTATCCTTTACCATTGCTCCTGGGCTTCATTAATGTATTTAGGAAAATTCAGTAGACTTGGGGTTCATGTATACGTTACCTATTATTGGTCTAACTTTGCTACTGTCAGAATGTTACCCAATAATGTTCAGCAGGAAATATAGGAACGTCAAAAGAGTAACTGTAGCTGTATGTGGGCAAACGGTCGATCGCGATCGACCGGTCGATCGCAAACAGTTCGACAGTCGATCACAGACATTTTTAATAATTTACTAAGTTAATTTAAAGTGTGAGCTAAAAATTTAGTAGACGATTTATTCAGTACATTTTGGAATGGGCCTTGGGTTAATAGATCCAATCGGACAGTGCACGGAATTTCAGTTCACACAAAAGCTCGCAGAGCCTTGGTGGCGCAGAAGCCAACGGGAAAATCCGAAATAGCTATGCTCTCGATTTGTGCAGTTTATAGATTTATATCATTTTAGTAAAACTGCTTCACTAATGTTTCATTTCCTTAAACCTCTCTGTTCTATACACCTTGCCTGCATTTGCATTCGTCTCCCTGCTACCGAGATAGTAAATTGTCACACACAGCGCAAGAAAGGTTAATCTCAATTTTAGATAAAATAAAATTAAAATTAAAATCTTTTCACGCCAATGTAGTTTGTGTAGTTCATTCTTTTGAGCTAAATAGTGGCATTTGGTGTTTCAATTTTTAAAATTGAATTGTGCAAATGTCTTTTCAATAATAAAATCGTTCAAAAATTGAAATTCTTGACATCGTATCCGTCAGAAATGATAAGGGCCCCCTGCTTTTCTGCATTTTCAAGATTTTTACTCGAAAGAATGACCAGATAATGGAGGTATGTCAAAATTTAGGTTCACGATTAAAACCTTTTGCTTGACAATTAAATAGGCAAATTTTTTTAAATATTTTCCATATTTAGAAAAATATATTAAATTTACTGGTGAATGTAAAATGCAAAAGCTGAAAGACATTCTTCAGTTCGCGAAATAGTCCGGGACCTTCGATGGCCGCTTGGACTGATTTTTTTTCTCCTGCCCCATTTATCTGGTAGCACTTTGTACCAATAGGTCCATGTGGCCTTGTGCCAACTGATACAACCTAACCTAACCTACTGGTACATGTAATATTGAAATGTTTTGTCCTGAACTGGAAAATTTTAAACAAGAATTCGAGAGACGATTTCAATAACCTTCAACCGATTTTTGAATTTATTTCATTTATTTTAGAGAATTCGATAACGAGGATATTTCATCAAATCTAGCTTATACTTTACAATTGAATTCATCGAATCTAGAGTTAGAAATTTTAACCATAGCACGCGCAAATGAGAATTATTTTCTTATTTTATTACCATAAAAAATATCCATGGTGGCAATGATGATATTTGAATTTTTATCGATGTGAAGCAACGTTTTCTCAAATGAAAATAATCGAATCGCAACTTAGGAGTTCTCTGACTAATGACTAGTGATGGGCGTTTCTGTTGTTTTCAGAAAACGAAACGAACTGTTTTTTTCCAAAAATAACTGTTTTTTGAAACTTTTTGAAAACTTTTTTCACTCGACCAGCAGCAGATTGATACTGGGTGTTACCATTAGTGATGGGCGTTTCTGTTGTTTTCAGAAAACAAAAACTATTTGAAAAAAAAAACAGTTGGAAAAAAACAGTTTGAAAAAAACAGTTTTTTTCAAACTGTTTTTTTTCAAATAGTTTTCGTTTTCTGGAAACAACAGAAACACCCATCACTTATGGTAACACCCAGTATCAATCTGCTGCTGAAAAAAGTTTTCAAAAAGTTTCAAAAAACAGTTATTTTTGGAAAAAAACAGTTCGTTTTCGTTTTCTGAAAACAACAGAAACGCCCATCACTACTAATGACCACTTAACGGCATCTATTCGATTGTGCTTCAGTGCTTAAAGCCTAACTCTACAATACTTTTTGATGAAATGGAGAGTCACTCATATACATCAAAAATTAATCCAACATATTTATTAATAAAGTAAATTGCACAAAGTAGTAATACAATGTATTTAATATATTAATATCAATAAAGATCTTTATTAAATTTTTATTTGTTTTTAATTAAACCCATTTTTCGAAGTCAATCGCGCATAAATTAAAAAAATTAATGTCGATCATACCAGTATTAGGTTTGCCCACCTCTGCTCTAGATAAACAGTTCATTATATAATGAAACTTCACCAACAACACAAAAATTCGATGGGATTGGGACTTAAAAAACATATTGAGAAATTCAATTACATTGTTCACTAATAACAAACTTTTAATTTAAAATGCTATGTTGTTCTCAGTTAGTAAAAAGTTTGAAAATCACGATTTCAAGTCTTACATTTGTTAGATTCTGAAATGTTATCCAAAAAGTCAGCTAGTCAAGTCAAAGTAGAATCACAGTTTATGCCAGACATGCATCAATCATTCATTTGATAAGCAAACTACAAGGTGGATCAGCAAATTAAATTTTCTGTGATATTTTGTCAGCTTAGGTTATTCACAAACCCGGTATATAACATTATAAACGTAGGAGGGTTGTGTCTAATGTTCTTCTTGATTTGAATCCGCTTATCATAAAAATATTTTCCAAAGTTAGAAAAAAGTTTTTTTAGCGCCATATGTAAGTAGGTTGAGGAATGTGGAAGTGGATTCATAATATTTAAAACAGCAATAAAAATGTAAATAAACTTGAATATCAGGAACAGCTAAGTCTCAAAGAACTAATGAAGTAAAATCACAAATAAATCAAAGCGAAAACTAAATTTCAATGAAAATATATAAAGATCTAATCAAGTTTCACGCTTTCTTAATATAATGGCAACAACATTTAAAAACTCGAATCATCAATAAAAAGTTACATATGATCGAACTAGTTCTTCTATCTCAATCAATTATTCATACTATTGGAAAACGTGCTCATGCAAGACACCTCTTCAAGATATCTATCTAGTCAGCATGCAGCAATGCTATTGAGTATCGTAAATTCACAAACCTTTCATACCACTCTTTGAAATTCCAATAAAACCACACCGAACTGAAGCCATCAAAAGTTGAGCAACAAACTCATTTTCACATTGTAACAGGTGACATAGCTATTTAAATAGATTTGTTACTATAAATGAAATCACCATACCAAACAAGATATTTCTTAATTCGATTTTCTCTCTCAGCTGATTTGTCAACTTCTCCCACGGTAGCACCGGATATCCATAGCAACAGTTCCAATCGGTTCTTATTAAATGCAAGTGATTATGTGGTTTCAATCATAGCGAAATTAATGTCTAGTACAAGTTTTTTACAGTTATCATCTAGAACTCATGAATAATCAACGGTTAAACAAACTCCACAGCTCTGCACGCGATATTTTTGTATTGGTCCGATCATTGGTTTGACCCAACAGTGAACAGGTTTATCAACGACCTTGAACGATACAGTGCTATGAAAACTAGGTTGGTTTGGAATGAATTTGAATTGTTGCGAAAAAATTCAAATTTCGTGAAAATTTCATCGAAATTTATTTTCGAAATATTGAATCAAGTAGGCATCCATAATATATTTTTGTGAATCGAATTGGTGCTTGGTAAGGAGAAGAATTATGCATGAACAAATAATGTGTTCCAATTAAAAGTGAATGATTGTTGCATAGTATTTCAAATTTTACGAATCTAATTTTCACGTCAGTGGATCAGAATTTTGATAAATATCCACACTGTAAAGCTAACATTATTACAGAGCTTCATATGTATCATATTTCACACGAATTATTTATACTCTTTTCGATTCAAACTTTAATGCCGGGTTTCCACCAAAGAGACAAAACAAAAAACACGGACAAAACATGTTTTTCTGAACAAAAACACGAATGTTTTGTAAAAACTGAACAGTTTCGCGAGCATTTTTGTCTCTGAAAACTGTTTTAGTAAACAAAACACCTTTTTTGTCCGTGTTTCTTGTTTTGTCTCTTTGGTGGAAACCCGGCATTAGATCTCAAAAAATCGCTAGCCAAAACATACTTTAATGAATTAAAATGGACGAACATGAGCTTCAGTCAGACGGGTTGTGAATTTTATTAAAAACAAACAGATAAGGAGATTCTACTGTATCAGCAGTAGTACTCATATAAAACTTAATAATATTTCCTGCTGTTTATAGCATTTAGATTTCGGATACGATACTAATTTTGAAAACTGGTTTGTCTTGATTTTTTTAATTACTGATTTTTCAGTGTGGGGGTTTTATGTATGTTTATGAGTATGTATTAGGTTCATTAAAAAAATTGATTCGAATTTTGGAAATTACGTCCCACACACAAAAGACTATTAAAGTTAAAAAAAACTAGTAAACTATTTTTCAAAATGCTAATGATTTGTTTTAAGCATGTATTGAAAATAAATTAACGTGGCCATGATCTTGAATTTGTTTTTTTACATTGTTCATTAGGATTAATATGCTATGACGCACAATTTGCTTAAGCTGAAGAGATGGTGAGCTCCAATTTAAATGAGTGCTTTAGAATATCCTTGATTTATAGTCCTAAAGTCGAAAAAACAATAGTATAAAAGAACCATGACATTTATTTGTGGATGTATTTATTTGGTTGTCGTTATCGTTGACGTTGAGAAATAATTTAATCAGGAGCATTTAGCTCCAGATTTTCATTTGAATACGCGCTTAAATGTATATTATTGCCGGAAAAATCAATAGGTAGAATCGATGCGTTGACATAAAAAAATGAACTGGAAGCAATTAAAATATTCTAAAAACGGAATTATATATAGATATCAACCCAGCTACTATCCAAGAAAAGTTACACTTGTTCGCTCAATGCGCTCAATTACAACTGCATATCTCAGACTGGTCAATATTTTCTGTACAAATTAAAATCTGATTGTCATATGAGCCCAGTAATTCATGAAACTGTTGCAATGGCTCTCAAAGAGGTTCGTTCTTTATTTAAACTGACACTGGGATTCTCAATTTTATTTTCCCAAGAATTTTTAACAAACTAAAATCGAAATAAAATGGAAATATATCTTTGGATACAATAATTGATGATTTTGATTTTTTGGATCCCAATGCAAATAATATTGATACTTTGTGTTGGTGTAAGTAGTTGAGTTTTTAAGATCTGAGCCAAGTATAAAAGAGTGTAATAAGATTGGATATCACACTATAATAAAGTGTCAGCTTGGGAATTTATGAAAGGGTTTAGCGCTAGGGGCTTTAAATTTAATTCCAGGATCATTAAGCTGGCTTTCAACAATGTAATTATTTTCAGCACATGTCATCATAATAAAAGACAGTTGATACTTTTATTTTTTTATTTTATGTCTAGCAAATCAAAAGTAAAGTAACCAGTTAAGTGAATATCCAGGACAACCAGCGAAATGATGGGGACTTCAGTACAACTAGAACTAGTATTCAACTAATTCTGAGCATTGTCTTCTGAGCATTGTCTACTTAGCACTAACTACCAGCTCACATGTGAATAAATTAAGCAAAGGAGCAAAAACTCAAATGACTGGTAAACAATAACATTTACTCGATTAAACAACCAAATAGGGTTGTTTCTACTCCTTCTCCCAACAATTTCACTTCGAAAATGAAAAATTGCTCAGTAGTTCGTCGCCTATTGAAAATTAGAGAATATTTAAGGATACCGCATACAACAAACTTGGATGAACCAAATGGACCTATACGCTTATATGCGAATTCATAGAATTTCGATCTGAGTTTGTCTTTTTATTGCTTTTCGAAGGAAATTCCCCAAAAATAACAATTGCCCAAAAATATGTTTAGCCGTTTTGGTGGCGGTGGTTATTTCAGTGAATTTGCAGCGCCTCTATATACATACATATCTATGGCAAGAAGAATTTTGCAAGAAACAAAATTGTTTAATAAAAATTTACAATGTTTCAAACTTGGTGGTGACAACGTTTTGGCAATTTATTGTCCTGTGTTGGCACCAAATACCTAAATTAAGGCAAAGATTTTTTTCAAATTTGGATTGGGGATAGCTTCTGACAAAAACAGCAGATCGTCACGAAATTTCTTACTTCAAATTTTCGACTTCCTTCCTTCAAATCATGAACTTCCCTGAAAAAATTTCGTTTTTTTTTATCTCACGCCCGTCCACGACTCTGCTGTCTCAAACGTAGTATTTTCTCAACCGCAACGGCTATTCTTCATCTACAAATCAATATCTTTTATCCAATTTGCTCCTGATTAGCTCCAAACTCAATGAAATCCGCACCAGTCAAATCGGCAACAGGAAGAAATTTATTAATGCTTCATTCGGCCTCGACAGCAACTTTATCCACTTACCCAGCAGAATTCAAAAGGGACCGTTATTCGCCAAAAGTTTTTCTGAATGTAGGAGCATTCTTTTTCCGCGGTAACGGAATTTTCAAATCCGTTTAGTTCACTCAACTCAGCTGTGAGCTCACATGATCCACTTCGAAATTTTATTTCGGATCATTACATCTCGACCCACCCCATTTTGTGACAGTAAACCTCCTGCCTCCTGTCCACATGATCTGGCCGTAGTATGACATTTGGAAATGTCATAAGTTGGAATCAGGTATGCTGTCGTCAAGATACATTTTTGTTAATAAAATATTTCGATTTGACTTTAGTGCTCGGGAAAATGTAAATGAAGCTCGAGTCCTTAGTGAGTCGCCTGTTGGGTAGTGTTTTATTAGCGTGTTGTCTATTCAATCTTGTTGTCGCTGGTGACAGTGGTGCTGTTTATGCCAGTGGTTGTTTTTGGGATGTACTTGGTGATTGTCGCTTACCCTTGTGTTTTCTGTCGTGTTCAATATATGTTGAAAACTAAACCGCTTCCACTAGCCTACATACATGTTTTCACTTAATTACTATTCATCCCGCCGGCAGGTTTGATTATTACATTTTCTGTACATAAATCTGCCTCCGTTTAGGATGGCGACGGAGATTTTTTTTCGTATGCAAATCGGTACACGGTGACACGGAGTGTGTTCAATATTCTTGCTATAGCAGCTATTAGCTGCTATTTTAGCTGCTCTGGCTGTCCAATAGCTAAAAAATAAAATCCAATAGCTAAAAAATAGCTACTATTTGATGCTTGCTATTTGACAGTCGGGCTGTCCAAGATTCCTCGCAGTATGGAGGATAGCAAGAAAGTAGCTAAGGCAAAATGGACGAGCGTACACAGTTGACACATAGTGCAAATGCCATTTTTGATTAGAAATTAAAATGAAAAGAAATTTTTGCGCTGTGGTGACAAAGGAGATGAGCAATAAATTTGAAAATAGTGCCGTCATAACTAAATATGGGTTTTAAACACTTCAACTCAATTTGAATTTTAAGTTGATTTTTACACAGCGCAGCTCATATTGAGTTTTTAGAAGGCGAGTATGAAGCGCAAAAGACCGAATACGCTGATTCGTGTGCCATCGAATTCTCATCGTCTCTTTTCCTCGCTTTTTCACATATATAGCGTCAAAAGCCGGGAATAAGTGAAACGTTTTGAATATGTTAAGAAAAGTTTAATAGTTTTATGCAGCTGCATGCTGAAAACTCCGAAATTTCATACAATTTACAAAGCGCAATGCACGTTTTGAGCTGATCCACGTAAATAGAAAAACCAGAAATTAAAAAAATATGAAAAATAAATAAAATTACTGAGTTGTGTTGTGTAAAGCTGCTTCATCTAGCTACTGCGAATTTTGACACTTTCTAAAGTGATGCTATGTTATGCTTTTGGAGCAGCTATTAGCATGTACATTGAACACATCCACGGTATAACTACGGAATTCAGCTCCGTAGTTATTCAAAAACTGGACCTCATAAAAGCTTAATACCTTAAAACCACATCTTAACGATATCCGCATAGTAGATGAAACTAGTTGTAAGCCAATTGTGGTAGTAATTCGGTTGAAAAATTAGGATAGAATTGCCAGGTAAGGTAATTTACGTCATTGTTGATATAAGATGTTGCAATCAAATTTCCAAATGATAATGATCTAGTAGTGACAATAAAAAATAAATATTTCGATTTCAATAGTTTTGAAATTTTTGCGGGCGGTAGCTCTAAAATTGAAAGGGTTGCCAGTACTAAGAGTTTATGCTATTTTTGTATCAATAGATGCCACTATTAAAATTTTAAATGGTTATAAATTTGCATATGGTACAATGAAAACAAGTAACCAAAGCTCACATTTTCAAGATCTTGAAATTTAGCGGATTCAAAATCGTTCAATGGCTAACTTCAGATTGATTCATGGGATGAAAATGAAAAGAAAACACACCAAATAACGATCATGTTTTTATATGATACACATCTTAGACTGGACATATATAATACTGGGAGCAGACTCTTGCCGAGACGTAGGAAACATAGCCGAGAACGAGAGTGTGGATGATTTGCTCGTTGGAGCTCGCGCGTTTTATTGGCGGTACCATTTTTCATCATGCCTCGGAGTCGTTCGAAATTTTGTCGGTTTTAGGTCACGAAATATATGCCGAGAATGTAGGATTGCCATAACAAACATTTGCTTTCCTGAATTTGGAAAATCTTGCGAGAGCTAGCAATGGAAATCTTTCAACCTTAAGACTTCCTAAGTAGTCGTTGCATCAAATTGACACATAGCCTTCGGGATATTCGTAAGACGGAGCACGTTTGGTAGAATATACAATCTAATTCAACACATTTCCTGTACTTTTCTTGGAAAATCATTCTTTCTAACAGTTCTTTCCAATATAGATAAATATTTGAAGGTATTGCCAAAGTGTATAGAATGATAAGTGGGTGAACTCCTTCCCTTTTCCAGAAAAAACACTTTGACCTTCAAATTGAGCCTCCATTTACGCAATGCATTATCTGTCAAAGCAACCTGAGAGTGGCTAGTATTTTTTGCGAGAGTGAGCCGTATGTGAGCAGCGAAAAATCTAGCCTAAGTATGTAGTTGTCGAATCGTATATTGCATTTCTGTCTATTCTATATATTATTTTCTATTCTATATTTCTTTGCTATTTCCATACGATTTCTTCCAACTTTCCAGACTGACTAACAATACAATCTCAGGTTAGATCACTGGATTTTTGGACCGTATACATATACGGAGTCCGCACGCTGGTTAGGAACTAACTCCTTACGCTGTGGTATTGCTAAGCTATGACAGTAGAGAAACAAACAGGAAAAACCAATTTCTATTTGGTTCAATTCAATGCGATTCAATTGAATTTTTTACAGATTTTCGAAGAAAATCAGTATTAAAACCACTTTAGCCTAAAATTCAGTGACTTTTTTTTCGCGAACGTGCGTCTTATTGAATTAAAACTTTCAAGGTACATGGGTGTATGTATGGAAAGCAACATATGTTATTTATCTTTAATTCTTTGACAGCCATTTTAGTGATATTTTGAGTACCCTTAAAATTTATATCTACTTATACATTTTCAAAAATGCAAGCACGTGAAATTAATTTTTGAGCGTGCTTTAAGTAAATATATGAGAACGTTTTTGTAGTGCTATGTGTGCGCTAGCTGCCTGCAAAAAGATCCCGAAAATTTGTAAAATTACGAATCGCGATGACCTCTAACCGAGTAATCAAATTATTACCATTTTTAGAGGACATAAGGGCTGAGGCTATAAAGGCGTGGACTTGACATCCTGCAGCAACGGCAAGCACTGGAAAAGATAGCTTTGAAATCTGCAACACCCCTGAAAAGTGTACACTGTTTACAAAGAAAGCAATTATACATTTATAAAATATCAAATCAATATACAAATTTTATGCTTTGTTTACACAACTCAATTCAAATTTTTGAAACTCCATATCGCACAAAAACGATGACCCTGAAACCCTTCCCCAATTCACTTTTATATATTTTAAACCCGAAAATTGTGTTCACGGGAGCTCTCGAATTGATAATCAGATCCAACTGAAATTCACAGATTGTATTGGTCTAAAAAAGGACCAGATCTGATGAAAGTTTAGTGCTATGCTGGTAATCCTATGACAGTGGTCTCACCTTGAGAAACAACTTAAAAACTTAATGGCTTATGCCCAGTATTGTCTGGCTCAGTCATCAGATTTGAACCAAATGAATACAATTTTATGTACCTTATTCCAAGCCATCTAAGGTAGGGTTTTGGTTGTTTTTTTTTATTTTGTAGGTTAACCTTTTACGAAATTATTTTACCATTAAATTTTCAAATGATGATGATCTTACAGTCAAAATGAGCAATGAATTTTAAATTTTGTGAAAATTTTTAATTTTTCACAGGTTGCAGTCATAAAAATCTTTCAACCCCTATAACTTACTTACGACCATGTACATGGCGCCAGAAGTTTATAAATTTTGGCGTCTGGCGCTATGTGTTTTTTCAGTGCATCTGATTATTACATGGCTCATGGCACTATGTAATATAGTGTGTGGTGGGGCCATAATTTATGTGCCATGTAATAATGGCGCTGGGAGCCATACTGCATAGCTCAGGGTACAATGTACATAGCGTGTGGGACCATAAATATTGCGCCATGTTACATAGGACCACGCGCTATGTAGATTGTGACACTATGGCGCGGAGTGCTATATTGCATAGCTCAGAGTACTATGAACATATCGTATGGGGCCATAAATAATGCGCTTTGTTACATGGCTCTGGGCGCCATGTGAATTTTTTTCAGTGTGTACAGTGCGAAAATGTATGCATGCGACTTTAGTTTTGAGTTTGATTTGCATTACACTTTAACGGAAAATTTGGTGGCAATTAACTCCCATTTTTGGGAAATTGTTTAGTAGATTAGTTTCAGTACTGCTTTCCTTAGTGTTAACGTTCTATCTACAATTTTTTCATTTTTGAGTTAACGCCGGAGTCAAAAGCGACATACTGTATTACATCAATCTCCAAAATATGAAAATCCTATCTTTTGTAAAAGTATGTTAAAATCAATAATGAAAAATCCCCCATCTATAAAAAAACGTAACCAGTACTTAGCATAAATGTTCTATCCTACCGTAGATAGAACACAGTGACGGCGGCGTAATGGTATGGGGCTGCATGGCTGTCAGCGGCGCTGGAAACATATAGATAATTGAAGGAATGCAACATGACACTTCATTTGAAGTATGACATTGTACAACCTCTAATTTGAAAATGAGTAACTCATACAAATACATAGTAATATGATTGTCCGACTCAGTGCTAATTATAATAAGGAGCATAATTGGTGGAATATACATTCAAGTTTAACGAAAACCCTCTAGTTTTCTTAGAAAATTAGTGTTTATTCAGTGCGATGTTTATGCGTTTGAGTTTTTTAATTTAATGCTCATGATATTTGTATCTTGTCTATAAATGGATTTGTTCATGTTGATTGGGCAATAAATAAATATTGGGCAATAAATACCAAGCAATAAGGAGGACAATATGAGCTATTATTATTTTCGAATTACCAAGGAATAGCATACATGATTTGCGTGTGTGTAATTGGCTTGCCTCTGCCTGGGAAATCAAATACAATCCCATCCATTTCAATAGATGTCATCACTGGTATGATGAAGAGAACGGCAAATGAATACATGATATCAATTTCAAGTGGAAATATATCAAATCCATGTGCTTGTTAATATGACGAGAAACAAATAGTCGTTGAATCATCGATTAAGGCCACTATAATTTAAAGTTAGTCTTCTTCTTGAAACATATCGCTTAGAAGATAAACATGTCTTCAGGTAAAGAACATCTAGGTTGCAGTCTAAACTGAGAACCAATTTTTTGCATTCAATGTAATTCACAGTACAACATAGAATGCATTCGGAATGTACAAACTGCGTTGGCGCATTAAATGCTCATGAATATCTTAATACGCTGTAAACGTGTACGATTATGTCTCGAATTACTGGCAGATGAATAAAATTATCTTGCACGTAGGAGTCAGACATGCATTTGGCTCTGATCTGGTTCGTCTTCTCAAGTTTCAGTGCAGAAATATTGTGTCGTCAATATGCAGAGGCAAAATTAAGCAGTTCCATGCGGGCGAAGAACTTTGTCTTTAACATGCACACACATACGTCGATTACCACGATTTATGTTTTTTTGTACAGACTAAGCTTCGATGTTTATCCTCCAAGGATAGAGTAATAGGTGAGTGCAGTTAATTTATGCTGCTTGCGATGAAAACGAAACGATTTTTAATGTTTCTTTTTCCATCGAAGGGCACTGATGACAACGAAGAATGTGGAGGGTTTCAAATCGATTTGAATGTACTGCATAAAATCGATGTGAATGTACATAATCTTAGCACGGTAAGTATAATGCTAGTGTACGATTCGCGTAGGCACTCCCGCACTTCAACCTACTGTGCGATATCGAAAAGTGTCATTGCGATTCGGTTTCAAATACCTCAGAGTGGTACTGAGTGGGTGCAATAGAGAATAAGTGACGGTAACTATTTCGTACCATACCTTCGGTAATTATAGGTTACCGTAGCTATTAAACTCAATTTGAATGCACTGTCTGAAATACTTTAGGGGCACAAATAATTACAATATATATTTTGTGATTGTTACTGAATACCACAATGTCAGCTGCAATTAAAATTCCATTAAGCCATCGAAACGAACGTGTCACAGCGTGTCAATGCTGTTGATATGTAATTTATTACGATTGGCTCATAAGACGTGTAAAAACTCGTGTTTCAAACGATTATGTTAGTGTCTAAATAATCTCCGCCAGAACAGCGGCATAAATCAAATATTCGACAATTCAATTAGCTGAGCCACGCACTCTAAAGCTTTAAAAAGTGTTGAGCAGCTGTTGTGCCAAACTTATCGGGAGATGTTAGAACAAATGGATGGCGTTTGTGTCCGACAAGGTGTGATCAGAATAATTAAATTGCCGTGGTAAAACGAAATTCTTCGGATACTTAATTTATAGTAATTTAAATCGATAAGCTATTCGACATGGCTTGTATTTTATAAACAATACAGCAAGAGATATTTCCATGTGAATTGTTTCGTTTGAGTTGAAATTCGCATTTATTGTTATGGCAGTGGATAGAAAATGTGACATGTTGTTGTCATATAGATCCAAGGGTATTTGCATCAAAATGGTCGATGTAAGTGAATTGACTGCGTTTAAAATACGCAACTATGAGTACGGGGTCTGTTCACATCCATGATAAATGCAATGCATTGTGATACGACAGGTACAGCTTATGCATGAATAGCTTAAAACTGTATTGTTTTCAAAATATGTTAAACGCGAGTTATAGAATTTTAATAGCTTCATAGTAGATCCTAATCACATAAAAAGCAAAGTCGTCCTACTATGACATATCAGGGGCCTTAGCATTGAGACTGAGACAGACTTTATTCTATAATCAATATATGTATGTGCGAATATGAAGTTATTACTTACACGAATTACATTACATTTATACCCAATAGGTTTCAACTTGATGGTGAAAAATGGATTGGCATTATATGCCAAATATTTTGGGCTCAATGAATTGAAAATACTTTCCCTTTTCTCATTTTTTGCCACACTCGGAGTCTTTCCCGCTTCAAATGATATCATTTAGTTTTATGGAGGACTAATAATGTGCAAACAACAGCTATTGCAACGACCAAACACCACGGACCTTAGATTCAACTCCCATAAAACCAATTTCCTACTCTTTATGACGGAATACAAGATATAGACGTAATCGGGTTGGGCGCACTAGATTAAGTCTTAAGTCACACAATAAGTATAAGGCCTTATACTGAACAGCAAGCTCACTTAGAAAGTGAATCTAAGGGAAAGAGTGAAGAGTGCAAGCCACGCGATTTCCACTAGCAAGAGAATGTTGGGTTAAACATGGGGCATGAGCTCTCCTCTTACGCACTGGATATACGCAGCGAGCGCAAGGCTGATCATTGTTTGCGACTGCGTGGTCTATTGGCAATGGATAAAATCAGCTTTTCTTACACGGCGATCAAAGTTCAGTGATTAGTAGCTTTCTGTGGCCACGGCTTTTTCATCTACGCTAAAAGACCTGCTTTTTCTTCCCCCAGCTAGAACTCTTTGTTAGAAATTCGACCGTAAATGCTGCTATTAGGCTTAAAAAGTAAGGGCATTACGCATCAAGATCCTGTAGCCACAGTAAATAAACACAGCAGCCTTAAGCATTTTTGCCGACGGATCCGAAATAGGTGCAAAAGTGAGTGCCACAGCATACTCTGCAGACCGCGATATGGAAAAAGGCAACCAATTACTCTAGTATTTTTCAAACAGAGGTCTTTACGATACGAAAAACTTGAAGACTAATATCCGAAAAGGATACTACAGAGGCTAGGATCAACGTTTTCTCAGACAGTCAAAGTACGACTAAAGCACTTATGTCTTAAACATAAATATCGAACTACGTGTTTAACTGTTTTCAGGCCCTGAACAGGTTGGTCATAAAGGAATTGATGAGAATGAGAAACCGGATGTGTTGGCTAAGCAAGGGGCTTATCTTCTTCTAGATGAATCGTTAGACATCCCAATTGCTACCCAAATAGTTAAGTACTTTATCGACTCCATTATGATGCAAGTTGTGGTGTGCAGACGGTAAGTAAATCAGATCTGCCGAATAACCAAAATCATGTGAGGGTCATACAATATCACAGCTACCAAATGCTTACGTGAATCAACCCAGACTGGCTGAAAAGGGCTTCATTAGTGGTCACTGGTTTCCAGCAGCTCACATCATAAAATCGAGACCCGTTACCTGTCACACTCCCGTGTCTAACACTGGAAATGGAATCTGCTCATAAACGGCTTCGACGAATAAAACCGTGGTGAACTTCATACAATACTCTTGGGTTTGTAATCGTTCAGTTGGCCGTGTACTTTTAGTTGAGTTGCTTGCATGTCGTCCCTGTTTGGCATAAACAGACAGGTCAGAAACTCTGCTTGCTAATGCACCAATTCGAAGCAGCGATCTACTGCCCGCGGGTTCGAATTCCACCGTAAGCTCATGGCTGCATTTTTTTGTCTTTTGTTGTCTCAATAACTGGAAACTGAGCATACTACAATCAGTGGCGATTGTGCATTGCACCAGCGCGTCAAAAAATAATAAATAATGGGGCGCTTAAAAAATTAATGGAATAATTGATATTGACTTCTCCCATATGTATCTTTCTGCCGCCATAGCTAAGGATTATTTGAGCTTTGGCATTATCCTAGAGAAAAAAATGGGATTACTTTGATGAAAACACACTTAAGCTAAAATAACGGTTGTGAGTTTGGTCCCAAAAGTATATTGGTTCTCTAAAAAGAAAGATCCAAACAACTAAACAACATTTTTCGGAAAGAAGTCCGGCATTTCCAATCTAACCAGACGAAAAGTAGCTAGAAAACCTGTTCTACTGTCTACATGCACCTAACCCGTACCTATGTACTGTAATCAACTGTGTAATGTATTCCTTCTGTTTTGTTGTCTCGCATTGTTAAGACGACGGAGCTGAGGACTGATGAGAAGAAGAAGTGCATGCCGTCAAACCGAGTCACTCACCTTCCTGATGCTGCAGATATGTCCGTTGTCATTTCCCTCCTAGGCAAACTGTCTTGTTGTAGCTCTATTCGGGCATATAGAGTCACATAGAGACTGAAGAAAATTCTCTCGGATCTCAAGACTTCAAACTGATAACGTACTCCCATCCTTTGAGACACTGTCCTTTAGAGACAAGGAATTTCTTAATGGATGAAACTGATTGAAGGGACTCGCAACACAGTGCAGGCTCTCAAAACACTGGCTACTCAGAAATGGCAGAGATCAGCTGAGTCAAACAGTTTTGCCAGCAGAAGCCTGAAAAATGTACAACTGTCCAAAGAAGATCTGGTATGATCTCACCAGACAACTGAAAGTTAGTGCAAGCGGCACTTTCAATGATTTGCTCAAAGCAAATCTTCAATCACCAGTGACATATCTTGTAGAGTGACATGAAGGCCAAACTGCTCATTGATGAATCGTTTCATGCTTTCATGACAAACGATGAAGCTTTTCTAATTCCCACTATGTTAGAGAGTTATCAGCAGCCTCAAATATATAGCGGACTCTGCTAATAATGACTCAACCGCACTTAATATGTTATGGTGAAGTTGAGAAAGCCAATATTGGCAACGAACTGACACAGGACCTCCAAAAGAAGTGAGGTTTTAGACATAGCATTGCTAAGTGAATGTTTTGCACACCATCTGACGAGTTTGAAGAGTCTCACAAAAATGTTATCTATTTCACTATTTTTCATGCTGTAAATTGCAACAAAGAGAAGCAATTCTTTACTTAAACAGGAAAAAAGAACTGTCTGGGTGAAGTTTCTGGCAACATTCTACACCAAATTGGACCAAGTACTGGTGATCATAAATAAAATCGATCTTAATAAGCCAGTTAACTTTTTAACTGCAGGGTTCAATTTTAGAGCTTCATAGTCCTACAACTCAGCTGGATTCACTGGAAAATTAAAGCTTCTGTGGTAAAGTAGGGACGTTGTAAACCTCCGAAAATAATGCAGCCAAACTTCTTCAAACGATCGAATACTGGCCGAACTACAAAATTAAATTAGGGTTGTTCAAAAATCCTGTTTGTCATCTGAAAAGAGCTTCATGAAAATCTGTGTGTGAAAATATCGAGATTAACAATGAAGCAAATCACTTCCGGGAAATTTTAAGTTGAAAACCTACTTCTCCGAACTGCATACAAAAGTCATATGGAAGTTGGACTCGAAGCAACTGTGAGATTCTAATGATTTTGAGTAAAGATGACCTTGCTGACAGTGAGAAAATATATCTTGCCTTATCGCGGATACTTCAAGAAAATCGATTCCTCTCATTTCGATTTCTCAAATAAAGTTAATAGGACTGGATAATATTGTACATGAGAGGGCAATATGACCTGACTTATAGCCATATATAATGCTTGCCTGAGGGCTGCATACATTCCAAGAAGCTGGCGGGAAATTAGAGTTATTTGCATCCTTAAGGCAGGGAAAGCCTCACATACAAAACAAAAGATTATATACCTATTTGTCTAAGCTCGTTTCTTTTGAAGGTATAGATGGGATTTTGAATAGTTCGCGTCCTACAACCTGCTATAATCTCTAGATGTTTACAATCTCTGCTAGAGCTTGTTGAAAGAAATCACTTTTTTGCCGGGTATAAGCACTAGCCACTTTTTCTGGACATCACGTTCAATAATGTGCATCCTCAGGCAGTTTTGGAAGGAAAATACAGCAGATAAAGCTATAAAAGAGCCATAAGAGCAACTAGAAGCTCCTAGTGCTACTTTACTGGCTTCTTACTTAACTACTGGTCCTGCAACATGGGAAATGCACAGTGCCAAAACTCCACTATGGTGATCCCTGGAATAAGATGGTCCTGCGTCATGCTAAACTCCTATTGTAGGGTATGTTCGTTCCAGTTGATATCGATTATACTATAGAACAACCATTAGTAGTTTGAAATCTAAATCCTAATTAGAGAGGAATGGGCTAGTGGATTATCTTAGCAGTATATATAAGGATGATCTGCTAGACTAAACACTCCAGACTGATTGATAAAGTGAGATGTAGTACAGTTTCAACTGATCTAAATTTGAAGCTTTCTCTCTGCTTACCGGACCAGGCGGAGCCGGGGGCAATTCTTCAAATTACCAATTGACTCTTAGGCGATTAGCCAAGTGACAGCCAAGTGGCTGTACAGTCCTTTGCTGCAGTTAACATCTCCTTTAAACTAGTCCTAAAATGCCGTACGTCTATTAACGAGGTATGGAGATATTGGATAGCGCAGCTTTTTTTGGTCCCAAGATATAGGGGCATTAAAGTATGTTGAAGTAATTAAAGTGAGCATCCAGCAGAAGACGCTATGTCTTGGTGGTTCACTTTTTGTGCGAGATTTGTAGTCTTCGCCTGAAGAAGCAAACAGTTTCTTGGGTCATACTTTTTTGCAAGTCCAACTGAACTAGTTTATTGAAGATTCCGACGGGTTCCGCACTTAATAATGGCTGAGGCTAAGCAATGCGGTATGCGGTTTTGTGTGTGGTAATCGAGCCTTTTTTGGAGCCCTTCTGAAGAGAACTACCGTTTAACCTAGCTTAGTTACTTAGTTGATACAATAACTTGGTTGATACAGTAGTTAGTTTACACGAATAGTTTAATAAATATTCTAATAACCTTGTAGCGGTGGAGCCCGATAACTGCCCGCTAACTTGCAAACATTGAACCAACCTTATGTCTGAGGAGTCGGTTAATTTCATTGTAATGCAATTCTGGTAAACTCTTCGGCGCAAAATTGGGATAGTGTTATCAGCTACGGTAATTCTCACTTTCTTCACTTCTCACTTTTTACTGATTTCCGAAGAAAATTAGTATCAAAATCATTTTGGCCAAAAATGCATTTTATATATATATATATATATATATATATATATATATATATATATATATATATATATATATATATATATATATAAATATATATATATATATATATATACACACATATACATATATATATATATATATATATATATATATATATATATATACACAAAAAATTTCAGTGAAAAAATTTCAGGATCGGGCCATCCGATTGAATTGAAATTTTCAGGATACATTGATGTATATGCGAAATAGTGCCAGGTTTCACCAAAAGCTAATAACTTTAGCCCTTTGGCGCCGGCGGCCATTTTAGTAATATTTTAAATATACCTATTTTTCTGTCAGCAAATAACTTTCGCAAAAATAAAGTTTATGGAATAAATTTCGAACGTGTTTCAAATGTGAATATGATCATATTTTTGAAATTTTTAACCATTTGTGTGCGCTAGGTGACTGAAATGAGATTGGGAAAACTTGAAAATTTTTGAATTGCGATAACTTTTGACCAGATTATCAGATCATTATGAAACTTATAGGCCGTATTTTCGTTACTTAGTTGTAAACTTGTGTACGTTTTTTGTGAACGTGATGGAAACCCTGCAGCTACGGCAGGCATTGAAAGTGAAAACCTTCAAACCATCAACTCTAATAAAAAATTTTCGTCATTTACAGTGAAAACAAACTCATATAGAAACCTTATATGAGTTTGTTTGCAACCAAAGGAAAACTTTTGAAATTCCACATCGGACAAGAACTGTAACCCTCCTCCAATTTACCTATATTTTAAGCATCGAAAACTTCTGTTCACGAGAACTCATGACCTAATTATCAGTTACATCTGAAATTCACAGAATGTATTGGTATTGAGTAGGACCAGATCTGATAGAAGTGATTTAGGAAAGCGGGCAATTCTATGCCACTGGTGCCATCTTGAACAATTATAAAGAAAACAAACTGCTTGTTGCCCTATGAAATCTGATTCAGTTACCAGATTTTCATGAAAGTGACGCAGTAGCTGAAACTTACTTTAAGGCGTGTTTGGTAGAAATTTGGTTGACAAATTTGGTTGGTGCTGCCAGCTATGGTAATTTTGGTGTCTGAAGTTTTGCAAATTCGAAAATAAAGCTTTTTGCTGTATAACTTCCAGTGCAGTCATGAAATCAAAACGAATTTCATATGATAAATGGAACTATAGTTATTACTCAGAAGGAAGCTGGTAAAAAAAATGCCAGCTATTGTTAGTTTTGTATTTATTTGCAATATCTTTACTAAGTGATTTTATCGTAAAATGTTCAAACGGTAATTATCTTGTTGTGATAATAAACAACCAACAAGTATTAAGTTTTCGAAAATTTGAAAACCTTTGCGACTGGTAGCCCTAATTTTTTTTCCTTCCAACTTCCAGTGCAGTCATCGGATCAAATTGAAATGCGTAGAGTAGGTTGACTTCAATGTGAGGCAGGTGTGATATATTTTTGGCTTTGATGCTAGCAAAGGGCTGGCTGCGCGGGGCGTTTTCGTGCTATTTTCATATCAATAAATGCTTACATTAAGTATTCATATTCCGAAGATTTACAATGAAAATAAGTTACCAATTGTTTAAATTTTCTAGGGTCTAGAAAGTTTTTCGTTTTTTGACCCTAAACATCTTTCTGTCCCTGTAGCTTTAGACGCAATCATCTGATAAAATCAAAATCGATAGATTTATTTAGATAGACTATAGACAATTTTGGGAGATTTTTAGTTGCAGTGATGATAAAGTGTTGCAAGCACTAAGCATTTTCTTTGTTTATGTTATGTTATGCTGCTTTCAAAGTTTTGCAGTGTTTGGCTTTCCTAAATCTTGAAATTCCTAAAATCCTTTCCACTCTATGAGTTTAAATGCATTATTAAGATCAAAGTGGTTTCGCACTCGAAACAGGTTGGAGGACGTGTGGTAGAATATACACTCAAAATCTGCACGATTCTTCTACTGTTCATCGAGCATTAGTATTTCTAACGAATAAGGTGCGCTAGAGTTTTTTTATGTTCAGTAAGCAAGAAATGGTTCAACTTCTAAGAATTTGAAAGTTTTGCGAATGATGGCTCTTAAAATCTTTCTTCTCCTATAACTTCCTATGCAATTATAGGGTCGAAACGAAATTTACAGGGTGGGGATAGTACCTGTAACACAACGAGACAGCCCCTGTAACTCTTAATTACTGTAACTAACGATAGCGTCATATAGGATAAATTAGCAATTCACAGCGTGTTCTGATCTTAACATAAAACAGTTTTGGTAAACTTTTGATTGCAGTGAACATTTTTATCATACATGCAGTGAGCTGCCATTACATTTTCATGTGATTAACAACTTATACTAAAAATAAGCAACAACTCTTGGAAGGGGTAGCCATGAAAATCAAATTATTTCCTTTTGTCTTATCCAGTTTTTTCAGTCATCAGGTCAACATTTTTCGTTGATTTTTGCTAAGAGGAGAAATTTGTTTCAGGGGCCTACAGTAACGATGGATGTAAGTTATTTGTTACATAAAATATATTTGTAATCAGCTTGCGAAATGCAAAGAAATTGAATATATGAATATATTTTGCTTATGCTCAATTTATGAAGTTAAATACACTAATACCACACTTTGATCAACATTAAAGTGAAATGTGAATATTAAAAATGAAAAAAAAATTGATTTTGATTTCCTGAACGATTCAAGATCACACTAAAACTTTACGTATCATAGAATAGAATATGTCATAGAATAGGTGTAAGGAATATTATTTTTTTATAATACCAGGACATGCTAATTTTTATCCGAAAGTTCATTGAGAAATTCAAAAATAACCAATACTCTCTGTCAAGTAGATTCTCTACTAAGACCTATGTAGTGAAAACAGTATCAAACTACTTGCATCAAACTCAAGCATGAAACATTTCAATTTGTTTTCGTGTAGTAATTTTTTCAACAATTTGTTTTGAAAGCGAGCAATTAAACCCTCTAATGGCCAAAAAATCAACTGTCGCAATATAATTTATCAGCTATTTATGTCATAAGTAACAACAATGGGCATCGCCTGTAATTTTGTCTACTATAAATAGTTAGACGGTTGCCACTCAAAAAAAAAACTTCAACTACTATATAAGATGTTGGTTGAATTAAAAATGTAATTATATTTGATGAATCATGCTTTCATTTGCTAACAAGCGCACATTCATTGTTGTGAGTAAACTTAATAACCGCAACCGCATCACACGCAGTAATTGGATTGCCCTTGAGTTGTCTGTTATTTTTTCACGTTCGAAGTGATTAATGGTCGAGAGAAATGTTGGGAATGAAGTCGCAAAACGTAAATAGTAGTAATGATGAACTAATAATAAAAGATGATTCCATATTTAAGTCCATCTTATGCAATTATTATTATTACTTACGAAAGTTCAATTTAGTGGTACTAAGTAAGGTTGACATACCTGTAACAAGAAAAAAATTAAATTAATATATTTTATGGAATCCTTGGTTTCAATCAAGTTTACTAAATTATTATTATATAATTTGGATCAATACTTTCGAGCTAAAATAGCACGGCAAAATGTGTTAACAATGATTCTAAAAATTAAATTTACAATGTTTTAGTGTTTTGGGCTAAAAAAAAGTTTTTATAAATATTCAATGTTTTCTATCACGAGGCTGAACATTTTCCAAAATCATTTAAGGCTGACACCCGTGTCGGAATGTTTTCATTCAAAATCCTATCCATGGGACATGATTTTCAACTATAAGGGCTAACACCTCGGCACACTCTTTCCTTAAATTTCAGCGAAGTTCTGTGAAGGTACAGAAAAGGTGTTGTTCATAATAGAAGGACCAACTATCCCTCCTTTGCACCTGATCAAGTACGCTACTGCAGCAAATGCATACACAAAAAAAAAATCCAGTGAAATTTCAGCAGATCCAAACAGTAAATGTGTGTTATTTTTCAGACCTGAAAAAAATCATGCGTAATCAGAGGAGGTATTCGTTGAAACTTCGCATAGAAAATACATTCTATTGTTCAGTGACTAATGAAGCTGTGTTTTAAAGTGTTTGAAGTATTATGCATATTACAAAGTAACACATAGCTTATTTTTAGTTCGGTCCATTAATATTTAACTTCTTTGAAAAATAACGTCATAGATAAACTTAAATACTTTTAACGAGGCCACAAAGTTATTTTTAAACTTAATTTCGAACGCACTTCAAATGCAATCCTTCTTTCCTTTGGGTTTGCCTATTTTTGACTTTCTTTCGAGATATAACTCTTCTTATTGATGCTTTTTTCTTGCAAAACACTTCGTGGGCTTCTAAATCTCTATGTTTGTAAATTTGATTTTTTGTAACTGAACTCGCTTTCATTTACTTTAACTGCGAAAACGTTCGCGTCCAAACAGCTTCTACAATTTAATATTCAAAAGTATTTCCAACATATGCTTTGAATCGCTTATTCAGACTGACTGTCTTAATTCATCGAGAAAAGGTTTTTAGACACCCGTTGAATATCTAGAAAAGTCCAGGCAAAATCGAACACTTCCAGTTTCTTGCTCGTTGGGATGTTCAGTTCGATTTGGACTTGATTGTCTGATAAATAGCTCTGAATGTCTCTAGCTAATACAAATGTGACTTTGGTGCGTGTATGCATGCAACGCTATCTCCTCTTTAAACCTAATAGATTCGTTGTTATCAACAATATTGTTGTTTTCATGGTATGGTACAATACGATCTAGGTAGAAAGCTTTCATCTTCGATCGGTGTTTGTAAGGCGGCTTTATCCGGTTATTCACATCATTAAGCAACAGACGTTACTGCTTTTCCGATTTCCGCTACAGTTTTGAATTAATGCCTTTTTGTTGACGAAGGCTATAAAGTCTCACCAAATCGTTTTCCTGGAACTCAATCAAATTCACTCTCGCACCGTAAAGCATTTTCATTAGGTCGATGTTCAGGCTTAAATAATTGCTAAATGCTTCCTGAATAGAGTCTAGTTGTTGCCGCAGCTTCGAAATGTATTCTACTGTTGTGTTTTAGACTTTTGGTGGGATTGCAAAATTTGCATCATTTCGCCCGAAACTGACCCGTGACGGCGATTTCAAAGTAGCTGTATAAACCACTACACGGTTAGCCATTAAAATGTGGAATATGGTAGCCTAGATCATGCTGGCTGTAACTATCGCCTACCCTTTAATCCAAGTGCTCATGCAAAAGTTTGTTTAAAACCATTCTACTATTTAGCGTTGCAAAGCTCCGTAATGGTGGAGTTCGAAATTCTAAAGCGAAGTTTGTTTGGGACTTTATACCTGCTCATCCAGTTAACCACTATTTAGTCAACTATTTGGAATAGTGTAGACTTATGGCCAATTAATAAAATAGCCGGATATGGTCATGCTGCATTTATGACAATTCTTTTTAATGGCGACCCTACACTATAAGTCTTCGTCTTGCATCTGAGTTTTTTTTGGGTCATTTTATAAATGTGCTTCGATTTTCTGGGACAAAACCGCACCGATATCAGTATTGCTTGTATCAGTATTCACGCAAAATGTTTCTGCAGTTTGCCATACGCTATTTTCAAATGCTTCTTGGCCCAAAAATGTCAATTCATGGGCACTAACCAATTTTTCATGATTTTGAATTTTGCCGGATCATGTTTCAATTCCAATAACTACGATGTTGTCCCGATACACCCATCACGTTTTCCAGGCACGCTCTTTGAGCCATTCAAAGGTTCCCAGTATCGACTTTTCAGAGACGAAATCCATTTTGCGACCGCTAGGGTGTTCATGATGTCTTCAATTTTTGGCAATGGGTAGTTATCTTTTATTCACGTCATTCAATAGCCGATAGCATAAGCAAAAGCATGCGCTGATATCCTTCTACCTAACCAAGACTGCTGGCGATGTACTTGGACTGTTTGTAGGCTTGACGAAGCGTTACTTTTTTAAATATGGTGTTATTTCGACAACTTCAACTTGTCTAGCCATTCGTAGCTGGCAAAAAATTTCTGGAGTCGGAACTGAATTCAACATTAATAGGTTCTTCGGTAATCATCGTCTAGAACCGAGAAAAAATTAGCCTAACTTCTTATTAGCTAAGATCCCTGTTGATGGCCATCACTTACTTTTAAAGACTAGCTTGCTCTTTGTTGGGTCCTCTGTCTCTCCATTGGATACATTTGGTACATTCACTCCTCATATGTAGTCACTTATGAAACTGAATGGGTGTAGGCGATCACGTCTCTTTTCTTAAGTTTTCCTTCTTATTCCACTAAATTTAGGACCCGTACAGACATGTAACTTTTCTGCCACCGTAAGGCTGACAAATGTGGAGAGTTAGCTCGATAAGAGTGCGCTCTTTGAGGCAATAAAATATGGTCTTAATTATGTTCTCCGATGATTTAAGTAGAAACCGCGATTCTCTGCCAGTTTTTCTCTTTCCGTTTTCCATCAGCGATATTTCAATTTTCTTCCATTAAATTACCTTAACTCCTAAACCTGGTTAAAACGGTGAGGGCCCAGGAAGCCCATTCCAACTATGGATTTGTGGACTTTTCCTACTACCAGGAACCGATGTTTGAATACTACAGGTAAGTCAGTAAGCTGTATATGTTGTACTATATCTCTATGAACTGGGGTAGTTACAAAGTAGATGCAAAAAATCCAGGTCTCCGAGAAGCTTGTTCTCACGATCGAATTAGTGGCTCCTGAACCCATAGCATTTTTGAAAGTTCGTACTAGATTTTTCTTAGAAAGCCCAAGTCGCTCGCAAGCCAATAGAGCACGGTCATTGTGATGATAAATCGGGAGTCAACAATTCGATGAGCTAACTGCTGATCCCCGTAATTAACTTTTTAGTGATTTTCTATCTCGCACAAATAAGATAGAGCTACGCTCATTTAACCTTTAATTCTTGCTGCGTATCTTTACCAGTATTTCTACATCAACTTTTTACGACAATCACATCTCCAGTACTCTTTTTATCCACGACTTCAGCGTAAAAGGCACAGGTTTTTGTCAATTCGCTGGTGATTTTGGACCCTAACGTTGCTATAACTACCTGTGCTGTCCGCTTCTTGTATAGTAAAAAAAATCATAGGCTAAGTACCTTTAGCGTCCGTTTATCAACCAGATGAGGTGCTTGTTGAAGCTTCTCACCGATCAACTCTTGAATGAAAGCTTCCTTCGCTGTTTGAGCGTCTGACGCTCGATATTTTTGCTCAAATGCTATAATGATTATATTGACTTCTGGATCCGCTTTAGCGGCGAGCGATGTCACTCTTTTAAGTGACTTTAATTGTACCTCATGTCTAAAGCATTTATGAGGTTCGATTAGCTGGAGCTATTTTCAACTGGGATGGTCTAAAGTATATCCGGTGCAGTTTTTTTAGTGATGCAACAGTTTGCAACAGTTTCAAATTGCTTGTAGATTATCAAAGTCTTTTAGTCCTTTGTTGCCAGTTGCATCAGTCGGAATAGCCCACATAGTTTTGATCCGCTACAAATCCGATTTCAATAAATCAATTCTTCTTCAAACTTTACAAACTGCTGCTTCAAGACTTGTTGAGAAATAAGTCCTTGATATCAACAGTTATGCTTGTCAGGCAACAAGTGGGCATCCTGTGAAACACTTCTCTGAAACGATTCAAACGTTGCTTCGACTTGAAAAAAATGTATCAATACGCTGCAGATAATATTAGTAATTTTATCACTGATAAATGACGTAACTGATCGTGGATAAAGTCGATGAGAAAAAGTTTAAAATATAATTTCAAAGAGTTGAATACCATTTTATAATGCAAAAAACTTAGTAGTAGAAGTAGTTGAACTAAGCAATATGGAAACTTTGAATGACTCGAGTCATCATCAATTCAGGGGAGCAATCCTAAGAATTACAATTTGAGCTGTCGTTTTCAATTATAATTTTTCAGCACTTAAGTACAATTAGTAAGCAATTTATGAGCTATACGATTTCCTCAAGCCATCTTCTAATTTCTATTCACTGGATGAATGAATACTAATTTTCTCTGATTGTATCTGAATTATCTTGTCAGTTTAGTAAATATTTGCGCCTTTGTCATCAAATCACTTAATCAATGGGAAATAATTGAATTACGAAACGAAATTACATTCACCGTTTCAACAAGTAATTTTCAATAATTAAGTGAAAGGTCTCCTGAATGCAAATAAAAACCCAGCCTAAAACTTGAATTCATAATTATCATCTTCACATTGAACTATTGCATGACCACATTATGATTATCTATTTCTATAGTACCCTTTATCTGCTCACATCTTTGTTCCACAAACAGCTAAATCTATTAGCTTGGCAAGACGCAAGCTGTTCGGAGGCAGAAAAAAGTCAATTTTCTCACTTCCAACTGCAAGAAATCAATTTTTACGCTCCCAATTCCATTGCTTCATGAATAGTTTACGAATCATCTTCCTGTTAGTTGCGATGCGAGCAATTTGTAAAGTTTGTTGTTCGTTTCGGTTGCGCAATGAGTTGCTTTTTAGTGTTTTGAGCTTGAGTATTATTTCGATAAAGAATTACAGTTTCCGTGATAAATTCAAAAGTTTAGTTCATTCAACCGTAGCGTTTCCAGTTTTTTTTTGAGAAATTTCGATTGTCGTCTTTTTTATATGAGCTGTAGGGGACTTCCACCTCTGTTACTTGGATAAAAGTGATAATTAACTTCTTTTGTTGAAGCATTTAGCTATTCGCTACTTTAAAAATAGTTGTATAATAGTTGCTAGGAAATAGTTGATGATTAGACCTATTGTACATTCTTTACAACTGAAAGAAACTATTTTTCAAATCAATCAATCGTAAATGTATATTCAGAAAGAAGATAAGGATAATTTATCATTAATTGAAGAAAAATAAAGTTAAAATAAAAAATGACACTCACCACATATGCACAAATAAAATGTTCACTTTAACAACGATGCCTAAAAAGTAATCTGTCATAACAACTTTCAGCAAAAAAGCAGTACTTCAAAGGCTTTTCCACAAAAATAAAGAAATTTGTTCGGCTCTTTGGATCAAAGTTGATAGAGGCTTCATTTACAATCAATGTGTATTGGTTTATAAGTTGCACGTGTCACTTCACTTCTGGTTTAGCTCAAATACCTACGGCATAGCCAGGTTAGTACAAAGTTCAGTGTGTGATCATGGTCGGATTTAAGCCAGAGACCTCATACATTAGCAGCCCGTGCTCTACCCATTCGACTACACAGGCCTATACCAATTGTCTCATAAATATGAAAGGCTTCAAATAAATTCACCCACATCATCCATACGCTTCTGGAGCTGGTGAAATTAGTAGACGGTTTTCACGTCTGAATGACATATAGATTTCCGATAAATTGCAAAAACATATTCACCTCGTTAAGGTTTTTACTTTAACAATGTTATCATTAGTTTTAAATTACTGCTCAATTATTTCTCATTTTTCTTCTTATATTTTTTTTTATGTTTCATTTTCTTTTTTGACTCTGTAAAAGAATTATATTTGTAGCACAATAGATTATAAATAAATAAATAAATAAAGTTGAGCTTATTGCAAACTATTTTCACTAAACTGACCTTGTGAGGAAATCTGTTACTTTACCTGCCAGTGGTACCACCAACCTTAACTTAACGAACGCAGTATGTCACTTTTTATCTTTCCCATAGCTTTCGAAACCAAATACACATGTCAATGTAAAGATCAAATTTTTAGGCCTAAATCTAAAAAACCGCTTAAAAGCATTCCAACAAAAGCTTGGTGTGATTCCGGTTTATTATTTAAGAAGAAGGTATCAACTTTGCCTGAAGCTGAACAATCTTGCTACAAAGTTATCACTTAGTCAGTTTATCTCCTGGATAAGTAGATAGGTCAAGTCGCTGACGATCGGAGAGTGCAACCAAATGACATACATTGGCGCATTAGAAGCCCGTTGTGATACCACGGATATCATCCTCAACCACGGTAATCACAAAGAATCTAATTTTTTTAATAAACTGAAATGCTTCCTTAATATCGATCCAGGGTAGGTCAGACAGGCTTGAGAGGAATGTGGTCCCGAGTGAGGTCATTCTCTTCTTCGACAAATTCGGACATTGTCACATGAGATGGAGGACAGATTCCTCTTCATAATTCCTAACAGAAACAGATTCAACAGAAATTGTTGAAACTCACGTCCAACCATTTTGCGTACCGTTTTATAATGCAGTGGCCCGTAAGTACGGCCACAAAACAGGGAAGAGCACTGTGGGTTAAACTGGAGCAACCCACATCCACGGAGACTAATGACCATCTTGCAATCACGCGGCATGATTTTTCAAACCCAGGACTTGCCAGTGTTTTCAAGATACTTTTGTCTGATGGCTAATTTGACCGATAACATCGATGTACATTTAAAGAAGAGCGTTGCCAGTTTGAGGCCATATGGTCGTCTGAATACCCTTATATACAAATGCTCAGATCAATTGCACCGCTAAATGTGTTGACATCTCGCTACAATGCGGCAACAATTTTTTACACTGTACAAGGAGCAGCAAAAGAATTTATAGCGGCTTGATTTTCTCTCAAACTACCAATATTATTTCCGAATATTTCGCTTTACAGAAACCAGTCGATTCGCTAAAATATAGCTACTACCTCCACTACAATGGTCTAGCAAAGGAAAATATTCCGCTGTCCACTTTACTGGTAAATTTTGAGTTTTCGATGTTCAAATGAATAACCGCACTCTTCAGGTGACGCTAACATTCCAGTTATTTCTACTAAGAATGACAGTTGTTGAGCTTTAAAAGCTTCGCTTAGTGCAGTAGTGTTCCTGGGGCTGCAAAATCAACCTCCACTGAAGCGGGAACTTCTTCAGATAAAGCTCTGGCATGGTCCTAGCAGACTCTGTTATACTCGTACGTAGCCAGTGTCAAAATCCAATGAAGTCTCACATGAGCAAGATCGGCTCGCTGTTGGATTATTAGGTTAATTAAAATATTGTCGTCAGGTTCAAATCCCGGTCCCTAAGTGTCCACTCACATAGGAGCAAGTACCTCCGTCACTTTTTAGTTACCGAGTTCTATATCCTGCCGGTACAAAAGCTCAGAATTATCCAATCGAGCATCTCCGCCCCTGACATGGCAAATTTGGAACAGGTAATCCAGGATGGGCCATAGGGTGCTATCTCTATGTATGAGCAGCTCAAAAACTGGTACACTTCTTTGCTTTTGAATAAGATTAAACTTCTCTACAATTTCACGCAAGTAGAGGAGTAACGCGAAAGCTCCACCTGTTTCGATATCGCTTACTCATAGAAGTTAGCTAGACCATCGCACGATATCAGACAAACCTTTTTCCACCAGCACGCATTATTTACCGTAGATAGAGGGCATTTTTGCAGCTACCCACAAACCCTATACATAGCGCGCCTCATATTAACTTAGTTACCCAAAGACATAGCTCCACCTCTTTTGGTGGCATTTATCACCATTTGGTGAATGGCCTGGGTAGCCTTGGAGCGGTTGTTATGATTTTAGGCTTTAGACTAAGCAGAGACCCTAGAGCTTAGTAAGAGCGGGGCTTGCCCAATTATTTCTTTTGCCCAAAAGAGGTACCTTTCGTCCATGTCGGATAACGCCACAGAAGGGACTTTTTCAGTTCTCTAAGAACATTGAGTGCCAGATCAGGGAGCGGTGGCCGGGCCGGAACATTCGCCTTAATCGGGTTGCCATTCTGGTCATAGATTGACTTCTGAGCTTTCGCCGGGTCAGAATTGCAGATCAAAGCCCCTAAGTCAATCGAAATAAGAGTGGATGAAACTTTTATTTTGCGAAATTCTCGGGTCTGTGTTATTTGTCAATGATCGACTAAACCCAACAGATTTGGCAGGCCCGCTGCTATATCCCGTGGATTTGGCTGCTCCTGCGGTGAAAGCTTGTAATCAGTGTGCACATAATAAAACAGCGATAACATTTTCTTGGCATAAATAATCACGAATTTGGGACTCGTGCTTGACCAAACCTGAATTATTGTTATTTTACGTTCTCTACTTTTCAGCATATACTAATTCTGACTTAAAAAGTGAATTTCTCAGCATTTGAGACTCATTTTAGACTTGGGCTTCTTTGCTGAAAATTTTTAATTTTCTTAGCATTTCCAGTTGTCTTGTGAAATGTATTGCTTTTCTATTTCAGTAAAAATGTGCTTGGAAGACTTTGGATTCAACTATTCAAATAACAGCCAAGCATAATTAGCAAGGTAATTGAAATTCAATCTGTAGTCTCTGCAATCTCTAGTTTAGATTATATACAATAATGAAAAAATAAAATATTTTAATGATGCATTACGAAATCTGAATACCAACTAATAGAACGTCAATTTGTGGCAAATTTAAGTTGTTGTAATTTATTTTTCTTTATTTAATTTATCTAAAACATATCGCATCTCATTATATAAACGCTCACACAAAGCTAAAAATGTTGTCCGAGATTTGGATCTTTCAAACATAATTTATGAAAAATTGAGGATATAATTATTTCAACAGAAGTTAAACCAATCGCTTAAAGGTTAAAGAAAAAATAGTTCGTAGCAGAAATATGGAATTCGGAAACCTATGAAATGTAAAATAAGTGGCCTTCATCGGCAAAATATAGTGATAAAGTTTTGAGTTTATGAATTTTTATAGTGGTGGTAGAATAAAACCAGGTGTCGGATAGTAAATGGTAAACACCACCGCAAAACAATTCAAGAAACTGCAGCTGCATTCCAGGTGAAAAAGCATCATAGAGATAAAGTATAAATTTTCCAGTTTCCAAAAATATTTTCAATGAACAAACCTGTAAGGAGTGGCAAAAACACCTGCATGAGAAAAATAATCTGCGAAATTAATGTTAATAATAATACAAACTTCACAGTCGAAAATCATTGACTACTCATATTCTTTCAAGTATAAGTCTTCATAGTAAAATAGCCGAAATACCACAAAGCGGCCAACCGAAATTGAAATTTGCATATGAAAGCGCCAACTATGTTGACAAAATTACCAAATTTAAATATTCACATATTCAATGCATTAACCAACAGCCAGCAGCCAATTGTTGTTGATCGATTGAGCTTGAGTGCATCAGAGAAATGAATTCATAGCAGAGCTGAAAAAATGCAAATCAAATCTATCAAAACAATCGAATTAACGTACCTGAAATGCCATGGCTCGAATAGTTTAAATCTGCATACAATTAATTTGTTTAGAATCTCTAAACGGAATACGAAAAACATTTGTAACAATAGAGTTGAATTAGCTTAATTGATTGAGAAACATGAACTTGATATCTTTATCATCTTTGAAAAATGACTGAAAATATCTAATTTTACTTTAAAACTTTTAAATACTACACAGTTTCCGTAGGATTTAATCCAATCCTAATAAAACTGGGTAGTATAGAACGTAAATTTGAAAAAAGGATATAAATAACCAAATTCACTTTAAGAAATCATAATTCATCAGAAAATATTTCTAAACAAAATGGGTTCATTTAAAAATAACATCTCCTTTTCCAAAAATGAAATGTAGATGGTGTTTGAGCAACTATGGTGCTTTCGTTTTTAAAACGATATTGATGTCACTTCATCTAGTACAACGGGATTATTTATAGGTTAGCTATTAGAGCGGTCTCCGTGGACTATATACACTGAAAAATATCCACATGGCGCCCAGAGCCATGCAACATAGCGCATTATTTATGGCCCCATACGCTATGTACATAGTACTCTGAGCTATGCAATATGGCTCCCAGCGCCATAATGTCAGAATCTACATAGCGCGTGGTACTATGTTAAATGGCGCAGGATTTATGGTCCCACACGCCATGTACATAGTGCCCTGAGCTATGCAGTATGGCTCCCAGCGCCATAATTACATGGCGCAGAAATTATGGCCCCACACGCTATATTACATAGTGCCATGAGCCATGTAATATGGCTCATGGAACTCCAATTATAACTCGCAGCCATGCTGTGTGAGGGAACGTATAAATGTCAGCAAGTGACATTAGAGCTTGTGTCTACATAATTGACTCATTTTGAACTGAAGTACTGGCTACAATATTTTCGATACTTCGACCGGTGAATTTTTACACTGGAGCAGGAACATTCAATAGTGAGTATGTTGACTCGAATTTATCGAATTTATATTTGGTGGATTTATATTTGGTGCACTGAAAAAACACATAGCGCCAGACGCCATCGTTTATAGATTTCTGGCGCCATGTACATAGTCGATTTCAGTCGATTTGTGATAAAATATAGCGCCACACGCCATAGTACATAGGAGCAGACGCTATGCTTATAGCCCTCCACGCCATGTACTATAGCCCTCCACGCCATGTACCATAGTCCTCCACGCCATATACTATATAGGACTATAGTGTATGGCGTGGAGGACTATAGTATATGGCGTGGAGGACTATAGTACATGGCGTCGAGGGCTATAGTACATGACGTGGAGGGCTATAAGCATAGCGTCTGCTCCTATGTACTTTTCGCCATGTATTATGGCGTGTGGCGCTATATTTTATCACTATCCCTAAATCGACTATGTACATGGCGCCAGAAGTCTATAAATTATGGCGTCTGACGCCATGTGTTTTTTCAGTGTAAAGGTACAAATTCATTTGGAAAAAAATGATGCCTAGCGGCCAATTTACTTAAATGAATCTTCCTCTATGGAACGGGGAGAATGAAACTTTTTAATGAATTTATATAATGCCCAAATTTCAATAAATTTAGCTATCGCCAAAAGCTATCATATTTGGGACAAGAGATGTTAAGTTAAATTTGAATGCATTGGCCGACCCGCTAGTAGAGTGCCAATAAGAAGGAACTCTATAAAGAAATACGTTGCGTATTATGAAGTGCAACTGAGATATAGCACACTACATAAATGGAAAGAATTCTGATTGAGTTTTTGAGGTAGGGTGATTGAAAGTCGACCCGTTGCTCCTAAATTTCGGCCTGCAGCAAAAAAGTTTTTTTAAATTCTTTGTTGTCTACCAAAACAGATCAAACTCGTTATAAAGGCATCTAAAGTAGGCATAGTGGCTATTGTTCCCAATGTTACACTTTGCATTTTGTTTTGACGATTCTGATTATTGTTATGAAACAAATAAGTATTGGGTGGCCGACTTTTGGAGTGTGCCGACATTAGGACCATTCAGTTTCCTTTTATGATGAAAACGGTTCAAAGTTTCAAAGCTACTTTGAAAGCTTTGTGGTGTTGTCTAGATAAATGCACACTCTTATGAAGCAATGATATTTTTCCAATGCGGCATTGCACATTTACTACGGTGCCATAGCTACAATTCACGTAAGTAGCCCAGCAACTATCTAAAAATTATTTTTAGTACCTCAAGTAATGATTGTACGTTTGATACTTTATAGTTTCACAAGAGAAATCAAACGTAGACATTATATAGAGACATATATAGAGATGTATTCCGATTCAAGACATTAAAGTTCATTCCATCAAACAAAGCAGTACGAAACAGTTGTTGTCTAAAACTGTGATAACGCACAATCCCTTACAAAGGCTGGCACCAGTAAGTATCTAGGCCATATTGCTAATGCAACCTGTCTGAGAAATGTGTGCTTACTGGGGTGCTACTCAGGGTCTTTCCGAATTGACATCTTCGCCTTCGCCTTCAGCTTGTTCTAACAGAATGTGATGTCAGATCAAGTCGAGTCTGTCCGAATTCCGTCACCTACGGCTTGGCATTGCTCTCCTGTAAAACAGTTAACGAAGCCACGTTCTGATTTGACTTTTCCTTGGCTTGATGGTGTTTTGAGGCAACGTTACGGAGTAAAGCCATAGATTTCGGACACCTCGCCATGGTCTGCTTCAAACTATTAGAATAGCTCCGCTCCTGTCCCAATCTGCCATAAACAGTTGAAGATGAGAACGAAGACTTGAACTCGTAAAGGCCCTCAGAATATGGTTTGCACGATTGGCAATAACTGGAATCAGAGCATTTGACCTGGAATTTGTTTGAAGTCCCCGACGGTTTCAACAAACGGAAAACATGTGTTAATATAGAGGCAACAGGCTTTTTCTGATGTTTCAAAGTCATTAATCGCACAACAATTGGATATGAAGCAAGTGTAAAACTCACCAACTTGATTTTATCAGTGTTTTTGTCATCGATATCGCTCCCTTATTTCGTTGTTGCGTTCGCGGCAAAATTGTATATCGTCATATCGGCCGACAAATATTTATGAGAGGATCTTCCTTTGGATCGGGGATAAGAGTTAGCAGTTTCCAGAGACTAAAATAAAAAAGGCTTTACTGGCTGTCAGCAGTCGAGTGCAAACTTTTTCATTGTAGCTGCTATTGCGATAATTCTCAATCCTAGATAAGTTAATGCTTTAACCTGTTTGAAAATGTATTCCCCTATCTTTTTCACACGAGTGATTTTAAAGACTTTTCGGTTTGTATAGTCTAGTAGGCAGAACACTGGCTCCTGTGTGGAGTCTATGGTTCGAATCCAGATACGGATGGGAAACCTCGCTCCGAGCTTTCATTTGACTTAGGTCTGATTAAGTATCTGAGTCAAATCAGGGGCAAAGTGAAGCGTTAAACTTATCATATCACGCACATTGAAATTTCGGTTCTAAAAATGTAATATATACCACCGTTATTCCCCAAGACCCTAAACGTTGGTTCCAGCAGGACAGCTTTGATTTTCGGTGTGCTGTTTGTCAGTTTAGTGTGTTTAGCCAGCGCTGCCACGATTGACTTTGTTTTGCCTTCGCTTGTGTATATGCTTACGTTTTTCGCCGTTTACTTAATTGGAATAAACGATTTTTCAATGGGGCTCGGTTGTTTCACACATAATTAACATGCCGTTGGTAGAAACCAATAGATTACTGGCTTTAGTGAGAATGATCCTCACCACTGAATGAAATATGCTTGTTTCGAATTTCATAGACAGTATTGGATGTTAAATGACACTAGTTTTTTTTTATTATTTTAATTTTATTATTTAAAATTCATAATTTTTTTTATTGCTTGATTATTATATGAGTGAATGGAACAATCCTTTCTAGTATTATCTGTGATAGCAAAGTATTGGTATAGGGATCCACCTAGCAACAAATTCAGAGAAATTACAGCATTCGCAGATTAGAAGCGTCATCCCATCATCAGAGTTATCGGAAAATGAAACCAACGAAGAATTTTTTGAGGCACTCCCGAAACAATTCCTAAGCACCACCAAATGTAAAATAAAAATGAAAAATGTATGAGAATATATCTGCAGGATTGTAGATCTCACATATTAAAGTTTTAAGATATCTTTGACATATAACCGACGTTTTACTTTCACTTAGTAAATTTTTGCGGGTGGAAGCTCTTAAACTCTTTTTAGCCGTATAACTTCTCAAACAGTCATTGGATCGAAATGAAACTTACGTTGGCAGCGGTGCTAAGAAGAGTCAACTCCAAATATTGTTGTTATTTTCGCAATAGTTGCTACCATCTGGCTTATGTATGATAGCCTTCTAGAGTGAAAATGAGTAAAAAATGCTGAAATTTCCCAAAATTTC
Source organism: Nemotelus pantherinus (assembly GCA_963978885.1). Lineage (NCBI taxonomy): Eukaryota > Metazoa > Arthropoda > Insecta > Diptera > Stratiomyidae > Nemotelus > Nemotelus pantherinus. Next base: position 79,873,313 of record OZ022265.1, on the reverse strand, counting down.
CGAATTTTACGGATGGCAGCAACAAAAAAATTTTTATATCTCTGTAACTTTTAATGCAACAATTCACTTTCCTGGTAGGGACGAATTTACTAATGGTGTCACTTCTGAGTGCGGGCTTATTCATGTGTATAAAGAAGGCTCACAATTGTACAATAAATTAGGCAGCGGTATTTACTTGGATAAGCTGAATGTAATGTCCCATTGTCGGACCACTGTAGTGGCTTTCAGGTGGATGTAGTGGCACAAGCCATCCACTGGCTTCTGTGTAACCAATTTCCGCTGTAAATATATGCATTTTCTCTTCTCAGATAGCCAAACAACTTCAAATTCCTTTGTTGGTCCTTGTACCGTACTAAGAATTGTTGTTTAATGCATTGAATAAATATCAAGACAATCAGCAATGCAACTGGTTTAGGCTCCTGGACATAAAGGTATTCGGTTACCAAGCCTTCCCAGTTCGTAAGCCACATATGCTTGCGAACTGGGAAGGATTTGTAGCTTGCTACCGGACCTCTCATGCTCTTTCACCATGGATACTTTGATGGCATTTGTCAAACTAGCTATTAGGCAAAAACACCCCATAGACATTAAGTAGTCCTGTGCTAAAGAATCATCTCGTGCGATCGCAATACAATCCTGAGCCTCGTAGCACGCTGTCGCTGTTAAGTTTAATCTGTTGGGGGTTCCGTTGTATAATGACCGGTCTTATGAGTCACTGCTTTATAGAGCGGAACGCTTAGTTATTGGGCACTGAAATCAACGATTTCTGTCGAAACTGTGGCTCAGAAGATGATCATGAGTCCAGTTCTCGCGAAGAAGTGTATGCCTTCTGTTTTGGGGAGCCATTCCTCTTAGGTCTTATTGATTTATCCTATATCAAATAAATGAGTAGTATATATGTAGTTCATCAAAGGAATTAAATGGTTCTCAGAGTATATCCGTCGTTTTACAACGAACCTCGAATGTGCATATGCGCATATTTTGGCAAAACTCTTCGATTGGCTGCCTGACTTAACTTCCGATGCAGTCATCAGATGTAAACGAAATTCACCAGGTGTGGTGGTCTTGAGTTAGAGCAACTGTGATAGTCTTTGCTAAAAAAAATGTGCTTAAAGTGACCGTGCTATAAAAGTTTTGCCACTACTGACATTTATTAGATACTACCATTATATTAATTTCACAAGCACCTTTCATGAAACTAAGAAACAATAGCCTTACTCTACTAAATATTGAAACTCTTGCAAATAGTTGCCCTGGTAACTATTCTACCCTATCACTCCCTGTGCAGTCATCGGATTAAAAATACAGGTGGGTTGTAATCAGAAGCACATTTGGTAAAACATGTTTTCACTATCTACACAATATCTGTCCTCGAAAGTCGGTTTTTCTAGCGGTTTTTAGGCGGTAGAGTTTTTCAATCATGGATAGCCATGAATCGAGAGCAATTATTTTTCTGTAAAGATGAATCAATTCCTATTATATTGCTTGTGTTTTCTTAGGATACAGTTGTTACAAGGTAGAATATTTACACTGCTTATTTTATGTGGGCTAGACAATTTTCGTGAATGATGTATATTGATCTAGTGTGCTGAAAACTGGAGTCTCCTAATGGAAACTTAAGACGTTCAAGGCGTGACATGCCACTCAAGGCATGACAGCCAAAAAATGAGCTTTTATGTTTGGCGTGATAAAATTATTAAATTGCAATTAATCTCACAAATAGACCGGTGACTTTTTATGGGATGCTGTATTTCGGTGAATGAGCAAAAAAAGAAAGTACAAGTTCGTTTTTCCGTTGAAACCTATTGAAATCCAATGTTGCTGATCTACATACTTCTTGGCTTACTAAAAAGTAGCCAAAGAAAATGAGCTTTCTTCATTCGTGAGATAACTAGCCATTACGAGATATGTATACATGACTCATATGGTATCAGATTTATGCTGGACAAGCTCATTAGCTTAATTTAATACATTTTTGTATCATTTTGTAATTTGTCATGCTCTAGTCTTTCAAACTTGCTATTTAACGTTTATTAACCAACCGCTTTAATTGAAAACGCATAAGTTTTTACTGAAACTGTTTTACCGCACATATCAGCCAATCCATTCAGATCGCTGGGCCAGGAGTTGTTATTGTTTTCAATGCTACTATTGTAGCCTAAGCCCAATCGAAGTGACAAAAACGGGTCTTTTGACGGTGTATAAGATTAACACGAGATGTCACTTTCTTGAATAGCGAAAAGAAAGCTTCATGAAAATCATCAAAAGCGTAACATAGCTAGCAAGGTGATTGCCTTTACATTTATTACAATTTGTGGCTAAACAGAAACTGCAGCTTTAATCGCAAGATTTTTGTGTGCGTGATTCGCTTTAAAAAATGTGTTGTTTGATACAGTGATAAATTGAATCTTAAGACCATTTTCATTTTTTCAACAATAAACTCTTGATCTTTTAATTGCAGAGCTGATGATTTATGTGTTTGAAATTTTGCTTGTATATTTTAATTGTAGATAGATTTCGTGTCAAGTATAATATTTTAAGCATATAACGATGATTTGTATTTTGTAACGGCCTGTGTAATTAGTGGTCTGTAGCTTTGATTGTATTCTAGATCAAGAAAATTCATCACCTATATCGTGGGTGGTCGCTTAAAAGTGAAAATTGATGCTTGTTGTTGGTCTTTCTTAGCGTTTGAATTTGACAGTTGTTAATTTCTTAATTTGAAATGAATGAGAACTTTATGTTTTTTTAAAGATATTTCACAACTTTGTTCGTCTACATAAATTATGATTTTGATGCGCTGTTAACTCTCAGTTGTAGGCGACTGCCATTTTGCCAGTTTACAAACACTCAAATTTTTCAAAAAGTATTTGTTAAGAACGCTTATTAGAAATGGAAGTTTGCGAGTTATATAGAGAATCCGTCTCTCAAAAAGTTAAATCGTGATTATATTCTGCCAATTTTCTAGGTAATATTGACCAATAATGCTGGGGTAGATTGACCGCATATTTAAACTTTCACCTTTTCAACAATATAAAACCGTATGTAGCTGAATTTTTTAAATTATAATTTACATTAATTAATTAGCAGATTTAAAAAAAATCGGCTAATTGTTGAAGATATTAGAGACATACAAATAACAGAAAAGTTGTAAAAAATCAATAATTTAGAGATAATACAATAATTTTGAAATACAATAATTTTGAAGCTTAATTTTAGAAAAAAATAGTTCAAGTCTTTCAAATCTGCGATTAATCATGAAATAGAACAGCATGGTTTTATCGAATATAAGCCTGATGGAATTACATAACAATAAGCATCATCAAAAATTTCAATTGTCCAAAGAAAAAAACAAAGATTTTCTACGTCAAGCAGCGAGCTCCAAGTAGCCTTGATATAGTAATGATCAAAGTATGAATCACATAATTTAATCTATTTCACGGCTTTATCGTTTTACATGGTCATCTGACGATAGAAACCTAATTTAGTTGTACGAGAATGTATATCCAATTACAGTGTTACCATGAAATTTTCATACTCACGCACGGATTATTTCCAAATTCAGTAAAATTAAAAATGAATTAAATAAGTAGAAGAACTTTGCATATTATTACTATTGACATTTGATATCTTCCAAAAATACTTTATGTGTGTCTTGCAAAGGTCAAGTTTATTTTGGTGCAAGTCATAGTGGGACGAATTCGAACCGAAGAATTGAAAATGTATTAACTTTTATAAACATAAATACTTGAATACATTGAAGAATTCAATAGAGTTAAAGCGCGCTTCATTTAAAATGCAACTATTTTCGCTGACATCAATGACACGAATTGCTCCTGTTGATTCTCACCTCCAACTTAATGATCCGTGATTTCAAAATTAGATCATAAACGTGACTGTGTGCTGGTTTGATTAGTTCATCACCTACAGAGAATAACGCGATCGAATGTACGATAATTCCTCATTTAATTTCCTCGAAGTCAATCTCATTACATATATTGCCAAGCGTTTTAGTTCCGTGCAAAAGAAGATTATGCTCCGCTACTATTAATTCTGCCGTTTGAATTTTCAAAAGTTTGTAGTCACCCAGCAGAGACTTTGCTCGCATCCAAGATAAAATGTTCTCTTGGCATTTAGACGAATCAGTGCACTTTTTTGTAGTCTATTGACTAGGCAGAGATATTTTCCGAGCGCGGATGATTGGTTTTTTAAATACATAGTTTAAATACCATTCACCTGATCTTTTGTTATCTGGCAGTAAAGATCAATTATTGCCTAACTGCACTCTGAAGCATTCATGAATTTTGAGTAGCGCTACGGAAAACAATGACAGCACAGGAATCAAAGTTCAATACAAATCTTTTCTGAAATGCAAAGCTTATACGAGAAGCTGAATGCCAAACGGAATGAAGAATAGTTATTTACAAAGGTCATGAAAAATCTTCAGCATGACAGCAGTTAGTTCTTTTGGGTTCGTGCACGCAAATTGAGCTCATGATAAATCAAGGCTGCGAGGGCAAAGTAGCTTCTAGTTGTCGTGATGCAGTGATACGATCGACAATTCTATTAAAATAAAGAGTCAAATTTGCAATTAAGAATAATTATTTGTGTTTATTTATTTTGAATACTTGATTTTGGAACTCATGAAATACCGTGGGAAGGAAAATACTTTCTGAATCAAGCAAAAAAAAAAACTAATGTGGGAGTAAAAAAAAATATTCAGGAAAAGATATACGAGTACAATGAGAATGGTGCCCAAACATACGACTGCAACTAAAAACTTATCATTTCCGAACCGTTTTAACAAATGTGTTGGTTTTTTTTTACATTCAGTAGTAATTTTAAAGTGTATCTCGAAAAAAAATTGTAAAGGAAATAAAACTAATCGAATTAGAAAGCAGCTCAATTTTAGATTTTTTACCTTTTTTAATTTTTGATGGAACAAAAAATGTGAAGCTGTTTTGATTAAAATAATGATTGATTTCCAAATTTTATTTGATATGCTTATTTTTCGTTGCTGACGTTCTTTGCTCAATACACTCACACCGTATCCAAACACCGTATTTCTTCTTTGCATTTCTACTCCTTTATATAATATGATTTGTTTCAATTAGAGATGCTTTAACGATAACAATACATGATATCTGTAGCTAAGGCTAGTTCGTTTAATATACGGAACAATCTTAACTTTTGTTTAAATTTTCGTAACTTTGGATTTATATGTTATTTGGACCATATGAAAGCAAATCGGCGCTTTAGTGCTGAGGAAATATTTGCTGTCCTTATACCATAAAATTTCAGATATGAAGTTATAGCTAAAGATACTCGATTAAAGTCAGTTTAGTTTATGAACCACAGTTGTGAATTCACTTCGTCAGAAATTTCGAAGAAAAGTAGATCGTACAGAGCTGAAGTGAATTTGACAGCATGATCAATGCTGACGTTGCTGGCACTTAAAATTTTGTAGCAAGAAATACTCTTGTGAGATATGTCATTTGCTTACATCATAAAAGAGATAATATTTTTCGGATAGCGATGAATAGGGTTTTTCTTTTAGTGATTTAATATTATTTAGGAAATGGATTAACGGAAAAAAATTTAATCAAACATTAAATAATTGTTTGAATAATTTATCAATTGATTTGATACTTTGTAAAATATTATGTTGTAAAATAATATTACATTGTAAAATAATATGCTTATCAAAACGAGTATTTGTATTGCCAGGGAAGAGTTAGTCTTATTTGTAGCAGCTTTTTTTTCCATTACTATTTCCATAAAATACCAACTAAACATTTACAATCACATTTCAATCACAGAGAGCAATATGCATCATGTTTATGGAGTTTCAAGACTGTCGATTATTCTCAAGCGTGAATGTTCATTTGTAGCATTCTGTGATGAATGAAATTTCAGTTCAATATCGTGGTCGTAGCAAAACACTATTTCGGCAGTATCTGGGTTAGATATCGAGAAAGCTTTCGATCTCATAAAAGTTTTCCGTTCAAGTTAGGATTTTCAAAAGAGGTGTACAACTTGCTGTAAGCTACCTCTACAGTGTGTCAGCGTTAATTGAGGTAAATCAGGCAAAACACCAGTAACGTCAGAAGTGCCACAGGGTTGCATCATCGAATCTGTGCGTTATCTAGATTCGTGAAGTTCCACTCCTATGTGCGATATAAAATCCAAGTTACTACATTCCTATTTCAGTCATTCATTCAAATGATGAGCTCATTCTCAAACGATGAGGGTGACCATCAAAGTGAAAACAATTTGCTACCGGACTCTTATCTAGCTAATTCACTCGCACGCATCCCCATCTTGGATTATCTTTTCAAAAACTACCATCACAGAAGCGAAGATATTTGAAAGAAGGAGTTAGCGTTTCTGCACTGTCTAGTAGGTTTTGCAGCCCAGAAGCCAAAGAGTAGCTGAGCAACTTTCTCCCTCATTGAGTGAGTGGTCTGAAGTCTCTTATTGCACTGGAGTCACAATCGCGAATCTCCAATTTGCGAATCTCCAATTAACTTAGAAAAATTTGCGAATATCCAATTAACTTTGAGCTTTTTGAATCTCCTTGTTTAGGCAAACCATATAAAAAGAGTGAGAAAAAAATTTAATATTTTTTAAAAAAAAAATTAATATTTTTGAGAAAGCAAATATTCCAAATCAGCCAAGTTTGTACACAAAATTTTCAAATTTATTTGGGGCAAAAAAACCCAAATGAAATTCAAATGTCCATATACAGAACGGGTTAAAATTATAAAATAATGAAATCAATAGAAGACAAAATGAAAAAAGGAGCCAAGATATAGCATACAAATTTACATGCAGTAAAAAATGATGAAGTATATCATTTTGTAGGTTCAAGAATTGTAATGATAAAGAGGCAATTTTTAAACATCAAAAGAACGAGACTTTCAGTTGCATTTGAACCAGTTTAATTCTAGAATTCCAGAAAAGCATCTTTGAATATCTCTATATAGCTTACCGTACCTTTGAATATCTCTCTATTAGGCAGCGAGTTTTCTAATTTGTTGACTATATCATTTACGGCTACAGCTTCTGGAAAGCCGTCTCCTTTTACGACCACCTATGGGGAAAAGGGGCCTTCTTCCAAATCTTGACAAAAGAGGGGGTGGGTAGCTTAGCTCGTTAACGAGACAGTCCGAAGCAGCGATCTAATGCCCGCGGGTTCGAATTCCGCCGTGCCCATGGCTATATTTGTTCGTCTTGCGTTGTCTTAACAGTCGGCGACTGGCCATAATACCAGCGCTCCATTAATTAAGTGCCACATTAAAAGCTTTAGTAGCGACTAGGCATAACACTAGCGCTTTATAAAATAAGAAATAAATGTGGCACTTAAAAGAATAATGGAATAATTGACATCGGCTTCTCCCATATGTGTCTCCCTACCGCCATCGCTAAGCATTCGCTTCAAAGAGCAATCCCCTGAGCTTTGGCATTATCATAGAAAGAAAAAAGCACCGTAAGAAGCTGCGCAATACGAAGAAAGCTTTCGCCGAAGGCGGAAAGGGAAATCAATGCAATGAAAATCTCAAATCTTGGCATTGGAACCTAAGAGGTTTGCTGGAGTAGGAAGAGAAAGGTTGGCTGGTGATTCTGCTGTTGTCAGTTTGAGGCAGGAATGTCTAGAATAAATCACTGGGAGCGAATTTTCGCTAACTGGATATTTTCAACTTGGCAAAGATCTCAGCTGTTGAGTCCGGTACATGGTACATGGTTGGTCTAGGCCAAAATGCAGCACTCAATTTTGACATTTTTTGGATCTGCAGACACAGCTCAGTCAAGTGGGTGAAACCTTTTTATGATAAAAGGTTCATGAGACCGAGAACTTGTGCTTTAGTTTCAAATTGGCCTGATGCTACCACGCACAGACAGCTTTCAAGCCAAGCACTGCAAGTGGATGTCATGAAGTATCAAGTTTCTAGAGGGTGGTCGCCTTCGTTTTTTTACTTCTTATTATATATATAGCCACAATTCACTGGATCGGAGAGACTAAAACTTCTGGTGAGTTGCTATGCTTACTCGCATCGCATCAGTTTGAGCAGCAGCAAATGCAAGACCACACTAGTTATGGTTCAATTTTATACCTCAAACGGGGTTCATGATATTCCAAACTTGAATTGTTGTCATCTTTTTTACGCTTAACAGAAGTGCGGTTATTGATATTTTGCTATGTCTATATATGACTATATCACTTATTTGTGATGAAGCAAACAAATTTACTGATTTTGAGGCAAGGCTTGGCACTTCCACTACAAAGTCTCGAAGCTGCCTTAGGTGTGCCGACCGCATCTGCATATGCCATTTATGGGAAGTGGGTAGTCGGTACCCAAAAACTCTTCCGTTGTGGTCAGCCATTTGAAGATCTTCCTAACAAAGCCTAACCATGGAACCACAGGGTTTCTCCTCAGCAACAATTGAAAAATTGCAGAAGAACCACAAGCGTATTCACTGGATAAAACTACTTACGAGGACATATGATCCACATAGATGTTGCGTGAGATGATGTTTACCCATTTTGCTTAGACTATATGAAGTATTCCCGTTGCAATTGGCCAGCGTATGTGCGTATCGGATGTAGGGATTCCAATCCCGAACCATTTTTTCAATCCCGGGATTACGGGATTAAAAAATCTCAAATCCCGGGATCCCGGGATTCGAGGTTCAAAATAGAACACAACGAAATAAGTCAAGTTTTTAATAAACAGATTATATTATGTGCCATCATTTCAAAACTACATCAATAAGTAAGCTGGAAACCGTATAAAAAATATGTTATTGAATAATTACTAATTTATTTAATTGATGCAAATAAAAACAATAATTTTAATTATCCGAGACGTTGATAGTATGAAAGCAAATATTTAAAATTACAACTATTACAAATTAGAACAACAAATCACGACAAAAAATCATAACAATAAATCACAACTCTTAACATATAAAATATTCAACACTTAAAAATTCTGCCAAGTTCATTGGTTTTTTCGGAAGTCACATTGAAGCAATAGCAAAATATCCAAAGTATCGTCTCCAAGCCTGCTTGTAAATTTATTCCCGACGTTGGACGCCGCGGAAACGGTCGATAAATATTGGTAAGCCTGCTCCAAACTATGCGAGTGCCACCACTTTCGAAAAGTTTCATTTCTTTTGCAATAGTTTTAATTAGATTAGTTTCTTGCGGCATTTCATGATTGATTATTTTCATACTTTTGGAGCTCTTTTTGTAGCATCAATTGACGACTACCTTGTTCTGATTCAATATGGGTATCTACTGGGTTCTTCTCATTTCTTTGGCTAGCAAGCAAAGGGTTCGGCATCTAGATCATTGAAGTATTTTTTTTTAAATATTTGCGTTGCTTGGTTTCCAAAATAGAGATTCTATTTCACTTGGTAAATTTTTGCTGGCACAATGTAGATTCCGGAAATAGCTTAGCTAACCAGATAGCTCAGTACACAGACACTTTTTTATTCGGTCCAATATTGCAATTTTCATAGCATTCACAAGAATGGACCGTTTTTCTCCTAGCAGCATAAATAAAAATCTTGATGAAGTATTAGCAGTGCATAAATTTGCATCTTTGCGATTTAAGGCCTCCACAGTCAATTTTACAAGGAGTAAAACTTCAATAAGTTTCTGAATCGAATCAAACTCAGTTCCTTTTAATCGCTCTGGATATTGCAGGCCTATTAATGTATACTATTTTTCAAAATGGAAAACCGTTTAAACATTGTCAAGAGATTATTTCCTCTGGTTTTACAATCCAGTAAGTGAGATAATTAAATGCCTTGCTCGGATTGGACATAGTTTTGAAGATCGTTATTATTTTTCGTTAGAGCTTTTTTAAAATATAAAACTACCTTACGAACTTTCTTTATGCATGCGCTGATGTCCTTCGTCAGATCTAGCGTGTCTTGCAGGCGACCGGGTTCAACGTAGTAAGCTGATTCAGGAGCGTCCAAATCTTCGTGGTCTTCGTCCAGATTATCAGCTGCTTCATCAACTCTTTGATTTAGAATGGAACTCCTATTATAGAGAACATCGCAAACTGCCAAAAGGATGCTATGCACCAAACAAATATGTTGCTCTGCATTAACTAGTCTGCCTACTTTTCGCATTTCATTTGACCCATCAGTTATGATGGTAACAATGTCTTTTCCTAGAGAAACATCAAACTCAGCGAAACGCTCTTTTAATATATCTAGGTAGTTTGCAACTGTCATTGATATCTTTACTCGCACCAATCTCCAGTAAGAATTCACTAAGTAGATGTTAATATTTGTGTAGCGCCTATTTGTTGTCGAGGTCCACTCATCAAACGTCAAACTGAACCGTTCACCTGAGATACTAGCCTGCCTTATCTCATTTTTTATTATTTTTTTTATCCTGCTTGCATAGCCCACTGCCTTTTTTTGATTGTTGATGAGGATTTTGGTAAATCTGTGTATGCATTCGCTAGTATTCCCTCAAATCATTCGAAGTAACGAATGCACTAAATGCGAAACAGTCCATACTTATTTATTTACAAACCCCTTTGTATTCTCTTGTTAACTGTTACTTCGGTTTGTTTTGCTCTATTCTTTACGCATTTTGATGTGAACCTGCATGCTAATTGCTTTCTCATAAATATGGATTCTATTTGCTCTTTTCGAGTCTTGCCGTAATTTGATTACCGATTATGCTTGACTCCCGGCCCCGGAATCCAGGCCAATTTCTGATCCCGAAAATCCCGGGATTAGAACTCATCAATCCCGGGATTTTCGGGACCAGAAATTAGCCGGGATCCCGGGATCCCGCATCCCGGGATGGATTCGCTAATCGGATGCCAATTCTCCGGCTGGGAATAGCATAGCTGTGACGAATAGTGAACTCCCATTAATTTTAAGAGTGCTGAATAATACCACGTGCTGAATAATATCACCAAATGGAAATGCAAATGATTCTGAGTAACGAGTATTAGCGAAAAGGACGTCATGAAAGATAAAAGACATCATGAATGATAAAAGAAAAATATTATGCTTAAATAATAGATTACGTGTAATTTTTGGTTGGACAGATTCAATGGAATTTTGTTAACAGCTTTCTTTAGGAGACCATACAATAGACACATATTCAAGAATGGATCTGACCAATGATGAAGAAAAGATTACCGAAGGCACTCAAGCTATCGAATGATAGTTGAACATAGTCTGAAATTTACTCGGGTTACTGAGGAGAAGATTGTGATCAACAAGATCAAAGGGCTTAGAAAAGTCAGTACAGATTGCATGCACGCTAGATTTTGCCTCTAGTGCTTTAACGACGAAGATCGTAAAACAACCGACATTTGTAGATGTTAATTGACTTTTAGAAATCCATGCTATTCTTTCATAATTAGATGTCCATATTTATTGATTAAAGCTAGCTAATATCGTTCAATTATCTAATATCGTTCAATTATCAATTCAAGGCAAGAAAAAATCATCAGATTTATAGATGGAAGCCACTGCAGATTCTTTCCAATAAGAAGGAAATATGCAATCAGTTAGGCTGTTATTTATGGTGATGGCTACGTGGAAACAAAGTGAATACTGTGTTACTTTCGACAAATTGCAAAAATACCGTCGGAATCAGATCTAATTGATGTTTTAAAATTATGCACCAGCTATTGAGTAGGAGGAAAATGAAATGGATGGTTGGGCAAGGGATAAAATTGAATCAATCAAATGGATTGATTGGGGCTAGTATCGGGTGAAGAATAAATTGAGAAAAGCGCCATGAAAAAAGTCACAGTCAGATAAGGAAGAGTTTGCGGGATGGTTAAAATTGAAATATATTAACTAAGTGGTTTCGAATATATGCACTGATTTTCATCAGACATCAGCTCATAGTTCATACCTGACTGACATGACACTTGCAATTGGAGATCATTTTGATTCTGCTTTCGGAAGCTCATTCCGCAAAACGATCTAGTTTCTCGTATCAAATATTCTCTGCTTTGATAACCATTGGAGCCGATATACGTTGTTTATGCTAATTTATAGATAAGAAGGGAACCGTGTTCACAAATTGATAACTTTTATGAGGAAATTATATCGTTGGATATAAGTCGAGGATGTTAAAATTTGTGACAACTAACTTAAATAAAAATTAATGATCTCCCATTGCAAGAGGTCAGATCAGTCAGGTATGCACTATGAGCTGATGTCTGATGAGAATCAGTGCACACTTTCGAAACCACTTAGTTCAAATGTTTCAATTTCAATCCTCCCACAAAAATAATTTCCATTTTAAGAGTTTGCAATTTCGATCCCAAGCAAAATGCACGAAAGTTTGTAGCTGCTTGTAAGGCATTCAAAAAGGATTAAAGTTAACATGATTTGAATAATTACCAGTGTTCGGAATGTAAAAAGAGCGATCATTTTGAATCAACTTTTTAGTTTCAGTCCCAAGTTTTCGAAAAACATCCTCATGTACAGAAAGCCATGTTTATTTAGATTTATTACAATACCAATGCTTTTTGTAAAGTTTTGTTTGAGCTAGGTGGGATTGTTAGAATGGCAGAGCATTGGAGAAACGCCTCCAGAGGATGATGACGTATACTAGCTCCAACATATGGACATGGGCACTCACAGATGAGGAGGCCATCACATGATTTATTAGAAAGAACTAGGTAGAGTTTTCATTCACGATGATTTGGAATGTTATTGAATTGAAATAGGTGTAATAATAAGCTATAATAGAAGACCTAACATTTGAAGAGGGGGAAGTTGGATAGAAATATGGCTGAACAAAACCAAGAAACGATTGTAGTCTCCACAGAGTATACATTTTGAGTTACAATGAGAAGAATCTATTATATCCCTAAAAAACTCGAAGTAGTCATTAAAAACCTTCATGTTACTAGCACAGGTAATGTATACGCAGGCCACAAAGATTGAGTGGACGCCAAAGCCAATACGGAAATAATACAATCAATAGAAAGTACCGAAGGTTATTTACGACAGTAATGAGGACACCGCCACCAAAAGACTTGAATACGACACTAGAAGCACTATCAAACCGGAAAATTTTATGAGTGATGAGCAATACGGAGCTAAAAAAATCTTAATTCAGCCGGGTTTCCTAGAGGCAAATGATATCATTCTGTGTTTCATAAGTTTCTGTTTGAAAATCAAACAGCATAATCCTCAGACCTCTTACATATTTCATATACCCTACTTAACATTCCCGATTAGTATTCTCAATGTTAGTTTAAAAAGTATCAGGGAGAACGCGTCTTTCTTCTGTAAATCACTGTTTAAGTACTATGACTTCAACATATATCCTGCAAGTTTCATCTGGCACAGTTGCATTGGTCTGATCATTTTGGCTGAAATATCAAATACCGCCACTGCCATGTTAAACTTTGATTTGCCCAGGGCAAAGTTTCGCTGATTGCGATCAATTAATTGTTGAACAAATGGAGCTATTCGCTGTAGAATAGCGCAGATTATACCTTTTACGTTTTTCTGGAAGTCATTTGCCGGAACTTCAATTTCAGGACTTTTTAAATCAGCACTGTTTGTGGGATCCACTGATAAAGTGTAAGCTTTTTTTTAAGGTTTTTTTCGTTCATTTTGTCATGTATGGTACATCGTTGGTTATAGTCCAAATTTCCGCCCAAACAAGATAACGGTCCAAGTTCAATTTATTTCATTGGCATTATCGCAGCTTGAAAAAGATGGGAGGGTGTGAACAAACAACCGTGTTCAACTGTTTAAATGTGCTCTAGTCTGGAGACGCTGAAATGGTTTTTAGAACATTGTTTCGCGCAAAATAAGCGCTCCTAATGAAAATTTGCAATTAACTAGATGCCTCGCAACCCATTATCCTTAATATACTCGTGCAACCTATAAAAAATTGCATAGACTTTCTATGAAAATTCATCCTCTTTTTGATTACTTTGCTTAAATACGTTCGATTTGGTATCCGGGGCAACTGTTGAAAGTCATGAACGTTTGTAGAGTGTATAGCTTTTAATTTATCGCCGTAAAGCATATGCTTATAGTTTTCTTTTTTTTTGCGAATTGAAAAACCTCTGCTGTGTATGATTTTGCTGAGAGTGAGCTAAAAGCAGGGTTTGTCTTTTCAAAAACTTTGCCCCAGACAATTTATATGTGACCTTGTAATTTATGTTTAACCACAGCTAGGCAGCTACATTCTTTCTTAGACCAAAAAATTATTGCATCTAATTTCAATAGCTCTGTCTTCAGCTTTTCAATTCCATTCACTTTAATGGCAAATTAAAAACATAACATAGCTGTGCAAATGCGAAAACTGCCAACCTGTAAATCGACATTATCTCCTGCATAGATCAATTCAACAATACTCTGTGCAGGGTTAATTACTCATTTGCAATTTGACCTCAGCGCGCTTGATTCACGCAGCTTTCAGTCATCTGATAAAAGTGCACTGGGTCACTCTTTCATTGCAACCGTACTCGTAAAAGATTGCCTGAACAATCTGGTTCAGATTTCAGACTAGCTTTGGCAGAGATACATTGTCATTTCAATGCAAAGGCAAGGACTTTCACACATGGGCACGATTTTATCTTCCGCGATCGCGATAGATTGTGTGTGTGGGCTGCGATTGATTGCCCAAGTCTGTCAGATGAATGAAATGATAGATCGATTTTGGCATTTTGATGTGCCCTAGATTTTTACATGAAAGCCATCATATTTAACATTGCGATAATTCTTGAACAACCGACAAATTAATGCCCACATATGACAGACTGGCTTGGGGAGATCCACTGATAGCATCGAAAACAAAATGAACATTTTGTTCGTCAATAAGTAACTGACGATTTTTCGAGTAACGAGTTTTCGTAACTATTGAGCTGTCTTCAAGGTATGCAACGTATGAATCAGATTGCAATTTCAGTGGATATATTTAACGATAGTTCGTTTTAATGTATTATTTACATTCATCTGTTTCTTGCGTTTCAGTATTGCTATTTGGATATCAACAAGCTAAAGCTTAGCTAAAGAACTTTGTCCTTGCCAAACGACATGGCTGGAAAAACCAAACATTTAAGTACGCATTTATCACACGCTTTCATCTCACAGCCATTATCGAATAAAACGCGTATCTAAAATCATATATTTTTCATTTGACTTAATTTTATTGAAACGAAATTTATTACCCACGTATTCATGCCATTTTGAAGCAACAAACAAACCTCTTCCCGACCAAATCTCGATCTAAGAAAAAACAATTCATCCTAAATATGCCCTGAGTATCCGGCTGACCATCTGACCAGCATAATCGTTTGAGAATTATGCAACATCATATCGAATCAACACGACAGTGCGAATAACACTGTATTGATTATTTAATTTGGCCGTTGATGTATGATGAGATTGTATACTCGATAAAATGACCGTCGCATAAAAAACATAGTCTTAAGTATAGCTGTCTGTAGTTTCCCAAAACTTAACAATAGAAACGTGCCAGTGGCTTGAGTGGGATCCACTCAAATTCATTGGGTCAGTCTAGCCGGCGCCTGATGCCAGCAGCCAGTTTTTGGCTAGAACAAACAGACCGTAATGGAATGAGGGTTCTTGAAAAAGAAAACAGCAAAAACCATGATGATACTTAAGTACTGAAGTACAAGCGATGATGATGATTAAATCAATAAATTCCAAGTCTTAGCACCTACTATTTACGTCTGAGTTTCGAAAGCAGTTGTTGCGGTTGTCATTAAGTACTTTGGTGTGACGTAGAATGTGTGACGGCTAAAATTAAAGATTGAATTTTTTTTTTAATAAAAAACCGATTTTTCCTTTCTAAGCTAGATATATTGAATTTTGTGACAAATATCGATATTTCGAGGATAATCTGCCCTCTTCTTCAGTGTCTTCTTCAGTGTGACCGATAGACACTGAAGAAGAGGGCAGATTACCCTCAAAATATCGATATTTGTCACAAAATTCAATATATTTAGCTTCGAAAGGAAAAATCGGTTTTTTATTAAAATATTTTTTTTTTTTGAGCTAGGAAAAAATTGGTACACATTAAATACAATTGAATTTTTGCTTAGAAATTTGATAAGTATGTAGTTGCGACTACGTGACCAATCCAGAATCAAAAATAATCTCCACAATCAGCTGTATAACAAAAAGAAAACAATTGATTAATCAGAAAAATTTGTTTCAGTTACTAGATTATCACATGAATGTGACCAGTCAATTGATGAAAAACGTGCCCAAAGGAAAAATTAAAATGATTTATATCCTGTAGGATGTATATGCCAAATCCAGGCAGCTCAATCGCCGAAGAGTTGATTCCAGAAGTTACACAACGATATCGGACAATAGAAATCACAGTTTTGCTTTATTACACAGGAGCAATTTGGACCTGCTGAGTTCCATGAGTCGTTTTTGCTGCTGGGTGCTGTTACCCGCAAATGATGTGTCAGTGCTCTAGTAGTCGTCACTTTGCTGAGTAGGCTAATTAATGGCCAACGTTAAGGGGGCCCGGTAGCTCTGCTCGCTAAAACGTCAGGCCGAAAAGCGGCGTGCTACGGGCCTTGCGGGTTCGAATCTATCTTCGAATCTATTGTCCATGAGGGTAGCAAATGGGCCCAAACTGGTAGCCTAATGCTGGCCACGTTCCCGGCAGCCCTCTTCACTAACGTAACCTAACCTAATGGCCAACGTTGATGGACTCAGTGAAACTAGACGTGAGGTGCTGATGGTAGCGATCGACTCCGTCTTGGCGAAATTTGGGGAAATGCGCTCGAAACTAAGAAGTTGCGGGAGGGCGCTGTCAGTGTCCAGCGCAGGGGTGTTCATCGCCTGTAGCGACTGCACGGTCTCAGCAGAGGCCAGGATGATAGTATCGGGAGTGCTCCCGATATATCTATTAGGGTACTATTAGGGATGGGTACCTCTCGCGCTGAAAACCTTACAGAACTGAGACTCTAACGTGCCCGCGTTAGCAATCCCCTCACCTCCACCTTTGGTACCAAAGCTGGAGTGAAGTGACAGTTGAAGGACGCTGGACGTGTTAGCTAATTGGTGCTATTGAGATTTGGGTTAGCCGTAACCATGGATAGGTGAGATTTTACCTTTGCCAATTCTTGACAGGACATGGTTACTTCAGGAATTAGCTGAATAGAATGGGTAAGGTAGGCATACACTACTGCCAGTACTGTGTAACAGAGCACGATGATGCTCACTTTTTTTTGTGTGCAGTCGCTTTGCAAGTTTAAGGATCACCATTGAATCTACGTTCGGCCTGGTCACGTCTGAGACGATTTTGAATGCAATTTTACGAAACGAAAAAACAGGAGCGCCTTCGCAGTAGAAGTGAGGTTGCCTCACAAATCCATGATCTGTGGTAGTTTTTGAAGTTAATAGTCACAAATAGTCAGTCAATCAGCACGACCGGATTGTAGATGGTCTTTTTTAGAGAGCCAAATCTGGTAAGCAGATTTCTTTGCCATCTACAGTAGAGCAAAAAGGGTTTTAAGAAGGTAGGATTTAAGGTTCAACCTGGTTGTTAGGAGGGAGTAAAATTCACTCATACCGTTGAATATCTCGCAGTATCTGTTTACCGGCTCGTTGGTTGAATAGACGGTAGAACGTGGATATTTTTTGCGCAAGCGATTCGACTTGATATGTCTTATGGGACTATTTACCACTATCTTGGAACTTAAGTAATCAACTCTTTTACCGCCCATAGATTAAGTGGCCAGACATAACCATTCCCTTGGAAGCAAGTGGAAGCAGGTTTCAGTGGCCGGGTCGAGAAATTCACATAATGATACGTTACTTAAGTCGTTCAAAAACATTCAAAAAGAGGATATATATGATGAACTTGTGGTTTTGCAATTCTTTGGGAACGTAGTTTGATTGAAAATGGGATATGTCGTATTGCAAGTTTAGAAGTATTGCTCTCTCTCTCTCTCTAAGATTACTGCAGAGTAAACTACTTTACCGACCCGAATTAAAGACGTTTTTTTTTGCTTTTTAATTTTTTTCGAAATAATTAACAACAAATCGTTTTTCCCGAGTAAACTGGTTGAAATATGGCCAAGCTCTAGGAAATATAAGGAAATACTTGTTATCACAGCTTATTATCAAAGGCTAAAATATTTAAGATGGCAAATGACGCAAGTTGTTGTGAAAAAGCCAGCCTTATAGCGTGTGAGGATTAGCGCTTAGACGACTTCTACAAGCTGGTGATCTTCGAACTAAAGGAACTTTCACCAGGCGCTAAACAAATACTGGTGGTGTTTAATGAGATTCCGAATCAGCTTAAATGTAGGGCATAGAATATTCGCTTTAATTTTTATCCATTATAAATTCTGAAAATCATCATTCTTTTCAACCCTGATCTTCCATTGGAGGATTGGAAGGTGGCCAACATTGGCGAACTTGTTAAAAATCCATAGGAGGCTGTCTTCATCTTAAATGCGATACCGCTCATAACAGCCCGGAACAGCATCATTAAGTACCGAGTCGAGAAATTTTTCGATAAAGATATGTACTCGTATAATGTGGGAGTCACAAGGCTAAGTGCTCTGGACCGAAAGATCTTGCGTCTGCCAAGCACAACCCAAAGCACAAAGCTCTTCAGTAGAGCAGCCATCTAGCATGCGGTCCATTAATTTTTTTGAAGGTGCTTATAGAAGGAATCAGATGCGCAGTTTCTCTCGGCTCATGGAATCAGTATCAGGACTACATCTGATTTTGGGGGCAGCCTAGCTCTCCTGACTTTGGAAACAGGGACAGGCAGTGAGGCAGTCATAGCTTCTGAGGAAGATCTTGACTCAACCATTTTTGGTAATAGCAAGAACACTTCAAACTAACCTCTATCATTCCAAAATAGGAAATCCTGTTTTGCTTCTACGCTTGTCAAATTCAGGGCTGGAGTTAATATTAATCCAAGAACCGAGTTTGCGGATTACCATACGCAGATCTTTCCTGTTACATCGTTAAAGATGCAGTGGCTTAACTAGGATCTGCGTTCCTATTATTCAAGTAGCTGCTTGTGATGCTCTTCATCAACTGTGGCACAGCTCCGGCATAAATAGCTTAAATGGTTGAGGTGAAGCATTCTTCGGTTCCATCTTGGCCACCAACCTGTCCACCACAAATGTGGGCAACGAACCAACCTTCTTCACTGCATATGGAAGCGAGTTTCTTGACTCTATCTTAGTCAGTGAACGATACCCTCATCACCTGAAAAAAATGTAGTCTTGCAGGATATGCCACATGTATATATTCTTAAATGTAGGCGGCCAAAACTTAACTGCAGGATATACCACATATATGTATATATATGTATATATATATATATATATATATATATATATATATATATATATATATATATATATATATATATATATATATATATATATATATATATATATATATATATATATATATATATATATATATATATATACATATATATCCTATAAAGTAGGTGGCCAAAACTAAACTGAGCAAGTAGCTTTTGTTAATAGAAGGAAAACGGGCTGGAAGAATTTGCAAACCCTAATCCTTTTCTGGAACTAAGTGTGGGGAGCGTTGATTGTTGGCAGGATCTGGATTTAGAGGCTAACACTCTTGCTACTATCCAAAGTCAGAAAGGAATCCAAAGCCGCTAGGAAATATAATATAAAAATCATCAACCTATAAAGAGAGTACAGAAAAAATTTAACAACACAAAATGATCTAATGACTGAAAATATGTAAAACGGAACTGAAAATGTTTAATGCAGTCGAACGGGAGGCAGAGAGAAGTTGCCTTGTCAGGCAGCAAGATGGCATCAATGAGTCAAATTATCTCGAACCAGGAAATATTCAATGAGATTTCATATAATATACAGCTGTGAGATTCCAAATTAGTTCACGCAACACAGATTGCCAATTTTTTTTGTATAATATAGGACAATTTAATAAGTTTTGGCTATTAGTTTTCGCTTGATTTCAAGAGTTCAGTAGAAATTTTATCTACACACGGTGCTTTACAATTTTTGTGGTTTTGCGCAAGTTTACTTGAGTTTTCTGCGAGGTTGATTTTGGTATTTATTACTGTTCCTTGTTGAATAGAGTTAAGGAGGTCCCCAAAACATTTTGTTTTTTATGCTCTTTGTGCCCTATTTACATTGGGCTTTGCATTCTTTTTTTGGCTTCCAGTCTTTTTGCAGCTGCGTACGCGTGCTCAGAGTCATTTTGCTAAAAGTTTTCAGCCATTTGGCAGAATTTTGTGGTTGTTTTTTTTTGTTTTTTTTTTCTAACTTCAAGTTTTGTCAGATGGCTTTCTGTATGCAATTTACTGGCCAGTTTTAGTACTAACAACATACTTTTTTCTAAGCATCTTGAATATTTTGATATTCTACATTATCTTAATCATTTATTTTTGCACAATTCAAAATAAATATTTTGCGCTTGTGAAATGGCAATTTCTATATCTTATAAGATATACAAATCAGGACCTATTTATTCCTCTATGTAAATATTTGCTTGGTATTACTGTTATATTGGCAGATGATGTTGATGGCAATTGAGATGGAGCTTCCACCGCACTCAATTGAACCCCTTCGAAATTGTTTACCACCGTACAGTGTTTTACACTGTGTTTTATGTTTTAGGCAGAATCAATTAGTTCTACGGTGGAGTCCTCAAAAAGACTTTGGTGGGGACATCCGTGCATTTAAGTTTTCGTAGAGCTGTACAAATTTGTGTGCGAGCCCTAGAAATTTTTTGATGTAAAAAGTTCACTTTTTTCTTTTTTTTATGCTTAGCAATGATATTGCCATTCAAACACACGATGAATAGGTTAACAATAAAAAAAAGGTTCTAATAAGTAGCTCGTGAAGCAACTAAAAAATTTCTACACAAAAAATAGAATTTATTTATACATTTATGCTTTTTTATTATGTATACAGATGTATCTATATTTTATATTGTGTATAATATCATGCAAATTACTTCAAACATAAGGTTTTCTCTTCCATATGCAGAAACAGTATTTAGCATTTTTTTTTTTTTTTTTTTGAGAAAAAGTGTCTGTGAGTCGGCTTTGGGAAGCTCATTCAGCTACTAAATAGTTACCAATTACATGAAGCTTTGAACGTGAACGCTTATATCTCTTCCATATGTTTGAATTACTTTTTTGTTTTTGCCTTTTGACTAGCATAGGTTTGACAAATAAAATAATATGTTGAAGGAGACAAACTTTCATAGAGTAGTGAAAATGAATTAGAATTAGAACATATTACTTGTGTCTAATATGTTCTAATATAATAAATATCTGAACGAAACATGACTACTTATCGGTTATTGCAATTTTTTATCGCATTTTAAATGAATATCATTAGTTAACTTCTTTAGAGTTTGTAAATTAAAAACGTACTCCTTATCACCAATATCGGATGAATTTATGAATGTCCCAAAACAAAGAATTCTATGATGACGCGGAGTTTCATTTTATTCATTTCAATAAAACACACAACACATCTACTTTGTACAGCTGTATAAATTGTGAAACTTTTTGTTTTTGTTGTGTTTGTACCAATATCGATTGATAAAAAAATTGTTTTGATAGCAATGTCGAAAATATTCTATATGAGACATAATTACGTTTCAAAGTGGCTCACTAGTTTCGCCAACTATAAAACTCATGCAACGGTCAAAGTGACTTTGTAAAAATAATAATCTCTTGAGGGCCCAGAGTTTTAAAATAAATGTATCTGCCGATGGAACCCAAAAGGTTAGATGGTTAACGAATTCAAAGGTCATGTGCCTTCCATTGAAGAATTCTTACTGCGTTTACTATCTTAAATCACAAGATTAAGATTTCTTACAACGAAAAAGACTGAGCCTAATATCGGCAGAATTTTTAGTGAAATAGTTATTTGTTTTCTAAATTCTTGTATTTTTCAAACTCTATTGAAATTCGATATTTCTGTCAATAACTGATCCGGTAAAAAAATCAAATTAAATCGAGAGTAATTCCACAATATTTTGGTCAATAGAAAAATTAAAGAAATCAATATTATTTAAGGTGGCTACAACATATCTATTTGAAAAGCTTAGCTTAAAAAGTGTTGTCTTAACTTGATCGTCATCAAAATAACCAACAAACGTTTGGATGAACTTAAAGGAATAAACAAAAGAATAGGCAAATTTTTATATAATGTAAATTTATGTATTTTTTAGGGTTTTATTTATAATTTTTATTCTATGACAATGCAATTTTAAACTTGCTAATTGCTACCTTAAAAAATTTCTGCTGCTAACGACAGATTGAATATCTCAAAAAATTTCTGCTGCTAACGACAGATTGAATATCTCCTCAACAAATTGAATATCTAAAACTTTTAATGCACGTTCGTCTGTAATATAATATTTAAAAGCCTTGTTAGCCTCTTGAAAAATGAGAAAAAAATATTGAACGTGTTTGTCCACGCTGCGAGTATCAAGCTGCCTCGATGGAAATACAAATGCACATGAACAATCATGGTTAAATGCATGTATAATAATTCATTTGTGCAAGCAATAAATATACTCCACTTATCCTCGTTCATAAAATATGCAATTCACATTCATTTCAGCCGACGTATTTTCCAAGTTCCATTCCGTTGCTTTCTTTGCATTCTACCAGCACAAGAATTTATTTGCAATGTCCGGGATATTCCATAACATCTTCGGTAAACCATATAGACATAATTTTGCTTGCAGTCTTTGATATTGCTTAAAGTACATACCAGATTCCTGCACATAACAAGTGCAAAATCCAAAGTGAATCCGCTTCGTGTGGTGTTGCGTCATAGGCAGACGATACAGATATTCGTAAAACAATTGCACTCGCCAGCTAGCTATTAAGCAACACAGCTTGCTGGGCGAAAGCAGGTTCTTCGCGTTCTAGTTGAGTCGTCAGTGCGTTGAGTTGGGCTGTCATGCGTGAAAGAAAGGCTGTGGCAGCTTAAGTGGCTGTCGAGTTTGTTTGCAGGCGGTGAAGCGTAAGTGGAAAGTAATGAGGCATGACATTTTTGAATGATGAGTCTAAGTTAGATACTTATGTTGACGGCGCCCACGAATCACGTAATTTCAAGCACACTTTTGCGAATGGATATGTTCTCGGAGATAAGTATGAGGAGTTATCTACTAAATATGTTTAGTTTTGAAAATAAACTGATGCAACAAAGACTCCTTAGATGCATGCCGAATAATTGTTGAATTCCCCTTATTACAAAATAGTACTGTGTACAAACCTTATGATAACAAAACCTCTCAATTCCAATAAAATAAAGCTTTAACGAAGTAAAGCTATGGAACAAATTATCTAAGTGTACTTATTTCAGAGGCACAGAGTATGTAAGAAAATTCTTCTACAAAAGGAATAAGATTTTGTTGAGTCTATAGTTTCAAGTAAGTAGAATAATGTACCGAAGCAATAAATTCATATGAGTAAAATATCAGCATGGACATTAATTGCATGGACAGTAATTAACCAGGCCTTTTGCATCAGGTTGAAAAAGCTGAGAACGAAAACACTATGCGATGTAACGCTAGTTAATTCGAGAAGTCAAATGTATTTCCGATTGGGTTCGGTGTATACGAGGTTCAACTGGAATTGACGGACTGTAGCATAAGTTGTTGCACTCTAACACGAATTGTCAAAAAATTAACTGATGAT
This sequence comes from Nemotelus pantherinus, assembly GCA_963978885.1. NCBI lineage: Eukaryota > Metazoa > Arthropoda > Insecta > Diptera > Stratiomyidae > Nemotelus > Nemotelus pantherinus. The sequence continues at coordinate 79,849,603 of OZ022265.1, read as the reverse complement.
AATTAATTGAAAGCTGTTGTTAGAAATCATGCAGCTTGAAATATCTTAAATAAGAATTAAAAAATTATCGTTAAACTAAATTAACGTTAAGCAGGGCAGATGAATTTCTGTCAGTTGAAATTTAAAATTAGCTAAACAAGGAGCACTAGTTAAGTTCAAATAGTGGTTATAAATATTTTGAATTGGCATGGCATTGGTCACAAAGTGAAAGAAGAAGAATTTAAGATTTTTAATTTGTGTTGAATGAAAGAGTTGCGTTCTTTATTTTACACAAATTATGTGATTAGTGCAATTTAGTTAAAGCCTCAAATCAAAACAGTGATAGATATAAATATTGAATTAAATTTTGTCATATTTTTGTTAGTTTGACAACATGTCACGGTGTACCGGATCATATATAAATAAAAAAAAATAATCCCCATCGCCATCCTAAAAGGAAGGCGATGTAGACTTGTACACAGAAAATATAGCACCCTAAACCTACTGGCGGGATCGATAGAGTCTAAGTGAAAACACGTATGTAGTTACGATTAGTAGTAGGTTAGTGGAGTTGGTGAAATTTTAACATACACATGGGTAACCTTACTGAAAACACAAAGGCTAAAGGACAATCACCAACTACATCACAAAAACATCTACCGACGGAAGCAACACCACCAGTTCACTGCAATAACAATCACAAAATCACTATACAGCGACCCACGAGGGAGCCGAGATCCATTTGCTTTTATCAAAGCAAGCAAAATCATTCATTAAAACAATTAAAATCACTCACCAAAAATGTATTGCGACGGTTATGAACCGACATCAATTACTGACATTTCGGAATGTCATCTGACGGCGGGATTAGATGGTTTGCTGTTATGAAAGGGAATGGGCCGAAAGGGAACGATCCGAAATTGAGTTTCGTGCGAGTTTCAAACGGATTCAAAAATTCCGTTGCCGCCAAAAAAGTTCTTGCGCGCGGACAAGTCGAAAAACGCTCTCTTACTGCGAACCTGGTGAGTGGACGGATGTCCAAGGACAAAAGTCTGCAAAATTTTCAAGAAAATCTTTATTTCCTTTTTTTGCATATAGGACTGGCCGAGAAATTGGACGAGGCGATACGACGGCTGGAGTTGACGATTGATTTGAGTGAGAATTGCGAAATCGAACGCCGGGAAATAATTCGAATCAGCTTTACGGAAACTCATCAGCCAAAGTGGTGTGCAGCAGCAAGCCAAGGAAGCGTAGCGACCATTGAATCACGAGATAGTAAGCAGAGAAGTCAACGTAACGGCCCCAACAAAGCATCGAAGCCCTAATAAGATCAAGGTAGTGTACACAATGGTTTTTTTCTTTTGTATTTAATTAGATTGTTTTAAGTGCATGATATTGCTCTTGATATTGTTTTTAAGCACATTAGATAATAAGATAGTTAAATATTGCGTAATAAATATTTTCAGATTTAGTGAGATAAATTAGTGCGTTCGGAAATTTGTAAGATGATGAAGTGATTTTTATAATTTAGCTGTGAACCGCGCTAGAAGGTTTGTGCTTACGGTTTTTTGGTGTAGATTTTCCTGCAGAATTCCCTATCAGGCTGAACAAGGTATTTTTCCAACCACCGTTTCCTTCTCGCTTCGGAGCGTTTCGGTTTCTTTTGAAGTGAGTGGCGCCCCGGACTCACCCTTCTCCCGTGAGCTAAGCAATCCAAAACTGCCCCCTTTAACTTCGGGTGAGAATAGAATAACGGAAACAAAGAGACATCTCAAAACTGATTGATGAGCTCGCTTGGTTCGGCGTATTTGTCCTTTTCTCTCTTGGTTTTTATGCTCAAACATCCATCCACAATCATACCTGCATAGTTGTGCCAAACAGTTGCATTTCCACTCCTTTTTATCCTTCTTCTGGTGTTTGACAAGGGTGCAGTATTCACCTTTTTTTGTTTGTCCTTTTCATCGATTTCATCCAAGTGCCTCCTGTATGCGGATGGTTCTAAGCTATTTAGTGAAATGACTGTATTTTATTACAGTCAGTCAATGTTATTACAGTCAATGAATTATAGCAATTAGTGGGTTGGCATACCATTGCCAACCCAGAAATTATAAACAAAAAAGACCGCTCTGCCAAAAACAAACCCGAATGAAGGCTTTTCAACAAGATTAAGTTTACCGTGAGATCAGAGACATAATGTGGAACGTCCATTACGAAATCGTGTACGTAAAAAAAGTGATTAAAGGTCAAAGGTGACGAAAATCAATTTAATAGCAGCTAAGTTTTTTTATGGATAATTATTTGAACATACCGATCTGTGACGCACAAGTATCAGGAATAAATCTGTTGAGTTTTTAAATTTTGCTTTGAATGCTAAAATTATTATTTTCTTAATAACCGCAACTCGGTTAAAAACGAAATATAAGTTGATTAATTCGGATTATCATATTTATAGAAAAGATAGAGAGGGTAAAACTGGGGCAAGCGTAAAGATTGCGAATAAAAATCACAAAATTAAATCACAAAACTCTCCCCACTCCGAAGACCGACGTGATCGAATCTATCAGTATAAATATCGACGCAATTAACGCTAACGTTTTCGTTGTATACTTTCCTAGCACTAAACTTTTAAATGGCTCCTTACATTGAAAAGGGATTTAAAATTGTTAGCCAGATTTTACAAAGAAATACTTTTGAGTGGAAATCCAAATGTCCTAGGTATAATCAAATAGGGCGCTTACTCTATAACAAGAAATCTTCCTGTTCACTCACCTTGTCAATCTACGTTTTATTTACCTGAGGGGACTGGGTCGGTCCTAGAATTCATAATCAGTGATGGTTCTTGTCAATATCACGCCACCTCATACATTACAAGCACTTTTATCAAATCATATACCCGTTATGTTGAAATTAGAAAGAATGTTCGATTGTTACAAGTCAACACCAAGTGTTCTGGCCTTCAACCAAACTGATTGAGTTAATCAAAAGTGCATCAATGAGAAAGTATAAGTAAACCAACTCAGCTTCATACAAATAAAATCTTACGAACAAATCGACTAGCTCATCGAACAAATCTAAAGTCGGATTTTGGATTGGAAGGAATAAAAAAAAAAGATTTAACAATGAATCGTTTCGAATTAGATCTGGAAACAAAAAAAAAACTAATAGGCATACGCAAGTGGCAAAGTACACGTAATGATGTCGATAAGCGCAGGGCTACAATGCTGCAGCCAAACAAAAACTAAATGTCTGAAAAATGCGAAGTGAAACTCTATGCTCTCTGATCTACAACCAGGAGCAAAATCGATGTTGGGATTGAACAAAATCTTTCGGAAAGTGCTAAGATACATCTCGCAGCCACTCCAAGAGAACAATGGCCAGCTTGTCCTTGACGATAAAACTAAGGCGATGCTTATTAGCGAGTGCTTTGAATTAGTTCCCCATAGCACCGAATGTATGGGTAACTTTGTTGTCTATAAAATAGTCCAACAGTCGATCGAAGAGATGCCATCAAAGCTTTTTGTTCCATGTAGTTCACTTCATAAGCCTAGGGAAATAGTGAGAATCATATCAAAGCGCTCACATTCATAAAACCTCCAGGCATTGCCGACATCCTGAGTGTAGCGCTAAAAAAACTACCAATGAAAGTGGCAATCTTCTTAAATTTCACAATCAATGCCTGCACCGTATTATATTATTTCTCATCAGCCGGGAAGAAAGCAATTGCTGTGTCGATTCTTAAAGCAAATAAAAACACCAGTAGTCCCTACAGTTACAGATCCATATGCCTACTAGCATTTCTGAGTATAGTTTTTTTAAGGTTGTTAAAAGAAATAACATCTTCTCTCACTTTCAATTTGGCTTTAGAGGTGGACATTCAACTGGGCATCAAGTTTTTCGAATTTTTAAGGTCATTAAGCGTTCACTTTTAAATAAGAACTCTACTGGTATGGTAACTCTGGATATTGAAAAAGCATTCGATATTGTATGACCTGAAAGCTTGTTACATAAAATGAAGGTATTTAAATTCCCTGAGCATGTGACCAAAATCATTCAATCCTTTCTGACTGATCGCTCGTTTCGAGTAAAAATAAACAACTCTAGGTCTTCAAGTCAGCAGCAGAGCTGGAGTTCCACAAGGCTACTATTTGAGTCCAATTTTATTTAATATCTGCAATAATCTGGCAGTCTTTGCGAATGATGACTGTATTTACTCTCATGACTCCAATCCGGATACCATTTAAAAAAATCTGGAATGGCTCCTTAAGCATTTGTACTAGTATTAGTTTAAATGGTAAATCAAAGTAAACCTAGGAGAAATAAAGGCAATTTTTTATAGCAAAAATAAATAATGATCCCCTGCTGGGGAAATAAATTTTCTCGGATAAAAATTGCCTTGGTAAGATGAATCAATCTACCTTGGAGTGGCTCTCAACAAAAAGGTTACTATGAAAAATCACATTGAAAATGCTTGTTTGAAATTATCAAAATGTATTCATTCTCTATATTCCCTAGTTAAATGTAAATCTCAGCTGAGCTTACATAACAAAATGTTGATCATGAAGGTAATGTTTCAGGCCATAATGTTGTACGATGCTCCAGCCAGGTGTTCAAATGCAGCGTATTTAATTAAACAACTATAAATATGCCAAAATAAGATCCTTAAAATGGTATTTGACAAAGGATTTAATTTTTCTACCAGGGAATTGTACAATTTAGTGCAAGTTCTCCTATAAAACTTTAGTGGAAATTCGATCAAGCTCGAAAAATCTTCTGATTCTATCCTAGTCTTTTGCTTTTCGTTTTTTAATGCTGGTTTACCTTTACTATTAGTATTAACCTTTTAGTTAAGTATTTAAAGAATCAGTATTTTTCTCCTTTTTTACATATAATTATATAAAAGTTCAACCAAGGTTTTTGCTAAATTTTTTGCGAATAAATTTTGTGAATATAAATAGAATGTAAATTTTTTCAAAGACATTCCATTTTTCAGGAGGAGAATATGCTTTTACTTAACAGCCACCAAAGCTACGATTAAATTGTGTAAATTTGCGTATTGAAATCATTTCATTGATTCACGAAAAAAAACTGAAGTCCTGTGTAGTGTACTTTACAAGCCTTGATGCCTAGAAAAATTTAAGATTCTTCAAATCTGAAGAAAGCTCCAAATAAATTCTCAATTTTAATTTTAATTAATGTATATTTCACAATAAATCCTCCAGCGGCTTGTAAGTCTGCTATGATGTAAAGAGTAAAAAAAAATCATTGCTGGGTTTGTATTCCGTAAAAAAGAGTTTTGTTGATTTTCAGAGCAGGAAAAATCCCTAGTGGTTCCCAAAATTTGTAGCCTTCAATTTCCCTTCTGCCTCTTGGTAATTTAAAATTTAAATGTAGAATAAAAATTTTACCATGCCAGCAAGGACATCTTACTTTCACTCCTAAATAAAGACTTCATTGGCATGCTAGCTCTGGAGGTCAAATGAGTCATTGATGCAGTATAGCCTGAAGGCTTGTTGCAAAAAATGAAAAGTAAAAGTATCCCACTACAACTCGTGTTGAGTCTGGGGGTTGAAATCGGCAGAGAATTTTCAATCGAAAATGAAGAGCTACAAAGCTACAAGCAGGCAAAAAGTAGGTAATGTTTTAATCCATTTCCAATCCCTGCAGCAAATTTATACATATTGCACTTGATGTCCCTACTTAATGACTTTAATGATACTGCTTAATGATACTGTTCACATTCAGAAATTTAAAGCTTTGCTTCGAGCAGCCATGCAAGTAAGGACCGAAATTTCAAGTTGACACTAAAAACGATAAAAATATTTTAAAATAAAAACGAAAACATTAAAACTGTCCCTGTCGTAAAAACACGTTTTTTGGACAAAAAAGTGCCTTTAAACAATACCTAACTACCTTTGGTAAGATGCTAAATCAAAAGATAGCTTTTACAAACCATATTCAAAACTTAAAAACAGATTATAGCATTTAAGTGTATCCTTTCTCTGCACCACCTAATAAGTTGAAGACCTTAGCTAAACTTTTCTTGCAAAATCTTCACCACTTTGCTTTTATTCGAAAGGACAAAATAAGATCCTCGAAATAAATCATGTTTCCGAATAGGTAATCTCATAGCCTTGCCCATATTTACCCTAAAAATCGTTAGCGGTGTTAAGTTTTGCGAACTTCTAATTTAACTCGCTGTTAATAACTGTACCAAAACATGTTAAATTTTGATTTTTTATGTGTCCTTTTTGAATTTTCTTTCATTTAGCGTGTTTATTTTAGTGTAAAGACTAAAATCAATGCGCACATTAAAGCGTAACCTCGGCTAAATAATTTATCGAATATGCTTTTAAACAAACTCATTTTCAAGTATTGACGTAGTCCTAAAAAGTTAATCCAAAGATAAAGAGATGAAAATGTTGGAGTTAGCCACTAAAATAAAGAGGAGTTGAAAAAAAGGAATTTTGATTGATGTAAAAAATCAATGTCAATTGAATTTATTATCTTTGGTTGAAAAGTCAACCACACTAATTAGGTTATGGTTAGCTTTTTGCACACATTCTACAGCACGTATAGAGCAAACTAAACAACATAGAGCAAAGTTGGTCCTAAAATTGTGCTTTGAGGTAAACCAGTAACTGCGCTGGACACTGTACACTGTCAAATATTTTTTGATTCAATTATTTTCAATAGTTCCCAATTGTTTATTTTTCTGAGAGCTTGAATTATTCCGAAAGTTTTATTAAATCTATGAAAATTACTGTGACATAGACTCCTTTAATCTAGTTGAGAATCGTTAAGATCGATTCAATTAATATACTAGACTTTAAGACGAACTAATTTGAAAAACTAAATTTTCATTAAAATATAATTTTTTTTTGTATAGACTGCTATTTTCTCTGCAAAATTTCACATAATTTTTAAGAATATTTTGCTCGATTGAACTAATTCCGAGTAAAGATATTCAATAAATATTTAAGTGAGCAGATATTAGCGAATATGGTAAAATTTATTTATTTATTATTTACATCACACTATTGAGTTTTTTATGAATGTATTCGTTTTATATGTACACGGATATAAATTGTTAATAACATGGTCATTTTTGATGTTTTTTATTTAAACATAGTGATTGGTACACGTTGCAGCTAATAACTTTAAAAATCACTAAGGTTTAGCTAAACTCCAATTTAGTGAAGTAAACCTTTTTAATAAATGTATTTTTACTTTTCTTTCGCACAATAACGTGTTATCTATGCCAAGGCAAAAATATTGATTAGATTGTCACACTAAAATTTAAAGCTTTCTTGATTCGATATTTATTTTAGCTTGCGTGCTTGAACATTGTAAACTATTGTAACAATGCTTTTATATGTTCACTTTAAATAAAAATGAAATCAGCTCGTCGCATTCAATTCAAAATCAGCAATATGACTGACTCTGCATAAATCCGCGCCAAAATTGTTTGCTTTAATTACGTTGCATTTGCGACTATTCCAAACGCCACTATACCAATTCAATATAATGAGCTTATCTTATTACCATGTTTTGCTTGCATTGCTGGTCGCTTGTCTGTTGGTATTCCATGTGAAGAGAAGACAACAAATCCCAGGAAAATAAGTAGAAATCCACATTGAAACTTCATTTTCACTTCTTTTGTTTTTTTGCTTCCTGCTCGCAAACTTTTATTGAATACTTGATTTTAATTCAATCACCAGCACAACAATTTTTTTTCAGACGTTCACAACAAACACTAGTATGCAGAATAGGTATTTCGTTCTATTATTATTATCACTCACAAATATCAACTCTGAATTTCAGAATTTAAATTAATCCGAATTCACACTAAACAGGAAACCCGATAAATAGCCTTCCAGATCGAAAAAGCCGCCCGAACGAGAATAAACAAAACAATCGATCTAATACCGAGACTGGTTTCTTCCTGGGCAAGAGATAAACTTGATTTAAGATCTCAAATGAAACACGCGCGTTCGAAATCAGGTCGAATTTGTATCTACGATTCACGTTGCGTTCCGTGGTCTACTAAGAAAATGATCGCGTACTACCTCCGCCACGACTAAATTCAGTCTGAGCAAACATACAACTTTCTCCAGACGTTTTAATGTATAGTCTTGAATTAACTGACTGAGTTGAATTTAACTGTGAAGCTTTCCTTACAGATGGATTAAAAGTTGAGAGAGTGAGAAGCTTTTCGCGATAGATTGATTGAGAGACCAGATTTTAGGTTTTAGTTTCAGATTGCGTTCAACGCCATTCAACGAGCTGATTGTCAGCCAAAAGTTGAACACAGCTTAAATCAGATTGAATATTGTTGAAAATGTAAAAGAAATATCAGAGCTGAACCTAACGTTTCAATTGAAACCGAAAATGTTTAAATTAGCGTCTGAATGTAATAATTACGCTAATTAAAGTAAAAAAAAAAACAGTTGAAAAAAATCTCCTTAAAGCCTGACAGTTTATATGTATGCTTTGAATCTTAGGCACGAAAGCTGATTCAAGTGAGAAAAAAACGACAGTATAAACTTCTATTTAGCCGCAATTGTTAATATATCCCATTAATTATTTCAACAGTCGTCTGATTCGAATGTACCACTTACGAGAAGATATTGACAAAATTAATAAAACTATTGCAGAAAATCTACAACCGGCTTTTTATTATGATGATTTCGTCAACTTGAAATCAAAAATTTTTACAAGTACCATGAAACATTCTTTTTATCGATGAAGTCTTTTTATCGCAGTCTGATGGATAAAGAGAATCGGTTGCTTTATGTCTTTAATAATGAATATTTGCGCCGAATTGGTTTGAAAGGAATGCAGAAAATATGTGTGCTTTCCGTGATAAAAGCAAAGATAATTTTAGTCGTAGGATTGGAGAATTTTTATTCTATTTAATAAATACAGTACCTAAGCATCGGCTGATAAGGTGTTCAAATTAAGCAAGAATCCCACTAATTAAAGTAAAAAAAAAATATTTTCATCAACAAACTTAAACATAGCTGCCTAGAGGTGTGAAATATACATTCGTCGTCTGCGTGTAAGGCTACTTTTAATATATTTATTTATTAATTAAGGACACAAAATTGAACAATCAAAATAATTCGTCTAATTATTTGGATATCGTGATTTATTAACTCAGCCCTATTACTACTCAACTCCGTACAATGTGCAAATATACTTTTTCGAGGGGAGCTAATAACAGATGCCTTAGAATTTATTAATTGTGAACTTGATTCGAATAAATATGTGGCTGCATTGTTTATTGATTTAGCCAAGGCTAAGCGAAAATCTAAGCGAACTTGGAATAGAAGGCTTGACACTGGCATTAATTGGTAGTTCCCTAAAAGACAGAAAAATCCTGGTTAGGTTTAATGATGAAATAAGTAAACAACGAGTAGTTAACATTGGTGTTCCTCAAGGGTCAATTCTAGGGCCAACTTTTTTTTACTCTATATTTATAATTTATATTTCTCTGGCCTGACTGGAAAATATATTATTTATACTGATGATACTCTTTTGCTATACTCTGCTAAGTCTGCTGAACTTCTAGAGCGACAAATAAATAATGATTTAATTGTTTATGGGTCCTGGCTTTTGGGAAAACTAGTTACATGGTATTCAAGCAGATTAATAAGAGTGAGATCTGTCTTAACATCAGAATACATAGAGAGGAGATACAAAGAGTGGCTAGATCTAAATACTTAGGACTAATTATTGATGATAGATTATTTTGGTCCTCTCACATAAATAATGTGAAATCTAAGTTGGTTTTCTGGGTTGGGCTGTTCAGAATGAAATATTACTTGGATTTAGAGCTAAACAATATGATCTACAACCTATTTGTGCTGCCTAAGAGTACCTATGGTATATTGAATTGGAGTCAAACTTCAGAGATGAATATTGACTCAATTCATAGAATACTCAATAGGATAGTTAAGGTAGTGCATGGACTTGATAGACTGACTCCAAGTGATATACTATACAGACAAACGGATAAATTCAATGTAAGGGATATTATGTTTATGGAAAAAGCTAAGATAATCTATAAAATACTCAATAACAATATAAAATTTTCGATATGTCCAATAAGACACTGTAATTATCACAGCTATCACACAAGATTTAAAGATAATCTCAGGCTTGATATCGCTAGAAAGAATAGAAAACATAAAGATCTTATTAGATTAGCTATGAAAATCTGTAACAATTTACCTAACTCTTTGAAGAATGCTAGGTCTTCTCTCGTTTTGTTTTCTTCTTGAAAATCCTTTAATTAATTTTTATTTATATTATGACAGAGCTTCTTCTTCTACTTTGCATGCTTTTTATTTTTCATCTTTTCCACTAACTTCCCATCAACTAACTCTATCTTACTTTCTTTATTCTCCAGGTATCCTCTTGATGTTTTCTTTTTAATTATTATATAATTTAATTTCAAATTAAATGTGTCGAGAGTGTGGTTTGGGATTCCTTTCTTATCCTATTCCCTTTCGGGGGATGATGTTAATTTTAATTGCTTGTTTCTTAACTAAGCGGCTTACTGCTGTTAGGAAAAAGAGGCTCTGCAATGAAGCTAACCCCATTGTGTTATTGTTTAAGGACATTTTGTGTTATTGAAAGCGAGGATGTTAACGCAGCACCGGTGCTCGAGGTTGGCTGGTTTTAATTTAACAAAGCTAGTCTCTGATGGCGACTTGATAGTATGATAAATTTAATTCAAACACAAACAATTCTGTCCTGGACAAAAAATGAATTGAGTTGCACAAGTGTTAGTGGTATTTGGAATGCATGCAGGTGGAAAATCAGTCCTGCATGTCAGACTTTTCCAAACGACTAAGTCATTTTGAATATGACCAGGTCTGTAGATTTTCTTTGATTGAACCCTGTACGTATTCAAAACCTCAGAAGAAAGAGATATCAGGAAACGAACCAAACCGTATATGCGTACGGAATTAAGTGATGTATTTTCTATACGAGGAACCTTAATCGATTCAAAAGCATGAATACCTCGGATGAACCCTTTGTATTTTCCGCCATTTATGCTCTGCGTACATTCAGCAGATATTTAGCCAAATCAAAATGGAGCAATATTACACGAAGCTGTGACGTGCCCGTAAGAGAGCTTACCACAATTCTCTACATGTGATGGCTATTTTGTGCTTATTAGCGTTGGTTTGTTTAAAAATCGAAATGCCGTTTCATGAAACTAATATTATTAGAAGTGAACGCGGAGAATATGTGTCGAATGAAAATTAAAGTCAGTTTTCAATGATCATTTATCAAAAACGTCAATGAATACGATAAAAAAAATTGTAGTGCGATATGTCAGGGGATGTAAAAATATTATCAGCCAAAACCATAAGAGTTTCATTCTTTGCCTAAACAATTTAAGTGCAATCAAATATGTTAGACAAATTTGTGAAATTTTGCGGAGCATTTTAATCAAAAAAATTGAAAAAAAAACTCTAGCGCACCTGAACCGCTAGAAACACTAATGTTCGAAGAACAGTAGAAAAATCGTGCAGGTTTTGAGTGCATATTCTACCACACGAGCTGCTTATTACAGCTAAACTGTTTCAAACGCCATGTTTTACTTTGGTCTTAAGAATATATTATAACTCATATGGTGGAAAGGTTTCAGATATTACCACTGGCATAAATTTCAAAGTTTATGAGAGCAAAACACTTGTTAATTATATTTGTTATCAGTTGCTTATTTCAGAAAATTTTGAAAGCAGCATCCCACATAACATCAACGAAGAAAATGCTCAGTGCCTGCAGCACTGTAACTGAAGTTGGTGTTTGGAGCTGCGATCCGAAAAATTTGCAGAACTTTGGGAATTGAAACATTGGCTATTTATTTTCATTGTAAATGTTTCCGGTATGAGTGCTAACTGTCAGCATTTATTGATACTAAAATAGCACTACCGACTCGTGCTGGCAACCTTTTGCCAGTATCAAAGCCAAAAATGTATCACATCTGCTTCACGTTGAAATTAACCTACCCTGCGAATTTCGTCTTGACCCGATGACTGCATTCGAAGTTATAGGGGTATAAAGAAATTTGGGGTTACCAGCAGCGAGTTTTTTCAAATTATCGAAAACTTAATATTTGCTGTTTATTGTCACTACAATATCATTACCAATTGAAAATTCTACGATAAAATCGCTTAATAAAGATATGGCAAATAAACACAAAACCATCAATAGCTGGCAACCATATCGTGGTTATTCAACCAAATTCGGGCTCAATAATGTCTATAATAGGTTCCATTAATTGTATGAAATTCGTATTGATTCCATGACTGCACTGGAAGTTATAAAGCAAAAAGTTTTATTTTCTTGAGTGAATTTTCAAAACCAAAGACACAAAAATTACCATAGCTAGCAGCACCAATCGAATTTGTCAACCAAATTTCTATCGAACACGGTTTAGAGTAAGGTTCAGCTACTGTCTCAATTTCATGAAAATCTGGTAACTGATTCACAGTTCATAGGGCGAAAAACAGTTTTTTTTCTTTGTAATTTTTCAAGATGCCACCACTGGTACAGAGTTGCCCATAATTCAAAATCGCTTCTATCAGACCTGGTCCTATTTTAGTCCAGTGTATTCTGTAAATTTCAACTGTGAGTTCTCGTGAACAGAAGTTTTTGATGCAAGAAATATAGGTAAATTGGGAAAGGGTTACCGTTCTTGTCCGATATGAAATGTGCAAAGTTTTAGATAAAGCTTAAAATTTGTATACAAGTTGTTTTTATTGTAAGAAATGAAATTTTTTTAGGAGATTCGATGGTTTGAATGTTTTCACTTTCAGTGCCTGCCGTAGCTACAAGGTTGCCAGCACGTTCATGTACGTATGCAACTTAATAACATAAATACGTCCTTTAAGTTTCATGATGATTCAACAATTTAGTAAAAAGTTATTGCAATTCAAACATTTTCAAATTTTCCCAACCTCACTTAGTGCAAACATACATTTTCCAAAAATACAAATTTCAAAAACATTATCATATTCACATTTAAAACACGTTCGAAATTCATTACATAAACTTTATTTTTGCAAAAGTTCTTTTTTGACAGAAAAATAGGTACATTTAAAATATCACTAAATTGGCCGCCGGCGCCAAAGGATTAAAGATTATCAACTTTTTCAACACTATTCTGCATATACACCAATGTATCCTGAAAATTTCAGTTAAATCGGATGGCGCGTTCCTGAGATTTTTTCACTGAAATTTTTTGATGATATATTTATATATATATATATATATATATATATATATATATATATATATATATATATATATATATATATATATATATATATATATATATATATATATATATATACAGTCCCTGGCCAAAAAATTATGAACACTTGCAAATTTCATCATTTTGCTGCATTGTCTTAAGTCTTTCTTAGTTAAAACGCATGTGGCGTTTAATTGCTGAATGTTCGGGATTACCTGATTAGTTTACCGTGAATTTATTATGGTTTGATCCTTTTTTCAGGTCAAAAAGTATAAATGCCTGGCAAAAGGTGTGAAAATTGCCAGTTTTTCAAGTGTACAAGAATCAGTGAGTGTGCTGTTTTCGTATTGTTTTCAGTGAATATTTTGTTAGTTGCGTTTGAAATTTCATATTTTAGTGAAATAAACATTAAATACTTACGTAAGTAATGCAATTGGTGATACTTGAAATTTTAGTTTAGCCAAAAAGGGACACAATTTACGAATATTTATTTATTTATGAAAATTTAGTATGGGACGTAAAGCAGATATCACTGCAGAGAAAAAATCTGCCATATCTGCACTCCTGAGATCGGGGAACCATTCCTTAAGAAAAAAAAACTCGCTTGGAGGGTGTTTCGCCGGGTACTGTTAAGCACATTCAAAATAAAATGACAGAAAATCTGTCTCCCATTGGTTCGAATCGAGCAAATTGTGGGAGAAAAAAAAAGACTACGCCCAGGGGTGATCGGAAAATTATTTCCATTGCTGCTGGACACCGCAGGGCACCTTAACGTGACCTCAATAAAATGATTTCCGAGGCGGGCGTGGATATATCGGAGCGAACTTTACGAAGAAGGTTGAAAGAAGCAAGCTTTCGATGCAGGCGACCAGCAAAAAAGCCTTGTTTAAATGAAAATCAAAAAACCAAGAGACTTTTGTTTGCTAATGAGTATGCATAAAAGTCCGATGAATTCTAGAAAAAGGTATTTTTCATTGCTCTTTAAATATTTCTTCAATTTAAATCCAATTTTTTAATTTTTTTAATTTTGCAATATTTTTCAGATAGTCTTCACTGACGAATCGACCTTCCAATGCCTGACAGAAGCCAGTCAATTCGTCAGACGGCGTCCAGGAGAGAAATATGACTCGTCCTGTATTACACAGACTGTAAAACATCCACCTTCTGTTATGGTATGGGGAGCCATAACAGCCGACGGACCGGGACCCCTGTATTTTGTCGAGGGAACGATGCGACAAGACCAATATTTAAAGGTTTTGGAGACGGTCGCTATGCCTTACTTTGCTGAAATCGGGTTTTGGACAGTTCCATACACTTTCATGCAAGATGGTGCTCCATGTCACACAGCCAAAAGTGTAAAAAGGTTCATGTCCGACAAAAATATCCGTTTTACCTTGGCCAGGAAACTCACCGGACTTGAACCCAATTGAAAACGTGTGGCATGAGCTAAAGCCGTCCAATTTTAATTGAAAACATAAAAAAAATATGGCATGAGGCACCCGAAATCAAAGAGTGCATCAAAGCTTGCATAGAAAGTATGCCGAGGAGAATCGAAGCGGTTAAATCGGCTAAGGGTGGCAACGCTAAATATTAATTAAGTGTTAGTTATAAAAAAGTGAATTTACTTCAAACATATTTTTCTATAATCTCTGTAAACGATTTTTTGATAAAATAAAGATTAAACGTTGAGAAATGCACTCAAATCCAAAAATTGTGAATTTTTTTAGGTGTTCATAATTTTTTGGCCAGGGACTGTATATATATATATATATATATATATATATATATATATATATTTATATATATATATATATATATATATATATATATATATATTTATATATACATATATATATATATATATATATATATATATATATATATATATATATGTATATATATATATATATATATATATATATATATATATATATATATATATATATATATATATATATATATATATATATATATATATATATATATATATATATAAATGAAAATATGATTTTTTGGCCGAATCGATTTTAATACTAATGTTCTTCGAACATTTGTAAAAATAATATTTTACGATGCATTTCTTTACGGTATATGAGGCAGTCAAATTGTCATGTTAACCAAATGTCCATAGCTATTATGTTTCAATATGTATGCACAGTGCAAAAGGCGTCATATGTGATTTAATGTTTTCCAATTTTCAGGAAAATACGCTTTTTAGTACTAAAATAGTAATGTTGATCGGATTTACTCGTAGGTTTGATCTTATATGGTGTAAGAATGTTGGTCGGATATTCTGACCTTGATCGACTATCTTTTTTGTACTCAACTATCTCGTATCCTTATAAAACTAAGGTCTATTTCACCATCAAACGAATCAACATATCGAATAAAATTCAAAAGCGTAAACGATCAAGAAAAATGCAACTAACTGGTTGAAACAATTATATTTCAATTTCTTGGTTGGCTTGGACGTTTTCCAGATAAGTTTCCTTCT
Source organism: Nemotelus pantherinus (assembly GCA_963978885.1). Lineage (NCBI taxonomy): Eukaryota > Metazoa > Arthropoda > Insecta > Diptera > Stratiomyidae > Nemotelus > Nemotelus pantherinus. Next base: position 79,833,857 of record OZ022265.1, on the reverse strand, counting down.
CTTTTATTACCCATCAGCCTTAAGTCTAATCTTACCTTGAAAACTTTAAATCTAGTCTAACCTGTTTTAGCTTATGCCGTACAAATCATTGTCTTTCAGACCTATGGGAAGCACTTCATATAAAAGTTAGTATAGGGTGTTTTTTTAGCTGCATGAGAACTTTCGGTAGATATAACTTTTGAATGACTTTAATCAAACTGACAGTGGTTTTACCTTTGTGTTCAGTAAAATTTGCCATTTTAACCATGAATAGATTGACTCTTGAACAACGCTACCAAATAGTGGAAACTTATTTTCAAAATCAGAGTTCAGTTCGCGAGACTCAAAGAGCTCTACGTCCATTTTATGGTCGACATAATCGTCCTTTAGAGCAAGCTATTTGTGCTGTAATAGATAAATTTCATACCGCTTATTCATTGCTTGATGTAAGACCAACCACCAACAGGACAGAGAAATTGACTTTTTGGTGAGGAATACACGCCAACGGCATCATTGGTCCTTATTCCTTTCGAAATGAGGAAGGAGCTACCGTTACGGTTCATGGTGTGCGATATCGACACATGCTAAATGAATTTTTGTTTCCAAAAATCCAAGAACTGAACATCGAAAACCAATGATTCCAACAGGATGTCGCTACGTGCTACATAGCTACCGAAATCATCGATTTATTGAAAAGACAATTTGATGAAAAGATTATTTCAAGAAATGGTACCGTCAATTGGTCTCCAAGATCGTGTGATTTGATGACTCCTGATTATTTTCTTTGAGAGTATGTTAAGTCTCTGGTTTATGCTGATAAACCAACAACTTTGGCAGCGTTGAAGGACAATATTGAGCGAGTCATAGGTGAGATAAGGCCACAATTATTGGAAAAGTGGTAAAAAATTGGACTGATCGGATGAGCTTTATAACGAATAGTCGTGGTGGTCGCTTGGCAAAAATTATTTTTAAATCATAAATGGCATTAGATTTACTTTCAAAAAATATTAATAAACAAAACATTTCATCATTTTTTTGATGTTTTCTTTCAATTTGAAGTTCTCAAGCTCCTAAAAAACACCCTATATTTATGATGTCTATTAAGGCCATCAGTGAATTATCTGGTAGGTGTTTTACCCACTTATTGCAAATTGTATCCGGCCTAGGTTATTTTTGCTTGTTTAGATCACGTTTTACATTTTTGACATTTTCAATATTTGCCAGTTAGTTTTGAAAGTCTCCTGTTAGCGTGAAGACTAAAAGCCTCCACTTCTCAAGAAATTTTTTATATCTCTTACCTCTCGCTTCACCCAGATTGCAATGAGACGTGGAGGTGGACAGCTTGTTTTATAAATGTTTACTGGGTGTAGGAATTGCGTCCACTTATGAGTTTGCCTGATGATGAAATTTGCATTCCAAGGAAGACTGAGCATATAGTGGGTTTCATTAGTCTTTGGAAACGGAACGTAACGGGCATCCCTTGCAGCATTTTTTGCATCATTTGTTTCATCATACTCTGAAATGGTTTTTGCAAACTGCTTAGCATCTGCGCCATAATAGTGGGCTGTCAGATATTGGGCAGGGACTGCGTCGCTCTAGGTTGAGTGTTATTTTTTAAATTTTCGGTCTTGTTACTTGGACTAGCATAATTGGGGAACCTGGAGTTGAGATTGAACGTTCGCTTTTGTCATCTGTGCCATCTTCTTTAGATGCTTACAGCTTTTCGATACTCCCCGTCACTGATAGGAAGGTAACTATCACAACTATGCACATTACGCAGTTTGTCTGGACATGGCAGCTTATTAAACTGATGGAGATTGTTAAGTTTCAACATTGCAAATTGGCTGGCGTACTGTAAATCTTCGACTCCTTCCTTTGAAAAAAAGTTAAGCCGACTTAGAAGTACCATTCATATATTTGAGTGGGTGGAAGCGTTGAAACTGCAGGTCCCCCTTGATCTCGCCTGGTGATAGACCAAGGAAGCTTCAAATCACCACGTTGATATTTTTACGTAAAGTACATTAGTTAAGAATTTTATGATTTTATGGCGAGCAAAAAATGTAGCGGCGCCACTTTGGTGCTAAAATAAACACGCTTAGCTGACTAACAATTTGTTTGTAATGCTTTAGTCTATTTGATGTTCATTTCTGGAGCCCTCCAATCATAATTGCAACTGTAGTCTTCTTTTGCTTTGTACTGTCTAGGTTCTGGTCATTCTTATTAGATAAGTTTTCGATGTCGTACGTGCTGTTGGTGTACTCTTTGGCTACTTCTCAAAGTTTCACAAAGTTTCAAAGTTCTAAATGCAAGCCCTGTTGGAAGAAGATGATACGCAAACTCAAGAAAAAATTGTGGAGACTTGACATGATTCCCATCAAACCACTTTTGGTTTTCTGCCTGTGAGGAACTGATACGAATTGGAAAAACGGTGTGTGAAGTGTTTATTTTTCGCCACAAAAAATGGATAAACTTCATAAATTTAAAATACAAAAAGCCATACGTTGACACAGGACAACCATCACCAACCGTGTTTTTTAGTGGGGTCAGAGCGGTATCATCTATTCTAAGCTTCTGAGTCAGATGAAACAGTTTCTAAAACTTGCTTCGGGTAACAAATTATCAATTAAAACCATATGTTTGTCGAGAAGAGTTCTTGCTCCACTCACTATTTCAGCAGACTAGGCACCATCTGACTATCACCTGTGTCACCAAAAAAAAAAAACAATTACTTTATGACTGGGTCTTATCAAAATTTTAATGATTTTTATAGGAGGGCATTCCGAATCTAGAATAGTTCAAGATGTACAACTAAAGAAGGTCCATAATTTCATAAACCTTTTTCCGAATTGATTTTTCAAATTTTAGAATGAATTTATAATGATTTATCGGCTTACCTAGTATTGATACGAAAGACTTAAGCCAGCAACCTAAGTATTTAGACAAATGACTTAGGGCAGTAACCTAAGTATCCAAACAAATGACTTAAGCCAGTAACTTTATTTTTCCCTATGACCAAACGATAAAAATTCTGATGTAGGTTACAGAAAGTATTTCAAAATAGAATTAGTAATCGTTCGAAATCTTTGTTTCATTCAACGAATTGGAAAAGCAGGTGAAGAAATAAAACAGCTCAATTTCCAATGTCAAAAAAAATTTAGAATCTAAAAAAAATTTAGAATCTAACATAGCAGTCGAATTATAAATGGCTGAGCTTTTTCCCAACAAAGGTTGGGTTATCAAAGGAGCCCAGAAGTTTCTACTGAAAAGTCCAACTGGTTCTCAATATTAAATGAATTTTTTAAGGATAAAGTATGAATTACAGTTTATAATCGTAACGATGTGATTGTGAGACGGTTGACACTTTTGTGTTGAACGCTTTGTTTTTAAAAGCACATTTCTTCTTGATACAAGAACAAATGTGTGAATCCTTGTACGATCTTACAAAGAGTGAATCTATTGGCGAAATTCTTATTGGCGTCGTCGAACCCTTTTTGATGTTATTGGGATGTCTTTCTTATTTCGAACTTTTACTGCCTTCGTTTTTACCTACTTTTACTTACTTATTTTGGTTTAGGCCTTTGATAAATTAAAAATGGTTTTCTTTAACCTGAAAAAAAATGTTCATCATGAATTTTTCAAATGCTCCAATAAAGTGCAGATTCCGAAAGTTGACGACTTGTTTCGACGAAGAATACATTTAATCCTACCTATCCTTAGCTATTGATTATTAACAATTTTTGTTATAAATGATTTTTTCTGTACTCAGGTTTATAAAGCGTCTGCATTAGTATGAGAATGGTTTGAAAACTTTTGCTTGAGGGTATGATACTGATGATTTGAGCATCAAATTTTTTAGATATTGATATATTTTTACTATGTAGCTCACGTGTAGTTTGTTTTATAAGATCATAGACCCAATCTAAATTAAATTACTCATATTTGATAAAAAATAAGAGGTGATTATTTATTTAGAGGAATATGCCATTTTGAACTTAGACGTTCTTCTGCGCAATATGACTGAAGTGACATCCAAGCGTGAAACCCCTTAGTCTTGTTAAAACTTTAGCAACCCTCAAAGTATGTTCAAAGGACAATTACTGATTTCAGTGCATTTACCAAGATCAGGGGGCCTATTATGAATCAAAATCCGAAATCGAAATTCATACGATATCGTATTTTTGTATTATGATTTGCTGTTTGCACGGGAATCCGCCAGCTTTGGATTGTGAATTCCGAAGGCGAGTCGACCAATCCGACAGCTCATTTGTGGTCGGATTTTTTGGCGGATTCTGGCGGGTCTATAATTTTCGAATTTCTTTGTTTTTTCGGTTCTTTCGATTCGGACTTCACCAAGATAAGGGGGTTATAAATTGTAATTTTGCCACCAATTTTAAAATTCGTGATATTACATTCTTATGAAATTCTCCTTAACTACTGGACTTATTTTGACTTATGAAATTGCAATCCTTATTTTTTGTTATTTGCGACTGACCATACTTAGACAAAGCAAAATAAACTGCCATAGAATCAATGTTAGTAAGAAATCTTGTAACACCGTGCCATATTTTTAAAAATTTAAATGGCTATTTTGACACTTGATTAGAAATATATTGGAAATCTGGAATCGATTTAGCCCATTCGAGTGAAGCTGTCTGCATTTTAAAATGGAAATTAAATTCAGATTTCGGAATAGATCATAATACGAAATTCCGACCCTTGGCGAGTCGGAAAATTTTACGAATTCCGATTTCGGAATTTGAATAACAATAAGGCCCCAGATCAGCACACCAGCAAATTAGTGAGGTACCTCAAAAGGACTCTACATACTAAGTTGACCTACTGAGGCCACATCTGTAAGGCAAAAACACAAAAAAAGAGTACCTTTTTAATACTGAGGCTTTAACATGGGTAGCTGTAACACCAAAGTAAGACCGCATGAAGCAAGAGTCAAATATTTTAGGAATTGTCTGTATAAGGGAAGAATTGTCTGCATTTATGCGGCGTTCTTCCTACACTGTGCGATGCATTTTTTGTGAAGAGTTGGTTCACGAGTTTGAAGAGTGAATCAAGTTCACGATTGGCTCATAGACGATGCTACAAACTGAAGGTAACTGGCGTGAAATCTCAAAATAGGTACAGAAAGTACTATGCACAAGGAGTAATGATTATTGTCTTACCGACTCACAAAGGAAGCAATGCGAAGGTGGGTTCCGACCTGGACCTTTGTAGCCTATAAATGAAATTTTTTTTTTGTAATATGAAAATCCACATATGCCAATGTCACGAAAATTTATCTTTGAACATTTACAGAAAATAGAAAAGTCACTTTTATGCTAGATAAGAACAAATTTATTTCAAATTTGACTGCACACTATAACGATAATTCAAGTTGATTTTATGTCTATCGAAAATCAAAGTATTTTATTTTTTTTAAAAGGTTAAGTTTGCCAAACTAACAACTTCCAAAGCTATATACATAAGGTCAATTCACTTACGACACTTCAGTGAAAAAACGAGAGACAGATTTATAAATTCAATTGGTTGTGTCCACAATTCTGGAAGAACTAATCAAAACGTTCGGTAATTCTAACATTTTTCAAACTATTGTGAATTTTTTGGTTGAGTATTAGTGACGTTTTTTAATATAACATATCAGTGGGTTTGTCGTTAAGTCCACTGTGACTGAAAAAGGTGCTAACACAGGTGGCAGGTAAGTCTCCATATATTAATAATTAACTCATGAATTATATTGTTTTCAGGTTAATCACGAACATGAGCCATTAACAAAAAGTAACGTCTGTACAGCATCAAAGTTTTAACAGTTATCATAAATGTATGTAACAAGTGTTTAAATATTTATTTATTTATTTATTGTCTAAATCCACAGAACAAATCCAATTATTGATTAGACAAGAAGAAAAAATAAAAATAAATACAAGTATATAAAATATGTAAGAAAAAGAAAATAATATGAAAACCAAGAAAATTAATAAGAAAATATCATGAAACCAAGAAAATTAATAAATTCAGAATGAAGTAATAATACAAAAAAGAATAAAAAGCAAATCGATCGGAAAAGAAACAAACAAAATGAGTAAAATTAGGACATATTACGATTATAAGAGATAACGTTATTTTTTAAATTATAACACAGATAACGTTTGTGGCAGAGGACCAAGGTTAAGGCTATTGTGTTGACGAGGCAAACGCAAGAGGGGGGAAAAGAAATAGGTGTCGGTACGGGCAAATGCAACATTAAAGGCAAATAATGTTCTATTAAGACGGCCCGGTTCCCTAACTGAAAGTTGAATGCTGGGGTCAACCAATATACTGCCTTTAAAAAGTTTAAAAAGGAGGCACTCGTCGGAGAACACTCTGCGTGACTCAAGGGAAGGAATTTGAAGGATGGAGAGGCGCATACTGTAATCACAATATGGAATACTGTACTTATAGAACAACGAGCGGGTGAATCGGCGTTGCACGGATTCAACCGCATCGATCAAGTATCCATAATGTGGACACCAAATTTGGCAACAGTATTCAAGAACACTACGGACAAACGGAAAAAACAGATAAAGAGAAGTGGAAAGATTAACAAAACGTTTAGAGGATCTGATGATGAAGCCGGAAAAACGAGATGCCTTGGCAGTGACGTGAAGAATATGCAAGTCAAACTTTAATTTGGAGTCAAAAATCACGCCAAGGTCTTTGATATTAGAAACAGCATTGAGAGGAGAGCCAAGGACACAATAGGAGAAGAGCAAAGGAGATATTTTGTGGGTGAAAGACATTTGATGACACTTCGCAACATTCAAAGTGAGGGAATTAGCAGTGCACCAGTTAACCAAAGTATCCCAATCGCACTGCAATATGGTACAGTCACTAGCGGATTCTATCACTCTGAAAATTTTAAGATCATCAGCGTACAAAAGGCAGGGTGAATTAAAGAGGGAAGGAAGGTCATTAATAAACAAAAGGAACAATAAAGGGCCAAGAATGGATCCTTGCGGAACTCCTGAGGTAGGAAAAAAAGGTGTAGAAGAACAAGAGTTAACAGTAACGACACAAGAGCGATCACAAACGTAGGAAGAGAACCAACAAAAAAGGGCACCAGAGATACCAAACCCAGCTAGCTTTGATAGAAGAACAGCATGGTTCACAGAATCGAAGGCCTTGGCAAAGTCGGTATAGATGACATCTACCTGCTTTTGCTGGTCGATTGCGGAAGCAACGGTGTTTGACAAAGTTAATAAGTTTGTAACCGTTGACTTACCTTTGATGAATCCATGCTGTTCCCTGGCCAGCAAGGGCTGGACGAAAGGGTACACTCTATTGTAAACGACTCTTTCGAGAAGCTTACTAAAACAAGGTAAAAGGGATATGGGACGGTAATTAGAGATGGAAGAAATATCACCAGCTTTAAGGATGGGAAATATGTTGGTGGATTTCCAAAGGGAAGGGAAGGTTCCGGTTGAAATGTATAACATATATAACATATAGCATTATATGCGTTTCCCAAATGGGAAACGCGCTTGCTGCTTTTGCCTGAGAGTCGATGACGCACGCTACTCTATCTGCCCTGTATATTCGAAAATTCAAAAGAAAACAAATTTTGACAACCATACAGGACAGCCCTCGAACAGCCCTTTGTGTTTGAGGTGTAGAGTAGACGACGTCGTCGCCATGGACTGCTTTAATAAGATTGTTCTTCGCCGTAGGAAGAGTGACCGTGTTTTCAAGATATAATTGAGTCGGTATAAGTGAACGGTCGCGTCGAAAAGGAAACTAATAATTTCCTTCGAAGGTTTTAATTGAAATCGTGTCGTATTGTATCAATACAACAACAACTGACTGGGGCGACCGTGGATATCGTGCATTCAATTGCGAGTCACAAAAGTAATATCGCATAAGATTATGAAAAGTTTACCGCGATCGTAATTCCCAATCGAAAAGTGTCCAGTGTTTCTTTTATTGATTCCCAACATCAAAGGGCTAAAGAAAAGTAGTGAAAAAGGAAATTGTATACTTGGCTTTGCACCAGTTGTGTGTATCTATCGTTATAGAGGTTCAAATATAATGTATCTATCGAAATTTTCGTATGTTTGGTGGAAGGGGAAGATGGGAGTCGTTTTGATATGTTGTACGGAAAATAAGTTTCAAAGGAGGAAAATGTTTTCGATACGGACTTGGGGATTAACGTGAATGGTAAATTTATCGAGCTGTTAATGTGCTGTTGTGAATTTGATGGGAATTCAGTCGGGAAATTCACTCTTTCGTGAGCTTGAATGAGCTGGCTTTGATAGACAGACTCCGGTCATAAGTTTTGCAGTAGCAAAGAAGTTTTTTTCTCAATTTTCCGGGCTGTTTGATGTGTATCAGTGGCGTTTTGCACACGACGGCTGGTGATTCTGAATTTTCAGTTTTGAATAGTGAATTTTTACAGTTTTGAATAGTGTTCCCCTCCATCATATTTCAAAAGAAAGTTTGCAATAAGAAGGAAATATTGAAGATTATACTTAAAAACTCAAGTGTTTTTTGGATGCAAGATAAAGCACGGTGTATAAAGTGAAATAAATTCAATGATCTCTAACTACTTATTCAATATATTCATATCAATAACGAAAATTCTTGATTTATTTTTATTAAATACAAGGAAAACGTGAAGGGAATTAGGAAACGAAAGACATAAGAACCAAAATGATGTTTGACGTTTTTCACCTCTCGTTATAAAGGCATTGGTATAAAATACTAACTATAAAGTTACTGAAAAGATGACAAGTTTGTCAACATTATGTTTTTAAATATATTTATGAACATAAAATTTTTACGTATAAAGCCGCATTTTTTTAAAGATCTTCAAATTTTTTTGATTAAGAAACTTAATTAAAACCGTCATTACAAGAGGAAGAAGATGAAGAGAAGGGAACTATTAAGATGTACAGGGCCTTAAACCAAAAAGAAAGATTTAGATTTAGATTTTTTTATTCAACCATACATTAAATATACTACAATTTATACAAAATATTCCAGTAGGTGAATCGAGCTTTGGCTCTTGCATTCCTAAACAACTGTATTAACATGCATCTTAGCATAATGAATTTTAGTGTATTTACATTGGATATGTAAAAGGAAACGGGGAAAATCTTTTATTTGAATGAATTGTAATATAAAACTATCTTAGTGCTAACTACAAACTTAAGCAAAGAAACAAAAGAGCAACATTGTTGCTGATTTAAGTTTGTCGGATTTAAATGAGGGTTATTTATAATGTGGATGCTCTTAAAGTTGAAGTTCATTATACTAGAGCTCGAACCATAGGATTGTTTGATGCAACACAAGTGTTTAAAAATTTGGTATTAATGCGGTTAATGCTGCTTGAAATAAGGGACTGCTTTGAAACCGAATGTAAAGAGTTAGTCGAATAGAAAAACGGGAGGATCAAGAGCATTTTAAGAATAAACCAAAAAGAAATGTTAAATGTCAAACAACGAAAGAAAAAAAGAAGAATTAAGCAAATTAAAACTACTAAAGTAGCAACCGCATTATTCTTAAATAAGAAAAAAAAATTTTCTTTGAACACTTTGATAAATAATAATGATTTGCTAAAAATTGAATCCATTGGCTTTCTTATTGGACGAAGGCCCGGGAGGGCTTTCTTTTTCCAGGGTTTTTCCGGCCTGGCTGGCCGATGAATAATTAAAGTTTTCGTGATTGTCAGCAGTTCTTTTATGGGAGGGACATTGGCCACTTTCCTTTTAGTGGTTTTGATGATTTGTTTTTATATTTGCAGGTCAATGTCAGTGGGTGGAGGACTCCAGCCCATCGAGATCAAGGCTCCGCCACCATCAAGGGCCCAGGGCTGACTGCCTCACCCGGGTTCCTGCGAAAAGAGAGGCAGTAATTCTTCCCCTTTTTTCCTTAAAATTTTCTTGTTGGCTCCGTGCGTCATCACGAGTGCTGGGTCTGGCTTGCCAGCCCATGCAGCAGAGTCATGGGTTGACTCCTTTACGGAATAAAGCCAATATTCCTTTAGGTATTTATATACCAGTTTGCGGGTACGCTATAATGACAGATGAAACTAAAGGTAGCATCCCGTTTTCTGAGAGCAAACCGACTCCATTGTTTTTATGGATCCACCCCAGCCGCAGCGAGCTTGCAAAGCGGCAACCCAGCATCCGTTGGGGTTGGTTAACGGGTACTCCGCTAATGCGGACGAGGGACCTTCACGGCCATTTCTAGGGTACCCTGCTCGCAGCGCAATTCTTTTACTTTTTGAATTTGCCTCTTGAATGGCAACAGCCATTCCAATTTTCGACCTTAGCACTCTTGGTTCTTGATTTCAGTCTGGTTCTGAGTTGTGCTACGGCCGTCTTATCTACATAAATCACTACAAACAGTTTTATGCAACAAGATACAATTTTCCATTCTAAGAACATTATTTTTTTAATACGAGAGGAAGATCTTTCGGTGGATATTTCTGATTGAAAACAGATGACAAGATAGGCTCTGTCTTCAGTGAAATGATTGCGTGCGCCAAAACAGCAACAGATGCAGCCTGAGGTCTAGATCGGAATACAGGTTGTTTGGCCGTTGATGAAGATCATGTTAGTAAATTTGGTTATTTTCGACCAATATCATGGTGCTCTTGGTTTTCAACTTAAGCCTAATATGTCGAATAAGGTAGGAGTGAACTGAGAAATATTTCTGGAGTGAAGACAATAAAATTGTTCAGTTGTGTAATTCTTTTCAAGCTTATGAAGTTTGATTGTCCGGTTTCGACTGCATTGAATCGCTTTAGCGCCATTTACTATACATAATTTGCGCTTTGCACGAATTCAAAATAAGTTTTGTATGAGACATATGATAAAAATCAAATTGCTAAGTTGAAAAAAAGGAAAGTTGGTCAATTTTGAAGAGAGATAAAAAAATGTAAAAGCTATTCAGCGTATTGCTAGGTGTAAAAAAACTTATATCACAGCGATTTTGAACTCAGCTGAACATAATATCTGGGTAGATATTCAACCCATTTACAACAATTATTTCTCTCAATAATGCCTCTACTATAATGAAAGTTGTGTTGTCCCTAATTGCTATGACCAATGTGATAAAAAACCTGAATTAGGCTCAAATTCTAGTAGCAAATAACAAGCTTCAAGTCAAGCTATCAAAAAACCTGCACAAATCTACATTAATACATTCACATAAAGATATGAGCTAATACCACTTCAAGCAGTATAATATAACAGCACATAGCACTGTCAATAATCTATCCAATTCTAAATTACGTCAGTATACTTTACTTGGTTATAAGGAAGAGACACGCCTTTAAAACTGATCCCAATATATGGTGTCTGTGAAAGGTCCGCCGCGGACAAGTATTGTGCGACACAATTAAACTTGAACGACCCAGCTACTTAAAACTAAGCTCGTTACTTACGGATTTGGTTTCATGTAACACTGTGGCTTATACATTGGTAACTGTAAAGATAGCTGTGAACCGGTCTTTTAGTGTCTTAAATAACATAAATGCAAAGAATGTACCTCGGAGCTGTCACGTTAACCAGCTAATAGGGTGGAACTGAAAAACTCGCCTTAGAACCGACCTGTTGAATGGTGTGACCATTTTCATTTTCAAATGAACGTTTCAATGACATCAGATTACTTAAATAAATTTGTAAGAGAATATTTTTGATAAAAAAAAATAGAATTGTTTACCACAGCTGACTGTACTAGGAAAGTGAATTTTTGTATTATATTAGAAAGTCTTCATAAGTATTGAAGGAGTACCGATAACCTAGTAATCTGGCAGCACCACTTGAAAATAATGCATTTATACTGCTCGGGACTAAGCACAGCTTATGCAGCTTAAGTGCAACAAACTCTTTAGTTGGCTGTCGTTTGTAAAGCAATTGACTTGTATCTGCGTAAGCCACGGCCAAGGTTGAATACAAGACAAGCTTTGCTACCAAACCACTGAACGTATATCTATGCCTGGTAGATACTTTTACTATCGTTGACAGCTTCTCGATGTTATCTTTGAGCGTACTTTCGACGAGCATAAACGAACAACGTAACATAACGTCTGATCCAGACGACATTTTCGTGCTGACCCTAATTAATATTGACTATTTTGAGTGATCGACGACTCGCTGTTTTCTTGTGACTGAAGACTGCAACCGTTCTTGAATGCACAATATGGCTTGCGCACTCACGAATGGCTCTTATGCAAGCAAGTTCAAGATTTACCGCCCACAAAGTCTAGGCGCGAATGGCTCAAAGCGGTACTTCGTAGCAACGCATTTGCCTATCCGATGTGACGATGTGATTAATAACTTTGAATAGATTGCACAGCTGAGAATGATGATGTCTTCTTGTTTCATTACAGCCTGATTTTAAGCCATTAAATCGAGTGCATTTAGTTTAACGGCGACATAGGATTTAAGCTAGATCGGCAGCGTAGTAAGCTACATCCACTCTGGCTCATAAATGACCAGTCATTACACATTACTCATCTTCTGTCGTCACGCTGCAGAGCTGTCGCAAGTTATGGAGTATTCATACGAGTGCACTCGTAACAAAGAAGATTTGTTCGCAATTTTTCTGAGCCGATGATGACAAGTAATTTTAGGGTCCAGCTATGTTGAGCTCGTTAAGTTTTTTTTGGAAAGAATATCGTTCGTTTGCTTGGTGGTACGCAGGAATGCACGTGTTTGCAGCTGAGCATGTAATACATGAAAGTACTCATATGCTATCAATCACGATGATGAAAATCTGCTGAATGGTTTTATTCGGCCATAAGGCATCTCAAGCCTTGATCTGAAGCCATCAACAGATTGTGCATGTAAGTTGCTTTCAGCTGCCGAGTAATTGCATGATTCAAATTTTTTTTTCACTAATTAGCTTGAAATTTACAGGAAACAAAGTATTTTATGTAGTTACACATGTTTGCTTGCAAAAGCTGCAACTATCAATAGCTCGCATTTTGACTGCATTTGCTGGCCATGATTAATAGATTAGGTAAATTAAACGAACTAAAAGTGTTCAATTAGTGATGAAATCATTGTTTTCCGTTCATTAACGGGACTAACATACTAATGTTGATTTTCTACTTAAAATGTTTTTTTTTTCATAGTTGCAATAATCAAAAAGTTGATTTAAGCTATGTTGAAAATTACAGCGCGAACAAAGAGTTTTTTTTAAAAACAAAAACGCGGTGCAACAAAAACTATTACGAAAATGGAATATGTGGTTTATAAAAAGGCGAAGTTCAGATAAATAGACAGAAAGACGCAATTGTTTCCCGTTTTTCAAACCTGCTTGACTTTCTTTAAGAAGGTATGGGAATGACGGGAAAGTTGAACCCTCTTGTACTTAAAAATACATAAAATTGAACAGATAACTTGAAACTGGACAGTGCAATCACGTATGCAAATCTAGGGTAGATTTTCTAATAACAAGATAATTGTTAAACTAACACTTGAGCTGCTAATACATTTTTTAAATTGATTTATGGCTCGAACCTCCACCACTGTACGGGAGAGTTGACTATAAGAGTAGGCAGATTTGGTCATATCTATTTGTAAAGGGAAAATAATGAGAGATAATTTCAAAATCTGAAATATTTTAATAAAAACTACCACAAGAGCAATAGCATTATAGTTTTATTTACGAATTATTCTTCAAATACAAATGTGAAAACAAAACAACTTACATTCCTTGTTTATTTTAGGGAAAAAAGTACCAAGATAAATAAATAAATGTTATAATTAAATATCTTAGTTAAAAAAATTAATAATCAGTCTTTAATTTATTCAAAGGCACATTTAAAATAACTTTTATTGCTTCATATGTCAAGCCTTAAGGTTCGCATTCGTTGCATATGCTATTTCGACTATCCTTTTTGGATAATCCAACACATATTTCGTGAACATATTTCTTGCAGGAAATAAAACTCATGTCTAAAACCGTTTTCTTTGGTATACAAAACAATATCAATATAAATCTGGATCCAATCAGCAGCCCTACAGCTAGGAGGATGAATGACATATTCATCATCAGATTCGGTTTCGAAGAAAATTAGTATTGAAATCGTTTTGTCGAAATTTTCTTCTTTCTTCATTTATATATATATATCAGCTTACAGACTACACCCAGCAAACACAGCACTACTTCTAAAGTGCTGCAGAAGTCGTGAGTAAACCCGTGAATGCTTTTAATGCTAGAGATAGCATTTTACCCCAAAATACACCTATTTACTTCATATTACCCGCGTACGTGTAATATGTTTTGTTTCATGGTTGATCGTTTCCATCCCACAAATAGGAAAAGGACAAACGATAAGAATAGAAGGAGTGCAAAAGCACTGCTATACTACTGCTGAAGTGGTGAAACATCAGCACGTAAAATGTACTGCTGTACTACTGCCTTAGAAGCAGTATAGCAGGACATTGATATGGCTGCCCAGCTATAATGTCACTAATAGTATATTCGCATTACTTTGCATTCATTTCATCTTTAATTAGAGCAAAAAAGACCGGTTTTAATTAAAAATTTCAAAATATTTCACGTATCACTTGCGAAGTATGACTGACGCTTGACGTATGGGCAACTCGATTTGATTTTTGGGAAACGATTTGAATTGCACCATCTGGTCACCAGTTTGGCAGTAGTGCAGCAGTACTTTATATTCATTGTAAATAGGGAACCGTAAATATATAAGAGATTCAGCAACGTGTCGGAAAACTACAACAACTAGACAGCCTGTTCAGGAGTTTAGCAGCAGTACAGCAGCATGTATAATCATTGAGGAATAGAAAAGATAAATACACATTAGAAAATGTATCAACACATGGAAAAGTTTTTAAAACTGTATGCGAAAGTGCTGAACGCAGGTTTGCTGGGCATCTTTTGAATGCGTGATCCGATTGAACTTAAATTTTTTTTTAACTGATTTTTTTTTTTAATTAAGATATCTTTAATTCTTTGGCGGTTGCGGGCTTTTTAGTGAATTTTCGGGTTCCCCTACATTTCTATGCAGAGTTGATTTTTATTAGAAGTAAATACTGAAAATGAAAACTTGTTATGTTTTTTGCTTGTTTATGAAAAAGAATTGGAAATTGTGAGCCCAATGTGAGTGCTGATTACCTAAAAGTAGGCAAAGGTTTTTTCCTTTAAATTTGTATCTGTCATATCTTCTGACAGAAAAATTGGATCATTGCGAAGTTTGCAGATCGTATTGATGTTGATTCGAACTTTATACACGTGGACTTTTGAGACGGTGAAAGCCACTTTGTTTCTACGGCAGGCACGTGAAAAACAATCCTTCAAATCGCTTTTTTTTTGCTTTTTGAAAAGAAATTCATATTATTGATAAATTTGTATCCTTGACCATCATGTCAAATTACCATTTTCAAAATTTCGTGCTGCACAAGAACGGCAACCCATCACTAAATTACCTCTGTTTTCCGAACACGAAACTTCTGTTCACGAGAACTGACGACCGGATAATCCAATCCATATGAAATAAACAGAGCATGTGCGTATTAACTAGGATCGGGTCTGACAGGGTCGATTTTGAAATGCAGGCAACTTTGTGGTAGTGGTGCCATTTTATAAATCACTGAGAAAAGAGAGTATTTTTCATTCACAAATTTCGATACCAACAAACTTAAACAAAATTCACCATAACAGCTGGACATTGCTTTACTTTAATTCCGGTTGTAAAATTAGGATAGTATTGTCAGCTATGATTAGTTTTAATTTACAGATCTTGTAAATTTGCTCAGCAATATAAAGCATTTTTCCCTGTAACTTCCGATGCAGTCATCAAATCAAAACGAAATTCATGTAGCAAATGGACTTTACTGTAAGCTAAATTAAGTAAGAATTTCGTTTCAAAATCATGAAATGGCTATGGTAATTTTTACAATTTCATAATAATTATTTACCAAGCTATGTTGTCATTAAATTTTCAAATGGAAATGATCCTGCAATGAAAATTAACAACAAAGAATGAGGTTTCGAAAATTTGAAAAGTTAAAAATAAAAGAAAAATAACTTCCTAGTTCACAAAGTGGGTTTAACTTAACGTGAAGCAGATTTAGTATATTTTTGGCTGTGATACTAACATAGGGTTGCCAGTAGCAGATATTTTTGTTAATGAAAAGCATTGACAATAAAAACAAGCAACCAATGTTTAAATCTTCCGTGTTTTTGAAATTTTTCGAATAGCAACTCCAAACATTGCTTCATCGCTGAAACTTTCAATGATATCCTCAGATGTAAACGAAATTTACATAAAAAAACACTGTAATGGCTGACTTATGGCTGCTTTGTTGGAAAAGTGATGCCAACACTGATCATTTTGATCAATTATTCTATAGGAGATGCTACCATAAATGTGTTATATGATAAGCATCCGATAGTGAAAATAAGTAACAAAAATTTTGAAATTCATACAAATAGTTGTTACCCATGCAATCATCGGCTCAAAGTCATACATGTCATTCAATAGTCAATTTTTAGTCCCTAAAAGACAATTTGTTCAAAAATCAGTTTACTAGCGGTTCTGATACGCTATAGTTTTTTGTCTTATTTTACATATTTTTATTTTGTCAATCAATCTTACTTTGTAAATTTCTGTTATTTGGATTGTTCTTCATTGATTTCTTTTTGACTAAAACAGCTTTGGTACGATTATTCTCACATTCAGTTTCACTCGCACTATCCTGAAGCTTTTATCCTACCCCAAGTGGTCTTCCTGGGTACAGCTTTTTGGTACAGTCTTATCGTTTCCAAAATAACAAGTGAGGACTCCTGATAAGCAATTGCTTTTGAAGTACCATCAACTTTATGTTGGTCCTTTAAATTTGAAGCTTCAGTTAAGGCTGAGATGCCTTGACAAGTGCACGAGCCTGAAGCATTATCAGTTTTATCCTGGCCACTTAAAGTTGATTTAGCAACGACCGAAAACTCCGGAGAAAGTGGTGAAGTTTGTTGCAGAACAACTGTGAATAGCCGCCACCAGAACAGAATTTTAGCCTGATCTGTAACTCTCGCGTGACATAAGGTGCCGTCTAGTCACCGGTGTCGTGGACATGTTTATAGAGCCAGGTCCCTAGAAGTGTTACCCACTCTGGACGTATACCATCAATAAAAAGCAACACAGGTTATAAGGACGGGGTAGGAACCTACTTCAACATGGCTCCACTGAACCTAAATTTTTGGGCTCAGTAGCCCATAAATAACGAAAAAAAATTAACCAAAATGGAAAACCAAGGAAAAATGTATCAAAATATAAAAATATATGTTTTAAAAAAAATCCATAATCCAAATAATATCCAAGATTAAATGTAAGTAAACATTCAAAAAAAGTTAAAATGAAATAAATACTATAAATAAATACTATATAAATAAATACTATATAATAAATACTATATAAAAAATACTATATAATAAATATAAATAAATATTATATAATAAATAGAAATAAATAATAAATATACCTATATTAAACTTATTTTACTACCGTTGCTGAAACCTCTGAACTTTTTAAATTAAGCTCAAGTTAAACTTTTGGACGAAACTAAAAATTTTATTCGGCGGTTTCTAGCTGATTATGTATTATTTATTTTGTTTATTTTTTTCCGTGGATGATTTTTCGCCATTTTTCTCCGTTTTTGAATTCGATTTCTGCAGTCGAAACACTCGTCACATATACAGGTGCCAATTTCAGAAATTGTTTCCATATAACCGCTTCGTTTTTCATGTCGAAAGCGTCGTTGTCGCCAGGATATTCCTCATCGTGGAAAATCTGTGGTGGTAGGGAATCTCGAGGCTTTGCATCGCCAAATGTAGCACACTTGCTTGTCGATTTAGTTTGCATAAAATCCTCCTCGGCCTCTTTGCCTGGCTTCGTAATATCAATAGTTTCGTGTTTGATATTTTTATCATCCAAAACCCTAAGTATATGTTGATGGCATTTTTCACTTCTTAATCACATCACCTCAAAGCAAGTTTCGCTGCTTGTTCCTTGACATTCCACTAAAATACACTTTTAACGCCATTTAAAAATATATTTTTCCGGTAGCTGCTCAAGTGGTAATTGAGAACACGAAGTAGTCCTCTTGCTTCTCCAAATATATTGATACGGTACTTGCAAACACAATCCACGATTAATATTTCGCCGCCTATCAAAAATTTTTATCGAAAGTGTTTTAACTGGATTTTCGAAATATCACTCACAAATTATTGCGTTCTATTTCAGGCTCCTTGCTGGAGAAAATTCCTACTTTTTCGAAAACTCACGGCGGCAGCCACCACTGCCTTGACTGCCGAGCAGTCAGCATCTGCTAGACTTCCTAGCATTGTCGCCACGCACAGGCTCCAACCATACACCGTTATCAATCTTGATTGCTCAGCTGTGCATATGCCGCCCAGCTCACGCAGCCAGCACCCAACTCATTTTTGTTATTGTATAGCTGCCCTGATAACGCAGCTGATTCAAGTATTGTTGCAAATCATCTGGGCTCAGGCCAGTGAACCCGCCGCAATGCAATTAGGCATGCAACAGTAAAATGCACTACAAAGTCTGTTTTGGGTGGCAATATTATGCATTCGATCGTTGCATTTGTTATGTTTGTGTGTGTGTGTTTGCATGTGTGGGATTAGCAAGTTGTTTCGACTCCCAACCAAAATGGTAATTGGTTAGACCTAATCTTTACAAATGTTTATGACGATGTAGTGGTTAGTCCAACAAATGACGCAGAGAATCTCTTTTCTAATAGTCTTCACCATTCCGCTCTTACAGTTGAACTTTCCACTGCAGATTGGAACATGTAAAGTACATACAATAATACGATTGTATACGATTTCCATAATGCTGATTATGATAGCATTCACCATTTCCTTGGCAATGTCGATTGGACAATTGTGTTTATGTGCCATTCCCTTGATGATGATGTAGCCATGTTTTCTAGAATAGTTTTTGACGCGGTCGATAAATTTGTACCTAAGATAAGGAAAAAAGATAAACTCTCTGAACCTTGGCTTGACAAGACTCTTAGACGTCTGAGAAATCATAGAAACAAACTTTACAAGCTAATGAAGAATCAAGTCGACATTAGCCTTCGTATTAAAGCAGAATACGATTTAATTGCCCATGAATTCTATACTAAGTCTCACGAAGCTTATGACAAATACATTAAAACTACTGGGGAGAATATAATACGCAACCCCAAAATTTGTTTTGATTTTGTTAATATGAAGCGGAAAACAAGTGGCTACCCCTCTTCAATGTCCACTGAAAATTCGTTGTTGTCTTCTTCTCCTCAGGAGGACTGCAACTTTTTTGCTGACCATTTTCAAGAAGTTTTTGGTCCAGTTAGCATCCCAACATTGTATCGATTCCCGGGTGCGACTCAAACAATTTTTGCTGAGGATATGACCATATCGAGGAATGAGATATTTACTACCATTATGGAGCTTGACAGTAACAGGGGCCCTGGACCTGACCTCCTCCATCCTTCTTTTCTGATCAAGTGTGTAAAACAACTGATCTTGCCCCTTCATACTATATTCAATAATTCTCTCTCCTCTGGGCTATTTCCTTCGTATTGGAAATCTTCTTATATTACACCAATTTATAAAAGTAGCGATATACGTTCTATACAAAATTATAGAGGCATCGCCATTCTATCTGCGATTCCCAAGCTTTTTGAAAAGATTATCTACTGCAAACTTTCTCCTCTGGTCGACGCTCAACTGAACGAGCAGCAGCATGGATTTAGAAAAGGTCGTTATACTACAACTAATCTTATGGTGCTTGTTTCTGATGTTTTGTGCAAAATGGAGAAAGGGATTAGCAATTGACGCAGTCTATACAGACTTCAGCAAAGCATTCGACCGAGTTGATCACTCCATTTTGATCCCCAAGCTGAAACAATTTGGAATTGCAGGATCTTTACTAAAGTGGCTTGGCTCCTAAGTCCACGACCGCTTGCAATTCGTGAAATTCCAAGGTCTCATTTCTAAGAAAGTTGATGTGAAATCAGGTGTACCTCAAGGAATTCATCTTGGCCCTCTTCTTTTTAATGTTTTTATATCTGACATATCGGAGGTTTAATCTGACATTCCGCATTTACTATATGCGGACGACCTCAAAATCTACCATGTCATCAGGACACCATCTGACGCTACCTTTTTTCAGTCTAAACTGAACTTTCTAGACCATTGGTGCTCCGTGAACAAGCTCCCTCTTAACATTGCTAAATGCCGTGCAATCAGCTTCTCTCGCAAACCTGCACGCGTTCATTATAAGTACCGCCTCAACGACACGTCACTGAGCAGGGTTGGCAACATATTAGATCTCGGTGTCACCCTGGATGAAAAGCTTCGCTACAATCTACATTACGATAGAGTGCTTTCCCGAGCAAGTAAACAACTTGGTTTCATTAAGTGACGGGCCAAAGAGTTTAGGAATCTTTGGGTTACTAAATCCTTATATATTTCACCCGTGCGTCCTCTTCTTGAATATGCGTCCACTATCTGGAACCCGGCTTTCGAACTTCACAGCCAAAGATTTGAGTCTGTTCAGAAGCAGTTTTTACTGTTCGCTGTGAGAGATCTTTTCAACCCTTATGATTTCAGTAATCTACCATCATACGAATATCGCCTTAAATGTATTAATGTTTTACACCTTGCGTCGAGAAGATTAATGTTATCTGCCTGCTTCAGCTTCGTTGTCATCAGAGATGTGGTTAAGTTTGTACTCAATCAGCCCTTTAGAGCCGTTTCACACGAGACACTCGGTGTCCGGCCACTGAATCCTCAGCCACTCTGTGTGTATGCTCTCATTTATTTCTATGCACCGGTAGTGGCTAGAGTGTCTCGTGTGAAACGGGCCTTAGAGTCACTAGATCCCGACGATTGCTTATTGAATACCAACACAACATAGCATATGCAGCAACCGAACCAATAAATAGGTGCTGCAGGCTATTCAATAGCATGAGCGATAACTTTTCCCCTACAATCTCTAAATCAACGTTTAAAAATAACATCATCAAGGCTCTCTCGTTATAGTCTCCCCCACCACCCACCATACTAACATATATGTATTGTATATTCAATTTAAATTTAAATTTGGTTGAATTATTTTTGCGGGATGATTAAAATTTGAAAAATTTTTTATTTACATAGAACATTTTATTTGACAAAGTGGTTTTGAAAGCATGCACTGATTCTCATCAGACACCAGCACACAGTGCATACTTAACTGGTGTGACCACTTGCAGTTGGAAATCATTAATTTCTATTTACGCTGGTTGGGACAAATTTTAACATCTCCGTTCGAAGATGCCTTAAATCAAATTTTAAAGCAAAAGCATAGGTGAAAAAACCACTTTTAACCGACCGCCATAAAAAGGCGAGGCTTCAATTTGCCAGAAAATACAAAGACTGGACGCCAGAACAATGGAAGTTGGTTACATAGTCTGACGAGTCAAAATTATACAGGTTATGTTTAGATGGGCGACACTGGATGGCGGTCAACAAGTCCGTTGGCTTACAAGAACGTAATGTGCAGAAAACCCTCAAATTTGGAGGTGGCTCATTAATGGTTTGGGGATGTTTCAAAGGTAACCAAGTTGGTATTTTAAGACGTATAAGCGAAATTATGCGGGCAACTGACTATATAAATATCTTAGAGGACTCATATCTACCAAGTCTTGATAGATTTGGCTGCGTACCTGGAGACAGCTTATTTATGCAAGACAACGATCCAAAACACACTGCTCGCATAACGGCCAAAGGGCTTCAAGATCATAATATTGAGACTCTGAAATGGCTGCCACAATCGCCAGATCTCAATCGTATAGAGAATGTGTGGGGTTATTTGAAAAGAAGAGTAGTAGCAATCAACACTGTTCTAAAAGACTGCGAAGAACTTTGGGTACGCGCTCAACAAGCGTGGAATGAGATTGATCCACAATATTTGGAGAACTTGTTCGGAAGTATGCCTAAAAGAGTGAAGGCTGTAATTCGGGACTATTTAGTTAGTCACAGGATAGATGCAAAAGTGTTCACAAAACAATTTTTTTACTTTTAATTTTAGAAAACAGGATTGCTGTCATTTTTTAAGCTTTGGTTCTCTAAAATGTAATCTATTTTCTGAAGTAATTTCATTTTGTAAAAACTTTATATTAGTTATGAATAAATATTTAGATTTTCCCAAAAATCAATTTCTATAACTTTTATGGACAGTTTTGCGAGTCACTATATATATATATATATATATATATATATATATATATATATATATATATATAAATATATATATATATATATATATATATATATATATATATATATATATATATATATATATATATATTTATATATATATATATATATATATATATATATATATATATATATATATATATATATATATATATATATATATATATATATATATATATATATATCATCATCATCATCATCATCGATGGCGCGACAGCCCAAATCGGGCCTTGGCCTCCAGTAACGTTCGCCTCCAATCGTCTCGATCCTGCGACCTGGTTCTCCAATTATTGAACCCCAGTATTGACCTGCTGTCTGCGTCTATCGTGTCTTCCCAACGTTTCCTCGGCTTACCAACTGGACGCTTCCCTTGTGCTTTGCCTTCCAACGTTCTTTTAGGTAGTCTATTGGCCTCCATCCTTTCGACGTGGCCGGCCCATTGTAATTTTCGTAATTTAATGCATGTGGATACAGGTGGGTCGTCGTATATATGGTACAACTCATTGTTGTATCGCATTCTCCACTCTGTCCCTTCTTGTATGGGGCCAAAGATTCGTCGTAGCACTTTGCGCTCGAATACGTCCAGCGCCTTTTCGGAGTCCGTAGTCAAAGTCCAGGCTTCGCTTCCATAGAGAAGCACAGGTTTAACGAGTGTTTTGTATATGCGAAGCTTATTATTCCTGTGCACGTTCGTAGACTTGATTATGGGGAGTATGGAATAGTACGCCTTGTTTGCTGCATTTATTCGCCGTAAAATTTCGTCCTTTTCACTGCCTGATATGTCAAGGTGGACTCCTAAGTAGATGAAGCTATCTACATTTTCGATGTTGTAGTCTCCTAAGGTCAAGTTTTGTCTGATTGGCGCCATTTTTCTTGTTTGGGTCATTAGTTTGGTTTTATCTTCGTTGACCCGTAGATTTATTTTTTTGGCTTCTGACTCCAAACTAAGGAAAGCTTCCTTTGCTTCTGGTATGGTCCGTGCCATAATGTTGACGTCATCGGCGAATGCTACTATTTGCGTGGACTTGAACAGTAGTGTGCCTGTTGTATCAGCTGGTATTCTTCTGATGACGTATTCCAGAGCAAGGTTGAATAGCATCGGGGCAAGTCCATCTCCTTGCTTTAAGCCTGAGTTGGTGTGGAAGCTGTTGGATAGGTCACTGTTGACTTTGACCTGAGATTCGGCGTTCATCATTGTCACTTTAGTCATGCGGACGAGTTTTGTTGGAATTCCCAAGTCAAGCATGATTCGGTAAAGTATATTTCTGTCTACACTATCGTATGCTTGCTTGAAATCTACGAAGACCTGGTGCACGTCGATATTATACTCCCAGCATTTTTCAAGCACCTGTTTGACTGAGAATATTTGATCTATCGTAGATCGTCCGGACCTGAAGCCGCCTTGATACTCTCCTATGATGTTATCATAGAAGGGCTTCATTTTACGTTCAATAATTTTGGACAAAACTTTATAGGACGAGCATAATAAAGCGATGCCTCTGTAGTTTTCGCAACTTAATTTGTCTCCTTTTTTAAAAATGGGGCATTTAATACTTTTTCGCCAATCATATGGCAACTGTTCTGCTACCCAAATTTTTAATATTAATTGGTGGAGAATGTTGCAAAGAAGAGTTCCACCATTTCTGAGTAATATATATATATATATATATATATATATATATATATATATATATATATATATATATATATATATCATCAAAAAAATTCAGTCACTATTTCTTGGGAACGTGCTATCCGATTCAGCTGAAACTTTCAGAATGCATTGGTGTATATGTCAATTAACTTTAACCCTTTAACCCAAGTGTCAATTAACTTTAACCCTTTGGTGCCGGCGGCCAGTTTAGTGATATTTTTAATATACCTATTATTTCGTCCACAAGTAATTTTCGCAAAGATTAAGTTACCGAAATGACTTTCAAACGTCAAATGTGAATCAGATAGTGTTTTGGAATTTTTTAACCCTATGTGTGCGCTAGAAGGCTAAAAAGATATCGGGAATATTTGTAAATTTTAAAAATGCGACAACTTTTGACAAAGCTATTAAATCATTATGAAACTTTCAGGACATATTGGTTCTATTAAGTTGTAAATTTGTGTTGCTTTTAATGAGTTTGCTAACAACCCTATAGCTAGGGCAGACTCTGAAAGTGAAAACCTTCAAATCATCAGCTCTCCTGACAAATTGTCGCTTTTTGGAAAAAAAGCATCTCATATATAGATCTTATGCTTTGTCTACATAGTTAAAGTAAAATATTTGAAATTTTACAACAGGCAAGAGCGGCAACCCTTTCCCAATTTACTTATATTTTGTAGCATTAAAAACTTCTGTAGCATTAAAGCATTAAAAACTACAGATACAGTTGAAATTTAAAGAATGGTTTGGTCTTAACTAGGAGCAGATCTGATAGAAGTGATTTTGAAATGCGGGCAATTCCGTGCCAGTGGTGCCATCTTGAAAAATCACTAAGAAAAATAACTGCTTTTAGCCCTATTAATTCTGATTCAGTCACCCGATTTAGACAAAATTCACACAGTAGCTAAGCCTTACACTAAGCCAAAATTCGGTTGGAGCTGCCAGCTATGGTAATTTAGTTTTCTTAAATAATGAAAATTTTGTGAGCAAAACAAAGCTCTTTGCCCTATAGCTTCCAGTACAGTCGTGGAATCGTAACGAAATTCAAATGGCAAATTGAACTTGTTATAGGCAATATTCAGTAGAAACCTGGTTGGAAAAACAATGATAAGGTTGCCAGCTATGGTTGGTTTTGTATTTTTATGGTATATCTTTAGTAAGCGATATTATCGTAGAAATTCAAATCGTAGTGATCTTGTAGTGAAAATAAACACCAAATATTAAAATCTAGAAAATTTGAAAACTTTTGCAAATGGTAATCCTAAATTTCTTTGTATCCCTAGAACTTCCAATGGAGTCATCGGATCAATACGAAATTCACAGAGTAGGTTGACTTCAACGTGTGGCAGATGTGACATCTTTTTGGTTTCGTTACTAGCAAAGGGTTGGCAGCACGAGACGTTTCTGTTATTTTCATATTAAGTATTCATATCGGGAACATTTGCAATGAAAATGTTTAAATTTTCTAACTTTCGATGAAATCATCGAAATTAAATAGGCTTAGGGTCTATTATTACTTAAGGTGCATTGGTCTCAAGTAGGAGAAGAAGCTAGTGGTAGTGGCCTTAAGTAGCTAGTGGTACAATACACACTCAAAATCTACACCAATTTTCTACTGTTCTTCAAACATTAGTGTTTCCAGCGGTTTTGATGCGCTAGGGGTTTTTTGATTTTAATACAGATTTCACACATTTTTGATGCACCCATTTTTCACAGAGTGGTAGTTGCTTTTTTTGTGAATTTGTGTATCTCTAACGCTGAAATTGGTTTTAGTTTCTTGATTTAACAACTAACAGGGCAAAATAGTCATAAAGGAAAAACGGATTTGGTAAACGAGATCTTGTAGCTAGCACTGCCAAAACAAAAAAGCGATTTTCTCGTTTTACTTTTAGTATGGAGTTTGATAGAATTTCATTGTATCGCCTAATGAAGTTCTATTAAAACACATACTGAAAATAAACCAAAATAAACCGGCGTACAATCTTTGAAATTGGATGGAGGAACTGAGTTATGTCAGTCGTAACTAATTTAATTTTTATAGCTGTGTTCATTGCATTGATCAGTGAGTACGGATAATCTCAAGCTTTATATTCTAAATTTGGATATTAAAATCAGCTAAAACTTTGGAAATATTAAAACTTGAATTTTTATTTTGAAAATTATAAAAAAAGGTATATCTGTTTTCTCCAGATGACTTTCCATGTGATTAATTCAAGATAATTTTAATTATTGCGTGGTCGCAAGAACGAAAATTTTAGTATCTTTTTCTGCATGCTGCACTTATTTTGCGTGATGTGATCAAACCCTTGGTATTGCCGCAAAATGACATCAACTGAATGTATTCATTGTGTTCAGCTCTGACTGTATGGACGAACTTTCACAATTTTCGACGCCACGGAATATATATGATAATTACAATTGAGAAGTCTTTTGATGCCTTCAACACTTCTGCACAACAAACTATTATTAAACAATCATCAGCTCTTCAACAACGAAGACAGGGTCCTTTGTATTGGAATGACTCATTAATTTGCAGTTTGATGTTTTTCTTAATCTTATGTTGGCTGAGATTCGAAAGGAGTAAATAT
Source organism: Nemotelus pantherinus (assembly GCA_963978885.1). Taxonomy (NCBI): domain Eukaryota; kingdom Metazoa; phylum Arthropoda; class Insecta; order Diptera; family Stratiomyidae; genus Nemotelus; species Nemotelus pantherinus. The sequence continues at coordinate 79,807,340 of OZ022265.1, read as the reverse complement.
AATTAATGGTGTTTGACAGCAAAACCTTGTTCTTTTGTGTCATAAATTCATGTGGCAGTATTGTTAATGATGTAGGTACAAAATTATTTGAAAATTAATGTTGAATTTCACACATATGTTAGATTTGGATACACGATGTTTAATTTAAAAAACTAGCACCAAGCAATTACAATTTGGTTCGGCTACTTGATTGATTTTTTGTAGATTATCATCACCCAAAAGCAGTGTAATCGTTTTGAAAAATAATTTTGTGGATTTCATGCTATTACCTCAAACTATTTTTAAAATCAAACAGTTTTTTGCCTTTATTGCAATTCAATGCACGATTAATGATTCAGAGAATAATGACAGAATCATTTACTTATAAGCTATTTCTTTCTAGCCCCGATGTTTGTCTCTTAAAATATTTAAACTATTAATGCAATTCAAATATGTTGTTCCACCGATAAGTTGAAATGAATTTAACTCAAGATCGTGCGGGTCAATACTTTGATGACGAACAATGACAGTACACAAATTCGATTAGAAGTGGTGCCAACAAGGTATCTTGTTGCAATGTTAGTTGGCTGGGTGTTCGTGACCTCTTGAAAGCTCAAAAGGGAATTTTTTGATATTCAAAGGAGAACAGAAAACAGGTGCTTTTACTGTTTGAACGTTGAACGAATGTTGTATTTGAAGAGTTTTGCAATATAGAAGCATGTGATTTCGGAAGAGTGAAATAATCTGATCGTGAGTTTTTGCGGATTTATGTCAATGTCCACACTCGCGATGTGGAATTTTTCGAAAATGAACCGAAATTTGCAGAATGCTGTTTCAAAGCAAATCGCTTTTCAATTAAGTATAGCCATCACTTTTGGTAGCAATTATTACCTGAGTTTCCCACGGTTTGAAAGAAGTTTTAACACTAAGCAGAGATTTTCTTACACCCCCCTAACGCGTGATTTTTTATGAATGTGCGGCTAACCCTGTAGCTACAGCAAGCACGTGAAAAAATAATTCAAATTACTAAGCCGCTTTGTAAAAATGCACATGTTTGATCAATTTTATCCTTTGTCGCCCTTCACCAAATTATCGATTTTCTGAGCCCTCGAAGCTTCTGTTCACGAGAACTCAAGATCGGACTATCAGATCAATATGAAATTCACGGGATGTGTTGCCTTTGAGAAGGAACAGGTCTGACAAAAGTCATTTGGATATGTGGGCAACCCTGTAGCAGTGGTTCCATCTTAAAAAATCACTGCAAAATAAATGCTTTATGCCGTATAACTTCCGATGAAGGTATCAGATTTTAAAGAATTTCACACAGTTACGGTTAAGTATGTTTGATAGGAATTTGGTTTAGGAAAAAATAGGATAGAGCTGCCTGCTAAGGCAAATTAGTCCATTTTTTTAAAATAAGAGATGCTATCATCAAATTAACAAGTGATTATCATCTTCTGGATAAAAATAATGATCTTGTAGTGCAAGATAGCCCCAAGGCGGTAACCCTGAATTCCCGAAATACCCTTAGCTCTTGAAATAACTCTCAACCAAATAAAAGCTTTCGACCTTATAGCTTCCATAGCTTTCAGAATTAGGATAAAGTTACTAAAACCGATGATTTTTGTCATATTTGGACCAAGGGATGGTAAGATCGATTCGCATATGATTTAAGATACAACCTTAAAATAAGAAATAAGCAACAAATGTTTAAATTTCCAAATCGTGGCTGGTAGTAGTCTTTAAAATCGTTCAGGATCTATAAATTCCGAAGCATTCATCGGATCAAAACACAATCCACTGGATAGGTTGGTTTGAAAATGGAGTAGGTAACATATGCTTTTCGTGGAAATGATCGGACGATCTGGCCTCTTGTTTCTGATATATGCTGAATTAAATGCTAAATACTCGTACCCGGTCGTTAGTACGTAAAAGTGATTTTGTAAGCATTTCAAGCATATTAAATCTTAAACGCAATTTAGACATTTCCTCTGCTTTTCCTCGAAAATTTTCTAGTGGCTTTTTTACTCTAAAGTTTGGTTTCTGGCTAGCAACAATTACAACTAAATATTTGATTAGCACATTTACGTTTTGGGGTATTTTCAATTTAGGTTTTTTTATGTGTAGAAAAAACTGTGCCATACATATTCTTTAATAAAAGAAATATAGATAACATTTTAGCTATTCAAAACTTCAGTGCTAAGATAATTACTAGAAATCTTTGTTCAATAAAGGGACACCTCTCCTAAATTTTTGAACACACCCCCCAAGAAAAATTCCTGAGAAAACCCCTGACACTAAGTTTACGCGTTGTCATCACAGCTGCTCGCAAAAAGATACGACTAGATGATATTAATCAACATAATTAGAAACAGTTTCCTTTAAAAATAAACGCGATTTCCTTTAAATTAAGGTACTTCAAAATAAGTTCTGAAAAAATAATAGTCCCTGTTTCAAAACAAACTCTGATATAGAAACTCCACTTGCAACTAAGCTTCAGAGGTTCAATTTTGTGTAAGTTTTGAGAGGTCTGCAGCGCTATGTTCTCCAAGCCATTATAAAGTGGTGAAGTTTCTTCTAGAGTGGTTGAGTGGATATATGAAATTTTAAATCGCTACAAATGCTACACCCTGACCACAGGAGTCCGAACCAGAGCTGTGTTTGAAATGATTTAGCCTGACTATTATAAAGGCATTATTTACTTCCATTCGCATTGAATTCACCAGCCACCTACAGTCCATCAGGAAAATTGCAAAGAGTATCTTGTTCAAGTATCTTCTCTGCAAAATTTTCTAACTGGGCCATTTAGTGAAAAATATTAGTTCGATTTTCAACAGATCAATACATACACTTGTACACACCCTCAAAGACTCCTTATTTGCTGAGCTACTCGTTGAGCACTTTTTTGAAAGCATTGCATGCTCCTGAATCCAAAACGTGTTTGAATTTTCTTCTTTTTGCTTTGTTTTAAAATAACAAGCCAAATTTAAAAGGAATACATCAGGGGCGGCTCGTCGATGTACGCAAAGGAAGCAGGGCTTCCCTTACTAAACCACAAAATTGATTAAATAATCAATATGTAACAATCAAAAGATTTACAATCAATATTTAACAGTCAATGGAATAACATTTATTTTCTTACAAAAGGCAAAATTCCATCGCTACTATGAATCTCAAACTACAGAGCTTCCAAGGTCAATTTACAGTGACCCAACAAAAACTCAAACGTTTTACTACAAACTACAAGCACTGCGTACCATTCAATTCAAAACATACAGTTCATTGAGATATACTAGATATACAGAACACTGAAGTGATCTTGCTTCTCAATGCTTAAACTCGTTGTTTTCGCATAGATCTAATTAGACGCTTTACCTAAATGATGCCCACAAAAATTGTACAGTCAACGTACTCAAATAGTATCGCGGACGCTGGCTCAGTTTGCAGCGTCTTGGTGGATGGAAAAATTCAAAAAACCCTTGCTCCATCCACCCGCTGAACGACCCGAAAACCTTTGTTAATGAATGAACTTAATACGCTGCAAAAGTATCCGCGTCTCCTGTTTGCCCTCATGATTTATCTGTAGATTCTCTTCTGCTCCTCTTGTTGCGAGCCATTCCCCTTATGTAGCAAATAGATATTGCCCGAGCCCAGGCGAGCCGAGTGTGTGGACGGTCCAGACAAGCGACTTTGACAGGTGTCACAAGCGCTCGTGCCACATCCGATCGGAATGGATGTTGAGCACGAGCCAAGGCGATTCGTGACGAGCTGTCAAATGCCGTCCACATGTTGGCGGCCTCGTCTGACTTCGGCTCGCCTGGCCTCGGCCAATATCTATTTGCTACATTAGGAATTGATGTATTTTCTGCTTTGTTCACATGTACACATGTACGATGCAAGCCATTGTGATGTTCATGTGGGGAATATAATAGTAGAAGTTACATTTTTTCTTGTGCAGTTTTCCCCAGATCGGTTTTTTGTGTCTGCTTTGGGTTCGCTTTCGCAAAAGACGTAGTTTTTCAGTTCTGGTGTTTTGGTGAAATGACCACTTGATTGCTTTGGACGCCTATGTTGACGCTGAAAATTCATCCGCGTCGCTAGTATGGTTGCTTCCCGTCATGATCTACGCTACAGAATTTGTATTCTTTTCTGCTTCTTTTCTCACGAGTTATTCCCCTTCTGATTCGATGCCTTTTATGCTTTGTTCGCATGGTGTATGTACGGTGCAAGTAATTATGATGTTGATATGAAAATATGTAGGAGTTAAATTGTTTCGTGTGCAATTTTCTCCAGATCAGTTTTTTTGTATCTGTTTTGGGTTTACTTTCGCAAAATGAGTTTCTCGGTTCAGGTGCTTTGGGTTAAATTAGTACTTGATTGCTTTCGCCTAAGTTATTTCTATGTTTAATTTCTGAAGTGTTGTCTTTAGCATATGTAATTTACATTAGGTGCGCTTTTCGCAAAAAAACGCACCTGTTTATAACAGGCCTAGATTATGTTTCGACGAGCTAATATTTACGCGTTTAATATGGATATTAATGTGCAAAACCAAAATTGATTTGATTGTGCCTTTGAATATTTACTGCGGTAGTCTTTTTCATTCAGGATCTTATTGAGTCTTAGCAAGCAAGACCACTTATTTCGCTCAGTCAACTGTTTGCAAAATGTAACTATATTAGGCAATTTTATTGCAAATTATATGAGGAATTTATTTTTATTGTGGCATTGGCTATCTAATTTAATTTGCTTTGAGCATTATATCCTCTACTTTGAGCTATTTCACTATTTATTTAGCCTGTAATATGCTTTCAATTTGACTTTTTTTATAATTCAAAGAAAAGTTAAAAAAAATTAGTAATTTTTTTTTGCTTTCAAATACTATACATAATTTGAGCTTTTGTGAGATTTTTGATATTAATGAGTAGGAATATCGCTGAAATAAGGTGTTGACAATCAATCATTAACTTTTAATGCAAATATGGTCAGCATTGAAATACCTAATTAATTTTTTAGACGATATTTCAAAAAAATCGCATGTATAGTTTACTACGCGCTTCTTAAGTATGCTTATCTATATTATATGTTTATATATTTTACTTGTGCTTCCATTAGTCTCAAAACCACGAGCCGCCACTGGAACGCATTTTTTTCGTCGGCTGTAAAACTTTACTGTTTCTCTTTATTTGACGTTCCTGTACATATAGTTTGCTTGAATTTGTTCCTCCGTGGATCTGAAGAAATACCTGCAGGTAATTTTTTCCTGGAACAAGCTACAAATGCCATCTTTACTCCAGATATTTGTGTTCTATTTAGTTTTAATTTGAGGTTAAACTGAGGTTGTTAAGCTCTCATGATTCTCGTTGCTCTTTCGTCACCTTTTCAGCACAGTCACCTAAGATTTCTGGTCGACTTTAGTTCGTTTTTAACGGTGCTTTATTTACTGTGGCTAGGCTTAAGGATCCTTACGGTTTTTAAATTCTAGGTTGAAGCGCAAAATTGTCAAGTGAATGGAACAAAAACCAGATGTATTATTCTGATCACATTTGTGATCTGAGCTTTGGTGAGTTCGAATAGTTTAGTATCCTCATTATAAGAATCAAGAAATCAGAAACTAATTGGTTCCTTTAATAAGCTGCGAAATCCTCTATGAGCTGATAAATGATAGATCAGTGAGACCTGAGAGAAAAGGTACCCAGAGTGAGGGTCTTTGTTGAACTTCATTGAAAATAGGCTTGAGGGAGGAGGAAGAGGCCAGAAAATTTGAAAGGATGTCCCATCTTCCTGGAAGGCAAATAGCCAAATGAATGACATGAGAATCGAAAATGGAAGAAAAAAAGCTGGTATATAACAAAAGATGATGTGTTTGAAAAAGTGAGGTTATCTGTGTGCTTATCCTTTCCGAAGAAGAGGCTAGTTTAGAAATGTTTGCATTCAAACAGTTTTTCATAAATAGTATATCAATTATGGTGCGTGCAATTAAAATGGCATTGAACACGTAGTCTGATTGGCTGGTTTGGGGTAAAAAATTGATCGTGGGATGGCCCGACGGGATCGTGGAAATAAGGTAATTAGTTCAAAACATGCGGACATGCTGGTCAGGTGAATTTGGAGTAAAAAAAACACATGGAACTATTTTTTATTCCGCCGTTTTTCGTGGTGAGAATACCGGATCGAAAAGTAGGGTTGATTAAAGGAAAACCTTGTGATACTCGGTTGTCTAGTTTTCTCTCTCGTCATCCACTTTTCGAAAATATTGACAAGAAACAAACAAAAAGATTCGTTAGTGGCATGGTAATAAGTCGCAAAGCAGGTACGTGCTTCTCCAAGCGCCTTGTCTGTGTGGGAAAGTATTGTGAAAGAGGGGTAATCGATTAACGTAGACCAAATTCAAAATTTTTAATTTCGATCCACTCAGTTTAATGGTGCAAAATTTTACTGGTACACACTAATTCAATTTTTAACATCAAAGGAAAACTATACGTTGATATAGTTGCCGCATTTATTCCCTTTTCGAATAATCCCCTCAAAGTTTGAACTCAGGAATCGTCGGAATATGTGGAAGAAAAAATTGCGTCTGACATCCATAAGTGTCGGAAGTTATATGAGTATTTTTTTGTGCTCCAAAATATATTCTTTTTCGTGCTTGTTTCACGCAATTCAGCTGGACATGCAGAAACAACCCTATTTTGAGGCGAAATATTTTTTTACATATCAGACATAAGTAAATTAAAAAGTTTCCTGATTCCTTTTTTTCCATTGCTTGTGCATTATACAGTAGCGTTTAGGGAAATCCTTGCGTCTAGTTGTCCAGTTATTCGTCCAGTTCTAGATGGTGGTCAGTAGAACTACATTCAAAGTAAGATTACAAGAGGCATCGAACTAATTGGGAACGAAACGAGTTTGGCCACTTTACAGGCTGAATGGCCTCTTCTAGATAGGAAATACTGGCTAATGCATTTCACTAGGTCAGAATCATAGGGCAATGCAGACTCGCTCAACATTTGCGGCCAGAGGCTGTCTGCCACCATTTAGGTCTGCTCTGACACGGCGGCACTTTTGTCTTGTGTTTTGTATTCGGTTTTTCAGGATTCGTTTATCTAGCAACGCTGTTATGCTGCAACATACATTTTCATATGTCTATATTATAGAAATTTAATTATATACATAAAAAAGGACATTTTTTCCAGGAAGATTGCAAAGATTTAATCTGCAGAGCCACCACTCAATCCAGTAGACTACAAATTTATCCACCGCTCGTAGGACTATAAATGATCTTAGCATCCAACTTGGGTACTTTTCTGTTTACCCCCCCCCCCCCCCATTTTTTTTCACTTTTTGTTGTTGCAATGCTTGTAAAATTGATTAGAAAGTAGTAATTAACCAAAATTATGATGGAAAAACACGTTTAAAAAAAGAAAATTTTTTAATTTTTTTTAATTAATTTTTTAATTTAAAAATTAATTAAATTAATTTAAATTTGGAATTAATGTCACATAACAGTGAGAATAAATTGTGGTACTTTTCTGTTTTTTTCCCTCCATTTTTTTAAATTTTTTTAATGAAAACTGCTCGAAATGGGTTAAAAAGTGTTACTCCACAAAAATTGAGATGGGAAAATGCATTTAAAAAAAAAAAAATTTTTTGCGATTTTAAATTTTTTTTCCATTTTTATGTGGCAGAATGAGTTTTTCAAAAGTTAATGTGTTGTTGGGGAGGCCTACTGCAAAATAATTGTAAAATAAATTGTAAAATAATTGTAAAATAAATTGTAAAATAATTGCTTAATTGTAAATTGCGTTGAAGCTTCGGAAAGGTAAGACGTCAAAAATAGAGCAAAATTTATTCTCACTGTTATGTGACATTAATTTAAAATTTAAATTAATTTAATTAATTTTTAAATTAAAAAATTAATTTAAAAAAAAATTTAAAAATTTTTTTTTTTTTATAAATGTGTCTTCATCATAATTTTGGTTAATTACTACTTTCTACTCAATTTTAGAAGCATTGCAACAACCAACTGTGAAAAAAATGGGGGGGGGGAACAGAAAAGTACCCCAACTTGTGTATTATATTTGTAGGATGCTGACGATATAGATGTTAAGTTAAAACTAACCACCGGCACGACCCAAAAAACGAATGTTTACTGTCACTCAAGACGTTGGAAAAGAAATGGAAGTACTTACCTGACCCAAATCATCCTGCTGCGCGAAGCGATCTGGGCAGCGAATGACACAATGGCACCCACTAACACAGATTCTTTTTGCATGGTCGATCGACTCATCATTGGCCACTGGCACCTCAATCCACAATCACTATAAAATAGTTCACGTCACCGCGAAAGAATGACCACTTGATAATGAAAACATCGTACTTATCTGAAGCCATGCCAAATGGCAGCTGTGAATGAGCAACCTCACCCTTAATTATTCAACTCAGACCACTAAAAAATAGTCGCACCTGTGTAATAAACATTTTCGGCCAAAGGTCAACAACGGTAGTAATATAACACGAACTGTCAAAATAGAACGGGCCAAGGTAACCTACAAAATTTTCTTATAAACCAAATTCCGTGAAATATAACATTGATTAAGATTTCCACTGCTGGTTGTTGGAGAGGATAAACATGTGCAGTCAGTTTATTCAACTTGAATGAACGGAGATTTCAAAAAAAGCGATGATGGAAAAATAGAGAGTTTGAGAAATATGGAAAATTCAGGATGATAAGTCATTCAATTTGCGACCGTCGAGTTGAATGGAAGCAGAATGATCAATTTGAAATTAAATTCAATTTGTGACTGTCGAACTAGTCTTCAACATTATTTCAAGCAGGCATCTGAGCGGAGTGCAGGGAGGAATAGATGTTGTTATTATTTTGTTCTCTAGTGAAGGATAGTATAAATTTACTTCTAAGATAAATATTTTTTTTTTGAAATGGTAGCTTTTATTACACAAATGAATATTATCGTTTTAAGAATTGAGTGGTGTAATACTAGATAGTGAATCCTCGCACTCGTAAAAATTTGGTTGATATAACCAGCGCTGTTAAAAGTGTCTGCGGTCACGTTGGAAGGATGCACTTTGTACTATTGATCATGAATTAAACAAGCTAGGTCCGTAAGTTTTGAGACAAATTTAGAAAGAATCCGTCCCACTTGAAAGTAAGTGTTATGTCAAGTTCAGTTTAGTTCATAGTTGATATATTTTCATTGTGTATGCGCATCATCTAGGAAGATCTATTATACACTCGGATGGAACATTGGAACGTGTAGTTTTGGTAATCTGAAACTCACTTATAGGCTTTGGGCTGGAAATTGGAGTGAGTAAGACGCCCGTCTTAATGGGACTAACCGGTATCCAAAGGAAGCGACATGGAACACAAACTCCTTAGGCCAGGAGGCCTAAGGAGGTTGTGTTTCTCTACTGAGTGTGCCTCGAAGACTTTGGGGCCAGTGTTGCCAACTTTTTGCCAGCCGTTGTAGCTTGATTTGAGGGAAAAAAAGCTAAAAATAGCTAAAATGTTCACATTGCAGCTAAAAAGTGAAGCTAAATTCAACAATAAAAAACTCTAGGTTCGGGAAAACAGTTTTATTAAGTTAATCTTTATAATTCATGTAGAAAAATATTAAATGTGCATCGGATAATGAGTAGTTAATTAATTTAATGCTATGAACTATGACTAATACTAAATTCATTCATTTGTTGTTAACCGTAACTCATGCTTGCAATTGAAATATTTCACAACACCATTTTTAAATTATATTTATGTCAAAAAATCTTCTTCAAGCTGGGGTAATATATCAAAATTTATAAACTAATTTTCGTGCTCTACATATGCGTCTAAAGTGCCGACTTTCGCCAATACTTCCTGAGGGAACTTAAATTCTTTACAACATTTTTGCGACCGTTTCAACCCATATTTAATAGTAAAGATTGAGTGCAAAGTTTTTAAGTTGAGTTTATTTCTATGTTTGGTTTTCACAATCGAAAGTTGACTAAAAACACCTTCAACTTCTGCATTGGACCAAGGAAGAACTAGCAACCTAAAGGCAATCGCACGGAGATCGTTAAACGGGTTGATATTTGCTGCGTCTCTATAATTATACACCTCCAGCCAAAATTTTCTGTTATCAGCTTTTTCTATCCAGTTAACGATTGATAATTGGTTTTTCTGTACTAGTATATTCTGATTAGATGTTTTATCGGCCGTAAACAACTTTATAATTTTTATAAAGTCTTCATCATCAACTAAATTTATATTTTCCACAGAAAATTGGAAAATATTTTGCAAAATTTTAAGATTATCAGGTAATCGATATTTCAATTCTTCTATTAAGTTTTTTATAAATGCTATACAAGTCTGCCTTATATTTTCTTCATCTGATCTTGAAATTGTATTATTAATTCGTAGTTCAACTATTTTTTGCTCAAAGTTATATCCTAAATAGGCATTATTGTAAACGTAGTCATTTATTTCCACATTTTCTGACAAAACGTTAATTGTACAATCTGGATACACAATTTTTTTAGCGAAAATAAATAAACAAAAATCGTTAAGAAGCTTAGTCGGCTGAACAGAATTGCTTTCAAATTTTTTGTTCATTACAGAAGCATCTTTTAAAATGGGTTGAAGAATCCTTATAAATCATTTTAGCCAAAGAACTTCTTCCGATGTTTGGACTATACTGAAGTGGGTTTTTAGCTCTAACCATTGGCTAATGATCTTTAATTGATAACCACCTTGTTTTAGATGTCCGTATCATCTTTAAAGGAATTTGGTCATAATTTATAAGTGCAAATATCCTTTTGTATTGCATTTGTCTCAAGCTAGATTTGGAGAACCAATTGTAGGTTTCTGCAAGTAGAAACTCTAATGTTTGGGGAAGAAATGATCCTGCAGCTGCAGAAACTGAAAGCTGTACGGAATGACAAGCACATCTTATCAACATTAAAAAAGGATTTTGGCGTCTTAGTTGCTGAGATACCCCATTATTGATTCCGACCATAACACTTGCGTTGTCTGTCCCTATCCCAACCATATTTGAAATATTTAGGTTGTAGTTTTCCAAGCAAGTCTCTATGGCAGTAGTAATACATTCAGCAGTTCTACTTTCTAATTCAACCAAAGCTAAGTAAGTTGTAACAAATTTTTGCTGAATATCACTAAAATATTTCACAGCTACACCCAAATACTTTATAAGACATATGTCCGTAGACTCATCAATTAAAATACTATAACTAGAGTTACCTATATCTTTCTTCAAATCTGATTTGAAGTATGGACACATAACGTTTTTCGCATCTCACTTAAATGGTCAACTGATCTTATTGCGCAATGGCTCACAACAAACAGACACATGGTTGCTTCAATTTTTTGCCGATGCTGCTTGTCACATGCTGCTTCCAACGGAGAAAATATAGTTTTTATTTTTCGCTGCGTTGAAAAACTCTATAAAGTGGGAAAAAAAACATAGCACAATTCAAACGTTTGATATTTTTAAGTTCTCACCTTGCTTGATTCGACGTGCTTTTTTCTTTGCGAATGAGCCATTAAATCGCTTAATTTTGCATTTAAAACCATTTTGCAAAAGCGGCGATAGGCTTTCCCATCGACTTCCTGAAGCCGCTCTTTTAAATTTTTATCACTTTTCCATTCACTACGAAATTTTTGCTTGCATTCCTTTTTTGAAGAACTCGTGCTTTTCGCATCGGACATATTTCTTATTGAACCAAAACCGAACAGGGATAAAAGCAATGTTTTCAAAACCAAGCTATCGCCCAAGAAGAAACTTTATATTATTTTTTTCACAAATTTATGTTTTTATATTAATCGAAATCACGTTCAAAATATCTTACTGTCACTACTAAGCACTATTTCTGTGTCCACTTACGTTTTTGTGCGAAGTCCTTGTTCAGGTTAAAAACAATTTTTGAAAACCGATGTTATCGCACAGCTCCGGGATCAAACTTTGTATTATTTTTCTCACAAATTTATATTTTTATATTAATCAAAAACACGTCAAAAATATCTCACTGCTAGAAAACGAGTGGTTTCACTACTGAGGACGATTTATTGCTATTTTATATCTATGGGTGTATTTTTCGGCACTTGTCTTCAAATTTAGGCAGATAAGGTGTATTCTATATTAAACATTTCGTTTGTCTTACCTATTTTAATTTATTGCTAATGAGCTAAAACTGTCGGTTTTTCATTGCACCGAACGAAAGAAATAATACTGTTCGTGGAAGATTATTATTGTTCTATGTGCAGAAAGAAAAAGATATTGATGTTGGGAAAGATAACCATTCGGTCAAAACAATTTGGTGTAAGAACGATAGTAGAAAGTGGTGTCGTAAATTCATATCATTGCACCATTTATTGCATTAGACATTAGCAACATTTTGGCAGTGAACCGCTTATATTTCAATGAGTTGACTTTGAAGGATATATATGTATGTTGAAGTTTCTGAAAAAATTGCCGCCTTTATTGAGATAAACTTGCTTTGTACTTTGCCAACTCATCGGGAGAAAAAATTTGCCTCGTGTGAAAATATAATGCACAAATTTGCGATATTTTGAACAACAGAGGCTAGTATGTTTGTATGATGAAGCTTACCGATAAAATTGAAAGCAACAGCTATTGTATCTACCTAAAACATTAGCGTTTACCTTAGAATTTGAGGAGCATGGAAATCATGGAGGAAGAAGGAATTACCAATTTTTAAAACTTTAAGCGATCCTAGAATTAAGATTTGCAATATACTTTCATGTACATTATTAGAGCCTCAGCTCGGTTCGCTAGTTTGCTATAAACTCGATCTTGAAATTTTTTATTTTGTGGTTGAATAAATTACATCGGATTAACTTTAAATCACTTTCAGCATTTTTTGCCAAATGAAAGATATAAAGCTTCGATTACTTTTTTTGTTTTTTTGTGGACATGCAAGAATTAAATACGATTAGGTATAATAGAATGACAAAATTACTCGAAAAAATATATTTTTCTACTTACATAGGATATGTTTTCTATATACACGAAGTGCGATTTTGGAGACGCAATAACTATGAATTATATGCGATCTACCCAGAAACAGATAACTAGACAAAAATGGAGATCGGTTAACTCCGGTGTATCTAGTGCACCCAGCTGGTATGAGCAAAGAGTAGCCTGTTCGAGAAACACTTCGGGGAAAATATTATGGTAGATGAGAACGGAGTATATCTTGCTAGTGTTAGAGCAATAACGTTGGTCAGAACGCTCGTAGCTTAATTGAAAGAAATTGGCTCGATTCTGACCCTGCGTTATTGAATAATATTGACTGGCGACCGAGATCTAGACTAGGACCATATCCGGGTTGAAGTGCCGATGATGATGGTAATGTGTCATATGACCTCGTCGTAACTGTCTCATAATCTTGGGCGCAAAATACTTGAAAGAATGTTTTCACTGTGATGTCATAGTGTATTTATCTCTTATCCATTATCTCGCTTCGCAATGTTCCGCTATTCAAAGCCAACGCAAAAGTATTCAAGCGAAATTGATGAATTACACTAATTAACTCATTACCAAATGAAACCAAGTGAGATTTCGCACTTTGGCTTTCGCTCGGCATTGTTTTCGTCCGTGGTGTCTATGCTGATGAGGTAACCAATCCATCACTTGGCACACTGCCGAAGAGCTCTGTGGGCATTGTTAAGCGACTTTAAGTGACTAGGAGAATGCAAGACGCTGCTGATGAGTAAGTATACATGTAAATTCTGCTAGAGAGTGGTCAATTTTAAAAGATGCCATCGAAATTTTCGTAGGTTGCCATGACAGTCACTTGCCGTCTGCTTATAATTTACGAAGATGATTTATTGATCTTTATGATTGTCGATTGTTTTCACCACTTTGCCTTACCGTATAGTAACTGTCGATGCGAGCACTCTCCAGATGATTTTGGTCAAGAGTAAAATTGGCAATAATTTTCAGATATAATTGATGGCTGAGTATAAATTCACTTCACAATAGCGTTTCTCCATGCATTTGGCATGTATTCAATGTTTTAGTAACATGGCAGTAAAATGATCACTCCGTAACACATTTATGGCCTCTAATTAACTTTATATCGGAATCTGAATATTGAGATAATTCATTTACACAAAACGGGATACGTTGGTTGATTTACGGCCTTTTTCTGATAGACGCGAATTCGGTGAACACGTGTGGTAGTTATAGACTGGATGTATGATGCTCTTAACACAACATCGAGTTCCTGTAAATCATAGGCTCTTAAATTATGTAAATTTCAATAGAACAAGTCCTCGACATCTTGTCAGCCGTGATCATCTTAGGAAATAGCAATTGAGTAAGAGTGTTTTTCTTCGAGCTTTTGAGTTGAATCCCACTTAAGATGAGGGTTTCGAACGGTTGCAAAAACCACGGCAGCACTTGATATTTCAACAATACACACTAGCTTTTTCGCTACTTGTGTGTAATCGAACTTGTCTGTCTCAGTCGCATAACGGCAGCTTCAACTTTAGCCACAGGTTAGATTTCGTAAAATCTATTTTTGAATGAAACGATAAATGAATGTACCATTTGAGGACATGTGATATGCATCTCCATCGGTAATCTAGATGTGTCAGAAGAAATATATAGAGCAATTTATCCCTCCAAACAATTTTATGCATATCCATGAAAATTAACGTTATCTTCTGCGCAAATCAAAGCAGTCAGCCAGCTAATATAGTTATCATAGCATTTATGAAAACAAAAAATGCGTTCGTGACTGCGAGATTTCTTAGTAGACACCACACTGCATTCTAATCGACAAGTACGGATTAAAGAAAAAAGTGAAAAATTAAAGCTGTCGTTCATTTAACACGATCATATTGTGCTTGAGTAAACATTAAGTACGATTAACTATATCGGTTCCTACTTGCTGGCAGCTGGAATCAGCAATTTGTGTTGTTCTTAGTAAAACGCCACTTCCTCATACCAACGTCAGAAGGCTATGGAGAGTGATCTTTGAAATTATTACCCATAAGTATCCACAAAGAAAACACAGTTAAAGGTACTGTATAATTTAGTTAACCATTACCTGTGATTGTTCATTAAAAAATCGCAACGACCATAGCTATTGAAACGATCTTTTGAGAATGTGTGGTGTAGTTTAAAGTGCTAGACAGCACCAGTATTTTACTGTTGGAATAATTTATGATCTCTGAGATGTATGTTAAGTCTGATAGATTCTTGTCAAAGTAACCCAACTCTGCACGATATGGACTGCGGAAACTGAACTTTGCATATCGCGTGGAATTAATGGATCAGGAACAAAGATATGAGTGACCAATTAGTGTTTACTACACCTACAACATCTCAATACAATTATACATTTGTTTTTTACCGTTATTTGTTATTGCAAGAATAGAAGGTGATACTTGGAATTTAAGTTATATGGCTACGAAGTTTCGTCATCTAGGGTTTGAAAAACAATTCTCATGTACTTCTATTTTGCTAAGAAGTTCCCATTTTATTTTTTGAACCTACAATTTGCGAGACTCATATGCTTGAAAGCTTGTAAGTCATGAATAACTTTCCAATTTATTAATGCAAGCTTGCTTGGCAGACAATGGCTTAAGTCCTTCAATCTATCTCCAATGCTGTGTACTAAACAGTAAACCAAATTAAAGGTTTGAAACCCTCCTCTCCTATTGGCATCAACTTGCTGGAATTTATTTTCTCAGATATTACTCACTAAATTTCAGCGCTGAAGCTGATGCTTCTTTCAATAAAAAAACATTATCTCGGAGCGTATTCACAATAGAGTAATGAAATTTTTTTCACATGAAACT
Organism: Nemotelus pantherinus; assembly: GCA_963978885.1. Lineage (NCBI taxonomy): Eukaryota > Metazoa > Arthropoda > Insecta > Diptera > Stratiomyidae > Nemotelus > Nemotelus pantherinus. The sequence goes on along the minus strand of OZ022265.1, from coordinate 79,791,526 downwards.
AAAGATGAAGCTAGAATGAATCTGTCAAGCCGTTTTGAAAATATCGATTGTATTTGATTGTAGCTATCAATCTACGGAAATAAAAAAATTGCAATTAGAGACATGGGAACGGAGAAAAATGTTCCTCAAATGCTCAATAAATAAATTTCGAACTACTCCAGCTCAGACATGGGAATGGTATTCGAATCTTGATCTGATATGAAATCTGCGCAACGTCAATTGGAGAAAAGTGTTTTTTACTACTGTTCGAAGAACATTAGTATTAAAATCGATTCGGCCAAAAATTCATGTTTCCATATATATATATATATATATATATATATATATATATATATATATATATATATATATATATATATATATATATATATATATATATATATATATATATATATATATATATATATATATATATATTTATATATATATTTATATATATATATATATATATATATATATATATATATATATATATATATATATATATATATATATATATATATATATATATATATATATTTAATTCAGTGACTATTTCTCGGGAACGCACAATCGGATTGAGCTGAAACTTTCAGGATACATTGGTGTATATGCAGAATAGGTCCAGGTCTCACTAAATGTCAATTATCTTTAACCCTTTGACGCTGGCGGCCATTTTAGTGATATTTTTAATATACCTATTATTCCGTACACAAATAATTTTTGCAAAAACAAAGTTGAGGAAATAAATTTCGAACGTGTTTTAAATGCGAACCGGATAATGTTTTGGAATTTTTTAACCCCATGTGTGCGCTAGGTGCCTAAAAAGAGAACGGGAAATTTGAACATTTTTAAATTGCGATAACTTTTGACAGAGCTATTCAATCATTACGAAATTTTCAGAACATATTGATATTATTTAGTTGTGAGTTTGTGTTGCTTTTAACGAGCGTGTTGACAACCCTGTAGTTAGGGCAGGCACTGAAAGTGAAAACCTCCAAATCATCGACTCTCCTGAGAAAATGCCGCTTCTTCAAAAAAAGCCACTCATATGTAAATCTTATGCTTTGTTTACATAGAAAAGGAAAAAATTTGATATGTTATTACGGGCACGCCTGGTAGCCCTTGCCCAATTTACCTATATTTTTTAGCATCAAAAACTTCTGTTCATGGAAACTCACGATCCGATAAGCAGAATTAGTTGAAACTTACAGAATGTATTGGTCTTAAATAGGACCAGGTCTGATAGAAGTGATTTTGAAATGCGGGCGATTCTGTGCCAGTGGTGCCATCTTGAAAAATCACTAAAAGAGATATCTGCTTTTAGCCCTATAAATTCTGATTCAATCGTTGGATTTTACTTTAAACCTTTTACTTAACCTTTAAACTTTTTGATTTGGTTGAAAAATTCGGTTGGAACTGCCACCTATGATAATTTTTGTGCCTTAAATTTTGAAAATTCGTTGAGGAAAATAAAGCTCAAATAAAGCTAAAATATAGCTTCCAGTAAAGTCATGGTATCATAACGAAATTCATATGGCAATTTAAATTATTGTAGGCAAAATTCAATAGAAATCTAGTTTGAAAAACGATGATAGGGTTGCCAGCTATGATTGTTTTTGTGTTTTTTTGACATAGCTTTAGTAAGCGATTTAATCATAAAATTTTCAAATCGTAGTGGTCTTGTAGTGAAAATTTGCACCAAATACTAAGATCTAGAAAGCTCGAAAGCTCTTGCGAATGGTAACCCTAAATTTCTTTGTATCCCTATAACTTCCAATGCAGTGATCGGATCAATACGAAATTCGCAGAGCAGGTTGACATAAACGTGAGGCAGTTGTGACTTATTTTTCGCTTCGGTACTAGCAAAGGACTGCTAGCACGATATATTTTTGTTATTTTCGTACCAATAAATGCTTGCATTAAGTATTCAGATCGCGAATATACAATATACAACAATATATATGACAATACATACGATATATAATATATAAGACAATAACAACAATACAACAACAATATATGAGACAATATATAACAATAAACTCAAAATCTGCACAAATCCTCTACTATTCTTCGGACATTGGTATTTCTCGCGGTTCCGATGCGCTAGGGTTTCTTTTATCTTTTAGTTTACTATCATCTTATTTTCAGTAATTCCAATTTGCTGACACAGCTGGATATTTTGAGACCTGTATTAAGAGGACAAATTTGCACCAATAATACTAATTTATTTGAAGGACATTTACAGTAAACTTTACAGTTTCTGTGTAGTAAAAATTTGTTAGAAGCATTCATAGCTAATAAGAAAGATAGCATTATAAGGGAATAACATAAGAAAAGGAAATGCAAAGAAATGGTAATCCAGTCGTCAAATAAAAATAAAATATAAATGAAGTTCATTGAAATTCACATATTAATAACAGCAAGCCCACACATACCAATGTAAGCGGAATAGGATCAACTAATTTCGATTTGTGACAAGGTAGCCACCTAATGTGAATAGGTAATAAGTTCCACAAGCGTTCAGTGTAAACGAAAAACTGCTTTTGAAAAGCCAAACTATTCACCGGTAGTGTATAGTTTGAACACCGGTAATGTATGTTACCGGTAGTGTTAGTGACACTGATCGCGATGATCTCGACAAATAGACTTTATCTTCCAAATTTTGAGGCTCGAAACGAATTCGTTTTCGTTGCATAATTAGGCAAGGTAAATCGAAAAACATATGTAAATCAAAGGAAAGAAAATGTTTTCTGAAGGCCGTGGTCATAAATGTATCGTGCAAGACTAAATGCAACGTTTACTTTACGCCTAGATGCCACGCTATGACTCCAAATAACACTGGGGCCTTAGTCCCAAGATCAAAATGTAGGTCTCGAAAATTCGGGATTTCATTTTCGGAATCTCAAGATAGTCCCGAGAATTCGGGTATGTAAAAACAACTATATTAAATTAATTTAAACAGATATATTAGCTTATTCGTACTAAATTCAAACTTTATTTCAAATATATGGACATGAAACCGGTGATTTATTTCATTATAATGTTACTGCTAATTCGTTTTGAAAGTATACTCTTAATAAATCTAATGAGTCAAGTGTGTTTCAAAATTTAAACTAGACCAGATTTTACTGCACATACATATATCCAGCTGCTGACAAAGATCTTGCGGGCTCTACACTTGTTGGTGGGACTGTAAGCATGTAACCATATGCCAGTTTTAACAATGAGCCTCTAGCGCCACCGTTTTCATAAAGCGATATTTCTTTTAGTATTACGTTCTCCAACGATGAATATGTAGTGGAATTCATAGACGTAGAATTTGAAGGGATTCCCATTTCAGCCCTTTATTCCTGTTGTAGTTCTTCTGTCATTGACATAGCTGCACCTACCAGAATATTCGGACCTTTATCGGACAACGTCGTTTGCTCTTCAGTGGTTGGTATCCAAAGTCGTTTGAGCAAATTTAAAATTTTTATTTTGGTTACCGATATCATTGGCAGTTCGAAAGTATCATCATCGTAACACGATTTCTCATGAAATTTAGGTAAATTATGGAAATAAGTCGAGGCTTCTGTCAATAAAGTTCTTCTGTCTTTTATTTGAGTTCGTAGAGCTTCAGCTAAATTTTGACTTACGAAAGTGTCTTGCTGAATAAACTTTTTTTAATGTGAACCGCAACGTAGTTTCAGCAGTTAGCAAAGTTGCCTGACGATTGATTAAATTTATACTGCTAATTTTAATGTGGTTGCTCCATCACGACATCATATTGCTTTTCAGCCGAATCGATTTCAAGCTCAGTGTTATCTTCATGTTGAACTTCTAAGAGATTTGATGAGGAAGATTCTTCAATGTTTTTAGAATGTAGGACATCAAGCACCGCTAGCTGAATACCATGAGCGCAGCATTACTGGTGATACGCACCAATCAATCGTTCAACTTTTTGCATGACATGTGATCCATTGATAGTAACTGACACTATATCTGTATACACTGAAAAAAATCCACATAGCACCCAGAGCTATGTAACATAGCGCATTATTTATGGCCCCATACGCTATGTACATAGTATTCTGAGCTATGCAATATGGCTCCCCGCGCCACAATTGCATGGAGCAGAAATTATGGCCCCACACGCTATATAACATAGTACCATGAGCCATGTAATATGGCTTCAGTTGTCACTGCGATTATAACTCGCAGCCATACTGTGTGAGGACGTTTGAGTAGTGACATTTGAGTAACATCAATAGAAGTGAGAATTGGAAAAGAAAAAGCTATTTAAATTCCCATCGTATTTCAAAAATTGACTTCGAATGCAAGACACTACAATGAAAAAACACATAGCGCCAGACGCCATAATTTGTAGACTTCTGGTACCTTTCGGGATTGTGATAAAATATGGTGATAAAAAAAAATAGTACATGGCGAAAAGTTTATAGGAGCAGACGCTATGCTTATAGCCCTCCACGCCATGTTCTATAGTCCCCCACGCCATGTACTATAGTCCTCCACGCCATGTACTATAGTCTTCCACGCCATGTACTATTTTTTTTTTTTTTTTTTTTTTTTTTCGTCGTTGGAAGGTGGAAATCTTCCAGAAGATGCTTCAGGGCTCCTGCCCTGGAACATGCCGGATTTTTACCGACTAAAACCACCTCCTTCTTCTTCCGCACTCCCCCACGGGACTACTTATTCAGCATTACTTCGTGGGGGTGGATCAGCCATTAGCTGCTTCTACGCATCCTTTCTTCTTCCTTCTTTCTGTCCCTTTCCGCGTCACGCAGTTTGCGGTGAATATATTTTAGCGTTTTTTCGACGGCATTCCACGCAGTTTGGGATTTCAGCATGCAGCTCACGATATTTACCGCTGATATCCTTGTGCCTAGTTCCGTCTCTAGGCTACTTCTACATACATCAAAGCGGGGACAGGTGAACATAACGTGTTCCGCATCCTCGGGTACATTTTTGCAGGCTGGACAGTCCGGTGAGGTGTCGAGTCCAAAGCGATGCAGATAATACCGATAACCGCCATGTCCGCTCAAGAATTGGGTTAGGTCATAGCTTGTTTCTCCGTGGCTTCTTGAAACCCATTGCGCAACGTTGGGGATTAATTTGTACGTCCAACGTCCGTTTTGCGCCTCTTCCCAGTTACTCTGCCATGAGCGCATTGACACTAGCCTTTGAATCTCTCGCGTGCTCGCTGTCCGTGCTTCGTTTTTATAGAGTCGAAGCGCTTCATCCGCAACAATTTCGATGGGCAGCATACTGGCTATAACACACGTTGCCTCATAGGACGTTGTTCGAAAGGCACAGCAAGTTCGAAGTGCAATCAGTCGGTAGGCTGCTTGCATTTTTCGGCGATTCGATTTTATGTGTAGCGCTGGTGCCCACACTGGTGCTGCGTACATTAGAATAGAGGTCACCACTCTTGAAATCAAAAGCCTTCGGGTTTGCTTCGGGCCGCCAATATTGGGTAGCATTCTAGCGAGTGCTGAACCGACAACGGATGCCTTCTTACCAGCTTTCTCCAGATGAGGTTTGAAGCTCAGTCTGCTGTCGATAGTTACGCCTAGGTATTTAATAGCAGGCTGCGAGGTAATTATACAGTCACCAACCTTTATTCGTACTACTGGTAGTTTCCTCCGCTTCGTGATTAGTACCATTTCCGTCTTATGGTCGGCTAGTTTGAGCCCAGCGCAACTAAGCCATGATTTAACAGCCATGTACTATAGTCCTCCACGCCATGTACTACAGTCCCCCACGCCATGTACTATAGTCCTCCACGCCATGTACTATAATCCCCCACGCCATGTACATTGCGTGGAGGACCATAGTACATGGCGTGGAGGACCATATTACATGGCGTGGAGGACCATAGTACATGGCGTGGAGGACTATAAGCATAGCGTCTGCTCCTATGTACTTTTCGCCATGTATTATGGCGTGTGGCGCAATATTTTATCACAATCCCGAAATCGACTATGTACATGGCGCCAGAAGTCTATAAACTATGGCGTGAGGCGCTATGTGTTTTTTCAGTGTCTAATGATAAGTAAAAGTCCTTCAGTTTACCTTCAAGTAATGATATACATATAGTTGCTGGCATTAATCCAATATTTCATTTCCCATCTTTCAATCTATGGACATGCATGAATCATTCATTGTAGATGTCCACTCGTCAAATTATAAACTAAATCTCGGTTTTTGCCTTATTAATTATTTTAAATCGGTCGCTATTTGATCTTTTAATTTTTTTATTGGAATTATTACTATATATCGACTAGTTTGAGGCAAAATCGGAAGTGAAAATCCAGCGAGTGAGAAAATCATTTTCATGTTTTCGGATGTGCAGAAAACTCTGGAAGGCATTCCATCCTTCGCCATCATTTTCGGAAGAATAGTTTCAAGCGATGTTTTTTCTTTTACCTGAAAAAATTCTTCCATGGTTTTTTTTTGGTTTTTTCCACTGCAGGTTCCACATTTTTTTCGCTTTGAGTAGACGTAGAACTACCACTATCAAGACACCGAAATATATTTTTTGGCCAGTAGAGCATTGTATGACTGACTGGTCGTGAAATACATACTAAAAGCGAAAATCATGCAACTGCTATCCGATTACATCTTTGTAGTTTTCACGCTTTTTAACTATCTAGGTACATGTATAATCGATAATTGGTTTTCCCATCAAGCAGCAGATATTTGAAAAAAGAAACATGACCAGGTACATCATTGTGATGCTTTTCTGGGTTTTTGTTTGGAAACTGTACTTCCAGTGAAGGAGGATGAGGAAGAAAGAGTTTTTTTTCAAAAATACATCGATGAAAGTAGAAAAAATAATGGCGTCATAGCAAAATAGAGCTGAATGCAATGTTTTTTGGCGGGAATCCCAAGTGCATTAAGACGGGACTAGAGCGTTTTGTCAAAACTTGTCAAACCTAGAAATAATTTCATCTTAAGATAATTTTCTTTTTAAAATTGTTCCGTGGGAAAAATTAGTAGTGATCCCCACGATTTTTAGCCGTCAGAGTCTGCCAACACTGCCACTAGCGTACGCGATTCGGCAATGTGCATGTATTCTTTCAGCTTGGACCATGGCAATCAAACTGGGCTAAATTTTATCAATTCCGAAATCTCGGGAGTCCCGATAAAAAATCCTGGATCCCAAAAATGCTCAAAACGTGTCGGCATCCTGAGATCCCGAAATTTGGGATGTACGCCCTACTCTGTACACATACGTTAACATCGGATTCACTAGCTCCTCGCAGTTGACGCCTCCAGCTGTCTCGGTCCAATGACCGCGTCCTCCAATTTCGAAAACCGAGCAGCTTTTCGCAGTCTTCGTCGACAGAGTCAGACCAGCGCTTTCTGGGTTTTCCCACTGGTCTTCGACCCTCGGCCCTTCCGTCGAATACCTTCTTAGATACTCGATGCTCGTCCATTCAGTGCACGTGACCAGCTCATTGCAGCTTCCGCAGTTTGATTATTGTAGCAACCTCTGGTTCATCAAAAACCTCGTACAACTCGTGGTTGTACCTTATCCGCCATTGGCCGCACTCTTGTTTCGCTCCAATTATACGCCTGAGGACCCGTCTTTCGAAGGCGTTCAACATATTTGCGGATGCTTGGGTAAGGGTCCAAGTTTCACATCCGTAGTACAACACAGGTCTGATTATTGATTTGTAAACTTGGAGCTTCGTCTTCCTGTGTATGCAGCTGGTCTTCAGTAGGGCCAGAACGGAGTAGAAAGTTTTATTAGCGAGCTGTATTCTCCGTTTAATTTCATCAGTTTCAGTGCCTTTCGTTGTCAATTTCGAGCTTAAGTATATTTCCCTAAATTATATTTGTCCAGAATTATATTTCGTTTAATGCAGGTCTTCTTTCTTGTTTGCGTTATGATTTTTGTTTTTGTCTGATTGATCTTCAGACCTACTTCTTTGGCTTCTTGGTCAAGTTTCAACAGGAGTTCTTTGTTGGATGTGAAGGAACGTCCCAAGATGTTAATGTCATCCGCGTAGGCCACTAATTGGTAGAAGCGTACCCCCTGTGTCGACAGGAATCTTCCTTATCACGTACTCAAGTGCTAAGTTGAACAGCAGAGGGGCCAATCCATCGCCTTGCTTTAGTCCGACATTTGTGTCAAAGGCGTCAGTCAAACTGTTTTTGATTCTGACTTGTGATGCTGTCGACGTCATCGTCATTTTGGTCAGTCGGCTAGTTTTCCCGGGATCCCGAAGTATAGCATTATTTTGTACAGTACGTTTCGGTCAATACTGTTTTACAGGCTATTTTTGCACAAGACAATCGGGCCGTGGAGGAGGCACTGCAATACTTGTGAAGTCATACATTCGCTCAAAGCTTGTCAGCATATCTGATAAATATAACACTATAGTAGTTGAGCTTGCACTTAATTCAGGAAAAGTTAACATCGGCACCTTTTATAAAGCACCAAGTGAAGAAGACCATCTCTTTCTCAATCATATCGACGAATTCTACTCAACTATCGAGAAATTAATCACTGTAGCCGATACAAATATTGATATTTTAACATCTTCTGCCATATCCAGCGAATATCTCGATATAATTGCGTCAAATAATGGAGTTGTATTTAACAAGACAAAGCCAACACGAATCACTTTGACTTCCAAAACACTACTCGATCATATGATCATAAAACATCCAAACATGAGTGAACGTATGTCTTACAATGATGATGACTGGCCCAGCTTAGACCATAAACTAATCAATTTATCCATCAAAAATTTCGTCAAAGCCGAAACACGGCCTCAAAAAATTTCGATGAGCAGAACCAATCATAAGGAACTTCATAGATAGTCTTCGAGGGTCTCCAACTTCCGACTTTGATGAGCTGATTGAGAAGATAACCGAAGCTAATGCAAAAGCAACAATAACGAAACAAGTTCGTGTACGAGTACATTCTTGGATCACTAAGAATGTAATTGATGTTTCAAATCGAAAACAAATCGCATACAAAAACACAAAGCGGATCCAAACTCCACGTCCAAAAAGCAGATCTATTTAGCTATGAAGAAGGAATCGAATTGAGCTATTATGGAGGCCAAAAAACATTTCTACAGGAATAAGTTTGAAGCTTCAGCCGGGAATACCTCCAGATATTGGCAACTAGTAAATGAGCTCTTGTCTAAACAATAAAACAAATCATCAACGTGCATAGAAGAACTGTTAATAAATGGAACATCCATTACAGACCCCGAAGAAGTAGCACAGCAGTTAAACAACTTCTTCGCTACCATTGGAACACTAGTCACTGAGCAACTGCAACTTTCATCACGCTGGAGTTTTTATATTGAGCCTAATATGTTCACTTCAATTCACTTACATCCCACTGATCCTGTTGAAATATCTGAAATAATCGATAACCTTAATACAAAGGTTTCTCTTGGTCTGGATAGTATAACATCGGAGGATATTAAATTGCTGCAAAATCATATTTTGGAGCTTCTAACTAGAATAATAAATAAACACTTAGCAGCTGGCACATTCCTCGATTGCCTTAAACTAGTGAAAATCACTCCAATTTTCAAAGGTGGTGATCCAGCACAGCCATCAAATTATCGCCCAATAGCTGTCACAAGTGTCATAAGTAAGAGTTGAAAGAGCCATTCAAAAACAATTGCTTCAATTTATTAAGACTAACTTAATACTGACACCAGTTCAGTGTGGATTTCAAGAAAACAGTAGTACACTAGCAGCAACGTTAGATTCAGTACATTTTATCAACAGTGGATTGAATAGGGGCGACTATGTAGCGGCAATTTTCGTCGATCTGGAAAAAGCCTTTGACACCATTGACCATGACATCCTGCTTCAGAGGCTCGAACTATACGGAATCCATCACAACTTCAAGCTGTTGATAAAGAATGATCTCTTCAACAGGCGTATTATTACAACCAACAATATGCATAAAAGTCAGGAATGCACTATAAACATTGGCGTTCCTCAAGGATCAATCCTTGAGCCATTACTGTTTCTACTGTACATTAACAGCGTACAGGACATTTATCTGATGGGAAAAATAGTTTTGTTTGCTGATGACACACTACTTCTGTATTCCGGTAAAAATGAATCAATTCTTCAGCAAAATATAAATGATGACCTAGAAAAATATTGGAATTGGCTCGAACAAAGTAAATTAATTATAAACATCCAAAAGACTAAATATTTAGTATTCCAGCAAAATACAAATCAATGGAACACAATTCGAAAAAGTCAAGTCAATTACATACTTAGGATTAACTTTAGATGAGAAAATGTCTTGGCTACAACATATCAATAACATCAGATATAAAGTAGCGCCTATGATAGGAATCCTAAAAAAATATGATTTTTTATCTCTCAACATCAAACTTGACATATTCAATGCTTTTATTTTGTCGAACATCTCTTATGGAGCAGTTTTGTGGAAGCTAACATCGAAACAAAATATTGATCTGATCGGAAGACTAATCACTAAGGCTATCGAGACTATATACAAAATGCCAACTTTGACTCCAAGCTTACATGTTTATCGTGAAACAGGACTACTAAGCATACAAAAAATAATGTGCCTTGAACAAGGAAAGCTGATATTCAAGATACTTAACAAAAAACTCAAATGGCCATGTGTTGTAAGAAATGTTGGAGAAATAACTCAGACAGCCACAAGATCGGCGAATAACCTTACGATTAAAAAAAAGCTAGGACAGATCGTTTGAAAATGGATTCAGTTCAACAGTCTTTGGCTTATTATAATACCTTACCAGAGGATATAAGAAAATCAGCAAATTTATTTAAATTTAAGGAAAATCTAAGATCATTCCTTACACAAAGATAATAAAGACGCCAACCAGAGTTTTTTCTAAACTTTTCTCTGGGCATAAGTCTTGACGACAAGAAATAGGTGATATCATCTGAAGACGATAGTGTATAATGAAGTGCTTTCCCTTATACCAATATTTTATTGTCTGAGAAGTACGAAAGTAATAATATTGAGGAGATTTGATGCACACGGACCGTGCATTTTGATTGAGTGATGGAGAGAGTGGAAGGAAGGAGGAAAAAAAATATGCTTGTTTAAAATCCACGAAAATCTGGTGGACGTCGATGTTAAATTCCCAGCATTTTTCGAGCACTTGTTTGACTGTGAAGAGCTGATCCGTAGCTGATCAACCAGACCTAAAGCCTCTTTGGTACTCCCCAAAGACATTTTCAGCGTATACATTTATTTTATTTTTTAATATTTTCGTCAGCTCTCCTTTTTTACGGATAGGGCATATGATGGATTCGCACCACTCCTGCGGTATTTTTTCTTGACCCCAGATGTGCTGAATCAATTTGTGGATGGCTTTTATAGGGCAACTTCCACCGTATTTGATTAGCTCAACCGGAATCTCGTCAATGCCCGGCACTTTATTGTTTTTCTGACTCTTCATGGCCGAATTGACTTCTTCCAGCGTTGGAGGTGTGACTCACCCTGGTTGCTTTCAATTTATCTCGAGTGGGGACTTTGTCTTCTTCCCGCGACGTTGAAAGATACATAAACCTTTATCTCTTTTCACGTTTACAGAGTTAGGAGGTCGCGGAACTACTTTGATTTTCGTTGCGGTTGTACAGAAATTTAATTTACATTGTTTTACACAGCTTTGCTAAATTTCCTTCCTCACCTTTAAGAGAAGGCTTTAGTTTTGTAATCAAAATGCTTAATATGAAACTAAGTGAGTATATATCTGTTTAGAGAAATAAGAGTACAATCATCATTCACACGATTCATTAAAACATTAGCATTATTGATAGTTTGCATACGCTTCAGCTTCTGAGTACCATTTGATTCCATGTTTTTCTACACTTTTGAAACGATCTTCTTTGCTGTTACTCAATGAACTGCGACAGTTTTCCATTAATTGCCCCTAAAACTATTTCTACCAGATCAATAAAAGTTTAACTGCGAACTATAAACCGTAAACGCACATAAAACTAATGAATACTCGAGCATGGTAAATTACAAAGCTTTCAAATCTGTAGAAAATTCAGCCAAACTCGCGTGCAATGGACGTACACACAGTGGCCAATGTGAAGCAATACTTTCGAAAAACGACCACATTACGATTATTTTACGAAAGTGTGTTGAACTTAGACCTGTATACGCATTAAATCGTAAAGATATTCATTCACATTCGGCTCCAATGAACCGAATAGTAGACCACAGCGAACTGCGTTACAAAACTGAAGGCACAAATAAAAGCATTTTACTTCTGAGGAAAACTAGGCATTGTTGCAGTTTACGTCATTACCGTCTTCATCCCCATATTTACATTACTTGCAATTGCAACAATTATCAACATTTCATGACTCGCTACTAAGCGATTTTGAGCGATTTCGTACTTGAATCGGCTCTTCTTGCACACCACACTGTGCAGTATTTTGAGCCGATCGAGCAGATACCCTGGCAGAGTTCATATTCGCAATAGCGTGAGTACGCATAGATTGCTCCGTTGGGTAATCAATAATTCAATTTAATGTGGAGAATTACGAGGAAAACAAAGCCAATTGAATCTGCGCTGATGATGTTGTAATTAATTTTCATTTAGTCCATTCTTAGAAATCGTTTTGGAAGGTCGATGATGCAAGACGTGCATATGTATGAACACGTTTTCGTTTTGGGAAGTGTAGCGTTGCAAATTCTTGGCACTATTATTTTCAAATAATAATTATAAAACCAAGTTATCAATAAGAATCATGTCTAAAGAGCTTGCAATGTTGGCTCGTTAAAGCCAAAAATAGTTTAAAAAAATAAAAACATGCAAAGAAGAATAAGTAGAAGTGATGGGCTCATAAACGAAAAACAGTTTGAAAAAAACGTTTGGCTGTAAAAAACCAACGAACAGTTTTTCCAAATAGCGACAAACAGTTTTTCTAAAGCGAAACTTTTTTTCGAAAACGAACAGCATTTCTAATACGAACCGTTTTTCTACAAAGAACAGTATTTCTAAAACCAATTATTCCAACTATTCAACAACGAATAGTTTTTCTAAAGCCAATTGTTTTTCTAAAACGAATCGTTTTTTTAATACGAACTGTTTTTTTTAAAACGAATCGTTTTTCGTTTTTCTCAAACGAAACGTTTTTTAAAACGAACTGTTTTTTTAAAACGAACTGTTTTTTTAAAACGAATCGTTTTTCGTTTTTCTCAAACGAATCGTTTTTTTACAACGAACTGTTTTTTTGAAACGACCTGTTTTTTTAAAACGAACCGTTTTTCGTTTTTTTTTTCCAAACGAACCGTTTTTCATTTTTTTCAAACGAATCGTTTTTCATCGTTTTTCGTTTTTTTAAACGAACCGTTTTTCGTTTGTTAAAACGAACTGTTTGGCAGTGGAAAACTGTTTAGCTGCGGAAAACAGTATTTTCGTACTTGCGAACATTTTCGTACCTGCAAGTATTTTATTCAAAAAGTTTTTAGGGGCAAAGGTGCAGAAATCGGACAAAATCGGCCACTTTTGGGTTAGAGTGGTTTGGGACATAACGGGCCAAGACCTATTGCTGTGATACAAAAATTTCGATTTTGTAGGGGAGTAAGGGTTTTTTTGGCCATAGTTTGGCAAAAACTAACTTTACGGCGCTTTTGATGATCGAAAATGGTCGGGGAGTACAATACAATTTAGTGATATTTCAAGGGCGAAACATTTTTTTATAGGGGAAATTGGGCAAAAACGTCCAGTTTTAAAAAAAAAAAATTTTTTTGGTCGAGCATGAATTCGGGGACCTTTCTGAGTTGTTTCGGGCGAAATTTCCATACAAGTCTGGGAAAAAGCGGCCTAGTTTCGAAGATACGGCAAAATGAATTCCGCCGGAAAAACTAAAAGTAGCACTAAAAGTGCCAAGGAGGAAAAGGTTGAGATCCTTTTTGGTTCACCAGTTGGCGTCTCCGGGTGTGCTGCGGCCCTCCTCGTGACTGCAGGTCGCCACGAGGGTGTCTCCAACCTTACCAGGGCTGTAAAATTTACGAGACCGCGGGAGATAAGGTGCCTCTGGACTCATGTCCAGCCTTACAGAAGGGGTTGCATGTTTAATAAACGAAACATTGTTTTTATAATTTCTCTATAAAATTTTCGACAAACTGCATGCTTCAGTGAGGTGAAGTGGAAATCCGACTGTTTTAGATTAGCCAGGAAAATTTTGGTATCAGAGATCGCTCGATGAAAAGTCATATAGATGACAACAGGATTAGTTGGTCGTAGCTTAGTATTTTTTTTTTTACTTTGGTCATTTGAACGAATACAGGAGGTGTTTTTGGCATATATTAAAATGAAAAACAAATTAAATTGATTGAATTTGATGGCCCCTAGATTGGAGAAAGCCTTGCCAAATAAATGACCGACCATTGGAAAGTTACGGACAAGCTGCACAGACTAATGACTCGGTATTCTTTGAAGGTCATCTTGCAACATCACCACTCTAGCTTGGGAACGTTGTTTCTGGAGGGTGGGGGAGGGCAAATCAGTCCGTTTCATTACATCACTATAAATCGTATGCATTGTATGTACATATGTACATACTTCAAACAGGTATTTGGAACAGGTATTTTTTCGCACTCGTACTAGTTATACCTAGTATGTGAAAATCCTAGTACGAACCAACCTTTATTGTCGTACAGCATAAAATTTGTTTCTTTCGTTAATTCAAACTGTTTTTTTCAAACAGTTTTAAAAAACAGTTGTTTAAAAAAAAACAGTTCGTTTTCGTTTTTTGAAAATAACAGAAACGCCCATCACTATTAGTAATCATCAATTGTAACAATTTTATTGTTTTTGAAAAACCAAGAGAGAGAGAGATAGAAAGAGAGAGAAAGAGCTTCCCAATTCCCAGGCAGGAAAAGAGTGCAGGTATGAGGTTTATAAGTTTTAATCAGAGTAACTTTGGTGCAACTAATGATTCACAGCATGTAATTTACATGATTCTTATATGATTTTCCAACAGCTTTTTAAAAAAGAGATACTATAAGATCTAGCATCTTTCAAAGTCTTTAGAATAATTCTTTCACCACAGATTATAGATTTTCACAGTTTATCTAATAGCATCAAGTTCTAAAGGAGAAATCGAAGATTTTATAATTTTAGTGAGTAATTGATGTATTATAAATAGTCGGGAAATTTTACTATTAAGAGGGAGAATAGTTAGCAGCAGTGGTTAAAAGTTGGAAAACAGATTGATGAAAACAAACAAACATAAAATACTCCCAAACACAAATACACAACCACAAAAACACAAACTTAGCAGATTATGTAGTTGAGCTTAACCGCATCTGTTGGTACGGAACAAAAATGGCTGGTACTGACAAACCTCTGCTAGGACCAAAGCCAAAAGTATAACAAATCTGCTTTGCATTGAGGCCAAACTAACCTGTGAATTTGATGGCTGCATTGGAAGTTATAGCGTACAAAGAAATTTACGCTTACCATCCGCGAAACTTTTCAAATGTTCGAAATATAATGATCTGTTATTCATCGTCACACGAGATAATTGCCGTTTTTAAATGTGATGATTGCATCGCCTAATAAAGATATAGCAAAACATTACAAAACTCACCACAGCTGGCAACCCCAGCATGATTTTTGAACTGAATTCCTGCCAAATTTGGCCTACAATAAACATCGATCAATGCTGCTATCAAAATAAAATCATATTGTATTCGCCTCTAACTAATATGATACAGCCTGCTGATGTCAACGTCTTTAAGCTTTTTAAATCAGGATGGAAGAGAATGGTCCATAGTTGGACAAAACAACCGAAAAATGTGAATATTTCACTGACAAAGTCAGCATTTTGCCTTCTCTTTCAGAAAATGCTATTAAAAGAAACCTGTCAAAAATAGTAAAGAATAGCTTTCGCACACGTTAATTATATGTTTTTAGTCTTGCGGCAGTAGATTGCTCACAATGTATGCAAAACAGCATTGGAAAGCTAGAAAATTTAAGTAGAAAAAGTGCTTTTGACTTGCAAGTTAAATCTCCAAATGACTACTAAATTGTCTGTAGAGTTATAACTTATCTTAATGGAAAACTAACTGGCGCTTGTATCAACTTTGGTCCTTTACATGGATCATTGGAACTGCTCAAGCTGGTACTCAATGAACATTTATTGCGGGAAACTGTGAAAGTGGAAACGATTCAATAATCAAGGAACTTTAAAATATCTGCCAACAATAAACACGACCATTTAAAACAATTTAAAGCTCCTGACGCTTCCCAAAAGAAATGAATAAGATTGGAGTGATATAATTGGGAGAGTAAAGGTCGTTTGGAAAAAAATAGAGCACGCGGAAAAAATCGGATATTTTAGTGAGAATATTCGAAAGTATAAGTTGAAGAAAAAAAAGAAAAGCACGAAAAATAGCATAGGAAAAGACTTTGAAAATTATAATTGTAGCGAAGATAAAATGTACCAGCTGCGAAAATGAAATTATAAGTGATACCGAAAACAATAAGTTGAAAAACATTGGACGTGGTCGCTGTCCAGCCTGGTACTCTTTCACTGAAAAAAATCCACATGGCGCCCAGAGCTATGTAACATAGCGCATTATTTATGGCCCCATACGCTATGTACATAGTGCTCTGAGCTATGCAATATGGCTCCCAGCGCCATAATGTCAGAACCTACATAGTGCGTGGTCCTATGTAACATGGCGCAGCATTTATGGTCTCACACGCTATGTACATAGTACCCTGAGCTATGCAGTAAGGCTCCCAGCGCCATAATTATGTGGCGCAAAAATTATAGCCCCACACGCTATATTACATAGTGCCATGAGCCATGTAATATGGCTTCAGTTGAAGAAGATAACTCCAATTATAACTCGCAGCCATACTGTGTGAGGGGACGTATAAATGATACTACAAAGTCGCCAATTATGTACCATATCCACTCGCTATCAATAATTGAAGATCAGGCAAAATAGCCCGGATGATACAAGTTGCATAGAGCGAAGTGTGGCATATGTGCAAATATTTGGTAGCGACAATTTTTGATTTGGGCTCACATCAATGTTTTCAATGACAAATACCAATTGATCCAACATAAATTATTCATTGAAACAATGGTTCGTTGGTCACCTCTAGAGCAAACGCTATGCTTATAGCCCTCCACGCCATGTACTATAATCCTCCACGCCATGTACTATAGTCCTCCACGCCATTTACTTTAGTCCTCCACGCCATATACTGTAGTCCTCCACGCCATATACTATAGTCTTCCACGCCATGTACTATAGTAAGCATAGCGTCTGCTCCTATGTACTTTTCGCCATGTACTATCGCGTGTGGCGCTATATTTTAGCACAATCCCGAAATCAACTACATGGCGCCAGAAGTCTATAAACTGTTGAAATGTATAAAGTTTGCTGGTAAAGTTTATGATAGATTCACTCAACTGCCTTTCGCATATCAGCAATTCAATAAATTTTTCATACATGGGGCATTTCACGTGAAGCGAACTACGAAATTTTTTTTTCTATGAGGTTTAGTTGCCGAGCTATGGGCTTTTGAAGAATTGACAAAATTAATGTAAGGTTTTTTGGAAGCCTATCGAAAAATAATCTAAAGAATTTAAACATAATGATTGGTAGAGAAAATCAGCTGTTCTTTCTAATTTGCAAATTAGATTTGAATAGCAATTTTTTTCCTGTATGAAACCGGAAGTAAACACTTCAACTCGTTGTTTGAATAATTTGGAACAGGTTAAGTTTGTTTATTTTTATATCAAAACAAAGCTTAAAGTGTCTTTATTTTATGATAAAAGCTTTAGAACAGGATGGCTAGTAGTTTAGAAAGTAAGTGAATTTCAATACATAAAAGTTGTATGAAGCGTGGTACCGAGAGCTTGCTTGGGACAGCTAATGAGTGTGAAAACAAAACAAACCAGCTTCACAAAAAGAGAGAAGCAGTCCGACGGCAGCCAGAAAGCGCATGAAATCCTTCATACGAAAAAGCATGTCCACGAAAGAGGCTAGGGAAAAGGAACTCCTAACAAAAGCAACAGAGGCCAACAGGAAAAGGCCCAGACCCAAAGATGGCACTCCTGAAGATAGGCAGCCAAAGAAAACAAGTGTCATCGACGTGGCTCCAAAACATTCTGAACCCAGCAAAAGTCAACGACAAGCCAACGACGGAGCTTTGCAGGGTGAGAAAATGGCGGTCATGTTGAAGGACTTTCCCCAAGGACTTCTATCGACTGACCAAATGGACAGAATATAGAATGCTCTTGAGGAGAGTATACTGGCTGAGGTAGAGAGAGGCCTTGCCCTTCACTTCCTCAGCATCACCTACAAACTAGGCTACGTGTTTCTCCACTGCAAGGACAAACCAACGGCGGAGGGGATAAGGGTTGAAGGCCCAAAAGATAAGGCCGCGACTAACCTATGGGTCCTGATAGTCTTGATTCCTAGCTCTAAGACCCTTGTTGGCTTCTTTTCGAACGCAGCGGACCTGCCTACAGAGATGATCTTGCCTTCCGTAGGACGTCAGAATGAGGACATCAATGTCAAGTCCTGAAGAGTTCTCTTCAGCAAAAACAAATGCAAGTGCGCCATGCCAGAAGCAGCGGTGGACCAGTCCTCTGCTACCAAAATAGCAGACGAAGACCAACATAAGCTTCGAATTTGGGTAAGTTAAGTTGTCTGTCAAAAAGTCAGGTGGAAAAACATCAGAGCCAGCGGTCACTCCAACCAACCAAGGGTGGCGATAGTAATTAACACAAGGACTAACTTTCTTCATATTCCAGAATACACCAATAGGGACACAGTGGCAGTCCAACTACAAATCTTCATTGAAGGAGGAATAGTAGAGGCGGTATTTGTCTCAGCCCACTTCCTAGGAGATGAGGATCAGGTCCCAAGTAACAATATCAAAGGAATCGTAGGCTACTGCAGAAGGACAAGCAAAATGCTGATTATTGGATGCGATGGCAGCGCTCATCACACAGATAGAGGGAGTAGTGGCGTCTACACTAGAGGTGAGTTACTTTTAGACTTACTCCTGGACAGCAATTTGTCTTCAGTAAATAAGGGCAAGATGCCAACTTTCTTGACAGCTAAAAGGCAAGAGGTACTAGACTTAACGTTGATGTAAAACAGTGCAGCGCATTTAGTGAAGAAGTGGAATGCCCTAGTAATCATTTCTCTCTCTGATCATATGCATATAAACTTCAAATTAGGAAAAGATATTGTCAAAGAGGTGAAGTACAGGCAACTAAGAGCAATTTAAAAAGAAAATCTTAGAATACAGCAAAGAGCTAAAGAGATCAAAAGAGAAAGCTTGGAGCGCCTACCAAGGGCATATAAGACTACTTAGAACTCCAGATGGAGAGATGATGACCATCTTTGACGATACACTGGAAGTGCTCCTTAAAGCACACTTTCCTGGGTGCAAAATCAGGAGAAGCGATGATTCTGAGGTAGAAGAGAAAATTTCTGATCGGAAATCTCACTCACTTTTGATTAAACAATTCATTTTGTATGAAAAAATTGAATAGGCAATAAACTCTTTCAAACTCTGTAAATCAGGACCAGACCGAATCTACCCAGCTCTGGTACAAAGAGCGACAGGAAAACTAAAAACCTTTCTGGTACACATATTCAGAGCGAGCTTGCAACTCAGCTATATACCAAAATTTTGGAGACTGTTGCGGGTTGTGTTCATTCCGAAAGGTGGTAGCAAACCGGTTAACCTACTAAAATCATACAGGCAAATTAGCTTGACATGTTGTATATTAAAAACCAAGGAGAAACTGATTGACTTATACATAAGGAATGATCTTTTGACATAGATTCTACTTCACAAATTTCAATTTGCCTACCAAAAGCGCAAATCAACATATCAGCTACCCATAAGCTGATACAAATAAAGGAAAAGGCATTGCCCTTCTAAACCTAGAATCGCCACATCTCAAAATTCTGGATGAAGCAGCAAAACAGGTCATTAGCCTTCAACAGGCCTAAAGTTATAAATCAGGGGACCTTAATGCCACCTCAAAATCCTGGAGGGCATCAGGCCCATAATGGAAATGTTGAAACTCTGCGAACGAACAAAAGCCGAAGCAGCATTCGAGAAGAGGTCCAAGGTAACAATTTCATCAAGGGACAAATGGGAGGATGACCCACCTCCCTCGTCCAGAGGAGTGTAAATTTGGTGTACGGATGACTTAAAGATGGATTGTGGAGTAGGAGCAGGGATGGTAGCTCCCAAGTGCAAACTGCATTTCCCTCTCCCAAAGGAGATCACGATCTACCAAGCAGATCCATCTGCCATACTAAGAGCCTCACAAATAATAAAGATAGGGAACACTAATAGGGTCAGAATTGAGATTCTATCGGATAATCAAACGGCTCTCATAGTGGCTCTCATAGCGGCTCTCATGAGTCTTTACAAAGGCAGATACGGACAAAGAAATTAAAACATGGAGCGAAAAAAATACTGAAGACTACTGGCTTAATATTGAGGGTTTAAAACACTCAAAAAAATATCTTGGCTTCGATAACAAAAGAGCGAAAGAAGCAGTGGTTCTCTGCAAAAGTGGTATAAGACCACTATGCGGAGCATTGACCGGCCACCTTCCTTGCAAAAAGTATATCCACAGAATAGGTGAGGAGCGGGGCGACCGCTGCAGATGCTGTGGGGAAACAACAGAGTGTGTAGAACAAGGATGGGCAAACTTAATATAAGTATGATCGACATTAATTTTTTTAATTAAGCGCGATCGTCTTCGAAAAACGGTTTAAGCTAAAAACAAATAAAAATTTAATTAAGGTTTTTATTGATATTAATAAATTAAATACATTGTATTTACTACTTTGTGCAATGTACTTTATTAATAAATATTTTGGATTGATTTTTAATGTATATGCGTGACACACCATTTCATCAAAAAGTATTGTAGAGCTGTGCTTGTAAGCACTGACGCACAATCGAATAGATGCCATTAAGTGGTCATCAGTCAGAGAACTCCTAAGTTGCGATTCAATGTTTTTCATTTGAGAAAACGTTGCTTCACATATATAAATGGAAACAAAAAAATGCAAATATCCTCATTGCCACCAATATCCGTCATGGATATTTTTTATGATAATAAAATCCAAAATTATTTTCATTTGCACGTGCTATTGTTAAAATTTCTAACTCTAGATCCGATGAATTCAATTGTAAATTATGAGCTAGATTTGATGATTTCCCAGTTCAGAACAAAACATTTCAATTTTACATTCACCAATAGGTTAGGTTAGGTTGTACCTGTTGGCACAAGGCCACACATAGACCTATTGGTCTCTATAGTGATACCAGATAAATGGGCCAGGAGAAAAAAAAATTCAGTCCAAGCGGTCATAGAAGGCCTCGGACTTTTCGCGAACTGAAGGATGTCTTTCAGCTTTTGTATTTTACATTCACCAGTAAGTTTAACATGTTTTTCTAAATATGGAAAATATTTAAAAAAATTTGCCTATTTAATTTTGAAGCAAAAGGTTTTAATTTTACTTAAAAAACATTTACCGAACTCAACAAGTCAGCAATATTTTCCTTTTCCTCGTAATTGTAAATTAAGCGAGCTATAACGCCCCATAAAATTCGTAGGAAATGCTAATTTCTTTACCCATACTGGATCTTCCAATTGTTCATGTTTTTCTCCCAATGTGTCCAAAAATACAATAATTTCAGGCAAAAGATTTCAAAATCTTTGCAAAAAGCTTCCTCAGCTGAGCCATCTAAAGCTTAATACTGTTTTCGATTCCACGTTAAATTTATTTCGGCGAAAATTTAGCTTGAAAATAAGCAAGAGGTGTACTCACTTTCAAGCGTGAAAAATTGCTTGGAAGATGCTTTCGCTTTGAAAATGCAGATAGCTTTGGCGCATGTCTCCAATCATTTCACGCCAATTTACTGTACTGAGTACTGAGTTAATCGTGAAGCTAAGTTTTGACATGTCTCCAGTATCTGGTCATTCTTCCGAGCAAAAATTTTGAAAATGGAGAAAAGCGGAGACACTTATCATTTCTGACGGATAAAATGTCAAGAATTTCAATTTTCGATCGATTTTGTTATTGAAAAAACATTTACACAATTCAATTTTCAAATTCAAACACCAAATGTATCTTTTTAGCTAGAAAAAATGAGCTGCACAAACTAAATTGGCGTGAAAAGATTTTAATTTAAAATTTTATTTTATCTAAAATTGAGGTTAACCTTTGTTGCGCTGTGTGCGACAAATCACTACCTCGGTAGCAGGGATACGAATGCAAATGCAGGCAAGTTGTATAGCGGGAAGCAAAAATATAAAGTTTGTACTTCAAAAAAGAGATATTTAAGGAAATGAAACAACCGTATACGTATACGAGATTTACTGAAGCAGTTTTACTACAATGATATAAATCTATAAATTGAACAAATCGAGAGCATAGCTATCTCGGATTTTCCCTTTGGCTTCTCCGCCACCAAGGCTCTTTGAGCTTTTGAGTGAACTGAAACTGCGTGAACTGTCCGATTGGATCTATTAGGCTAAGGCCCATTCCAAAATGTACTGAATAAATCGTCTACTAAATTTTTAGTTCACATTTTAAATTAACCTAGTAAATTATTTAAAATGTCTGTGATCGACTGTCGAACTGTTTGCGATCGACCGGTCGTTCGCGATCGACCGTTTGCCCACCACTGATGTAGAACGTCTTCTCACACTCTGTCCAGCACCAGTGAGATGAGAATTCGAGCTCCTTGGCTCTGCTTTTCCCTCCATCTGGAACATTACAAATGTCCTGTCGAGAGACATATGTAAGCTCATTAGAAGCTTGGACATCCTATAAAACATAATGCAGATGAGGCACAATAGATCAAGCGCCAAAATTCGGAAGACCGCTCTGGAATACCGTTTTGACTCGAATAAGAACATAACAGCCAAAACACTGCTCATTTTGGAGGCCGTTCCGGAAATTGATTCTAACAACTGTTTCGAGGATTGGCAGAAACGTAGGCATCAGTGCATTGTATCGAAGGTGGACTAAGATAATGAATAATAAATAAAGATTATCAATTTTATGACAAAAGCCACCTTCAATTCTGATCATAGTAGTGGTTCTCCAAATCAAATTATGTTTTGTAAACTGAAGCCTTTACAATTGATAAACCAAATCAAAACATTTGATATCAATTCTTAACCACAAAACTTATCTAGTCTTTCGAATTGCGTTTTTTGGGAGTAACTTTTGCAAAATTTATATTATCAGAGCTGCAAAGTTATTTTCATTCTTTCAACTTAAGCCAAAAAAGGAAAACAACTCACATTCAAAACCACTGCTTCATTTATATGACTGGGAAAGTCATGTTTCAGCTGAAACACGTCCCTGCAGCTTACAGCCAATTTATCGACACATGTCTTCCTTCAAGCGAAAAATATTTAATTTATCCAATAATTAAATTCATTAAAACGTGATGAAACTAAATTACCGAAATAGCTTTTTGTAGTATGTCTCAGTTAACTTCAAAGAAAACATTGTAGGATCAAATTGGAATTGTTTTTGCGGGATGATTAAAATTGAAAAAATTTTATTTATCTTGAAAATTTTATTTGACAAAGTGGTTTTGTCAAATAAAATTTTCCACTTTGTCAAATAAAATTTTCAAGATAAATAAAAATTTTTCAATTTTAATCATCCCGCAAAAACAATTCCAATTTGATTCTGTTTTCGGAGGCTTATTCCGCAAAACGATCGAGTTTCCCGTATCAATTATTCTCTGCTTTGATAAGCTTTAGAGACGATATACGTTGTCTATGCTGATTTATAGACAAGAAGGGAACCGTGATCACAAATCAATAACCTTTATTGTAGGATGTTTGATTTTTGAGTATTTAAGTGTAAAAAACAACACACTGCAAAGGTTATTGCAGTGAACACATTCAGGACTTAATTAAAAATGCTATTAATTTCATTAAAATCCCTGCAAAATTCATGCTTACTAATGAAGAATATCTAAATTGTTTCAAGTAAATTTAGCATAATCTGATGTTGTTGCACCTTCGTAAAATACAATTACATTTTTACTTAATGTGCCTCTCTGCATGTGTTGATTATCAACAACGGAACCTACGAATCTACCGAAGACAAAAAAAAAACACTACAGCGCTCTGCCAAAAGTAATTAACTAATTAGCGACAAGGGTATTTATCGCGAATATACATTGATCGATTTCACAAAGAACGTAAATATTATAAGAGATAGTTTACAATCAATCATTTTTGAAATGATCTTCGTCGTAACATTGATAAAAAATGGGCCAAAGTTTCATCGACATCAGTTCGTTGATGAATTAAGGTCTTCTGTAATTGAATTGTGGCCAACACTTTGTGCATTCCCTGTCTCATCTGTGCTTCAATAAACTTTGATCGTTTACATTCCAGCTATTTGTCTTGACTTGGCTTGGTGCAATCGGCGTCGGAAATCTTCTACATCAGCTATCGATCAAGTTAGCGGGCGATTAAATAAGATGAAGGTGAGTTGGCGAAATTTGTCGAATTTATTACGCATTCAACTGCTCATTATGTGGTGGCTACGGTAGCGAATCAAATAAGCGGTCGATAATGGGATACAATTATTTATGAAGGCATGTTAGATGAATCGATAGAATCTATTGAAAGAAAGACGTAAGTGAAATTTATCGTGATTACAACGGCTTGCTAAATTTAGGTAGTATACTGAGTTATGAGGGATTTTCGGAATGTTGCGACTACAATGGTTTTGTTGCTAAATTATAAACGGTGTGAATAACCACGTTATGGAAATTAATAGACGAACAGTGATCATGTTTTTTTTTGTGCAGCTGTTGTAAACTCGGCAATCGTTACATCATCAGGAAAATTTTAGGGAGTGTAGTGTCTCATTCACATGCGTATGGCATGTTCAACAAGAAAATCACGAGTAAGGTAAGGCAAGGTTGCGCGGCTGCCTTCTTCTGGAGAAGGCACACATATGCACACAAGAGCCTACATATGTAATACCGCATTGCATTTTGCGCAATCCTTATTAAGAGGAGATCGACCTCGAGTCATTGATAAACTGGAGATACATTGATAAACCTTTCAGATCCACCGAAACTACCTCTGTTAGGCAAGCGAAGAAAAACAACTCAAGAAACTTCTTTCAGCAATGAGCGGGTATTCGTACAGGAAGTGACGCTATTTTTTCTTCATCATCGACATCCACAGCTCCAGAAAAGTCTCTGTAAAGTACACCCAGCTGCCGAATAAACCACAGCCAATCTGTCGGTAAGTTAGAGAGATTAGAGATTAGAAAAGATTTTATTTTTAGTTTTTTTTTGTACATTATTAATCTAATTTCAGCGCTATTTACAATAATAATATTACTAACTAGCGGCTATAATATTTTGGCCTGCTGGCTCTTGATATTTTTATTTTTTTTATCTTTTGAATTTTCTTTTAATCTTACACGCTAATTATCATACCCAGCCGTGTATAGTGGCTGGGATTATCCTAGCAATAGCCACTTAAAATCTACCTTACGCTATGACTTAAGTCTAACTTATACCTAACTGAAACTAACTTAGCATAATTAGACCTAATTCCTTATCCTAGGTCTTACATATAGCCTCTTCTATTCGTTGAGAGGCCTACATAATTAAAAAGTGCATCTATGAGCTGTCGTTGACACGCTATTTTCGCGGGGCGCATAAATGGCTCATTAGAGCCACCTGTACGCCCAAATGACCCTATCAGTCCGTTCTCATGTCCGTCTGTCAGTCCGTAGAATCTTGTTGTTAATTCTACAACCCGGTCCTTAAGCGCTGTCTGTAAGTTTGGAGAGAGATATAACTTCTTTGCCTAATTCTCTCTGCTCCGGATATGGGTATAGGTGGTTGGATAGCAGTTTAATTGATTTCCTTGGAATAGTTACTTACATTAATATCTCAGTATTTCCCAGGTCTCTCTTTGCCCAACGATTACCACAATTTAGTCTTGCGCATCACATTTTTTGAAACAAGCAGATTGATAAGAAGCCAATGAAGCAGCAGTAAAAGTGCCTTTGTTAGGGTTGTACGAAGAGCTCTCAGAACGAATAAGGCACTACGTATACTAGGACACTACGTACTTTCTCAATCAAACTCTGGCTTATAGCTTGAAGAATGACAGATTTGGGTTCACTATACTAGTGTAAACCAAGGATACGATATGACGTTGGAGCCCCTTAGGCAATTCTTTAGGTCACATAATGTGTCCTTTTTACTGTATTTTTCTGGCATAAAAACTTCAGATAATTTTTAGATATTTTACTTTGTTTTTGAGATTTATACTAGCTTCTTTGAGCTCAAGAAAAGGAGCTCATAACTCATCGTGGAACAGAATAGTTTACTTAAATACTGTCTGAACTAGTGCAAAAAATATTTAAAGAACTATTCTTTCTCTCCGCTAAAGTCGAAATATATGTCCCTGATATGGCAATGAGCTATAATTTTACATTCTGTTTCATCGAAATTTGGTGGAAGCGCATTAATGGTTAGATTTCAAAGTAAGGGAGACATAGCACTGCCTTTGAAAATACCCGTATTTATATTACTCGAGAGTACTCAATAATATGCATGTTTCGAAGAACACTTAAAACTATCTCAGGGCTAAAATTATTGGCCACTCCTCCGATGTTTAGAAATGCGGTCAGCGTATAAAAATTTATCAGCATGCTTTACCAGGGTATGTAGCATTGTATCGACAGGTTTCCTTCTTCTTAGCATGCTGTGGTTTTAAGACTAGAAAAGAGTCTAAGGTCATAGGTATCCAAAACCCCACAGCTCTCGCTAAAATCTGCAATACAAAGGAGCTCAGACAAAATGTTATAAGTTCCTTAAGTTTAGCATATTATGCTTTCCCTGCCTTAAGGATGAATACAAATTTCATTTGTTTATAGCTACAAGCAATGCTTCAAAGCTTTAGGCAGGCATTATATATGGCAATCACCCAAAGCATAATGACAAATGGATTCTTTATCTTGGTCTGGTCTCTTCAATGGGCCAAAAAAATGAAGAAGCCATCTTACTTCTTACAACTTCCAAGTCCTGGAGCGAAAGATTAAAATTCAGAAGTTTTCGATAGTGATTGGTTCCCTTCTTTTTTTCTGCTTGTTCACAAAAAGATGTCCATAAAGCTCTTTTCGCCTTACTCACTATATTTTTGAATAGCTTCAATTTAACTTTGTAGGTTTGCCTTCGAAGAGCCCCAATCTCACGTGGATTTCACCTTTACCACTTGGGTTTCACCATCCCTATGGATCTAGTTGATTTTGATCAGTAAAATTGTCGACTGCAGCAGTTAGAGAGTTAATTGCCTTATTCAGATCTTCTGATCGGTAAGTGTTGGATCGTGCCCAACTTCAATGTAAACAGCTGATCGCAATTTCTTTTAAAAAGTTATTTTTACTAATGTTCGAAGAACATTAGTATTAAAATCGATTCGGCCAAAAATTCATATTTCCATATATATATATATATATATATATCATCAAAAAATTTCAGTGAGATAATCTCGGGAACGCGCCATCCGATTGAGCTGAAACTTTCAGGATATATTGGTGTATATGCAGAATAGGTCCAGGTCTCTTTAAATGTCAGTTATTATTAACTTTTTGGCGCCGGCGGCCATTTAAGTGATATTTTTAATATACCTATTATTTCGTGCACAAATAATTTTTGCAAAAATAAAGTTAACGAAATAAATTTCGAACGTGTTTTACATATGAATCGGATAATGCTTTGGAATTTTTTAACCCTATGTGTGCGCTGGGTGCCTAAAAAGAGGACGGGAAAATTTGAAAATTTTTAAATTGCGATAACTTTTGACAAAGCTATTCAATCATTGCGAAATTTTCAGCACATATTGATATTATTTAGTTGTAGATTTGTGTAGCTTTTAATGAGCGTGCTGGCAACCCTGTAGCTAGGGCAGGTACTGAAAGTGAAAACCTCCAAATCATCGTCTCTCTTGAAAAAATGCCGTTTCTTCAAAAAAAAGCCACTCATATGTAAATCTTGTGCTTTGTTTACATAACCAAAAAAAAAAAAAAGGTATGGTATAACGGGCACGCCTGGTAACCCTTGCCCAATTTACCTATATTTTAAGCACCAAAAACTTCTGTTCACGGAAACTCACGATCCGATGAGCAGAATTAATTGAAATTCACAGAATGTATTGGTTTTTAATAGGACCAAGTCTGATAGAAGTGGTTTTGAAATGCGGGCGATTCTGTGCCAGTGGTGCCATCTTGAAAAACCACTAAAAAGATAACTGTTTTTAGCCCTATAAATTCTGATTGAATCGTTCGATTTTGACGAAACTCACACAACTGCTGGACCTAACCTTAAGCCACGTTTGGTAGAAATTTGGTCGAAAAATTCGGTTGGAATTGCCAGCTATGATAATTTTGGTGTCTTCATTTTGAAAAAAAAAATTTGGAAGTGAAAACGTTCAAACCATCGAATATTCAAAAAAATGTCCGTTTCTTACAATAAAACCAATCTGTATATAAATCTTATGTTTTATCTACACGTTCAAAATAAAACTTTGGAAATTTCATGTCGGACAAGAACGGTAACCCTCTCCCAGTTAACCTATATTTTTAGCATCAAAAACTTCTGTTCACGGAAACTCACGAACCAATAATCAGATACAGCTAAAATTTACAGAATGCATTGGACTTAAGTAAGACCAGATTTGATAGAAGCGATTTTGAATTGTGGGCAAGTCTGTGCCAGTGGTGCCATCTTGAAACTTTACAAAGAAAAAAAACTGCTTTTTGCCCTATGAAATGTGAATAAATTACCAGATTTTCATGAAATTGGCACAGTAGCTAAACCTAACTCGAATCTCTGTTTGGTGGAAATTTGGTTGAAAAATTTGATTGGTGCTACCAGCTATGGTAATTTTTGTGTCTTTGGTTTTGAAAATTCGCTCAGGAAAATAAACCTTTTTGCACTATAACTTCCAGTGCAGTCATGAAATCAATACGAATTTCATACAATAATGAAACCTGTCATAAACATTATTCAGGCCAAATTTGGTTGAAAAGCCACGATAGGGTTGCCAGCTATTGTTGATTTTGTGTTTAATTGCAATATCTTTATTAAGCGGTTTTATCGTAGAATTTTCAAATGGTAATGATATTGTAGTGACAATAAACAGCAAATATTAAGCTTTCGATTATTTGAAAAAACTCGCTGCAGGTAACTCTAAATTTCTTTATACTCCTTTAACTTCGAATGTTATATAACAACGTGAAGCAGATGTGATATATTCTTGGCTTTGATACTGGCAGAAGGTTGCCAGCACGAGTCGGTTGTGCTACTTTTGTATCAATAAACGCTTACAGTTAGTATTCATACCGGAAACATTTACAATTAAAATAAATAATCAATGTTGCAATTCGCAAAGTTCTGCAAATTTTTGGGATCGCAGCCCCAAACACCAACTTCAGTTACAGTGCTGCAGGCACTGAGCATTTTCTTCATTGATGTTATATGAGATGCTGCTTTCAAAATTATGTGAAATAAGCAACTGATAACGAATATAATTAACCCGTGTTTTGCTCTCATAAACGTTGAAATTCATGCCAGTGGTAATATCTGAAACCTTCCACCATATGAGTTATAATGCATTCTTGAGACCAAAGTAAAACGTGGCGTTTGAAACAATTTGGCCGTAATAAGCAGCTCATGTGGTGGAATATGCACTCAAAACCTGCACGATTCTTCTACTGTTCTTCGAACATTAGTGTTTCTAGCGGTTCAGGTGCGCTAGAGTTTTTTTTAATTAGGTAACAAGTTGTTTTTTTTATGTGTAATTCTTGGTGGAAACGACGCGTACATGTGGTCTGACAGTGACTACTCTTGTAAAACTTTCCATTCTGTGAGAATGTATGCAGAGAGTTCACTTATATCTAGGACCTGTTATCTCTAGAACCTCATTCCGCAATGCTGAATTTGTTATACATAATGAACTGACATATCGATTCATTTCTTAAATTGGTATCCGAATTGCCAAATGACTGATTTTTCGCCTTTGCACCTGCACTTATTATTAGCGTAACTCGCTGTGTATTTGCGGCTGCTGTCAATTCCCTAACGTTGTTGCAGAATGATTTTAGCTGCGCGTATGCTACTTCGGAAGTCTCTTGTGCTTCCAATAAGTAATTATTTAATAATGTATGAAAAATAAAACGAACTTTGTGTTGCTTGTAAAAGCATAGACATGACTTAATTTTGTTCTTTGTTTACTGAATCCTGTTCTATGAAGATTAGATCGGCTTATCACGATACGTATCAGCCATTGTTTATCCATACCACCATAGTGTAGGTTTGACCATTAACTATTTCGAGTGCTTTCTAGGTCTCATTACTTACGAGCTCTTACAATAAAGTAGCGAATTTTGATTGGCCATGACTAACTTAAATTCTAATTAACTGATTTGAAAAAAGTGAAGCTATAAAATTATTACTTTACAAGATTATATCCTATGGCAGTAGTATATCTCTAGTGTCCTACTGATGACGAAAACTTTAGTATGAAACAAATACTTATTGCATTCATAATTTAATAAAAGAAACAAAACTCCAACAAACAAAATGAACTCCAACTAGCTTAGTGACTTATAATTATGTTTATTAATAGAGTATTGCAGTGCTTGACAAAATATCAGGTGCTGTTTTCATTGTGTATAAATTTTTTTCCTAGCTTGTAAAAATATTTAAAAAATATTTCCTTTTGAAGCTAGATTTATTTTAATTACTCGACATATATCGATATTAATGTAGTTAATATAGATGGTTAAATGTACTTAATTAATAGATAATTAGCTGGTAATTAGTATTAGTCAATACTTTAAAAGTAAGCAAATAAGATAGCTAAGTTATTTTAAGATTAGACCGATAGACACTGAAGAAGAGGGCAGATTACCCTCGAAATATTGATATATGTCGAGTAATTAAAATAAATCTATATGTCGAGTAATTAAAATAAATTAAAAAAAATTGGGTTGAATTTAAACTAACAGGGGTTTAACAATAATAGAGATTACACACAATATTTCCTGAGTAATAACTTCTATTCTACTAATCTTAAACTAAAAAGTACGGATACAAAGCATATCTTAAGTCCAAATCCTTAAATGTCTATTTTTGCTGCTTCTAGGAAACTTCCTAATTCTTTTATGTGTTCTTTGTTTTGAGTCTACTGAATTAAAATGCTGAAAGATCTTATATCTGCTTTTTATATTAATAAATTCCGGACAGTGGAAAATCTGATGGTCTATGCTGCTTCACAGAACGGACACTTTGGGTCTTGATGCAAACATAAAATGCAAACACCTCCCCCTCCATTAACTGACTTGTTTTTCGCAATTATGTTGAAACATCTTATCAGATTATTTTCCAATTGATCATTTGTAATGAATGTTTCTGACAAGATTGCTATATTGAAATTGTCGTTATTTAATGCAAATTCTAGATTATTTTTGTTCTTCATTAGTCCATGGTTTTTCACTTGCAGAGTTTACATTGGTGTTTAGGGAATTTTTTGGATAGTTGAAGTTTTTTGCTAGCATTCAACAGGAATTCAAACATACTATTTGCTATGGGCACTTTATTTTTTATAAGACTATCCCCTTTATTATTCTCCAGAAGAGAGCTAAGGAACCTATTAAACTCACTTACTACAAAGTGTTTCAGATCTTTCAATATAGGAATTACTTCTGATTTCTCCTTTATATGTTCCCTTCTCATAACTGTAGATGTAACAGTCCCCCGATTCATTTTGAGAACGTCCACAAATTTCTTTTTTCCTAAGACCTATTTACTTCTTCATTGGTATATCTAGTGCCTAGTAAACTATTGTCTAGAATGTGAGGGAAAGTACTAAGGTCCTCTTTATCTAGACCTTGAAATCTGTTTCCATTGTTGAGTATGTTTCCTACCTCAAAAAAGGTAACAATATTTATGGCCGCTATTTCTAATACCTTTCCTTCTGCCTTCCATATTGGGCAGTTTTTATCAGTTGCTATGTGGGTTTGCGAAGCATAAAGAATGCATACAGTCTTCGAGCAGTTCTCTTCACAGCCTACTGTTCTGCATTTTAGGCATTTCATCTCTGGACATTTGCAGAATTTGGCTGTATATCCGAGCTTTTTACACTTTAGGCATTGTCTTAGCTTTCAATTCGATTCGATTGAGGGCAAGCTTAATTCTATGAATAACAAGCTCAGTGAAATCAATCACACCCCAAATGTTGATTCGTCATCTCTAGGTGTTGAGCTTATGATTGCAGAGGTGAAAGACATGCTACATAATGCTAGTTTTAATCAAAATCAACATATAACTAGAGTGCAGTCTAAGGAAACATCAACTTCCCCCATAAAACATTGCCCCTTACAACACAGTGTCAAGCTGCCAGAAACACCAGTCAATCAGCACGAAATGATTTTCAAATTTGGTACCTTCTGGACAAAAGATGAATGGTCCCGGCGAATCAAAAATATTAAGCGTGAGAATCAAAATCAAGATCAAACCAAAAACAATGATACGTCTACGAAATACGAAATGTTTTTTGCAAAAGGAGCTCCTTATTCTGCTGATGAAAACTGGATGCGAAAATTTCTCGAGAGGGAAACTTTAATTAAAGATTGTAAGGTTACAATTTTACCAAGGCGGATGAAACGCAAGAATTTCCGCAGGTGTTTTAAAGTGGAGATCCCAGCGAAATATGCTTGGCTGTTTACCAACTTCAGTGGATCTATCGAAACCCAAACCTGGAAAGGAATCTCGTTCAGCAGCTGGAAGAATCAGACTAGTCGTAAGAAAAACATCACTTATAATACTAGATTTAGAAAAAATTCAAAATGTAATGAGGCGTCGTTCCAAAACGTTTCCCGTTCCTTTTCCGCAAATCAAACTGCCAGTGATCCACGATCTAAACCCTCATACTCAAAGGTAGGAGCTTCTACAGTTACCTCGAGAATAGAAACCATTCAACTAGAACCCAGTCAGATAAACCACATTCAAATGGACGCCTCTCAGGTAGATAAGAGTACTAACTTGGTAACCAGCCCGGAGTCAGTAAATGTTCCCGGAAGTATACTAACGACAGCTCTTCCTAATATAACACCCAATGCAGCAGCACACTCCCCATATAAGAATTTCTTGCACAAAATGAAAAAGAAAATTTCTTTAAAAGAAAAAAATAAGGCTAAAGTGGGGAACGACAATGTCGAAAGTATCAATTATAGCATAATTGCTACCGATAAAGCGACAAAAAAACATTCTAATACAGATTCCGGAGCAGCCCAGTCAACATCTTCCTCTTATCCTAATTTTATTCGTGGTGAAGACTACACACCATCCACTACCACCGTAGTTGATTCACAAAGTCCTTCCAGAAATCCATTACAATCTGCATCTAACTATTTAGACCCGTTATTGCCGCCACATGTGAAAGCCACCATTACATCTAGTGCTGACCTGGAGAGTAGGTATCTACTCTCTCGGCTAAGAGATTGTAAAATATATAACAATGTTCGTCTCTTCCTTGCTTACATGCACAATGCCAGCGATTGTGCATGTTTCGAGGGTAAAACGAAAACCCACTTGAAAATTATGATCCAGCAAGAGGGTCTACCAATTGACTTTGATTCCCTTAATCTTCTTTTTACTCGGTACCACGAACAGCTTGGAGTATCCTCAGACCAAGTAAAAAATGACCTGAAAACCTATGCCTCACACGTTTCCGCAAAACATATTTCTCACCTTCAGAGAGCAAGAGAGGATTTTACCAAGTATCGTTCCTAACCAAAAAGCATTATCAGATGGCCTCAAACTATTTTACCACAATTGTGGTGGTATGAGAGGCAAATTAAATAAACTCTACCTCGACGCCAAATCTTGCCAGTTCAATGTACTTACTTTCACAGAAACCTGGCTAAAAGACTGCCATAAAAACGAAGAAATACTGGATGGCTCCTGGACCATATACAGAAACGACCGCAATTATCTCCGTACTGGACAGACTAGAGGTGGTGGTGTGCTCATAGCCACTCATAGCTCCCTGTCGAGTGAAATGGTTGAAACCAATTCAGATAATCAGTTTGAGCACATAATTATCAGAATATCTTGGTCCAAAAGTTTCCTTTATATTGGAGCTTTCTACATCCCACCTAATTCAGACGACGCTGCGTATAATGCTGTGTCAGAAATTATTTCTTCTCTAGTATCATCTCTTAAAGATGATGATAACATTATAGTACTGGGAGATTTCAATCGCCCAAACTTAAAGTTCACGGCTGATGAAAACGACACCAACCTTCTTCCAGTAAATATTATTGACTCATCCGATCTAAATCTTGTAAGTACATTTTACAGCAATGATCTGCAGCAAATTGCACCGACTTCTAACCAAAATGGTAATTGGTTAGATCTTATCTTCACTAACAGTTACGACGATGTAGTGGCTACTCCGACTGTTGACGCAGAGCATCTTTTCTCCAATACTCTTCACCACTCTGCCTTTACAGTCGAGCTATCCATATCTGATCTAATAACTTTACAATCGTACAACAATTCTGTTGTATATGACTTTCGTAATGCTGATTATGATAGCATTAACCATCATTTGTGTAATATTGACTGGAATAGTACACTTTTGACTTTAGAATTGAACGAAGCAGTATCTCTATTCTACCAATTGGTTTTTGATGTAGTGGAAAAGTACGTTCCCAAGATTAAAAAAAAAAAACAAACTGTCTGAGCCATGGTTGGATAGAAATCTGAGGTCTTTACGGAATCGGAGAAACAAACTATATAAAATTCTAAAAAACAATAGCAATGCTAGCCATGATATCAAGACAAGATATAATGACTTAGCTCAGGAATTTTTCAGAAAATCTCGCGAAGCATATGAAAGCTATGTCAATATAGTTGGCGAAAACATAATTCACAATCCTAAGACTTTTTTCGACTTTGTGAACACCAAGCGAAAAGCTTCTGGCTATCCCACATCGATGCAAAAAAAACAACTTAGTTTCTTCTGACCCACAGAATATATGTGACTTCTTTGCCGATCATTTTCAGGAAGTTTTTTGTCCTCTCAGCGGCTCGCCTAACATGCCACTTTCCCAAACACCTCAGCTGTCTATTGTTGATGCAATTTATTTAACTAGAGAGGACATTACTAAAGCTATAAGAGAGCTTGACATAAAAAAAGGGCCTGGACCAGACCTACTTCCTCCAAGCTTCATAATTAAGTGTGCAGAAACGATTATTTCACCCCTACAGATAATTTTCAACAAATCGCTGCATTGCGGTAAATTTCCTCATTTCTGGAAGTCTTCCCATCTTACACCGATTTTTAAAAGTGGCGACAAACGATCGGTTGAAAATTATAGAGGCATCGCCATTTTGTCTGCAATACCAAAGCTGTTTGAAAAAATAGTTTGCGAAAAACTTACAATTGTTGTTGATCCTCTTCTAAACGAACAACAACATGGCTTCAGAAAAGGTAGATCCACTACAACCAATCTTATCATAATGATTTCAAATGTGCTTTGCGATATGGAAAAAGGACGTCAGGTTGATACTATATACACTGACTTCAGCAAAGCTTTTGACCGTGTCGACCATGATGTTTTGAAATTTAAGCTGCAAAAATTTGGCATCTCAGGAAATTTGCTAAATTGGTTGGATTGTTACTTAAGAAATCGAACACAGCATGTAAAATTCGAAGGTTTCATCTCCAAAAAAATTACCGTTTCCTCTGGGGTACCGCAAGGAAGCCACCTAGGGCCACTTCTGTTTAATATTTTTATTTCGAATCTATCGGAGGTGCTATCAGACATTCCACATCTTTTTTATGCGGACGATCTCAAGATGTACCATACTATCCAATCGGAATCTGACTCAAAATTTCTTCAGTTAAAACTCTTATCGCTTGAGCAATGGTGCGTACGAAACAAACTTCTTCTTAATATTGACAAATGCCATTCCATAAGCTTTTCCCGTAAAACCTGTACAGTAAATTTCGATTACCGCCTGAATAATCAGCTGCTGAAGAATGTAGATAGTGTTATAGATCTCGGTGTCGTTCTGGATAAGAAGCTTCGCTTTAACCTTCAATACGACAAAATACTTGCAAGAGCCAGCAAGCAGCTGGGATTTATTAAGAGGCGCGCAAAAGAATTTAAGAACATATGGGTCACAAAAACTCTGTACATATCTTTAGTTCGTCCTTTACTCGAATATGGGTGCATCGTCTGGAATCCTACTTTCAATATTCATAGCGATAGACTGGAATCTATCCAAAAGCAGTTTGTTCTTTTTGCCCTGAGAGATCAATACCATCCACATGATTTTGAAAGCCTTCCATCTTATAGTTACAGGTTAAGTCTTTTAAATTTGAAAACACTTTCTTCAAGGAGAACGTTATTGTGTTCATGTTTTATTTTTGATGTGATTAGGGGTTTGATTAACGTTGAATGCATTTGCAATAAAATAACTGTCAATAATTCTGTAAGACGAACTAGGCATACACGTCTCCTCAATGAACACCAGCACCCCACAGTTTATGGTGACAGAGAGCCAATAAATAGATGTTGTAAAATATTCAACAAATTTTCCCACTGCTATTCCCCGTCTATCTCTAAAGTCAGGTTCAAAAGCGCTTTAAATATAGCGCTGAATTCCTAAATCCTTTATTTCCTTTCCTTGGAATTTCCGCCTCAAATTGACAACCAGACAAAAGTCTGGGAAATGTTATCATGTTTTATTTTAGTTTAGCTTGAAAAAAAATGTAAAAATGTAAATTGTTATTTGTTTTATGTATACACCTTGTTTGGTTTGAAACAAATAAATAAATAAATAAATAATTTGCTCAGCAAAATAAAGCTTTTTTCCCTATAACTTCCGGTGCAGTCATGATATCAAAATGAAGTTTATGCAGTAAATAGATTTTGATGTGAGCCAAATGTGATAGGAATTTCGTACACAAATCATGAAAAGGCTATTTTTAGCATCAAAAACTTCTATTCACGGAAACTCACGATCCGATGAGCAGAATGTGAGCCAAATGTGATAGGAATTTCGTACACAAATCATGAAAAGGCTGCCAGCTATGACCATTTTTGTAATATTTTGGAATTTCTTTACTGCGCGATTATGTCATTAGATTTGCAAATGGGAACGATCCTGCAATGAAAATTAACAACGAATTAACGCTTTACAAATTTGAAAAGTTTTGAGGGTGGTAGCCCTAAAAATTTTTTTACCCGTATAACTTCTAGCGCAGTGATTCAATCGAAACGAAATTTATTGGTTGGGTTTAGTTTAACGTTAAGCAGATTTGGTATATATTTTGCTTTGCTGCTGACGCAGGGTAACCAGCTTTAGCCATTTTCGTAACTATTGCATCAACAGATGCTTCAAATTACATACTCATATGCAAAACATTTGCTATAAAAATAAGAAACCAATTTTGTAAATTTTCCGAGTTTTAAACATTTTTTGGATGGCAGCCTCAAACAACGTTAACCGCTAAAGCTTTAAAGCTTTAGGTAAACTTATTGCTGCTTCGTTGGGAAAATGTTGCCAGCCCTGAACATTTTCATCATTTGTGTTATAGTTTTGCTTTGAACAAGGAATGGTTGATATGATTCTACAAAACAGTGTATTACGTCTTTCCACATTTTTTTGTCACTCAAAGACAATTTCTTCGAAAATTAGTTTTCTAGCGGTTCAGGTGCGCTAGAGTTTTTTTTTCAATTTGATTCAAATTTTTCTTGATTCAGTGTTTGAAATCACATGTATGTAGTTTAGTTAATAAAATAAACACTAATGCTAGTCCCCAAAGTGCAAGTTTTTTGTAACTAACGCAAAGAATATGTGCAAAGGAATACAAGTTGAATCAAAGAAACATATCTAATATTACTAAAAAAAACTCAATTATGCTTTAAATTATCGATAAAAAAAATATTTTCCTATAAGTAAGAGGACGGGGCTATTTTGCTATCCGCCCCATCACCAGCGTGCTGAAAATTTTCGGCTTTAAAATAATTCATTCAACTAGTTTTTAAAATAATTCATTCAACTAGGAAGAAAGGCTGTTTATTTGGTACAATGAATTATTCAATCGTAAGCATATGAGCGCATCAATATAAATTAGATATTTGAAATATTCTCATCTACCTAGCGTCAAATATTTGGTGGCCCATAATCTTTATGTTTCGATAGTAATACTACACTAGATTAAGAAGTTTAGAAGAGTATTTGAAGATTAAATATCAACATATATAACGATTCCTCCTATCTTCCACCTCGAACGGAAAGAAGCAAATCGGATGGGAGCATAAATGTGAAATCGCAGCCAAATGATTGCTAATGGCCATATGATTTTACCAAATTGTTCAATAGTTAGCAGGGCTTTTAATCGTTCAAAATATTCCTCTATTGTGATGTAAATGCTAATTAAATCCATTCAGTATGAATGATCTGAAAAAATGATCAACTTATTAATTATCTTGGCCCTTAAACATAACTTCATTTCATATGAACAAGTACTGACTGTTCAAATGAAACAGACACGGAATATTATTCATAATTTTTCAGATTTCTTCCAACAATTTATCTAATCATCAATTCATCTAAGAGCCACCCCGATATTGATATTAATTACGATTTTTGAAGCATCTGTTCCAAAAAAAAACCTAATTAATTTAAAATTAATAAAACAAAATTTTCTTCGATTTCTCCATTCTCGCCATTTTCGCACAATTGGCCGGCGCAGGGTCGTGTGGTTTATTATGCCGTTTCCCTTGTTTCGGCTACGAAAAATCTGAAAAAAAAACCCGTGTGTTTTAGTTCTAATGCCGGGTTTCCACCAAAGAGACAAAACAAAAAACACGGACAAAACATGTTTTTCTGAACAAAAACACGAATGTTTTGTAAAAACTGAACAGTTTCGCGAGCATTTTTGTCTCTGAAAACTGTTTTAGTAAACAAAACACCTTTTTTGTCCGTGTTTCTTGTTTTGTCTCTTTGGTGGAAACCCGGCATAAGAGATTATAGTCTCCGATTAGGTACAGCTGCTCAAAATATGTCTAAAAATGGTTGAGTAAACGACGCAAACTACGAAAACGGAGATGAAGATTTGGCGATTAGCCAAATCATTCAGTTTTGGTGGTTTTGGGAGTGCGCGATTTGGTACAAAGTACAAAGTTCTTTTACGATTTTTGAAGCAACTGTTCAATGCTTTGTGCTGCGCTTGTTTTTGGGGGTGTATTTTTTTCAACTAATTAATTTAAAATTAAAAAAAAAAATTTTCTTCGATTCCTCCATTCTCGCCATTTGCGGCAATTATTGGCCTTTTCGTAGGTTTCGCGTTGTTTACTCAACCATTTTTAGACACATTTTGAGCAGCTGTACCTAATCGGAGACTATAATCTTTTAGAACTAAAACACACGGGGTTTTTCAGATTTTTCGTAGCCAAAACCAAGGGAAACGGCATAATAAACAACACGACGCTGTTGTGAACCATACTAAGTATTGACATGCACCATAAGTTATGGTTTGAGTGTTTGATTGTTAGAGGTTAGAGGCTTTGATTCAGTTAATAAAATAAACACTAAAGTGATCAGGGTCGGGGCCCCCTAAAAAAATATCGTTGGGAATGTTTTTTTTTTTGTTTTTTGAGATACATGTTTTTTGAGATCGAATATGAGATACAAGTTTTTCTCGACATAAAGACATTAGTGTTTCAATTGATAATCAACGTACTTATTAACTTAAGTCACTTATTTGGAATAATTCTCACATTGAGCAGATGTCTGAATTAACAGTTGCCATTATAACTTCCATTACAATCAAAAATAATTGTCGAGGTGGCTTGAAAGTAGTTTTATCAACATTTGTTATTCATTCGATGTCCTTAAACTTATAATGTTGCCATTTTCTCTTTAAGTTCAGGCATGTGCTTAGGTTACTTTAGTTTCATTCGCATTTTTAAAAGATTATTTCATTTTTTATTCGACTGTTGCCGTTTATTTTCATTTCAATCCAGGTACTTATAAAAACAGTTCAAAGCAAGTTTAATCAGTATAGTGAAAATAAAAAAAAGTAGCAACTCGTATAAGATAATGCTCGTGTGCAAGAGCTGCAACTGTTGAATAATAAATAATTCAAAACAAAGAATTCTTAGTTCGCCTGCATTAATACACTATGATCAGTATTAGTATAGTGCGAAATTGTTTGAAGATTTATTTATATGTAAATCGCTTATAAAGTGTCTTAAATAACAGAGAAAAAGTGATGAAAAATAGATGCAACAAGGCAAATAAGAGAGAGAAAAATATATATAATAAATAAAAAATATACAATAAATATATATGTAAATGGTTAAACAAATTTCTATAGCTGGGTAAAAAAATCTTCAACTTGAGTTTAGAATTCGAGGTATTTAATTCATTTCTAACATTATTTGGGAGCATATTAAACAGGGCCTCTGATACTTTTATGTCGGTAAGTAACTCTTCTTTCTAACTAACGACAGAAAATCGACCAATTTTAAGAACATTTTTGAACTCACCTCCTTGGAATTTGGAAATATTTTGTCATCCAGAAGGGCTGGTAAGTTTATTATCAAAAATGAAATATATTTGGAAAATATGGTATGTTTGCGGAAATATGGCCTCTTGAAGTTTTTGAGAAACGTCGGTTCGTGTTACATCCAAAAAATTGTATAAAATCTTCTACTATACGTAGAGCCTTGTTGGAAAGGATAACGTAAAGTTATCCTATAAAAAATAGTGGAAGAGACATCCTCGTCAAAGAGGATAAAAAGGATCATTACAGCGTCCTTTATCTTTGAATATTTTCTTTCGATTACTTTCGATTTTCTTATTTTTTTTATGTATTGTAAAAAGTTAAATAAGCTACAAATGTGCCGAAAGAATTTTATTTTTTAAAAATGGATTTAAAAACTGTTTTGCAATGTTATTTAAAGCCTGCAGCAGATTTTGATTTAGTTTCTAACGTACAAAGTTCTGTACAAGTCCATTGCTTATAACTAACACCACTGACGCAATTTTAATCAAATTTTTTTCACATGTAATTAGAATAACGGCTGATACAGGGCAATCCTGGCAGCTACCAAAATACCAGTTTATTTGTGGAGGAGAGCATATCATCAGAGATAATAAGTCCTTATAATTAGCCAAGCTTATATCCGAACCTTTTGTTAGAAAATTTATCCTTGGAACTATATTTCCCCTGGAGCTAGTGCTTTCAGCACTTTCACTCCACTCCTCTGGGTGGGTGGTTTCTTCCACCCAACTCAACCCTCACCTTTCTCCTACTGTATCACTTGGTGCAGATGTTTCGCACTATACTGTTAGCTGTCGAAGACTCTGGTATATTTCATTGGGACGCGTTACTACTTTTAGGTGCTCCATAGTACTATTAGGGTGTTCGTCTAGTCTGTCAAATAATTTAAGCGTTTTGTCACGTGTGTATACTCTATCCGTAATTGTTTGTGTATGTCCGTATTTTTAATGTACCATGGAACCCAGAATATTTTTCTCAGTGCGAGATTCTGACATATTTGTAGCTGCTTTTTGTTTGTTTTGTATGTCTGGTAAAAGGCAGTGCTTCCGTAAGTGAGCATTGGTCGTATAATTTGTTTGTAAAGTAATGTCTTGTTTATCGTGTTCAGTTTGTTTGGTCTTATCATTGGTTTGAGTTTTTGTAGTACTCCGTTTATTGTTTGTCTTTTGCTCCTTATGTGCTTTGTCCAGGATAGCCTGCTATCAAATGTCAGTCCCAAGTATTTGGCTGCCCTTTGCCAGTCAACTTCCTCATCGTTCACAGTTAGTTGTGGTGGTTGCTGTGCGTGGCGTCTTGTTATGAAGATGGCTTGCGTCTTCTCGGCATTTATTTGAATTTTCCATTTCAGAAAATATTCCATTAATACATCAATATAGGATTGCAGGTTTGAAGATATAGCATCTGCATGCTTGGAGGTGTGTAGTATACAAG
Organism: Nemotelus pantherinus; assembly: GCA_963978885.1. Lineage (NCBI taxonomy): Eukaryota > Metazoa > Arthropoda > Insecta > Diptera > Stratiomyidae > Nemotelus > Nemotelus pantherinus. The sequence continues at coordinate 79,749,430 of OZ022265.1, read as the reverse complement.
TGTCATCTGCGTACAGGGCTACTTTTGTATTGGGCATATTCGGGATGTCTGCTGTGTATAAACTGTACAACATTGGGGAGAGTGGTGAGCCTTGCGGGACTCCAGCTTCTATTGGCCGCATTCTGGAGAGGTGATTGTTAATTCTAACACAAAAAGATCTGCCCTGAAGAAAAGATGCAATAACTTGCACGAGTGGAAGTGGTATTTGGAACGCATGTAGTTTGAATATCAGTCCTACATGCCAGACTTTGTCAAACGCCTTGGCCACGTCAAACATGACCAATCTCGTTGATTTTCGTTGGTTGAAACCTGTACGAATGTGTTGTACCACTCTTGCGAGCTGGAGTTCGGTGGAGTGTAGTGGCTTGAAGCCGAACTGTTCCTCCGGAATTATTGATTTTTCTACAACTACTTCAATAAGCCGATCGAAAAGAAGATGCTCAGCGATTTTGCCCACGGAGGAAAGGAGACTAATTGGTCTCCAATTTTGGGGGAAATGGAGGTCTTTACCTGGTTTAGGTAATACTGTTACAATCGTTGATTTCCAGACCTCTGGGAAGCTCTTCGTGTCGAATATTGCGTTGATGATATTTGTAAGAGTCATTAGTATATTGTCCGGCAGGTGGTTTAGCCACATGGTACAAATCGTGTCTGCTCCAGGTGATTTCCACTTACTTAGATTTTTTATTAAATATTTGACCTCTTCGATATTAGTTGGTCTTATTCGAGAATCTCCTGTTGGCATTGAGTTAAGGATTTGTTCTACAGATTCAGTGATCTCTTCGTCTTCGCTGTCATCATCCTCCCAAGAGCGGTTTTGCTGAAATTGTATTTCCAGCACATCTGCAAAGGCTTCGGCTTTGCCTGAGTTATCGTACTTCAGCCCGTTTGGACCGTGAATTGGTGGTATACCAATTTTGTTTCTGAGCCTGAAGTACTTTGTCATGCGCCAATAACTATTATCTCCAGGCTCCATGCTGTGTAAGAATTCACCCCATCTCTCATTGCGAAACTGCGCAATCCGACCACTGATATCATTTGTCAGCCGGTTTACTTCCGATTTAATGTTAGGATCATCCGTATTCCTAGCTCTTCTCCGCATTCTATTCCTCCTCTTTATGAGATCTTTTATATCTCTTGGGAGTTCGTAAGGGTTATTCCCCTTTGTCGGAGTTTGAATCGTGTTGTCCTCTTTTGCCTGCTTGATTTTGGCTGTTAGAGTCTCTATTGCTCTGTTTATGTCGCTGGCGGTTTCTAGTGTTTCTTCATATTGTTCATTCGCCATTGCGTCACGGAAGGCTTGCCAGTTAGTTTTCTTCTTTGTTCGAAGAGGCTCATCTATATAGATGTCTTCTATGACAAAGAGTACCGGCTTGTGGTCAGATGAAAGTTCATCGAGGACAGTCAGTCGTAGATTCTGGTAGAAATTATGTGAGAGAGGACATCTAGGACATGACTATGAACTGGGCCAAAATGTGTGGATTCATCTGGGGGATGCAGGCTTATACATTTTTCCGTGATGAATCTTTGTAGCTTGATTCCGGCTTGATTGCTTCTCACGTCTCCCCATTGGCGGTGATGTGCATTTAGGACTCCTGCTAGAAAAACAGGACCTTCGTTTTCAAATAGCCTACTAAGATCCGTGCTAAAATTGGTGTTCCTAGGGGGAATGTACGCAGAAATCACTATGAATTCAAAAGAATCAGTGTGCACCTTAATGACGGTCGCTTCCATCTGTTGAAGGGTAGGAGTTTGAATGTGGTGGTGGTTTATGCCCCTTCTCACCAGGATTGCAGTGCTTCCACCTCTACCAGACAATCTATCACTACGGTATAGATTGTAGTTAGAGATGTGGAGGCGATCAGCTGGTTTTAAAAATGTTTCCTGGATGAGCATTATGTCAACCCTATAATCATATAGGAATTGCATCAGCTCTCCAGTCTTGCTGATGATGGAATTTGCATTCCAAGTGAGAATGGTCATATGGTTGGGAAGGGACATTAATGATGTTTATTAGTTTTTGGGTTAGGGAATGTCGCGAGCATCCCCTGCACCATCTTCTCCATCATATCCTTCATCATGCTCTGGAATTGTTCTTGAATGCTACAGAACATCTGAGCCATGATAGCCGGTTGTGGGATGTTGGGCAGGGTATGCGCCGCTCTGGGTTGTGTGTTATTTTTAGGTTGGGTTATGGGCTGGGATGTCATAGGGATCTGGGGTGGGGGCTGGATGTTTGCTCTCGTCACCTGTGCAAACGTCTTCTTTACATTCTTAGGGTTTCTCGGACACCCCCCGTAGCTAGTCGGATGGTCACCACCACAGTTCACACATTTTGCGCTTTCTTCGCGCAGTTAAGTGCAGTTTGAGTAGTGGTGGTCACCCTCACACTTCACGCATTTTGCCTGGGCATGACAATTACTGGCGGCATGACCAAACTGCTGGGAATTGTGGCATTGCGACTGCCCACCACGTGGTCGCTGAGCCTCAACCTTGCAGACTAGCTGGCATACTGCGCGGATGTTGTAAATGTCAGTCTCACTCCTCGGGAGAAGAACTTTAACTAGCTTAGAAGTCCCGTTTCTCAATTTTAGGAAGAAGACTTCCAGCGGGTGAAACCTCTGAACCTGCAGATCCTCCTTTATCTCTTCAGTTGTAAGACCATAGAGACCTCGAATAACTATATTCAAATTTTTCTCTTCTGGGAGAAAGTATGTGTGAAATTATACTTTCTCATCCGTAAGATATTTCTTAAGTCTACGATGGTCAAGAGGTGTAGCGGGAATCACTTGAATGCCAAGATAAACACGCTTGGCTGATTCGTAGCTAATTTTAAGGTCCTTAAGGGACCTGGTTATATGGGTCCACTTATGTGGTTCCCTGATTATGACAGGGACCGTAGTCCTCTTTTGTTCCGTGTTGTCAGTTTTTTGTCCGTTGTTGTCAGGCTTCGCCTTTGTTGCGGTCTGTTCTGGAGTTTTTGTACTTTTCTGTGCCTTTTGTGTCACCAAAGGTCTCATAGAAGCCTGTGGCTTTGGAACTGGCAGTGCTGGATACTCTTCTTCAGCCTGCATTACGCTGACCGGCGGAAGAGGATCCGAGGCATCTATGTCCATTTGGTCTTCTTCTGTTGTGTCAACCTCTTCTGAGCCTGATGACACAGAAGAAACAGAATGGTTTTTTGTCTTCTTTTTGTCTGCAGTCAGTGATGGAGTTGGTAATGTCGTTAGTTTTCGTTTTAGTTTTGTGTCTGGCCTGTGCTGCTTTTTTATAATTAAGCCCATCAGTTCGTTGTTTTTGGCCATCAGTTCTGCGTTTTGTTTTCGCTGTTCGGCGAGCTCTGTCTGTGTGTCTGTCAATGTCTTTATAATTTTCGTCACCGTCTCATTCATAGCTTGAACCTGTCGAACGAGTTCCGCTATTTGTTGGTCTTTGTTCGGTTCGTTTTTAGTCTCGGTTTCTTCTTCTTCTTCTCCACTCACGTCTGAAGTTTCCTCAGAGTCTGACTCTGGGATCGCTTCCTCATCTGCCATCTTAGCAACGTTTTCAGAACCTCGCGCTGGTATTAAAAGTCACTATGAGTTTAAATATCATGTAAATATACCACAAACGCCGACAGCTCGAATTCGTGAATAAAGTAAGAGTCTAGTTTGAGTATTTTGTAAGGAGGAATAGCCACTCACCTTTTGGAGAAAAGTTTCTTGCCGTTTTTAATGTATCTCACTCTGTTTATCTGAAACACACTGTGCTTCAATGTCTCTCTCACACCCTCACTGTGTCTGTGTTCTAGCTTTCTTAAGCTTTCAGAGCTTCAAATTAAACTTTTTTCACAGGTTTTTATTTTATGAACACCTTCACTGTCACTACCGGATGTCCGTTAACGGGCACTTCCACTTGTCTCAAATATCTGTTATTATTCAATTCGTCAATCTCCGTTACTAAACTGTACACTTCACTGTATATTCACAACGGGAAAAATACTACCGCATTCACTTTGATCAGAAAATTTATTTTTGGAACTTTAATCATTAATTTAACGTTTTGATGTATAATGCACACACAGATAGAATGTGTCCTCGATGTTTCCGCTAAACTGAAGTATTTAAGCAGTCTGCTGTTTGCTTTGCTGCAGTAGAATGATTTTATGAGACCAGCGACATCTATACTTCTTCGCCTTTCCGGGGAATTAGAATCTCGTCTAATATTTTTTAATCATATATAGAGTTGCGTCAGGAAATTCGGACACTACTTTGGCACGTGATCAATTCGTCGGCAAAAGTGATAAAAGTAAACACTTTGTTTCCTTTTCTTTAGCTTTTGAATATTCTTTTTTGATATTATTTACCATAGTTCATAATTTGTTTTTGTTTCTTCTGTGGGTGGTTCCTGCTTTATTTTAAATACATTTTTGTACAGTATGCTAGTAAAAGTTTTTAACTTTCTTCTTAGAATGCGCATTTTGCAAAAAATTTTTGTCCATATGAACCCACGACTTGCCTTAACTTCAACTACTTCAGATATATACCCTGAAAGCAACTTCTTGGAATCAATTTAAACTAGAGGCATTGTAAATATGTTGTAAAAATATGCAAAATAGACAAACAAAGGAACCAATTGAAAATATATGTACAGTATAATATGTGCGTAATAATCCTAATTGCTCATGCCGCGAGTAAATGAAAAGGAATCTGCTTTTTTTTATGATTGCTTACTAATAAATTTTCTCAATTATTGCAAAGAATTTATATTCTAGTGTTAGGTCTGTTAGTTACATAAAAAATCCAAGCACTATTCCTTTTAAAAAATAAAAATCATAAAAATAATTACTCAAAACTGATTTTGCAAAAAAAAAAACGCAGAGCTACTATCAAGCTATTTAATATCAAACGTATATTGTAAGTTCAACCTCGTATCGGTACCATTTTCCTTAAATTTTCTTTGGCGGTATAGCATTTCGTGCCTATAAAAATTTCTCACAAACGCACTTTCACGAGCTTCACTTTCACATTTGTATTTGCACATTTGTAGCTTACATAATTATTTACAATCTATCAAAAAATTAAGAAAATCGATGGTGTGCATTTTGAAATATTCAAGGATAAAGGACACTGTAATGATCCTTTTTATCTTTTTTAGCCAGGATATTCCTCGCAATATTTTTTCTAGGATACCTGCACCTTAACCTTTCCAACAAGATATATTTGAAGGCTCTATGTAAAGTAGAAGATTTGATACAATTTTTTTGAATGCACCACGAGTCGACGTTTCTCAAAAATTTCAACAGACCATATTACCGCAAATATCAGATATTTTTCAAAAAAAAATTATTGGTGCACAGAACTCAACTACTTATATTCACAGTGCAAATTTCATTGAAATCTGACGATGCCGATCAAAAACCGTTGGTCGATTTTCCGTGGGATGACCCTATAGGAAGATGATTGACATTAGTTATGGGCGTTTCGGTTTTTTTCAAAAAATGAAAACGACCTGTTTTTTTTCAAAAACAACTGTTTTTTAAAACTGTTTGGAAAAAACAGTTTGAATTAACGAGAGGAAATGCTGTACGACAATTAGAGTTAGGTCGTACTAGGATTTTCACATACTAGGTGTAACTAGTACGAGTACGAAAAAATACCCGCTCCAAATGCCTATTTGAAGTACGTACATGTATGCATACAATGCATACGATTTGCAATAATGAAATGAAATGGACTAATATGCCCTCTTCCACCCTCCAGACACAACGTTACCAAGCTAGAATGGTGATGGTGCAAGATTACCTTCAAAGAATACCGAGTCATTAGTCCGTGCAGCTTGTCCGTAACTTTCCAATGGTCGGTCATTTTTTTGGGAATTTTTTCACCATCTTTTTCACCATCTTTCAATCAATTCAATTTGTTTTTCATTTTATTATATGCAAAAAATAGCTCCTGTATTCGTTCAAATGACAAAAGTAAAAAAAATACTAAGATAGGACTAACTAATCATGTTGTCATCTATATAACTTTTCATCGAGCGATCTCTGATACCAAACTTTTCCTGGCTAATCTAAAACAGTCGGATTTCCACTTCACCTCACTGAAGCATGAAGTTTTTATTAAGAAATAAAAAAAAATGTTTCGTTTAATAAACTTGCACCCACTAGGGGGCCAACCTCTTCCGTAAGGCTGAGCATGAGTCCAAGGGCACCTTACCTCCCATGGTCTCGTAAATTTTACAACCCCGGTAGGTATAGAGACATCCTCGTGGTGACCTGCAGTAAGGAGGAGGGCCTCAGCATACCCGGAGACGCCAACTGATGAACCAAAAAGGATCTCAACCTGTTCCTCCTTGGCATTTTTAGTGCTACTTTTAGGCTGATTTCATTTTGCCGTATCTTCGAAACTAGGCCGCTTTTTCCTAGATTTGTATGGAAAATTCGACTGAAACAACTCAGAAAGGTCCCCGAATTCATGCTAGGTCAAAAAAAAAATTTGGAAAATATTGTCGTTTTTGCCCAATTTCCCCTATCAAAAATTTTTTGTCCTTAAAATATCACTAATATACTCCCCGACCACTTCCTATCATCGAAAGCGGGGTAAAGGCAGTTTTTACCAAACTATGGCCAAAAAACCCCTTACTCCCTGACAAAACCGAAATTTTTATATCACAGTAATAGATCTTGGCCCGTTATGTTCCAAACCACTCTAACCCAAAATTGGCCGATTTTGTCGGATTTCAGCTCCTTTTGCTCTAAAAACTTTTTGAATATTTAAATAAAATACTTGCAAGTACGAAAATGCTTGCAAGTATGAAAATATTGTTTTCCGCAGCTAAACAGTTTTCCACTGCCAAACAGTTCGTTTTAACAAACGAAAATTGGTTCGTTTAAAATAAGGGGCATTTCACGTGAAGCGGACAACGAAAAAAAATCGAGGTTCTGGATTTCGTTCATATTGTGCATAATGGTACTTCTAGAAGATATGAATGTGGATGCACAAGTTTTTGTTTCTATGGGGTTTAGTTGCCGAGTTATGGGCTTCTGAATAATTGACGAAATTGATAAAAGGTTTTTTTGGAAGCGGATTCTGAGATTCAAAACAAAATCTAAAAAATATTAAACATAATGATTGGTATAGAAAATTAGCTGTTCTTTTTAATTTTGAAATTAGATTTGAAAAACAATTTTTCTTTTCTCTGTGGAACCGGAAGTAAACACTTTAAATCGTAATTTGAATAATTTGGACCAAGTTAATTTTGTTTATTTTTATAACAAAACAAAGCTTAAAGTATACTTATTTTATCATAAAAGTTTTAGAATGGGATGGCCAGTAGTTTAGGAGGTAGGTGGATTTCAATACATAAAAGTCGCATGGAGCGTGGTACCGGGAGCTTGATTATGATAGCTAGTGAATGTGAAAGCAAAATATTTGTAGTAAAACTATTATATATCACTTGTATCACTTATATATAGAAAATAAAATACTAAAAATTGCTAATGCTGATTTACTTAGTGAAAAAAAGGTACTTGTGTATGGACAAATGAATTTATTTCACAATTTTTACAATTTTACTCTCGTTTCTTAAACTAGTTCTTTTTTTTAATAACTAGAGGTGTTTCTACGATCAGTTTTTTCCTGCAGATTCGACATAATTTATTTTCTGCTAATATTCTTGGAATTTTTCTTAGGTCATTAGCCTTCTGATGAAACTTCAAATCGAATGGATTGAAACATCGATAGCCGAACGGAGACATAATACCCATAATTAAGACTCTTTAACTTATTAACGAAAGTAATAGTCACTGCAGGCGTTGAACATTAACTCGAAAAATAACGGAAAATTTGAATTGGCTTGGCGTCAAATATATTATATATGCTTCATATATTTTAATTAGGTTTTTATGGGAAAATACAACATTTTTCAAATAAAAGATGGCACTACTAATCACATTTCAAATCAATTTTTGTTTTCGAGCCAACTAGCTGCCCTAAGCAAGCTCTCGGTACCACGCCCCATGCGACTTTTATGTATTGAAATTCACCTACCTCCTAAACTACTGTCCATCCCATTCTAAAACTTTTATGATAAAATAAGTATACTTTAAGCTTTGTTTTGTAACAAAAATAAACAAAATTAACTTGGTCCAAATTATTCAAATTACGAGTTAAAGTGTTTACTTCCGGTTCCACACAGGAAAAAAAATTTGTTTTTCAAATCTAATTTCAAAATTAAAATGAACAGCTAATTTTCTATACCAATCATTATGTTTAATGTTTTTTAGAATTTGTTTTGAATCTCAGAATCTGATAAGCTTTACGTCACTCAGAATCTGATAAGCTTTACGTCACTGATAAGCTTTAATCAAATGGGGGAAATTCTTTCCCGAAATTTCGCAGAGCTTAGGTAGCGAGGAAACGCAAGGGAAAGTCTAAGGTAGTTTTGGTAGTTATTTGTTCTACCTATATTTAAACATTAATATCTTTGTAGTGAAATCGCTTCACCAAATTTCATATATGTTTACGCTTATTCCATTTCCTTAAATCTCTCTGTTCTGATGAGGAACTGATGAGTTAAAAGGGTATATTCATTAAATTTAGAGCATTTAGGTTTTGGAAATATAAAGATGGATGCAATCAAAGAGCCTACTTTGAAACAAATATCCGCTACTTGTAGTCTTCTAATGCACCACGTTTGGCACATGCGTTATGGTTTGGACATCCCCGGTGGGTACTTTCTGAAAAATGTTTTACTTTTGTCAGAAAAGCAAGCCGAAATAGCGTCCTCCAATTTTTATCGTTTGAAAACTTCTTCGCACGAAGTTCTTTTTCAATTTCTGAAAACGATGAAAGCCAGGTCAAGGCTTGCCAACGCAAACGACTCTTGTGAACAGGCGCGTTATCGTGCATAAAGACACCTTTCATTAATTTTCCTTTTCATTTTTCTTTGATGGTTTCTTTCAATCACTCTAGCAGTAAAGCGTAGTATTCTCCGGTTAAGGATACGCTGTTATTTTTAAAATCGATCAACAGGATCTCTGGGTCCCGGTATCAGACTGTGACATCTTGAACTTCTTGGGTGTTGGTGCGCCTTTTTTGTGCCACTGCATAGAGTCTTGTTTGAAATGAGGCTCATAGCGATGAATCCAAGTCTCTTCTCCAATCTAACGAGTTGACTCAATACTACATCCTCGTCTTCGCAACAGAGGTGCGAAAACTCACGATAGCACTTCACGTGCTGTTTTTAATTTTGAGGCGATGAGCGCTTTCTCGTCACTCACTATTCGCCACCCACCTTAATCATGCCAAGATTATCATGAAGACTATTTAAAATGATTGTATCAGATACTCTAGCCGATTTAAGCTAGCTATTTATTCTTTAGTCTAGCATCTTCCAACATAACTTTTGCGACTTATTGAAGAATTTTTCGGAGTGGTTATTTCGATTGGTCGTGAGTCGATTTCAAGGGAGTTCTTTCTATATTTAAAAAGACTGTACTACTTGTAAATTGTGTTTTTACCTGGACTAGAATCCCTGTAAGGGGGTGTCATTGCTTCTATTATGGTTTGAGTTGATTTACCTTGTTTGGTGAGAAACTTCATAGGGGCGCAGTACTCAATTTTCTGCATATTGTACACTTTCTTCCAGGTCGTCGATAGCTCAAAATCGAATGGCTAAATTGAAGTAAAACTTTCCATCTATATTTATAACGAGTCTCTGAACTCATTACGTTACATTAAGCGAACTTAATGACCCGCCTTCAAAACGTCCAGTGTAGACATTAGATTAACACAAATTATATGCTGTATGTTGATATTGAAGCAACTCCGATTTGACAAAATTTAGTTGCAAAATTAGGATAAAGATGTCAGCTACAATAATTTTATTTATTTTTGCAGTGAGTTGCTACCAACAAATTTTCCCTTAATAACCCTTTAATAAACATAAGTCAACTATGTTTAGTGTTGTGAATACTAAAATGTAAACAAACACAAATGTCATTACATATTAAAAATATTCACTTTGTGATTTTAGCGCCATTTTAAGAAAGTGGTGAACTCTAAAATTAGATTTGACTTAGCGAAGACTCAAACAAGTACACTTAACGTTAAAAATAACACCGAAAACCAAATCCATACATTTTAGTACATATATTTATCACTTAGCAATTGAACGAAAATGTTACTATTTAAGATCAGACATTAGACAATAAAGTTAGTCTTTCTTGGTAAGCCAAACTGGTCGGCAACCAAAAAGACATTTCAAATAAACATCGTCGTTTATTTTACTTTGTCTCGAATATATCTTAGCTGACGCTAGTAGGGGCGGTTGAATTCGCTACGCTGAAGCTGAGATTATTCTGAGAGGACAATTTTTAAATCATATCTAAAATTATTTCTGAGTATTGCCAAGCGTTTTGGTAGTCTTTATTGACGGTTGTCACGTACCAAACACAGAGGCACAAACTGCGCATAGTGCCCCATTTCATGGCGATCCTGTAATAAACGATCCTGCGAACGATAAATTTTGGATCTATACGTTACAAGTTACGTATAACTTAAGAAAACATATCTAAACCATTGGCTAAACTCGACTACGTGCCGTCCATAGCAGTTAAACGATTTTACCGATACATGTCTAGTAACTCACGTTCCTGTGAATTGTGATATTACATTTTTCGAGCACCTGCTGAATTGCAGCACAACAAAATTTTGCAATAGGATACTTGCAAATTATGGGAAACACGATTCTGCAGCCTACATTCCAGTGAATCAGAGTCCTGCACTTTTCGAGCGGCATCAACTTAAGAACCTTGGAGTCCGATAACATTTTGCGATTCGACAAGAACAACATCTGTATATTTTTTTTTTGAAAATTTCAAGAAATGCAGATTTCGAGAACGAGAAAGGCTACGAATCTTGGACGACTACTGAAATTATAAATTCGCATAATGAAAAATTGAATTTAAGTTATAGTTAAAATATAACAAAACCTTCAAAGTAAGCAATATGACGTTGCAAATAATATGGAAAGTAGATGAATACGAAAATACGAATTAAAAATAAAATATTTAAGACGTAAACCAACGCAAATTATTGCAGCAACAATAATGAAAATGAAAACAAATTCATGTATTTTTATTATATTATTTATTATGTATTATATTATTCATGTAAGATAAAGCCACAAATAATATGTTTGAAATAATATGTTTGAAAGCAAATTTAATGAAATTAAACAGATTTTACGAACATAATAAAATGGCTTCTCGTAGACTAATAAAAAGAATCTAAATTAGTTTAATTAATTGGCAAAAAGCATAAAAGAGGTACAAAGAAAATTTCATATGGTCTTTAGTATGAGGAAGTAAAATACATTTGTTTTTTTTAAATGAGCCTAAGCAGCATGCCACAAGAGGAAAAATATTTCTAAACAAAATATGAAGCAAACGAGTTATTTTTTTTCTGAAAATTGAGTCAATTGAAACATAGCAAGATGAGTAACTTCGATATTGAGATTGCATTAGAGTGCATACCAATTTTTACTGGCAATCCTAAAGAGCTTGAAGCATTTTTAACAATAGTCAATTTAATAAATGAGAACCTTAATGAAGACGGGAAGAACAAATTACTGAAATTTACGAAAAATGTAAAATTAGGAATAGTAGTTAAAACACAACTGTTATCATTGGATATAAATAACTACGTGGAACTAGAAAGAGCTCTAACAAATAGATATAAAATTAAGAAAAGTCAGCAACAAATTCATACACAACTATCCCAATTACGCCAGCGCGGAACAGCTGAGAAGTATGGCGATAAACTATCTGAGCTCATGAACGAATTGAGTGATATACAAACTAATAGCTTAGGCCAGAATCCATCTTTAGCAGAAAAAGTAGCAATACGAAAGTCAAATGACTCGTACGCACTCACCATTTTTAAAAATGGTTTAGACGAATCACTCAAACCTACAATTTTTGCTGCACAGCCCAAAACATTTGCAGAAGCAATTCAAATAGCGATTGAATTAGAATCAAGCATAAATATAACAGAAAATATTATGCTTGTAAATAGGAAAAACAATATACATCAAAAATTGAATAATAATTATAGCAACTGCCCAAGCAATAGCAACTGTCAGAGAAACTACTATAGCACATATAGGAACCATAATAGTTATAGTCAAAACCAAAGCAATAATTATAGAAATAACAACAGGAATAATGGAAACAACTATAATTCCCGAAACAATAATTGCAGAAATTATTACAGAAATAACAATAATCCAGAAACGATTGAGAAAAATACTGTAAACCAGAGAAATGAAAATACTAAGAAAGAAATTGCACCTGAAACTTACATAGAACATTCAATAATACAAGAAAAAAGCATAAAGCACATCGAAGTACTAAATACAAATAAAGTAGATGCATTGATCAATAATATTAAAAAAGAAACTGAGTCATTGGAAAAATATCGATCAGTCGAAGTCGAGAGACAAATAAACGAAAGATTTAACGATAAACGAATAGTCAAAAATGTAATAAAAAGCATTGAAATGAATCAATTGAGTACAGAGGCATTGGCAAATATTAAACCAACACAGAAAAACGATACCAATGACAACAAAGTATTAACATGTAGAAGGCAAATAGTCAAAAACCAAAATAATACAAGGCAGTACAAAAATACAAGAAAACCTGAAAAAGCGCATAATCTAATCCACAATAAAAAACCTAAAAAAGCTGATTTATGTAACAGCAATTCGACAATTAATATTAAAAATTCGATAAAACCAAAACACGACATGAAGCCTAAAGAAGCCTTCCTTTGTAACAGCGATTCGAACGCTGATATAGAAAATTTGATGAAATCAAAATTCGATACAGAGAATATTTCAAGAGTGATAATGGAAAATAATAAAATCACAGTTAGATGCAGTGATAATCCATCAAAATTAGTTTTGCCATTGGAGAAGCTGACATCACAAATAACTGAAAAGAATATATCAAATGTGTGCCGAAACAAGAGCCACAAAATTCCAAACACATCTAATATAGAGAAATTCAAAAACATGTTCAAAAGAAAGCTACAAAAAATTCAAATACAAAACGAACCGATGAAAATAATCATCTACAAAACACCTAAAAGAATAATTGAAAGCTTCATTCAATTTAATTACATTAATGAACTACAAATCAAGCTGAGAAAGTAAATCATTTATTATTTTACATAGTTTATCCAAGATACTTTTCGAAACCAAAGTATGTTCAATCAAATACAACAAAATATTCCGATTAAAGCCCTGAAATGTATTCGACGCGAAACGGAACGAAGTGTCAAATCCCATACAAAATCAGCTTGGCGCGGAATTTCGTTTCGTTTGGTTTTGCTCGTCAGTAATGTGTTCGAAGGCGTATAAGAGTCTTCGAAGACAGTGCAATGACCCGCTCTGAGATGGCGCTGCACAATGTATAAGTTAAATTTCGCGGCCATTTAATGACCCAGGACCTTAAATTGATGAGAAAAATGTGACAGCTCATAATTTCATTCGAGTTTGCGGATATTTTATTGAAAAATTGGTGAAAATGGATGGATGAACCGCGCATCCTTGCAACAATAGTTTTTTTTTGCCGATATTATCATTTTTGATGCCGGTTAGTTAAATTTATATGCACCGAATTCAAATGTAATGCACTTGTTAAATGTCATCAGTGGTAATTTATACTGCCCCCGGTGTCGGGGTGCGGAACTTTACTTCGCTCGATTCCGCAGCAGACGTTTTCGCTGTATTTCGTTCGTCGAATACATTACTAGGCTTAAAATGAACTCGTTGAATTTTATAGAAATTTTAAATGAAAACATAAAATAAAATTAAAACAAAAAAATACCACAAACCATACAAAATGTGAAAAAGAAACCTTAACTCATAAATACTAGCATAGAGAAAATGTCAAAATCATTGATTAAAGCCATATAATTAAAGTACCACAAATATGAAAATATTTTACAAAAACTAAACACAATAAAAACGTATTTATACATAAGTATTGTAACTACCTTGTTATTTAATACATTATTGAAGAAAATCTTCATACATGCACCCATTAATTAGCATTTATGAAAATTATTATTTTTTTACAAGAAGAAATACTAAATTACAAAAATTACATAAAAAAAGCTTTGAGAAGAAAATCACACATAGATATATTATAAGTTGAAACTAAAAGAAATTAAGCTATTTATGTGCATAAACAAAAATATTAATGAACAAAATTGTAATCGAAATTGTGAAAGTATGGATAGATCAGTATTCAAAAAATTTCCTTTCTACAGAAATGAAATTTTTTTTCCCAAAGGAAGAGGGTGTTGTGAATACTAAAATGTAAACAAACACAAATGTCATTACATATTAAAAATATTCACTTTGTGATTTTAGCGCCATTTTAAGAAAGTGGTGAACTCTAAAATTAGATTTGACTTAGCGAAGACTCAAACAAGTACACTTAACGTTAAAAATAACACCGAAAACCAAATCCATACATTTTAGTACATATATTTATCACTTAGCAATTGAACGAAAATGTTACTATTTAAGATCAGACATTAGACAATAAAGTTAGTCTTTCTTGGTAAGCCAAACTGGTCGGCAACCAAAAAGACATTTCAAATAAACATCGTCGTTTATTTTACTTTGTCTCGAATATATCTTAGCTGACGCTAGTAGGGGCGGTTGAATTCGCTACGCTGAAGCTGAGATTATTCTGAGAGGACAATTTTTAAATCATATCTAAAATTATTTCTGAGTATTGCCAAGCGTTTTGGTAGTCTTTATTGACGGTTGTCACGTACCAAACACAGAGGCACAAACTGCGCATAGTGCCCCATTTCATTAGGTTTTAGTTGTTGTTATAATATGATATTTGGTGTCGGTGCAAAAGCCCTTCATTTTGTGCTGCGAGAAAAGGGCTGCGAGAACCCTTCATTTTGTGGTCTTAGTACCTAGATATACAAACTAACATAATAAAGCAAAAGTTTCTGAATCATCAATATGCGTCAACTATGAAAATCGTGTGTGGAAAACGAGCAGTCGATACGATCAGAAAATTTAAGCTACAAGCATAATATTACTAATTGCAGCAGCTCTACATTTACGAAAAAAAATTCTTCGAAAGTTCTAGCTAAATTTGACAACTAAATACGTAATATTATATTCAAACTTCTTCTCGTTGTAAATATTGACAATGGCACATTGAAAAGTTAACCGATTTGCCACATTGTTTACAATCCACAAGTCCTAAGACTATGAATTTGGTATTTGTGTATTGCAGCAACGCTCTTATCTTTCGTATAGACGACCACTTGAACTGGAATTTCATAAATTCACTTAATTGCAATACAAATTGTTTGATCTAATAGGCTACCAAAAAATTTTCCAACCATATGATAATTGCAACGGTCAATATGAGTATGAACCAGACAACTTCCATACTATAAATTTGCGTAGTGTCAGTTTTTTAACAAATATTTTCCAGTCCAGAAAAACTCAATGCTTATAATTTCATGGAGTCATTATCGACTCTTTCTTCTCAACTGCTATTCAAGTCAATATGATGTGACTGAATGATAAGCTTGCAATGAAGCTGTAATTTTCATTTGGCACCTTATTTAAGATATACTATGCTCATAATCAACAGAACTGAATGAAATTGTATGAATTATTAACTAAAAATCCAGTATCATATGTTTAAAAAAAAAAAAGAATCTCTAGCGTCTAAGTGCAAGCGGTCAACACTTTAAATGATTCCGTCAACGAAGTACAAATCACTAACGAATCTTAAAATGCTGAACAAATAATAACAATCATGGGAAAATGGTTGACGTCAATATTGCAGTTCGCAAACTGTGGCTCGAGTTGATGGTACAAGCAGTTTCTCATCTCATACAATTTCTATTTTCCCCTAGTGTGTTGCCGTTATTACTTTGATGTCTATGGTATATGACCAGTGCTGCCAACTTTTTTCCAGCCGTTGTAGCTAGATTTGAGGGAAAAAATAGCTAAAAATAGCTAAAATGTTCACTTTGTAGCTAAAAAGTGTAGCTAAATTCAACAATAAAAACTCAAGGTTCTGGAAAACAGTTTTATTAAGCTAATGTGTATAGTTGATATGGAAAAATATTGGATGTACATCGTATTATGAGTAGTTTATTAATTTAACAGTATAAAAGAGTATAAAAATCGTTGAAGAGCTTATTAAGTTTAACAGAATTCTATTCTATTTTTTTATTCATGATAGAAGCATTCTTTAAAATGGGTTGAAGAAATAGGAGATATGAAAGGTTTTTGATTGTTATACTCCTTGTAAATCGTTTTTGCTAAATAACATTCTTCTGATGTTTGGACTATGCTGAAGTGGAGTTTTAGCCATAGTTATTGGTTAATGATCCTTGATACTGATCCCGTTATTGAGAACCATCTCGTTTACGAACTCCGTATCATCTTCAGAGGAATTTAGAGAACCAATTACAGATTTCTGCAGGTAAAAACTTTAAGGTTTCGGGAAAAAACGATCCTCAAGCTGCAAAAACTGAAACCTGAACGGAATGACAAGCTCATCCTATTAATATTAAAAAAGGATTTTGACGACGTAATTTTTTAAATACACCGTTATTGACTCCGAC
Source organism: Nemotelus pantherinus (assembly GCA_963978885.1). Taxonomy (NCBI): domain Eukaryota; kingdom Metazoa; phylum Arthropoda; class Insecta; order Diptera; family Stratiomyidae; genus Nemotelus; species Nemotelus pantherinus. Next base: position 79,732,763 of record OZ022265.1, on the reverse strand, counting down.
CATAACACTTGCTTTGTCTGTCATATTTGTAATATTTAGGATGTAGTTTTCTAAGCACGTGCTTATGGCAGTAGCAATACTTTCAACAGCTCCCCTTTCTAGCTCTTTCAAGTAAATTGTAATAAATTTTTGCTAAATATCACTAAAATGTCCGTAGACTCGTCAATTAAAATACTGGAAATACAGTTTTCAAAATCTGCCTTTACAACCGATGTGAAGTATGGAAACAAACTGCCCCCAACTCAGAAAATATAGTCTTTATTTTTCACTGTGTTGAAAAACTCTACAAAATGAAGAAAAAAAAACATAGCTAGCACAATTCTAACGTTTGATTTTACTACTGAGCACGATTTCTAATGTCTTCTAGCGTTTTGTGCGAACACTTTGTCTACGTTTTATTTCAATTTTATGTCTACGCCTGAATTTTTCGGTTCTTGTCTTCAAATTTAGGCAGATAATGTGTATTCTAGATTAAACATATTTCGTTTGTCTTACCTATTTTAGTTTATTCCTAATGAGTTAAAACTCACGGTTTTTCTTCGCACCGAACAAATGAAATAAAACTGTTCGTAAAAGATTATTATTGTTCTATGCCCAGAAAGACATAGTACATAGTAGTAGTACTATTGTACTACCCAAAGCATTGGCGATTACTTTAGAATTTGAGGAAATTATTTTTGAGCACTGAGAGTTTTAAATATTAATAAACTATTGTAAGTTAATGCAATCAAAGCAAAAATTTAAATTATTTATAATCTATAAATTTGTAGCTAAATTTGTAGCCAATAGCTAAATGAAAAATTATGTAGCTAAACAGGTTCTTCTTGTAGCTAAATCTAGCTACAAAATAGTTAAATTGGCATCACTGTATATGATGCAGTTTTGCTTACTATTGTAGTCATTATGATTTGTGACAATTCATCTTAATTTGATTTGGGGATCATCAAATATCTAGGCTGGAATGATGTGTTAGAATGCTTGTTGGAATGAAATTACAAATTTTTGGCTTTTCAAATTTGCTAGGCATTGATATTTTAACTAGGCAAAACTATTTGCACAGCTAATGTGACTCTATAATAAAAATGCTTAAAAAAAGGTCGTAAAGTGAGAATGCGATAATTAGAACTTCATAGTGCTACGTTTTTATTTTTACGTACTATTTCAGGTTCACAATGATTAAAATAAAATCAAAATGACACTAGACACTTTCATTTTAAATTAAGAATTCCGTTCATTTTCATGCTTTAAAATAAATCTACTATCATAATTAAAAAAAACTTCTAATCAAAATCTATCAAGATGTGATTTGTCCTAACTAAATGAATCGAAGCCTGGTCATAAACTTTTTGTCTGCCGATCCAATGCAATATTCGATCAACATCAATCAGCAATAACTGCGAAACAGCTTACACTTCACTTTAAATGAATTGAATTTCTAATTGTGTATTCGAACAAAAATGTGTATTCAATAAAAATGTGTAACAATAAAAATGTGTATTCGAACAAAAACTACTGGCGTAAAGCCCTATTTTAAATAATGCTTTGTATTTCTTCTAACTAGCGCCCAATGTGGGCTCTTGGAAGTGGACTAGAATAGGAGCGATAAATTAGGGGTTGTGTAAGCGATAATCTAGTATTGAAAAATCAAAACTACGTGAATATTCATAACAATCACGTTAGCCAATTAACATTATTCTTTCGCAATGATAATGCGGACTATTGTTCCACTCTATGTAAACAAAATCTAAACTATGCGTGTGTGCTTTCTTCTGAACTGGGCCCTCTACTATCTTTACTCAATAAGAGTAAAATGGGACATTGAAAAAGTGCACCTTCGGAACATTAGAAGCAGCTTCCAGCCACATAGGGATAGCAACAATAATAATAATTTAAATAATATTGTAAATATGCATATTTCCTTATCTTATTGAAAAAATGTTATAAAAGAAAGTATAAAACAATTTTTAAAAAGCAAAAAAAAAAAAATTAAATCGAACTCTTCATATAAATTTTTTGTTGACAAATAATTGCAAAAGCCAAAAAATGCTGGATTTGTACCATTACCGGCAAAATCTGATCGCGAAACGTCCATATCATGGGTACCGAATTTGAAAAATATCCACAACACATTTGAGAAAGGCAAGCGTTCAAGTCTGGCATTTTAAAGGAAAAATTTACAGGCTGAGTGTAAGGCTAACCTCTAGCTCGTACGATTTTAAATACTTGCTAATGAACTGCAGAATAATGTGTTGGGAACGAAAAAAGATAAATGATTTGTGCAATCTCTCATGTGCGCGTTTCATGCATAGATCCAATGCTATACAGCTAACCAATATTCTCAACAAAAGCCGTGAGAATAGACAAGAAATGCAACGAAGATGAACCGGTATTTTGGGAAAGAGTTGCCATCTAATGCACCAAGCGCTCATCAAGGTTACCTATGTTGCTCAGCTTTGTAGCGATCAATGAAAGAATATGTACTCTGCAGGTTCGAAGCAAATCCTGTAGCATCAGCCTGATTAACGCGCGTGCCCTCTATAGCAACATGATAGCACTGCGACCTTCTGGGTCTATTGTGCCTCCTCTGCGTTATGTCCTATAGGATATCCAGGCTTCTAAAGAACCTAGATATGTTCCTTGACGAGATATTTGTGATGTCCTTGATGGAAGGAAGAGCAGAGCCAAGGAGCTCGAATTCTCGTCTCGCTGATGTTCTACACACTCTGTCGTTTCCCCACAGTATCTGCAGCGGTCGTCCTGCTCCTCACCTATCCTGTGGAGGTACTTTTTGCATGGAAGGTGTCCTGTCAATACTCCGCATAGGGCTCTTATGCCACTTTTGCAGAGAGCCACTGCTTCTTTCGCTCTTTTATTATCGAAGCCAAGGTATTTTTTTGCGTGTTTTAAACCCTCAATATTAGGCCAGTAGTCTTCGATCTTCTTCTTGCTCCATGTTTTAATTTGCTTTTCTGTATCTGCTTTTGTAAAGCCCCAGTACGGAGAAGGACCTATGAAGGGCATTTTTGCTCCTTTTTTGGCTCTGGTATCAGCTTCCTCGTTTCCTTGGGGCCCCTCATGGCCGGGGATCCATATCATCTCGAGGCTGCTCTGTGCCCCTATTTCATTAAGGGCCTCTCTCACCTCTAGGAGAATAGCCGCATTTATTTGATCGCGAATTATAGCCATGAGAGCCGCTTGACTATCCGATAGGATCTTAATTCTGACCCTTTTAGTGTTCCTTATTTTTATTGTTTGTGAGGCTCTTAGCATTGCAGATAGTTCTGCTTGATAGATCGTGGCCTCGTTTGGGAGAGGGAAATGCATTTTGCACTTGAGACCTACGATCCCTGCTCCTACTCCACAATCCATCTTTGAACCATTGAACCATCCGTATACCACATTTGCGCTCCTTTATACGAGCGAGGTGGTCCATCGTTTCATATGTCCCTTGATGGAATTGTGACCTTGAACCTCTTCTTGAATGCTGCCTCAGTTTTTAGTTGGTCGCTGAGGTTTAACATTTCCATTATGGATCTGACGTCCTCCAGGATATTTAGGTGGCCGTTAAGGTCCCCTGATTTATACCTGTAGGCCTGTTGTAGACTAACGGTTTGTTTCGCTGCTTCCTCCTGAATTTTGAGGTGTAGCGGTTCAAGGTTTAGAAGGGCCTCCATTCCTGCTGTTGGGGTGGAGCTCATTGCTCCTGTAATCAGCAGACAGGCCATCTTTTGAAGCTTGTTGAGCCTATTAATAGCAGTGTTTTGTATGATTTTCTTCCACCACACTGCAGCTCCATATAGGAGGATAGGTCTCACCATTTGTTTGTATGCCTATAGGATCTGCCTTGGAGATAGTCCCCAATTGCGTCTAAGCATTTGTTTTGTCGCCCAGAGTGCCAGAGTGGCCTTCATTGTCATTTTGTTTAGATGATTGTCCCAGGTGAGTTTCCTATCTAGGTGTATTCCTAGATATTTTACCTCTTTCTGCCGACATTCGACTGTGCCCCTAATATTTAGGACTCCTATGTCGATTTTTCTTTTTCTGGTGAATGGTATTTTGCTAGTTTTCTGAGGATTAATGGATAGACCCTCTTTTTCGCACCATTGGGTTGTTTCATTTAAGGCTTTTTGCATTCTGGACCTCACGGTATCCATGTGTGAGCCTCTTACTATTACCGTGATGTCACGAGAAGGTCATCAACTAGTAGGGATCATAGCAGGAAGGATAATACCCTCCCTGTGGAGATCCCCTTCTAGTGTCCGCCCTTAGCTTCGCCTCCACCAGCTCCGCAAACACACTTCGATTCCTTACTACAGGAAACATTTCTCAAACCCGGTGACCACCTCCGGATCCCCAACTTCATCCTTTATAGGAACGACAGAATGACTAAGAGGGGAGGTGGAACTGCAGTCCTCGTGAGAAGAAACATCACCCATCATTGTGTCCTTATCCCCAGCATCAGTGGAATGGAAGCCACAGCTATAAAAGTACAAACGAGCTTTCTCAAGTTTGTATTGGTTTCAGCGTACCGGACAATTACATCACAGAAAGACAATCAAACCTGCACATCCCCAATGAGCCTGCGCACTTTGGCTCATTAAACAGCTACGCCCTAGATATAGGGATCTTACGAGCTGTTATCTGACCAAAGGCCGGTCCTCTTTCGAGTAGAGAACATCTACATTGACGACCCTGTAAGAGAGAGGAAAATCACTAACTAGGAAGCTTTCTGAGTTGCACTGGCCAAAGTAGTCAATAAATCTCTCCACTAATGTCATAAAGCAGGGAACAGAGGACAATACGATCACAATTCCGGTAAAGAATGTACACGTTCCTTACGAACTTCCTAAGTCGATAGAGTTACTTATACGGAGGAGGAACCATCTCCGGAGAAGAGCTAGAGGCACAGGTGACCCTAGAATAAAGCGGGACGTAAACCTGCTTACCAGCTACATACGTGGTCAGATATCCCAACAGAATGAATAGTGACAGAGTTTGATGTAATCCATCGAGCCTGGGGATAACACCCTATGGTGACTGTCTCGATACTTCAAAACCAAAAGTAAACTTTCAATACCATCAGTCTGCGGCACTCAAGACCTAAAATACAACAGTGTAGATAAAGCCAATGTCTTTGCGGAATACTTGGAGACACAATTCCTGGAGAACATATCATCCGAGAACTACCTAGAGTACCAAGAATACATCGAACGAGCGGCCGTAAGTCTTTTCAGTTTTGAAAATCGGGAGGTAGAACCGTTAAGATGTGTTGACCTTGTCGAAGTGAACATTTTGGCGTACGGACTGAAACGACGAAAATCACCTGGAATAGACAGCGTTACCAATATTTGCTAACTATGCAAAATCGACCGGGCTAGTTTGCTTCTTGTGATGGACTTGGTCAACTCCTTCTTACGATTATATTATAATATAAACACACTATTTGATTTTATTATATCTTTTATTCTTCTTAACTACACTAATTCTTTGCTTTGCTTTATGGATACAATAAATAATAAATATTTTTACAACAACTAGATGGAACGATGATGCAAATAAATACAATGTGATCCTAGCTAAAATGCACTGTGATAAAAATAATATTGCTCTAAACTCGCATTTGTTCAAAGTTTTTGCTCTTATCTAGACTTTGCTAATAAGTTGCTAGAATCATGGCTCCACAAGCCTAAAGTAGGCCATTCAATAAACTTTAAGTAACTTGCCTTAAGTGAATGCAATCGAGAATCGTAAATAAATTAATGGCTTAGTATGACACTTTTGCATTCAAAAGTTCGTCTAGTATTAAAAATGTACAATTTCGTCAAAACTAATTTCAAAAAAAATACTTCAATTCACATTTGCTTTAAATTTAATCAGTTAAAATTTAGAATACTCGACGACGATTAGAGTTGAGGCTCTTCTCGACGTTTATCACAGCGAAATATTTACAATTTTCCCAAAATGCTTTTTAGAAATATTGGCGAGCTTTTTGACGTGTTCATCGTTTGAATGTCTATGATATTTTTGGAATGATTTTTCGTTTTTACAAAGCTAATTGTATACCTAATGAATACAGTACTGGGAATGGAAGATTTGTTTAAGGCGAAATTGACTGACGCCATGCTAAGCTACAACTCAACGTCATGACGTCCAATCAAAGCATAAGGAACATTCGGTTGGCATTAATATTATACATATGTTATAAATACGAAATAAATAGGGAATCTCAGCCATATACCCCGGTGGCTGGGTAGTTGGACTGTCAGTTGCACGTTTCATGTCGATTTCACAGTAAACCGAGCTCCTAACTATTCGCGAGATCAAATACATCATAAATCGTAGAATTAGTTGATTTTGCCAATCCTTGGACGCTGGCGAGGGTGCTTGTTGATATTCAACGGGGGTTTCGCATGGAATCGTCTGTGTTGATTTTTCCTACCATTGTTTCTCGACTGGCTGTTTTTGCTGGCTCTATTGGTTTCATCTGAATCGCCGTTGATGTGAATTGAAGAGGCCAATTGTATCAAACTGGCAGGAGTCCTTCGTCCCGGTCTTGATCGTCCGCAAGTCAATGGATGACGTTGCGATGCAAGGGTGTTGTTCAATCCTCGCAGATATTTAGCGAAATTCGCCTTAGCGAAGATTACGTCAATCTCGGTGTCGTCTTCGTTTTTGATACTGTGCAGGTTAAGTCGCAGGCACATTTCCCGCGGCGAAAGCGGCTTGGGTGCCTTTGTACAAGCAGTTTTGTTAATGTACGTTTCCATTTCGCAGAGTAGTGTCTTGGCGTTTCGCAGGATATCGTTTAGATTGTGGCGTCTATCGTTCTCGTTTGTCCGACTCAGGTAGCTCAGACCAGCAACGTACACTTGAAGACGTTTATGTTCCAAACGTAGGCAGAGCTGGAAAGAAAAATAACGTTAGGTGAGTTTGTCCCGAGGTGAAATCAAAATGATTTGTATTGTACGAATTAAAGTACTTTCGCTTTGAGAACATCGAAGAACTGTTTCCGTGTCATTGCCAAATAAGAGACTCACAATTTACTCGGTTGAAAACGAAATTCGCTGCGAGCGTACCCTCAAGTGTTTATACAAGTCATTAATCTGGCTTTAAAAAAGTGCCAATTATTATTTGACTTTCGATCAGCAGACTTAGATTACTGTGACTAAATTAAGATAAATAAAATGCTGGCTAATCGAAACTTCACAACAACCTCTATAAATATAAATATTGATCGTCAAACTTCAAGCAGAACTGTTCGCCCACGTTGGGCGCTACATTCGTTAATATTAAAAAATCCGATTTTCTGCGGTTTTGAAAACAATACAAACGCCAGATTGCAAGAATACAAACTTAGCTACCAATTGATAAGATTGACAATACATTAAGCTACTTAACAATGCTTGGCAAGGCATTCACAGTTGAAATACATTTTTAAAACAAAATTAGTTTTTGGCACTCTGCTTGTAGGCAAAGTTAAATCCCACCTCTTCACCTCTTGTGAATTTCAGTGAAAGCATTAATCTTAATAGTGCAAATTAGATTATGTTCTGACAAATATGAATCGGACGGAGAATAACAACAAGTCAATACTTACTTTGTCTGTTTTTCTGCTGTATTCGAAGAATGTGTAGTTACTCCGCTTGTGACACCAGTACGTTCTGCTTCCATCGCTGTTTTTGCAGGTTCCGTACTTTGTATTTAGCATCAGTCTCAATTGTCGCTGGAGAGGTATCACGATGATGTTTGACTGAAAACAAAAGGAACACTTTAGGGACTTTCGTAGTCTTTTCGAATTCGATGATCACAGACGAATTTGTGAATAAGAATGAATAGAATTGTGTACGAAATAGAAGCTTACCTTCTCCAAATCCACACTATCGTTATAAGCGTTGGCCGAGCATGGGTTATACCATGGCACCGCATGTTCCGGAAACATTTCTGTGACCTTTTCTGGAGTGCAGAAACGCAGGTTCTTATCAGTTCGCTTAATCAGTCTTTTACTGCAGACAGCGCGTGGGTGTCTCGGCATGGCTAGTTGTTTTGACCCAGAGTGTCGATCATTTGACGCTGCTGGCAGAGCATCCGTTTCAGGTAGCATTTGTGTTAGCGCTAACATCGCAAAGGCAAATAACCACACACGAATGGTGGTGCTGGTGTATCGCTTACTGTTATGGTCGGCCGTTTTGCTAATTATACTCTGGGTTGCTAGAAAGCCGCAACCGCCTGAAACAACAAGAAAAAACAAAACTGCATTATGAACTGCTGAGCTATTGACCGATCAATTGCATTCGCTACATAATTCTAATAAAACTTTTACCACTAATTGGACACTGGATTTAAGTGTATAGCAATTCTAATAATGTTATTAAAATAAGTTACGTGGGAAGAACAATTTGTCGCTTAATTCAACCAACTTGCGTTAGATAATTCTATGGAAAATGGCGAAAACGTGTCGCAGTGATTCGCATCGCAGCCAAGCAGGAAAGTCGAGAAAACTGTTCTAAAGCTCGATCAGGTGAACATGAAACTTGTGATGGGCAGTTGTCTTGCTTGCCGGTAGCAAAGTAAGACCGCCGTGTTGTTGTCGCAGGGGACACAAGGTGATTTTTGCTGGAAAAAGAATTCCAGTTTGCCTGGCAATTTGCATCGATCATCTGTGCTTCACACAGTTGACTGCACGAAAAGATGGATTTTAACCATTGGATTATGTCTAAATGGTTGGAAATTTTAAGATTTCGAAGTGTTTAAAAATTTTGGGTTTACTCAGTATTGGGAGCAAAGGACAGGCAGCATATATACAATCAGGGTTTCTTTAAGTAAAATGAATGCCCCATGTCAGTCATATTACATATACGAATTTATAGCCAGTTTGACGAAAGCTTGAAGCTGAAGAGGCTGACAACAAAATGGTTAAAGTTCCAAGCATTACAGCACTAATTGAAATATAGACAAGCAAGTCATGATCAGCTGGTGTCGCGTCGAGATATCACAATTCTGTACATACTCCGCGTAAAGCAGGCTTGTTCGTGTGGTGATTCGATCGGTGCGAAATGCTATAATCTCAAGTGATTCACCCACCTTTGCGAGAGGAAATCACTGACCGCACAACTATCATATCTTACGGTGGCTCCATTGCGTTCAACTCGACGATCACGTCTAAAGCTCGAGGCTCGGCTTTATTTTTGTCTAGTGATCTTTGTGTTTACGCTTTTACTGCTTTTCATTTCAGCAAGTCTTTAAGCAAACGCCACTGAAAATGACGTATGCAATGTCCAAATTTTTGATCGCGGCCTGAGTGCTGAACGAAATTCAGTCGTGATCATTAGGTGATGTCAACACTATCAATATACTAAATTGGTAAATGATTTGACGATTATTGGCACGCCGCATACGAGGCGCGGAAAGCAATCTGAATCGATTAAGTGGAGGTGCGAAATTATTGTGTCAACAGTAAATTATGATAGCGATGATCGTTCAAACGGCGGCAATCACGAAGCAACCGATTAGTTTGTATCATTAAAGCTCCAAAATCAGCACTTTGATTTTATAAATCAATTAAAGTTATTAGCACGATTGTTTTGTGACACGGCGTGTGACAATATTTGGCTGCATTTTGAATAAAACATTAACGTGTGGAGCTGTGCAAATGTAAATGAGGGAGGAAAATATAGTAAGCAATTTACAATGCTAGCGGAGGGATGGAAATCGATCTAATTTTAGAACCAAGTGGAATTTACTTGTGAAATGAAAAAAGAACAATATTTATTCTTGATATTAGGTGTAATATTGTTGGAGCAGTACTGTTTGGTTAGAGTCTATATTCGGCATGTAGATAAATGTATTTTCTGCATGATGCTGATTTAACTTCCGGAAACATGCTAAGTAAAAATAGCTGGTGAACCATGAAAAATGTCCGATTTTGGGCAATTGTTTCACATGGAGATTTACATGTTTCACTGTAATTGAAATTCAAGCAGCGAATAAAATTGGCTTTAATATTAACATGAATTGAAGTGATCATAAAAGACTGGATAGTTGCATCCTAGTGCTAATAAAATTATATTAGCGAGTCAGTAATCGAAAGAACTACATGATACGTCGTTTGATCCCAAATTGGCGCCCAATGTGTCATACGAATATGACCGAGAGATTTTAGACAAATATAGATTGAACAAAATTGGTATTTGCAATCCACGCGAAATATTATGGATACGATGATACACATCTTCCATTGCAAATCGTCTTACGCAACATGCGTGTTATTACTATTATTGCTGCTTGCATCTTATAGTAATTGATGATTAAATAAAAAAAAGTTTGCTTGACGTATTGCTATCGATCATATGTTTAGGAGCACACTGATTCATAAGTACTTCCTGTTATGAGCTTGTGCGAGCCATCATCTAAAAACTATCGTTATATGGCCATGAGTGATTCGTACTTTCTGTTAAAATTCAGTTTACCTTACTTAAGCAGATATTTAATGTGATCGCTATCAAAAGTAGATTTTTCATTAAAACGTTGATATTTTGATAATTGTTGACAATTTTCTCGTATGAAGGCGATCTGTTTTCTTGTGTCAAACGTTAAAGCATTGCAGTTTCGCCAAAAAGATGTTCAGTTGTTTGGAAGTCATTTGAAATGATAGAATTTTTCCTGTTACACACTAAAATGTTAGTATGCGAAATAAATTCTGGCAAGCAGATAAAAAGTCAATTACTTTTAAGTTTTCTTTTAAGAATGGAAAACTGTTGAACAAGAATTTGGCATACTTGTTATGAAATTCTTTGTAGTCTTGTCTTAAGTCACAGGTTCGTATAAATTGGGAAATAGAAATTTCGGAAGAAAGTAAGTCAACATATATAACAGTGCTTTAAGACTACTTACAAAAGACATACTAAGATTTCTAGTTCAAGAAAAAAAGGGTCATAAAGGCTTTTAAGCTAGTAAATGAAAAAGAGTGGATACAAATATTGGAACGACTGGGAGTTTTTGAAAGTAGAGGAGATATCATGGAAGCAAGTGGCATGGAGATGTCAATATGAGCGAAGTGCCTCTGGTTAGCTCTAATATTCTACGCGTGCCTTGTTTTCTTTATGGAGAGCCATGGTGGGCTAAATAATTTACAAGAACGTGTCCTGGGATTGCAATGAAAAACTTGAAATCAAAGTGTAAATGGACGCCAGAGTTGTATCAATGTCTAAGTCATGAAAGAAAGAAGTAAAACTGATAGTGTGTAGTTTGCAGCGATTCTCATACAATCGGCTTTGAATAAGTTGAAACGTGTAAGAACAGCAATCCTTCGATTTGAATGAGCGATATTTAAACTTCAACAAATAGATGATGACGAGGAACAGGATCGAAATGGTAATCAAGACATGAAGAGAGTGATGTATTATTGGCGGAACATTGGAGAAAACAAGGTCCAAAATATGGTTATTAACTTTTGGAATAGAATCAAGTTGGGAAATAGCACAGTAAGATAGGAAAAAGGATAATATGCACTAGATTTCTGGACAGAATTGTCAATGATTATATATTTGATTGAGTAGATTGAAAGTTGAACCACAGGAGAATGAAGGAAACAAGTTAAAATTTACATAGATCGATCAATAAAAAACATTCATAAGTAGATAAAGTGGTTTTAACTTTGATGGATATACCAGACTAAATTTTGCTGAACCATTTGAAACCTATTAAAAAAACGAGACTGGGATATACCATTCCACCAGTATTCAGCAAATATTGTGCCTTCAGACTAATATTTGTTCTAATCGATGTAGCCAGCCCTTTCTGAAGCATAGTTCAGTTCTTCACGGTTCAATTATTTCTTGTATGATTACGCATGCACAGGATTAAACTTCTTCACAAAGAGAATATTTGAATCGTCAGAAAAGTGGGCGAAGGTTAAAATTTTGGGTGGATAGGATGGAATAAATTTTATTTACCCAAAGTGTGCAGAATCATATTTGTACTATCAAAATTATATGCTACAAACGGAAATGCGTTATTCAACTAAATAAGCAAATGGGGTAGGTAAATTCTAGGTTAGGTAAATTCTAACAAATTTTTAAGTTTACTTAAGACCTTAGCCTTCATCCAAAACTGGCATGGAAAGAAAAGAAAGAAGAAAATCAAAAGGAAATCTGGGCCTTATGAAGTTGGGATGTTGCAATATAAAATGAGTGTTGTGGTACATAAGCGAGAATTGGTGGCCCGTATATTTCACTGCTACTTCAGTGGCTTACTTTGGTGATCTAACTAGATTTTTCGGAACAAAAACAAGGAATAATAATCTAAACTCCCAATTTAATTTGTCATATTTTTACTTGAAAATTTAAATTCCAAGGCATGAACATCATACTAGATCAATTTAATGCATTCGGTATCATTGAATTTAGATCCTGTATATAGCACATGAGCAAGAGAGAAGCAGCCCCTCTACAGCTGCCTACCTGGTCTGAAGGTAAGATTTATCATAAGGAAAGATTTATCGCTATATAGTCATCCGTTAAGGAACCTGCATTTATATATATCCGCTGTATTTATATATACGTCCATACAATAAATTAGCTGGTGCATACAAGGAATTTGTTATCGCGTTCTTCTTGACAGCGGGTACTATATTAGTAAACCGCTCGAGAGTATGTAATAACTCACCTGCATGAGAGTTAACTTAAGGATGACGAACTTAAGAGGATAGAATTTTTACGCCATTCCAAGTTGGCGAAAGGGAGATCCTTCTATTTTCAAAATGGAATTATTCTTACAAAGGTGGCTTTTTATACCTACCTTAGTCCATCTAGAAACTGCGTTCCTGTCCCTAAGTGCAACTATTTGAAGGTGTTGCAGAGAGTTTGTTTTAGGAGTGATCATTTTAGATTGGACCCTTTATGGAAGTTTTAGGATGGTTATAGTTTAGAAGTTATGCAGTATGCAGACCTTCCTTTACAATCACTAGAGATGGTTTCCGGATCTAGCGCTTGTTCAGGACTTATTTTGAAAAAGCATAATATTTCCAACCTCAAGCCGGGTATTCTTACTTCTTAGCGCAAGAGATATGTGAATAGACTCCGCGTGCTACCATTGATGCTTATATAAGCTATATCCAAGTAAAACTGGTAGTATTATCTGAAGTCAGTACGCTTTTGAGCATGGCTATGGTCATATGTCGTAAGGGTGATTCTTCTAATTAAGATTAATTTTAGGTGTAGAAGTAAAACCTGTGTTCATCCAGTACAATTTTAAGTACTTAGGTACATAAAAGTTTCCTCAGTGCAGCCGCTAGACGGAAAATTTTCTTATCTAAGACAAATAGTAAGTTAATAACCATCAGTTGATTTATTTTTTGACAATAAATATTTATTATCAAAAATGGAAAAACCGGGTATCACACAGATCTAGATCACAGATCAAATTTGTTTTGGTGCAAAGTTTTATTTCAACCATTGACTACAGAAGCTACTATGCGGACAATTTTCAAAAAAAAAACTTCAAGCTCGATTTTGGCCTCATAAAAAGTGCAGTTTACAAAGATAAACTGAAAATCCTGGACGTTTTATTACTTCGCAGAAGCCCAATCGAATTCCAAAAACGGTAAACGAGCTTCGATGCAACAGCTATGTCAAATGTTAAAGCTTGTAATGGAAACGTTCAGTGAAATTTTCGTTAGGCTAAATTGGAATGCAACTGAAACTTTAACCGGAGGCCATTTTTTCAAATATCCATGAAGTATAAATATGTTAAATAAATTATAACCTTATATAAAACGGGGTTAGTTTTCTAAGTACAGTTTTATGATCATATGCAAAATGTCGCTGTCAAAATCAGCTTAGAGAGAGGTTTTGCTTTTAGTTTGGTTGGAATGGAATCATCAAATTTGGGCCTCAATAATTGGAACGTTTGAAGCTAGCGTCGGGCATAAGCGGAAAGACTTAACCAGGAGGATAGTAGTTGTGTTCCATTGCGACAACGCAAATAGTGACTCACCAGCAAGGAGTTTGGATGCGTGCAACTTATAATCCGTACTTAAAACTCAGCAATTTTCATCTTTTCTTATCATTACCAAATATCCTTGGAAAGATTGTGAAAGGCACTTTGTCAACTTCTTTGCCAATATGGACTAGAGTTTCTATAAAAGAAGCACCATAGAATTACCTTTAGAATAACGGCAAATTAGGAAGCGAAACTAGTGAACATTTGAACCAAATCAAGCAATCCTAATTATGTTAAATAAAGCCCCGAATAAAACGAATAAATACTAAATTTATTTTCCTCCGACCTAATAGTTGGGACTTTAGACTTTGCATTGCAATAAAAAAGCTGCAGGATGAAATATTTCAAACTTTTTATGGGATTTTATACTTATATATTAAAAACTGTTTTGACCAACAAAATTACGTTTTCTGAAAATCGTTTTATGCTAATATTGTTTTAACTTCGAGTACCTACTCAGTAATATAAAGTTTTCTTCAATATATATCCCATAGTTTGAACTATTTCATATTATCGAGCATGTCCTTTAGTAAAAATCATTCGAGTAACCCCATAAGTGCCTTAGCCTTAGATTTAACCGAAATCCAGTGGAATTTGAATATAAATACTTTTTTTTAAACTTCTGCATAGTGTTTTTTTGCATTAACATTTTACTTGCTTTCAAGTTTCATTCGAAAATACAAGAAATCGATTCCAATAAAATAAGCAGCATATTTTAGTTTTTAATAATCAAAAGTAATAATTACACAAACCATTAAAAACATGACACTACAACTCTCTATATGTTTTATAAGTACATAAATGTTTTTTTGTTTTTTTTTCGTACAAAAAAGGGAGAACCTTAAACCACAATGTGCAACCAAAATTGTAGATTTAGTCTAAAAAGGAACATTTTGTATAAGAAGCCAAGTGAAAGTGTTATCTAATATTATATAGGTATGATATTTATAAATGAATTTTAACTTTGGTTGACTCAATCGCTCAATATTTGAAATTTTAGATGCGCAAATAACTATGATGCAAACAAGTGTTAAAAAGATTAAGTTTTTAAATTTTTTTTGTTTAAAATTGGAAGTGAATAGTCGAGGTTTCAAGTAAAAAACACCAGTAATCACTGGAAACCTACTGTATACCACAAAAATTATTCAAAGCAATCTATAATCACCGTAATAACAAATATTTTATTATTAACGTTCATAAAAGAAATCAATTTCTAAAACACAATAAAACTATCATTTGAATCACTTTATCTGCGCGTGGGTGTAATTAGTATGAGGTTTACTCAAGACAAGACGTCATCAGTAAAATATATGGATGGTATGAAAGGTAGTTGTGCGCCGCCGTACAATATTGCCACCAAACAATTTCAGGCCATTTACACACCAAATGAATCATCCAGCTACCCAAGATTCGAAATCACATCTGGCCGCTTTCGAGCCGTTAGTTTTGAAATCTTGTGAAATTCACGCAAATCAAAGACATCTCGATTGGTGACGGCAGCGCCGAATATGGTAAATCATTGTGGGAAACAAAACTATGACGTGGCCAAGGATTAACGGTCACTTGGAATTGAACACAATATTTATCGATGAACGCGAATTGAAAATAAACAAGCTCATGATAAAAATCTTAAGTCGATCAGGATTTAACAACATTCACGTTTATGCCACGCGAATATGAATCCGCATCTTAACCCTTCTAAACTTCATAAAACTGACCCGTGCATCTATAACATAGATTGACTCATCTAGAAAAATTCCAGCACTGTAATCATTTATCTTCAGATACGAGCTGCAATCAAGTTCACGCAACAAACCGCAGCTCGATAGATAGTAAGAATTTTAGACGAAACGAACTAATTTAAACAGCATTGCATCATACATTAAATTATTCCAGAAATAGATTTCAGAATAAGTACCATAACTCTTTCTCTAGTCATACGAAAAGTCAATAGCTATCACTTATTTCAATAAAATAATTTAAATTTACATATAAAAAAAAATATACACACACCACATACTATTCGAAACAGGTCACAAAAGAGATACTTTGCTGCAAACGCCGCCAATTTAAACGTACGTAGGTAATCCGTATTGTAATTAACTGGTTGTCAAAAGTGTTCATACAACTTATTAACGTAGTTCAGATCACGGAAATTTCCTCACTGGCATTCAGCTATTCTAATCACTCAACTATCCACTGACTACTGACCCGATCTTTTGCACCGCACATTTCATTTAGAGCATTGGCCGTATCGCACCGTATTGTATCTAATGACGGAATTAGTTCACAAAACACTTTACTCCAGACACTTGCTGACCCAGCAGTAGTTAGTATAGAACTGATTTAGACTGGATTATGAAATTAGTATTTATTACATATCAACTATTAGTCCGCAATGTATTTAGAACAAGAAGACACGCCGGGAACTGGCCGAGCGAGATAACAGATACAAGAAATGTTAGTACATGTATTAAAAGTGAAAACCACTTGTCGAGGTTAAACCGTTTAGGGACGACTAAACGCTTGCACGTTTTTTCAACAACTAAAGACATTCACGTCGAGATGGTTTTCTTAAAACTCAACAGCTCGGCGAATCCGAGATACATTCATTATATACTTGACTTGAGTCAGCCGCGTCGTATAACTACCACCAAAACTTAGAAACTCTCCAGCCAAACGATTGTGAGTAAGTCCGTTTACGTCTGTATGCTGTACGTTTGTATCTTGTGTCGTGGGAAAAGGCCTGGCTGGGCTTGGTTTCTCGCCTGCGGAGTGCGGCCTTGCATTCGATATTGCAATGAAAATATCTGTACGATTGGTTTTGGATTCCTATGTACCTATGGGTTTGTTATCCCTTGTAGTACGAGTGAGTGCATAAAG
This sequence comes from Nemotelus pantherinus, assembly GCA_963978885.1. Lineage (NCBI taxonomy): Eukaryota > Metazoa > Arthropoda > Insecta > Diptera > Stratiomyidae > Nemotelus > Nemotelus pantherinus. Next base: position 79,715,882 of record OZ022265.1, on the reverse strand, counting down.
AGGCTACCAGCGAGTCAATTGATTCCCGATTCCAGCCTTTGTATGGACTTCTACCCGAGCGTATGGTGGGAAATGCATTTATGCTCAATTATGTTCAGGCAATTGCCCGAGGGAATCTACACCGTGACGAATGCACGAAACCACCACAGATGCAACCATGTATCTAATTCCCCTCCGGTGCATCTAAGCGAGAAGAGCATCAGTGTGGAAGTGTTAGAGGCGACCAGCAGGGAGTCTCTCTCAAGATTTATCACCTCAGCAGCCGAGCATTTCGCTACTCTACGTACGAACATATAGAACATAGATACGACTGGCGTAGAAGTATCTTCTGTGAAACATAATACTTTGGATATGTAAAAGATATGCTCGACAGAGTGGTGGTACGCGAACGACCCAGTCATTGGCTCAGTCGTCCCGTCATCCGACACGGCTCTAATGTGTTGAGTGAGTATCTGCTCGAGCGTGGAATGTGTCAGGAACTTTTCCGAAACTCATTCCGCCACCATTTCATGAACTTGGTGCAGCAGGCCGGGCTGATTCATAGGCCGATTTCGATTGGGATAGGTTTGGTGAAGGGCCAAACCAGGCCGAATGAGATCGAGCGTAGGGTCGGCCGCAGACATTTTGGAACGGGGTTCGATGAGGTTTCCGATATCGATTACGGCGGGACAGGTATTCCTGAAGTATTTCCATAAACCAAGTATCATTTCTTACTGAACCCACTTATTAAGCAACCCCTCGAGTAAACTCGATTCAGATACACGGCGACTTTCAGATACTTACTCATAAGAAACCACGTGCTGCGGCAGCCGGCGACCAGCATGTTGATGAAACGTTGTGTTGTATAGCATTTCATTCATGAATCGAAAGTCAGTTGTCGTCATTAGTCATCGGCATTTAATTTTTAATGCCGACTGCGATTTCTCGCACGCGCCCAGAGACTAGGCCAACTGATTACTCAGTGAGCGGGCATAAGTTGTGCGGTTGTTCGCCTCTGTTGACATGTGCTCACATGCTTACATATATTATCATCACTGTGGCCAGATTGGGCTATTTCCCGCCAATTGGGCTATCTAAAATTTGAATTCGCGGGACGTTTTTTCATTTCGCGGGTTGGCGGTTTTTGGGCTATCTATTTTTATGAAAAACTATATTTGGGCTATAGAGTAAAACCTACTAATTGGGATACTGTATGATCGAACCAACTGAACAAATGAACTATAACATCACCGCACATACAATTTCTTGAAGAAAATTCAGTCTGGAATCGACCAATCTCTAGAACTGAACCGTGAACCAGATTAGCTGGACAAAAATGTGTTCAGGAGTACTTGCTAATCCGACCAAAAACGGGTTTAAGACCAGCATGAAAAAGTGTACAAAACTGAATTTTCCAGAATTTTTCAACTGTTCAAGATCAAGGAAAATTTATCGTATAATTTCTGCATGACATTCTGCTGAAAATTCATTTAATGTGTAGAATTTGGTACGTTACAGATGGCTTCAATTTCATTGGTATTCTGATAATAATAAAATATTGATTTATATCATTATTGTATATTTGCCCTTTGTTAGCAGCTATGAATGCAATTTATTTGATAATTTTGATGTAAATAAATCAATGTTTGTTCAGGCTACGTAAAAAAACTGAAAAAATCGAATACGCAAAATACAACGAACTTAATGTTCGCAAAAAGTTAGGAGTAATACAAGCATTCGAAAAACAATTGCTCAGACAAAAAAAAATCCTGATAGTTTTAAAATTATCAAAAGTCAGGTTCAACGTATTTAAAAAATAGAAGCCAACTATAACGGACATTGTAAAATTTCGAAGACACAAGCAGAAAGCGGTTGAAAATAAATTAATCATACTGCCAAATAGATAAATTTTTGTGCCTATGGTTCTGTAAGGCACGTTCCAAAAATTTGCCAATATCCGGTCAGCTACTTCCCAGTAAAGCCCGTCAATTCGCTACAAAATAAGAGCTTTGTGATTTGAAAAGGGTTACAATATTCACTCGGTACATTTTGTGGCGAAGGAGCTGATGTTAATTTAGACACAGTTCAGGAATTTTAGTTACACCTAAGAATACTATGTGATGGCTCTGATGCTTCAAATATCTATAATCTTTATGAGACAGAATTGTTTTTTTAGAGCAACACCACAAAAACCAATAATGAACATGCACAGATAGAAAACCTTCAAAGCAACATGCGACAATTACAGTGCTGTGTAAGTGGAGAAAAGAAAGATTTGGTGGTCATAAAAAAAGCCGAAAGACCAAGATCGTTCGGAATAATTGACATCAAGCGAAGTTTGGGCATAACTTGGCGAGCTAACACAAAATCTTGATTGACGGGTTGCGATTTTTGAAGAATGGATGCACACACTTGATATTGAAATGCAAACGCACAATCGAAACATCACCAACTTTTTTGATAAAACTAGATGCGATAGCAGTTATAATGTGGAAGACATCAAGCTGCGATTTTTCCGCCTATTTGCACTTCTCATTTACAGCCCTTTGATCAAGGGATTATACCAAACATAAAACTAAATAACCGCACATATATGATGCACCTTATATTGTTTGCTCTGGAAAATACTGAGCGTACTTCAGACCCAACAGAATTAGCTTCTATGTTTGAAGCTCTCTGCTGATTACGATCTGTTGGGAATAAAGTGTCTCCACTTACAATTACAAAAGTGCTTTTGGAAATGTAGGTCGCCTCGAAATCTGAGGGTCAAAAGTGGAATCGTGATGAGAGTTCAAATTCAAAGTGATTAAAAGTCAAATACTCTAGCAGACATTCAAAATTTGGCAGGAGTCGATCAATTTACGACCGCAAACGAGTATCTCCCGAAAGATTGGGAAGATGTCTTTTTTTGAAGGGGTTTCAACGGAAGAAGCCATATCAGCTTTTGCTAATTCCGATAGTGAATTCAAATCGTAGTATTCTGAAACAGAAAATAAAGTTCGTCAGCATAATACTAATTCCATAATCACCATAATGAAGCAAATAAGGAGCACCAAAGGTTAGGATCTCTAAAGGAACATATCTAAAGTTTTGCAAACATTAAATGATTGCGAAGTTCTAATCACTGAAAGAAAAACTCTTGGTTGGTTCAACTATTTTTAATAGTATTGCAACGATTCATTCAAAATCGTTAAACGAACTACGGAAAATAGTTATTTTTATTATGTTAATATAGTTAATTTAACGATATAAAAGTAGTTGGTTCTGGTTGTACAAAAAATATCGCAATGTTCATGAAATCAACTGTTTTAATTGTTTCATAACCACGAAAATTAGTTGATAAATAGAAAAATTTTCATCAATTCACTCAAAACTTCAACGTTTCGAATTATCAACTGTTTTTATGGTACTTAAACTACTTCGCAATAGTTGATTTCAGCAAACGTAATTCAGTGAGCAACGTCTTTGGAATTACTCTACGCAAAGTAGAATGGTTTCAACATTTGGATGTTTTTCATGCTCCGAATGAAATTGTTTATCAACCACGCGTCATGGTGCATAAAAGTAATCAACGATTTTCTTATGGTTGTTTTAACTATAGCCCTAGTTGATGCAAAAACAACTAAGGCAAACTGTTGATTTTTCATACTCCTCATACTCATACTCCTATTCTATCATAGAAGTTTCATATGCTACATGGCAAAATTGTGTTCGGTTTGCTGTTCGATATAATTCATATTCATGTTATGCAATGAAGCCTTTATATTTCCCTTCTTCTATTCACAAAATATAAATCTTCTGTTTGCAGATCACTGTTATAAAACAGGGAGTCCCGAAAACGATTACGATTGTCCCAATGCTAGAAATTGTTTAGCAATTTCAATTGTTTTCATAGATGCTGCAGCTTGCAGCTATGCATATGAACTCAATTTCACGTCTCACGTCCTGTTTCTATTTAAGGCTTGCATGGATTATGTTGCTATGGTTTATGGCTTATTAATGCTCCTCTAATGATACAAGCATTTAGAGAAAAATATACCAATACATCGTTACCGCCTGAACCAGTACTTTTTTGCACCACGGAAGTTGTTTATAAACCACGCGTCATGGTGCATAAAAGTAATCAACTATTTTTTTATGGTTGTTTTAACCATAGCCCGTAGTTGACGCAAAAACAACTAAGGAAAATGGTTGATTATACCAAGATTTTTCTTTCAGTGATGGAGCAGGTACATCTTACGAGCGCAAATAGGCAGATTTCTATATCTAATTATTTTAAATCTTTAAATTGAACATGCGTTTCTGTGAAAAATTAAACATTTGTAAAACATTCACGTTGAAAGCCTATATTTTGTATTTTATTTTCTTGCAATAAATACTCAAGATGATTAGGAAAAATTTATTCAACGTTCTTTTTTAAACCTTTAAAATCGGACAACGTGTGAAATGGGACCATTTAATTTGCGACGCTGAGGTAATCCGATTCCAAGGTTTCACTGTGTTTATAAAATATATATAAACATGATACATCGTATTCATTTCATTGTCAACAATTTAATTGATTTTCTTTCAAAGCACACTTCAATTTTTCGCGAAACGTCGCTTGGAGGCCCGCAAGTGGTATTGGTTAACGTATGTTTTCTTTTGACAGTATTTAAACGTCTAAACACAAAGTGGAATTGTTTTTGCGGGATGCTTAACAGAATTTGCTTCTATGTTGATTCTCATCAGACATCAGCTCACAGTGCACAGTGCTTCAGTCAAGTATCCACTGTGGGCTGGTGTCTGATGAGAATCAGTACATACTTTCGAAACCACTTTGTCAAAAAAAAAAAAAAATCAATTGAGTTTTTCAATATTAATCACCCCGCAAAAACAATTCCATTTTGATTCTGCTTTCGGAGGCTTATTCAGCAAAACGATCGAGTTCCCCGTATCAATTATTCTCTGCTTTGATAAGCTTTAGAGACGATATACGTTTTCTATGCTGATTTATAGACAAACCGGGAGCCATGATCACAAATCAATAACCTTTATGTCTAAACACAATTTTAACAGCTGATTGTCTAACAGGAAAACTAATTTATTTCAAAACTTGCGTTCATAGTTTTGAATGTATGAAATCGGATAAAATATTAATATTTGACTCAAATTAAATAAAAACATTCAGCCATTCTAGCCATTAAGAATTAAGACTGTTTATTATAATAATTGTGCCACCCAAATTTGCATGTTGTTTTTGCAGGCTTTTATTATCTGTGTAGAAATTTTAAAAAAGTCCTTGAAAAAATAAGTGCACCTCTACCTTATTTTTTCACGGATTTTTCTAAAATGTTCACACAGTTCCTGTAATTTATTCACATTTTTCCTGTTTTCCTTTTCAACTACGTTGAATAAAATTTTATCTGTATAAAGCATCGAAAATTTTAACTGTTTCAAACGACTTCTGTGCTACTTGGTATAAATTTTATGGATATAAATATTATAATTTAATCAGCTTAAATGAATTAATTTAGTTATAAAAACAGTTATTTAGTGTGGCGGTTTTTGGGCTACAAATAAAAAATCTTCGCTATTTTGGGCTATGAAAATTTGAAATTGGGCTATATTTTCTCTCAATTATCTGGCCACACTGATTATCATTTGGTTGATTGGGTTTAACGCTCGTATTTGATATCAGTCATCTGTGAAATGTTATGTAAGCTGTGATTTGCGTGCAATGAGCTATCACATCTTAAATTTTGACGAAGAAAGTCATTGTTTCGCAGTATGCATCTGCAAGTTGCAGAAAATCAGAAGTTGATGCTCAAACAACAACAGCAAAATCCGCTTTATAGCAAACAATTTTTTTTAATACTATATGTACCTAGGTACATTGGTTTATCTGGTTATAAGCAATGCTTATAAGTGTTCGATCCACATGTAGAAGCACACGTAATCTTTCAACAAAATAAAATTATTGTAAAATTCTATGATTTGAAAGCTAACACTGCTGATTGGTCTGGGCTCAGAAATTTAAATGAAAGATGAATAGATCGAATATTTATTTAAAAATATATAATATCATCTGTTATATCTATCAATTGAATATCTGATGACTTTCAGAGATGCAAAAATATGCTAGTAGGAGAAAAGTGCTAAACTTTTACAAAAGCAAACAGGGGGACTGTTAAACATCTCTCGAAATAAACTAAAGATTTTAAATGATATGAGCATTAGACGAATAGCTAAGGCTCCTGCGCGGATATATGCAATTAATTTTCTTTAACAATAAATGGCAATGCATATGTTTAACAATATTTCTATTTTCAAGCAAAATAAAGCTAATTACCAACTTAAGAGTCCAAATAATCGCAAGAGTCCAAATAATGAAAATTTTCTAAAATACAGGCGGTTGAAAAACAAGGCTACCAATGTAATAAATAAAGCCAAAGAAATTGCGTTAAATAAAAGAGTTGATAAAGCACATGGAAACAGCAAAAAATTATGGGATATCCTTGGGAATGAATTGAACCCGGGAATCAATCAAAATCAAAATAAGGCTAATGTGTCCCTCCGCACAGCAACGCAGCTTAATGATTTCTTTTCGCGAATAGGCAGCAGAATAAATGATGAATTTCGCACAAATTGTGCGGAAAGAATTAGCTACAGAATTAATCAGCAGACCCTCTCCCTAAGACCAACTTCGATTGAAAAAATAAAAGAGATTATATTAAACCTTGTAAATGTGGCTTCTGGAATAGATTCGATTAGGGCAGCAATACAAATGCAGCCCTCATAGATGTGCAACATTATATTAACAGCTAACTAGACAAGGGCTTATATGTTTCAGCCATATTTGTTGACATTAAAAAGGCATTTGACACAGTTGATCATACCATTTTAGGCCATATTTTAAACGAACTAGGTATTCGAGGAAAGGGAAATGAACTAATAAAAAATTACTTATCCAACCGGACCATAAGTACCCAGTTCAAAGGTGAAACTAGTGATAGGAGAGTGATAAATATAGGCATTCTTCAAGGATCCATTTTGGGACCAACTCTTTATTTGCTTTATGTCCAGAGTCTGAATAATCTTAATTTAGTATCTAAATATGTCATTTATGCAGATGACACCCTTATATTTAACTCAAATAGAGATCCTATCGAACTAGAGCGGATGATCAATGATGATTTAGGTGGATATTTCAATTGGCTTGTTACTAATAAATTAAAAATGAATGCTAATAAAATGCATTACTTGATTTTCAAACACACTGAAAGAAAAACTCTTGGTTGGTTCAACTATTTTTAATAGTATTGCAACGATTCATTCAAAATCGTTAAACGAACTACGGAAAATAGTTATTTTTATTATGTTAATATAGTTAATTTAACGATATAAAAGTAGTTGGCTCTGGTTATACAAAAAATATCGCAACGTTCATGAAATCAACTGTTTTAATTGTTTCATAACCACGAAAATTAGTTGATAAATAGAAAATTTTTCATCAATTCACTCAAAACTTCAACGTTTCGAATTATCAACTGTTTTTATGGTACTTAAACTACTTCGCAATAGTTGATTTCAACAAACGTAATTCAGTGAGCAACGTCTTTGGAATTACTCTACGCAAATTAGAATGGTTTCAACATTTGGATGTTTTTCATGCTCCGAATGAAATTGTTTATCAACCACGCGTCATGGTGCGTAAAAGTAATCAACAATTTTCTTATGGTTGTTTTAACTATAGCCCTAGTTGATGCAAAAACAACTAAGGCAAACTGTTGATTTTTCATACTCCTCATACTCATACTCCTATTCTATCATAGAAGTTTCATATGCTACATGGCAAAATTGTGTTCGGTTTGCTGTTCGATATAATTCATATTCATGTTATGCTGTGAAGCCTTTATATTACGTTGTACGACGCTATTTTGTTCACAATACAGCGTTTTCCGCTGTGGCATAGCAGTGGGCTGCGGCAAAGCGCAGTCAAAAAATTAGAAGGCACTGTTTTGTATGGTAACGCGCTCAATAGCTGCGGCCGAATTTGCGGCAGCGGCAGAATTTGCCAAATATCTAATTTTGCCGCACCGCTAGCAGTGATACCTACCATAGGTTGGCATCACCTTTAGGTTGAATTAAATCTGTTTGAATTAGGTTGAATGATCTGGTGGAATAAACAAGCGATGGCTGATGTGTAATTGTGATAAGCCAACCTAATCCTCGCACAACAGCATTTAGCAATACAAAAGAAAAAAAAAATGAATTTGGTTGGTGCCTTGGTTGCATTGACAGCGACATTGTCGGTGCATTGTGATTCACCAGATTCAACTGCGGCATTCACGCCTCCCCTGCCTATATTTCGTACTATGTATGGAAAAAAAGTAAGCAACCACAAACAATGGTTGGAATACCATTGTTTGTGGTTGCTTACTTTTTTTGCACCACGGACGTTGTTTATCAACCACGCGTCATGGTGCATAAAAGTAATCAACTATTTTTTTATGGTTGTTTTAACTATAGCCCGTAGTTGACGCAAAAACAACTAAGGAAAATTGTTGGTTTTACCAAGATTTTTCTTTCAGTGCAATTAAGACAGTTCACAATCTGAGTACACGGACTTCCACTAATCAGCTACCTTTCATAACTGGGAAAATTACATTTTTTCAACTATTAGCATTTCAAAAACTAATAACATTATGGAAAATCATCCACGGAAAGAATGAATCTTCTGTTTCTCTGACAATGACCAGAGAAATGCATAGCTATGAAACAAGATCTGCGAATTCTTACACTGAAAGAAAAACTCTTGGTTGGTTCAACTATTTTTAATAGTATTGCAACGATTCATTCAAAATCGTTAAACGAACTACGGAAAATAGTTATTTTTATTATGTTAATATAGTTAATTTAACGATATAAAAGTAGTTGGTTCTGGTTGTACAAAAATATCGCAACGTTCATGAAATCAACTGTTTTAATTGTTTCATAACCACGAAAATTAGTTGATAAATAGAAAAATTTTCATCAATTCACTCAAAACTTCATCGTTTCGAATTATCAACTGTTTTTATGGTACTTAAACTACTTCGCAATAGTTGATTTCAGCAAACGAAATTCAGTGAGCAACGTCTTTGGAATTACTCTACGCAAAGTAGAATGGTTTCAATATTTGGATGTTTTTCATGCTCCGAATGAAATTGTTTATCAACCACGCGTCATGGTGCATAAAAGTAATCAACAATTTTCTTATGGTTGTTTTAACTATAGCCCTAGTTGATGCAAAAACAACTAAGGAAAACTGTTGATTTTTCATACTCCTCATACTCATACTCCTATTCTATCATAGAAGTTTCATATGCTACATGGCAAAATTGTGTTCGGTTTGCTGTTCGATATAATTCATATTCATGTTATGCTGTGAAGCCTTTATATTACGTTGTACGACGCTATTTTGTTCACAATACAGCGTTTTCCGCTGTGGCATAGCATTGGGTTGCGGCAAAGTGCAGTCAAAAAATTAGAAGGCACTGTTTTGTATGGTAACGCGCACAATAGCTGCGGCCGAATTTGCGGCAGCGGCAGAATTTGCCAAATATCTGATTTTGCCGCACCGCTAGCAGTGATACCTACCATAGGTTGGCATCACCTTTAGGTTGAATTAAATCTGTTTGAATTAGGTTGAATGATCTGGTGGAATAGACAAGCGATGGCTGATGTTTATTGTGATAAGCCAACCTTATCCTCGCACAACAGCATTTAGCAATACAAAAGAAAAAAAAATGAATTTGGTTGGTGCCTTGGTTGCATTGACAGCGACATTGTCGGTGCATTGTGATTCACCAAATTCAACTGCGGCATTCACGCCTCCCCTGCCTATATTTCGTACTATGTATGGAAAAAAAGTAAGCAACCACAAACAATGGTTGGAATATCATTGTTTGTGGTTGCTTACTTTTTTTGCACCACGGACGTTGTTTATCAACCACGCGTCATGGTGCATAAAAGTAATCAACTATTTTTTTATAGTTGTTTTAACTATAGCCCGTAGTTGACGCAAAAACAACTAAGGAAAATTGTTGATTTTACCAAGATTTTTCTTTCAGTGTATAGATTGCCTCCAGTCAGAACCAATAGAGGCCTTAATAACCCGATTCTTGCAGCTATATCGTTGTGTAATGATATGCCTGATGATTTAAAAAACAACCTATCGTATTTCGTTACTAAAAGGAAGCTGAAGCAGTATGTTGTAAACCTATTTTAAAAGCGAATGTAAATATTTTTCTTTTATTTTCTTTTTATTTTTATTATCTAACTTTAGTTCTTATCTTATTTATATATTAATTCTAACCAATTCATGCTAGTATTATCACTCCATAAAAGTTATCACTCCATAAAAATCAAATTCAGTGTGATGATTGAAATAGCAGAAAATTCAATTCAAATAGTTTTATAAAGAATAGTTTGATTTGTGAATTCTTGTCCTCTCTCATACCAGTGTTCGACACTGCCTGACGGGAAAGTTGTGACAAATAAGATTATTCAATTGCTTGCAATATAAAATTCTCTATTATGGATGTTGGTGAATTCGTGTGAGAAACTAACGACCATAACAAAACTAATTAGCTAGTTATGTCACTCCCAATGTACCCTCATTTTGTTAAAGAAAGAAAAAAATTGTGATGAGAGTGTGGTTCGGACCCATCCACACATCCTTCATTCCCTACTCGGGAATAGTCAATTTATTACTAACTTAGCAGCAATTCAAACTAACCCCATTTTGTCTATAGTTAGTAGGAAACACTTTGACAGTTGGTGGTGGATAAAAAGTGCATGCATATTTATATATTCTTTTTCTCAACAGAGCCCTTTTTCAGAATTCATACATGAATATAGCTGCGTTTTATTTTCATCCAGAGTGGAGTAGGTATCCTGCATTCATAAAAAAACGATCCGGAGTAGCATGCGAGTTTATTTCATTCCTAATTGGTTGGCAGCACTTAGCTTGTCAGACATTTATCAGTTCAAAATTCAAAATTTAAATTTCGAAACAACAAATGTCTACCTAGAAAATTAGAATCATGTGAATTTCTTTTAAAAAAATAATCGCAGAATATTCCGACTCATAGGATGATAATTCTGTTGACAGCATTGATTTTTGAATCATATTCATCCATTTCAATGTTTCCTGGCTGCTAGATTGACAGGGAAATTTTCGGGAATTTATCACTGCAGCCAACTGTTTCAGCTGACATGAATTATTGAAATACGTTCCACACAGTGCACAAGTACGAACTCTACTGAATTCACGAGTGATCGTACTCTGGATGTTGTTGTTGTTTTGCGTGCAAATTGCTATCCTGCACTACTCCGGATGCATAAAAAACGCACCTTATGTTGAAATGATGAAATTTTCTTCATTTCAATAAATGCTAGTTTGCTGAGCTGAAGAAGTGTGTCACAAAATGGAACATATATATGTGTATTTATACATTTATATATGTTTGATTGTCGACGACGAATTTGAATTCAATTCGAATTCAATAATTAAAAGTGGGTATTTATAACGTTTCGAACATTATTTGGGAGATTTTTGAATTTTTTAGAGTTAATGATAGTACTATCTGAACAACTTAGCTCCTTTTTACAGGTTGAATGACCTAAATATCGCTTACATGTGTTCCCAAGCTACTATGCCCTCCCAATGTTGCCAAACCATAAATGTTTCCTAAAAGGCTACTGGTTTTGTATATGAATAAAACATTAAGGATATATTTATATTATAATTTACACATCTTGTAAATATCTAATTAGGTTTTGTTACCTTATTAAGTTTTTAAGATTCGATTGCCGATAAACGTCGAGTGCAGACGTGTCGTGATTTTTGTGCGTAAATTAAAACAAGAGCCGTGTATCGCTATTTCGTTTTCAGGTGTTTGATAATAACTCTTAGTTCGCTGGTAGTTAACAGTAATTACAGACGATTTTATTTTGGTAATAATTTTTGAAAAACTTAACTGCCTATAAACATTTAGTGGCAATCATCATTTAACACAGAGCGTGCAAAAAAAAAAGACAAAGTAGATAATACTGATATGGGTCGGAAAAGGAAAAATATCAAGACCCCAGAAGCATCGAACATCGACGAGGTGGTGCTGGACTAAACAGCGGTGGAAAAAATGGTGGTGCTTGAATAAGAAAACCGAGCACTTCGAATAGCAGTCAATGATTTGCGGAGGTAGATGAAATGTTTCCTGGACAGCAATCAAAATCAAGGTGCCAGTGGTAATGAAACAGGACTACTAACAAAAGCTACGCCATGCTCAAGCGCAGGCAAACTAGTTATCAATGAGCCGCGAAGTGCCTCCAAAGCTGGAAGTAGCATCAATAATTGGATGTGACAACGGCCAAGATTTCAACTTGGTAGCGCTCCGAAGGCCAAAACGGTCAAAACAACAGGTAATTGTACCTTCCCGGACAAGACATAGCACGGAGACCATGAAAAGCCCTGGAGTTACACCGATAGCGGTTCCGAAGTTCATCACTGAGCTTCACGATCAAGGTATCAAGGTCAATATAAAAAGTATTTCGAGTGACAGATCACACATTTTGACTGCCTCCCTAGAAGGCCAAGAGAAAGTCTTTGAAATAATAAAAAGCAGTGGTCGAAACGCAAGGACCTACACTGCAGCCAAAGAAAATCACTCATTATCAGTAGCCTGCATAGAGGCGTTAGATCGTGGGATTTCATTCTGAGCTAGTGGCGCAATACCCTGATCTGAGTGTTAAGTCAATATCGTACTTCCTCAGCTGCAAAAAGCGGGAACTGAGTAAGTCGGTTGCGGCTGAAGACTTCAGGCCCCAATCCGGACTCTTCATTGTGCAATTTGAGCCTTACCAGGAGTTAGCTGCTGTATTCCAAGTACAATCTATTCTCTGGCAGAGAGTGACTTGGGAGAAAATCCGAAATACGCAAAGGCTGCAGTGTTTTAACTGCTAAAATTTGTACATCGGTGCGTGAAGTACTAACGTGGTGAATGCAAAAAAGTTGAAGATGCGCAGCCTGCATGCGTCAACTGTGGTCTTGATGGTTACCCAGCAAACGATCGTAGTTGCACGGCATATAAGGAAATGGTGGCCAGGATCGAAGCGAAGAATATTCGCCACAACTAAGTCCGACAGGAGCGTCAGTAGTTTGTGACGCAGTAAATTGGTATCTCCTATGCACAGGCAGTAGGAGGTACTGCTTCTCCAAGTTCTCCAAATCTTATTTTGAGGACATTTTTTGCAAAATGTTGTTCGAAGAGATTCTTACAGTCAAGAATAATCACGAATCAAACTTCATAGTTCTATTCATGAAGCTATCAAAATTATCGAAACCGAAGCAAAGAAGACTTTAACCCTGGATTACCCCCGGACTATCACATTCAATTAGGCAACATAACAAACTGGCATATTTAATTAGGAAGATAGTCTGAGCTATGAAATATAGCTCCCAGCGCTATAACAATCTACATAGCACATTCTTCTGTTTAACATAGTACAGCATTTGTACAGCATAGTACAGCATACGTTATGTACAGCATACGTTATGTGCATAGTACAGCATACGTTATGTGTAAATATCCTGATCTATAAAATTTAGCCATAAGGCCAAATCCTTACGCATTATGGGCTTTTCTGCCATGTTCATAATCTCCAACTACTTTGAACGTAATCTCAGCACATATCATTAAAATGCGCTAAATAACATTAGCTTATTAATAAACTCAAGTGTCCTAGTGAAGAGAGTGTCAGCTCTTTTCTCCTAATTAGAGTTCAATATGATCTGTTAATTTACCATCTAGGTTCCCAAACACTCTTGATTGAAATTATAACAGCGAGCCATTTATGCGCTCCGCGAAAGTAGCGAGTAAACGACAGCTCATGGATGCGCTTTTTAATTATGTAGGCCTCCCAACAATTAGAAGAGGCTAGATGTAAGACCTAGGATAAGGAATTAGGTCTAATTAGGCTAAGTTAGTCTTAGTTAAGTATAAGTTAGACTTAAGTCATAGCGTAAGATAGATTTTAAGTGACTATTGCTAGGATAATCCCAGCCATTGTACACGGCTGGGTATAATAATTAGCGTGTAAGATTAAAAAAATTCAAAAGATAATCATAAAAACAATAAAAATATCAAGAGCCAGCAGGCCAAAATATTATAGCCGCTAGTTAGTAATTTGTTTTATTGTAAATAGTATTTAAATTAGATTAATAATGTAAAAAAAAGCTACAAATAAAATCTTTTCTAATCTAATCTAAAAATTATAGCAGCATTTTGATTTTTTAGTTCTTGGGAGATTTCTCAAAACTTGAGGAAGTGAAATCGACTCAAAACCGCTTAAAAATTTAACGACTCAGAGCTAACATATGTTCAAAAGATCTTTTCGTCATGACGTGGTAACGTATATTTTGCATTCTAAGAACATATGCTAATTCGAACTCACATATTTCACCTCATCAATTCAATTATTGATTCACATCATTGAAATGTGTAACTAGTGAATCACTGTAACTGCTATTCGTACTATAAGTCACAACGCTGAATCTTGAATGTTCACGAAATTATGAATATGACTGGTATTCTTTCGCAATTCGAGATGGAATTCCCGCAATTGTTAGCGTCTCGCCGTTTGACTTTTCAAATAAATATATAATATTTGTTTTCAAACGATATTTCTGACGTACATATATGTGGTATATGTGGATTGGGAAAATATTTCGATATCAATTTCCCGGATGAGAAATCATACGAATTTATGCTGATTACTTTATTTTCATTGGCATCAATGATCAGAAGATAAGTATTCGTATTTGCATGACAGTATGATGCTTGTTCCCTGCTCATGACATAGTGGATTTGCATTTTCAAGAAATAGACCGTAGGTGTAGCTAGTGGGTTCTGAGAGATGGTATTTTTACTAGTAAGATATTTACGCACGTAAAATGGTACTTTCAATACTGATTGACGCATTTCTTTGCATAGTGAAGATGCACTGATTCGCTAGGCTAATGCATTTAGAATGGTTCGTTAACTCCTTAAGCTAATTTATTAATTTATTTAATCATAAGAAAGAAAGCTTCTTGCGTGATATCCATCTTCTAAACAATTTTCGTTTTTCTGACTTACAGTTAAATTATTTCACCTGCGAAATCCGTAACTATTAACATATTGGAATTGTTTTTGCGGGATGATTAAAATTGAAAAATTTTATATTTACATTGAGAATTTTTTTTTTTAATTGACAAAGTGGTTTCGAAAATATGCACTGATTCTCATCAGACACCAGCACACAGTGCATACTTGACTGATGTGACCACTTGCAGTTGGAAATCATTAATTTTTATTATAGAGACGATATACGTTGTCTATGCTGATTTATAGACAAGAAGGGAACCATGATCACAATTAAATAACCTTTATATTTATGTACAGTCATGAACATAAGTCTACGTACCCCTGCAATTTTCATGAAAAATATTTAACTGAACGCTTGATGTCAACAATAATGATAAGGAATAATGAAAACAATAAATTTATTTCATATCACGTCCAAAACATATATATTCATTTAGTGCAAATTAACATAAAACAAAAATAATAAAATCTCATGCAATAAAAAAGAACAATAGTCTACGTACAGTCACATTTAACATTAGTTGTCTTAAAAACTAGTGTTTGGTGGGGCCTCCTTCGGAAGAAATTACAGCTTTCAATCGGCTTGGCATTGAATCGACTAGATTTTTTGTAATTTCTGGTGTAACTTTGTCCCATTCTTCGTGAAGAACGGAAATTAGGTCGGATCTGTTTGAAAGTTTATAGTTTTGAAGTTGGCTCTTCAAATGTTCCCATAAATGTTCGATTGGGTTTAAGTTCGGAGATTGGGGTGAAGAATGGAGTTGTTTGAGGATATTAAAAATCAACCACTATTTTACAATCTGCGCTCTATGTTTGGGGTCATTATCTTGTTGGAAGACCCAACACGGCCCTAGTCCTAATTTTTGCGCAGATTGTTTTAACTTCGCTTTAAGTATGTCTAAATATACAGCACGATCCACAATACCGTCAATGATAACTACATTCCCCACCCCCGCCACCGACATGCATCCCCAAACAAGAACACTTCCACCCCCATGCTTTACTGTACCAATTAAATTTTCCTTTTTGAGGCCTTCGTTTGGTTTTCTCCACACTCGTTGCCAACTGTCATGTCCGAAAATATTAAACTTGCTCTCGTCGCTAAACCAGACGCAATTCCAAAAATTTTCCTGCTTGACTTCATGGAGTTTTGCATATTCGAGTCGTTTACCTTCATTTGTTTTACTAATGAATGTTTTTTTCCGAGGTGTCCTGCTAAAATAGTCGTTGCGGTGGAGCACTCTGCGCACAGTTATAGGGTGTAAGTGTTTGCCCTTAACCTCCTTGATGCCTTCAGCTAGTAATTTTGACGACGTACGAGGATTATTTTGTATTTCAGCGAGTACCCTTCTCTCTTCACGGTCGGCCAGCTTTCGCGGTCTTCCACTCCTTGGTTTATTTTCAAATGATTTTGTCCTCTGGTAATTTAAAATTACAGTTTGAACACTTGACCGCGGTTTTTTGACTATTTCACTAATTTCACGATAAGATCACCATTTTTTTCTAAGGCTCACTATTAATTTCAGAGATTTCTTTCCTAATCTGAGCCATGATCCCTTTAAACAAATTGACAATTACTTGTCAACGCGCCGTCAGCTCTTGAATCTAATACAGATTTCACCATTCGATGAAAACATGCGCAATGAAAATTATTTAAACACACGTTAAGCTGTACGTGGACTTTTGTTTCATTTTGGGTGTGAAGATTTCATTTATATCCCTCTTATTATTGCTTTGATAGAAATAGTTCAAATATTTACTTATATTAAAACTTAAATTAAGTGAATACATGTTTTTGCTGTGAATGCTTCACTGAAAGAAAAACTCTTGGTTGATTCAACTATTTTTAATAGTATTGCAACGATTCATTCAAAATCGTTAAATGAACTAAGGAAAATAGTTATTTTTACTATGTTAATATAGTTAATTTAACGATATAAAAGTAGTTGGCTTTGGTTATACAAAAAATATCGCAACGTTCATGAAATCAACTGTTTTAATTGTTTCATAACCACGAAAATTAGTTGATAAATAGAAAATATTCATCAATTCACTCAAAACTTCAACGTTTCGAATTATCAACAGTTTTTATGGTACTTAAACTACTTCGCAATAGTTGATTTCAACAAACGTAATTCAGTGAGCAAAGTCTTTGGAATTATTCTACGCAAAGTAGAATAGTTTCAATATTTGGACGTTTTTCATGCTCCGAATGAAATTGTTTATCAACCACGCGTTATGGTGCATAAAAGTAATCAACCATTTTTTATGGTTGTTTTAACTATAGCCCTAGTTGATGCAAAAACAACTAAGGAAAACTGTTTATTTTCCATACTCCTCATACTCATACTCCTATTCTATCATAGAAGTTTCATATGCTACATGGCAAAATTGTGTTCGGTTTGCTGTTCGATATAATTCATATTCATGTTATGCTGTGAAGCCTTTATATTACGTTGCATGACGCTATTTTGTTCAGAATACAGCGTTTTCCGCTGTGGCAAAACAGTGGGCTGCGGCAAAGCGCAGTCAAAAAATTAGAATGCACTGTTTTGTATGGTAACGCGCACAATGGCTGCGGCCGAATTTGCGGCAGCGGCAGAATTTGCCAAATTTCTAATTTTGCCGCACCGCTAGCGGTGATACCTACCATAGGTTGGCATCACCACTAGGTTGAAGTAAATCTGATTGAATTAGGTTGAATGGTCTGGCCAACCTAATCCTCGTACAACAGGATTTAGCAATACAAAAGAAAAAAAAGTGAATTTGGTTGGTGCCTGCATTGTGATACACCAAATTCAACTGCGGCATTCACGCCTCCCCTGCCTATATTTCGTACTATGTATATGGTTGGAATACCATTGTTTGTGGTTGCTTACTTTTTTTGCACCACGGACGTTGTTTATCAACCACGCGTCATGGTGCATAAAAGTAATCAACTATTTTTTTATGGTTGTTTTAACTATAGCCCGTAGTTGACGCAAAAACAACTAAGGAAAATTGTTGATTTTACCAAGATTTTTCTTTCAGTGTTAGAATTAGAATTATATAAACTGAGAGAAATGCTCAGATATGGGGGGTACGTAGACTTTTGTTCATGACTGTATATTTGTGATATCAAAGTAATTTTAGAGGTACATAAAGCAGTAAGTGCCTCAACCATTTATAAACACATAAGCAGGGAGTCGGAGATATTCGCTAGAATCATTCAGCATGAAACACTGATGGCGTCACACGTCAATATTTTTAATATTGACAGAAATATCTTTCTAATTTGTTTAATTTCATATTGATATCATCAACTTTATAGTCCCGCGTATACAGAATTACCTGTGTTTGTTATTTTTTCGATTCAAAGAATAAATATTGTGGAGATGTTCTGGTATATTTGCTGATTTAGTTCATATTGTTTTCCAAGAAATATTTCAAATGGCTTTTGAGCATTCAGTGAAATATGTTACCGATATTCTTTCTTGGATCCCAAATCGATAGTTTCGGGGGCCTAGCCTCACCGGAGATGGGGGTGGGTCGGGCGCCACTCGCTTCACGGCCCCGAAACTGCGCTTGCCGACGCTCGGAAGCGAGAATATGCGACGGTTTCGCGTAATATGTATAGCACAAAGAAAAACACGCTAGCGGTTTCCAAGAAATTCATACACAATAGTTTATTAACGAAGGTTCCTAATTTACCTATATCGGCACTTATGCCCTACTTTATAACGGCGCCGCGAAAGTTACACTCTACCACTTCTGATAACCTATTCTATGTATCACATTCATCATCTATCTCGTATTTCCGAATTTCGGTATTAAACAAGGAATAAACTTAAACTACTTACAATTTAACCTCCAATCAATCTCCTCCCGCAGCGGATTCGTCGTGATTCGCCGTCACTTCGCCGATAATCTCCTCAATAACTCGTTCGGTAGTCTCGATCTGCTCCTCAATCCTTTTTCCAACCGTCGTCGCTTATCGAAAGTTATTGTTTCCTAACCGCCAACCGATAAGCTTTTTCTTGCCAGGTGCATGTGAAAGAAATAGATGTTCGATCACTCGTATTTCGTCCCAAAATCTGCTCCTCGATTCTTTTACATCCGTCGTCGCTATCGAACGTTATGGTTTTCTAATCGCCAACCGACAAGCTTTTTCTCGCCAGGTACATGTGAAAGAAATTGATATTCGATCGCTCGTATTTCGTCCCAAAATCTGCTCCTCGATTCTTTTACAACCGTCGTCGCTATCGCAAGTTATCGTTTTCTAACCACCAACCGACAAGCTCTTTCCCGCCAGATACATGTAAAAGAAAAATATTCGATCGCTCGTATTTCGTTCAACAATCTGCACCCTCGTCTATTCCTTACCATGTCCAATCAACAAGAGGCCGAATTATATCTTGCACACCTCGCAAGTAGCCTCGGCTTTGCTTCCTGATCCCGCTTAGACGGGATCTTCGATTCTCCGTTTGGCGATAAAACCGATTGCCCCCATGCATTTCACATGCATTTCAAATGCATCTAGTTCCCGGTCATTGCACCTTCTCATTCGTGTGCATTGCCGCAAGTGCATTTGGTCATTGCACTTTGCATTGCGCTCAATCCACTGTAATACATGTATGGCAACGCCTCGGTGCATCTCGGAACGCGGTCCGTTCCGCTGGCGTTCCGCCCGGTTGTCAATTACACACGAACTGTCAAATCTGTGTTTTCGTCTGTCGCCGCATTTGTAATCTATGGAATACTTGCTCAGGTTGTAAACATTGTCGCGCATTAAATCCTCAGTAATTTCTGAAATGGAATGTAAATAATCGTGCGGGAGTGGGTTCTTCAGGATTAGAAGACTTCTCGGTTTGAGCAGCAGTTTGCATTGCAGTTCGCGTTTATGTTTATCGTTTACGTTTATCTCAGGTGGTCTATAGAACTCAAGTATGGTATGCGATCCGCATGAAATTGTGTTGTCAGTAGGATAGAAGAGCGGCCCGCCGGTATGGGGCATTATGCCTGGCCCCGCCAGGTATTCGTTGACTAGAACATTGTTTGCTTTGCATGATTCAAAAATACCTAGATTATTAACCACGCCAACAAATACTTGCAGCCAATCTGGAATCACTTCGACAATCATTCCATTTGGATGTGGAACACCGCCATAATTAATGAGCCGCCGATGCAATAGCTGTGTCCACTTAGGTTTGGGTGCATTTTCAACTTGCTGTAAAATTCGTTTCTCTTCTTCTGATGTAATGAAGTTTGGTATGAACATGGCACTTTTGGACAATTTCAAACAAGAAAATCATTGAAATCCATCTTGCAAATCGCTTCAGTCAGGTGAGTACGTTGATCCTATTGTTTATTCGGGACGGTTATATGGGCGACTCGGCCCCACCAACAGCTTTGGAGGAATGCCGGGTCCTGACGAGTGCGCGCCTTGATTTTGATGTTGGCCGTTCTTGACAGGGCTCGTCGAGACTCGAAGCCTACTCCACGACTCGATGCTATTTGTGATACCGCGCTATGCCCTACCTTATTATATCTTACTTTCTATTTCTTTCTTGATTCTTATTACCGACCTTACATTTACATAGCTTGAAACAACCTTCGACTCCCTACCGCAAGCGTGTCCGCGCCAATGAAGTAGTATGGATTTCTATCTGCTACCGGTACGGCTCGCGACGTGATCGACCGTGACACCCCCCTCTCTTCAGAGAATTCCCTGGGAATTCTTGACGCTATTTCTCAGAGACGCCACGCGAAATTATATACTAACCCCGAGTTTTATATTTCGGTACGCTTTAGCTTATCGTACAACAATTTCCGGTCGTTGATATTCTCTATTTGAATTCTGAATTGCACATTCACATCACAAATCCCAGACATACCTTATCATGCATGCATATGTGTCACGACTAATAGCTCTAACTGGTGTTGGTATCTGTGCCCGTAATATTTCAATATTCTAATACGACCTGAACTCAATTTTAGGCTAAAAACCAAAGGACATCAAGAAAAAAAAAGAAAAAAAACGAAGATAAAAAAAAACGAGAGGCGCAAAAACAAGACAAAAAAGGAGAAAAAGGAAAGGAAAAGATAAAGATCAACCCTACTCAACAGAGGCACGGAAGTCACGCCCCCAAACTATGGTATATTATTTCAGTTTTATCTCATTCATTCTAACTCATACGACTAACTCCTCAAAATTTACTATTAACTAATACTAGGCTTACTTCTACTAACCCTTCACCAAATATTTTTTTTTTTTTTTTTTTTTTTTTTTTTTTTTTTTTTTTTACAACGCTTAATCACGGAAGTTATTCAATAATATTAATTCTGTTATTGTAAAACTAAATACCACCACCATTTCTTTTCCATTGCTTATCGCGCCGGCATCCCACCACCACAGAGTCTAATGGCTAACCTTTCAAAAGAAACGTGTATCTAAACTCGAAACCCGCCACCAAAATCCATGCTAATCACGTTCGCCTTCCACATACGTTTTGAGGTCTTTCGCATGCCAAGTGCCTGCATTTTTACCTTTTCCGTCGACCAATTCGTATGTCCACGCTGATGTCTTCCTTCTCAGTGTGAAAGGTCCGATGTATGCCGGGGCTAATTTAGCTGAAAAATTTTTACTAGCATCCGACAAAACGTAGTTCTTACGCCAAACTCTCTGTCCCACCTGAAAGCTCTCTGTGCGTCGGCGAAGATCATACCGCTTTTGACTGGAAACCGCTGCCCGTTTCATCCTCTGGACCACCTCCTCCCGTAACTTTTCCAAATTAATTGCGTTTTTGACTGGTGAAAACGCCTCTTGCACTCCTGCTGGCCGCTCCACATCCTCCCTAAATGTGACCATTTCTCGCCCAAAATTTAAAAAGTAAGGAGTGAAGCCCGTGACTTCATGCTTATACGTTCTCAGCGCACACGCGATTTTACTCAGGTATTGGTCCCACGAGCGATGGTTCTCTGACGCGTAACATCTCAACATGCATTTTATGTCCTGATTACGGCGCTCCGCCGGGTTAGCCTGGGGATGGTACAGCGCGGTGAAACATATCTTAACGCCATACTCTTCCACCGCCCGCTTGAACTGTTTTCCCCGGAACTGCACCCCATTATCGCATATCAAAGCCCTGGGTACTCCATACACCAAGAAGACGTTCTCTTCCAACAACCGGAAAACAGCCGATGCCGTCGCTGTCCGTACTGGTAATATTACCGAGTACTTGGTGACATAGTCTACAATCGTGAGAATGTAGGTGTACCCTCTCGTTGACCTAGGTAATGGTCCCACTAGATCCACGCTGATCAGTTCCCATGGCAATTTGGCCTCGCCAGCCCTCGTAGACATCAAGCCGATCGGTGATTTTCTCTCCACCTTGCAGGTTTGGCACACGTTACAGGAACGTACATATTTCTGTATGTCTCTCCGCATCCGGGGCCAGTAGAAATTTTGAGCAACGCGAGCCAACGTTCGAGTAGCACCAAGATGTCCCGCCTTCGGGTCGTCGTGACACCGGAACAGTATGGAACCCCTTTCCGTTTTCGGAACTACCCTTTTCCAAACCGGGTTGCCGTCCCTCTCGCTCCCATAGCCTGGTAGCTGCTTCCACAGAGTATTCTCGACCACTTTCCAATTCGCAAACTTACGCGGATCGCTCCGAACCTTCTCCAGCATTTCCACAAACCATCGCTCTGGCGCCGGGGAAGCCGCTATGTCTCCCACCTCCGCAACCGCTCGAGACAGTGCGTCTGGCACCAAATGTTCCTTCCCTTTCCGATGAACGATCTCAAAGTCAAATTGCTGGAGGCGTACTGCCCATCTCGCCAACCTGCCTGACGGGTCCTTCAGCTTGTTTAACCAGACAAGGGAATGATGGTCGGTAATCACGATGAAATGCGTCCCCTCAATGTATGGCCGTAACTTTTCTATGGCCCACACAACCCCTAAGCACTCCCTTTCGGTGACAGAATAATTTCTCTCCCGTCTCGACAAAGCCCGACTCAAATAGCAGACCACTTTCTCTCCTGATGGGTGAGCCTGACTCAAAACAGCCCCTATTCCGACATCCGATGCATCCGTCTGCACTTTAAAGGGGAGGTCGAAATCAGGACAGGCTAATATCGGCGCGGCCATAAGTTTCTGTTTGCACGCGACAAAAGCCTGCTCACATATATCTGACCATATAAACTTACGTCCTTTTTTCAACAGATCATTTAATGGCGCGACAAGAGTGGCGTGATCCGGGATGAAACGCCTATACCACGACACCATACCGAGTAGTTGTCGGACTTGTTTGACTGATGTCGGTTTAGGAAATCCCTTAATCGCCTCAACCTTCTCTGGATCTACATGCAGACCTCTTTCATCCACTAGGTAGCCTAAATACCGCAATTGAGCCCTACAGAATTGGCATTTCTCTTTCGATACTCGCAGACCTTCTTCCCTCAACCTAGAGAAGACCTCTCGCAGTACTTCCAAGTGTCGCTCGAACGTTTCCGTGACAATAATGATATCGTCTAGGTAAGTGAAAACGAAAGGTTCGAGAGTAGGCCCTAATACCGTATCAATTAACCTTTGCCAGGTGGCTCCTGAGTTGTGGAGACCGAAAGGCATGCGCCGAAAATGAAATAAACCCCTACCCGGCACGGTAAAGGCAGTGTATTGTTGAGATTCCTCCGCCATGGGCACTTGCCAATACGCCGACTTCACGTCCAGCGTCGACAGATATTTTGCATTTCGTAGTTTGTCGAGAGTTGCCGAGATATAAGGTAACGGATACGCATCTTTTTCCGACACCGCGTTTACTTTGCGAAAATCAACGCAAAATCTGTAGGAACCGTCCTTTTTACGAACCAACAAGATCGGGGAGGACCAAGCACTTTTCGATGGCTCAACCACTCCCATTCGCAACATATCGTCCAACTCTAGGTTTATTTGTTTTTGAACTGCGGGGGAAACGGGATAATATCGCTGCTTGATTGGTTCCGATTTTGTCTTTATGACGTGGCTGACAGACTTCGCGCAACCCAAACCATCCCCCATCAATTCAAACTGTTGCTCTAATAGCTCCGACAGAATCTTCACCTCACCCTGCGTTAAGTGTGACCAACCTCGTAGCGCTTTCCCGGTTCCTGACTCTACAGTGGCCACGGAGGTCCATTGTTGCCCCTTCATATCAAGCACGACTCCAAAAAGCTGCCAAAAATCTACCCCTAGGATTACCTCTTGTGGAATTGCCGCGATCACCAGTACTTCTATCACATATTTCCGCCCCCTTAAACTGAATTCTAACCTTGCCACACCATCTACAGCGCACGACTCTCCATTTGCCAGCCGCACCTCCTCTACTCTGTCTCGGTCCAAAATCAACCCTTTGGCTTCCAACCGTGACCATCCCTTCTCTCCCAAGATCGTACGACTCGCGCCCGAGTCCAGAAGTCCCTCCATTTCCACACCTTCTACCTCAACTTGCAAATGCGGTCGACTATCCTCGCCGCTCTTTACCAAGGCGTAGTCCACGTTCGCCGAATGAATCACTTGCTGCGGCCTCATCTTCGTGCTCCCTCTGCCGCTTAGTGAGCACGCCGGTCGTTTCCCGATTCTCGTTGATCCGTACGTGCTCGCACCACGGGATTCCTCGCCCTGGATCGGCACGTGGGACATGCTGCTCGCATCACCCCTTGTCTGCCACAACCGAAACATCGTCTGGGCTCCGTGCACTCTCTCGACAGATGACCATCCTTCCGGCAATTCCAACACTGTACTCGCCCGTTTTCGGTCAGTACAGCTATCTGCCCCGAAGTCTCTGCTCCTACGTATGCCAAGTCCGGCTCCAAACAACGTCGCGCTCGCGTAGGAGGTGGCACAAACGCTGCTACTGACGCTCTGGTGGCATCTAATGTCCGCCCCATCCTCACTAACTCAGCTACCGACGTGATAGGCGTTAGACTCAACTGCTGCTGGTAGAAAGGGGCAATGTTTCTACGCAGCGTTCTTAACTTTTTCTCTTCCGAGTAGTTGGTCCTCAACCGGCTGAACAGACGCTCCATTACCGCCACGTATACTCCCATTGACTCGTGCTCTCCCTGGGTGCGCCTTCGGATCTCATCACGCAGGCGATCCTCATAATCTGCTGGCAAAAACTCTGCCTTCAGTTCCTGCACCAGCTCATCCCAGCAACTGACCAAGTCACGATTCGCCCGGAACCAAATGAGAGCCTGCGATTCAAATAGATCCACTGCTGCTCTAAAAAGTTGCGGCTTTGTAAGTCCCCTGGCCTGCCGTAATTCCTCCACGCGCTCCAAAAAAGCACTCACTGATCCGGTCGAATCCCCACTGAATTTAATCCCCCATTTTGCCACCTCCGCTAGGCTCGGAGCTCTCGACGCCTGCGGCGGAGACATCACCGGGACATGATTCGCTGTCTCATCTTCGCCGTCGCTGGATTCTTCTGTGTTCCCGACCAACGTTCCCATCGAGATTATCAACCGGTTCCGTAACATCTTCACGCCCTCCTTCTGTTCCTGAGTGATTGCCTTTACGTTACCTAGCCGGCGGAAACCAAACTCAATTTTCACTCTCGCTTTAATGTAGTCTGAAGAGGTCTGATCCCCCGCAACTCTTGCTACCAAGTCTTCAATTTCCGACACTTTCGCAGATAATTCCAAAAAATCCGTATCATACTCATATGGATACTCTGCCGCCACGTAGGACGTGTCGGACGCCGCCTCTGCCTTCAACGTACCCCTCAACGTCTTCCGCATATTGTCGACGGTATCCTGTGGAAAGCCCCGAATAGCGAGCTCATATGTGAGCTCGTCCTTGCTCAAGCGATCAACTAAAATCTTCATCGCACTGAACTCAAAAGAACAAATTCTTCTCAGACTGGTCAGTAGCCAACGAAACCGCCAACACCGCACTCTCTATATGGTTTATCCCTCAATTCCAATGTAACTAGTTCCTAGACCCCGAAAATCTAAAATCAACCCCCCAGTGACTAAAATACCAAAACGTGATAGATCAGTGCTCGACTTTTCGCTCGATCCTCTATTCACGCTCTCTACTCCCGCACAGTTCTGTCCTGAAAATCCGACCTCTTATTGCTAGTAACAATACTACTTCACACACCCAAGCTTCAATATAAATTCACTATATCCAAACTCATACACACTCTGCTCCAAAATTCAAATGAAATGCTTTTAGTTCTTTGATTACTCACTTTGGCACAAACACTCTAATTCACACAACAATGCTTGGAATCCAGAATTCAGATAAATATATATAGATATACGGTGATCAATAATGTACACTGCATCAATAATTGTTATGCAATATAACAAATAGAAAAGTATAATGTTCTAAAGCAAACAACCCCTACTTATCCCGCCACCCGAATGGGGTGAATTCTAAATCAAATACCCGTTCCGCGATTTCTCTTCAAAAAAAAAAAAAAAATATTCCGAAATATGCCTTAATGGTTTCTTTCTTCCTGAATCTACACGCCTACCGAGCCTCCCACAATTTGGGACTTGGCTAGACAAAATTTTCCACGTACCGTTACGTACCGTTACTTCCGTTATGCCCCACGTTGGGCGCCAATTTGTTACCGATATTCTTTCTTGGATCCCAAATCGATAGTTTCGGGGGCCTAGCCTCACCGGAGATGGGGGTGGGTCGGGCGCCACTCGCTTCACGGCCCCGAAACTGCGCTTGCCGACGCTCGGAAGCGAGAATATGCGACGGTTTCGCGTAATATGTATAGCACAAAGAAAAACACGCTAGCGGTTTCCAAGAAATTCATACACAATAGTTTATTAACGAAGGTTCCTAATTTACCTATATCGGCACTTATGCCCTACTTTATAACGGCGCCGCGAAAGTTACACTCTACCACTTCTGATAACCTATTCTATGTATCACATTCATCATCTATCTCGTATTTCCGAATTTCGGTATTAAACAAGGAATAAACTTAAACTACTTACAATTTAACCTCCAATCAATCTCCTCCCGCAGCGGATTCGTCGTGATTCGCCGTCACTTCGCCGATAATCTCCTCAATAACTCGTTCGGTAGTCTCGATCTGCTCCTCAATCCTTTTTCCAACCGTCGTCGCTTATCGAAAGTTATTGTTTCCTAACCGCCAACCGATAAGCTTTTTCTTGCCAGGTGCATGTGAAAGAAATAGATGTTCGATCACTCGTATTTCGTCCCAAAATCTGCTCCTCGATTCTTTTACATCCGTCGTCGCTATCGAACGTTATGGTTTTCTAATCGCCAACCGACAAGCTTTTTCTCGCCAGGTACATGTGAAAGAAATTGATATTCGATCGCTCGTATTTCGTCCCAAAATCTGCTCCTCGATTCTTTTACAACCGTCGTCGCTATCGCAAGTTATCGTTTTCTAACCACCAACCGACAAGCTCTTTCCCGCCAGATACATGTAAAAGAAAAATATTCGATCGCTCGTATTTCGTTCAACAATCTGCACCCTCGTCTATTCCTTACCATGTCCAATCAACAAGAGGCCGAATTATATCTTGCACACCTCGCAAGTAGCCTCGGCTTTGCTTCCTGATCCCGCTTAGACGGGATCTTCGATTCTCCGTTTGGCGATAAAACCGATTGCCCCCATGCATTTCACATGCATTTCAAATGCATCTAGTTCCCGGTCATTGCACCTTCTCATTCGTGTGCATTGCCGCAAGTGCATTTGGTCATTGCACTTTGCATTGCGCTCAATCCACTGTAATACATGTATGGCAACGCCTCGGTGCATCTCGGAACGCGGTCCGTTCCGCTGGCGTTCCGCCCGGTTGTCAATTACACACGAACTGTCAAATCTGTGTTTTCGTCTGTCGCCGCATTTGTAATCTATGGAATACTTGCTCAGGTTGTAAACATTGTCGCGCATTAAATCCTCAGTAATTTCTGAAATGGAATGTAAATAATCGTGCGGGAGTGGGTTCTTCAGGATTAGAAGACTTCTCGGTTTGAGCAGCAGTTTGCATTGCAGTTCGCGTTTATGTTTATCGTTTACGTTTATCTCAGGTGGTCTATAGAACTCAAGTATGGTATGCGATCCGCATGAAATTGTGTTGTCAGTAGGATAGAAGAGCGGCCCGCCGGTATGGGGCATTATGCCTGGCCCCGCCAGGTATTCGTTGACTAGAACATTGTTTGCTTTGCATGATTCAAAAATACCTAGATTATTAACCACGCCAACAAATACTTGCAGCCAATCTGGAATCACTTCGACAATCATTCCATTTGGATGTGGAACACCGCCATAATTAATGAGCCGCCGATGCAATAGCTGTGTCCACTTAGGTTTGGGTGCATTTTCAACTTGCTGTAAAATTCGTTTCTCTTCTTCTGATGTAATGAAGTTTGGTATGAACATGGCACTTTTGGACAATTTCAAACAAGAAAATCATTGAAATCCATCTTGCAAATCGCTTCAGTCAGGTGAGTACGTTGATCCTATTGTTTATTCGGGACGGTTATATGGGCGACTCGGCCCCACCAACAGCTTTGGAGGAATGCCGGGTCCTGACGAGTGCGCGCCTTGATTTTGATGTTGGCCGTTCTTGACAGGGCTCGTCGAGACTCGAAGCCTACTCCACGACTCGATGCTATTTGTGATACCGCGCTATGCCCTACCTTATTATATCTTACTTTCTATTTCTTTCTTGATTCTTATTACCGACCTTACATTTACATAGCTTGAAACAACCTTCGACTCCCTACCGCAAGCGTGTCCGCGCCAATGAAGTAGTATGGATTTCTATCTGCTACCGGTACGGCTCGCGACGTGATCGACCGTGACAAATACTGACATTTGTCAGTGATGAATTTGTCCATAGTTTTTGATATAAGGTGACAATTATTCCAATTAACAGCCAATATTAAGTCTTCTCTAATTAATATTAAAAGGAAAGAACAAAACGTTCCTCTGGATAAAAATTTAAACTGCGATTCATTTGATTGAAATGAGAATATTAAGGGACAGGTTAGAATAACAAGAAGCTTGAAGAGAGCAGCGAGTTAATATAGAATCGGCTGCTAACGTTTATTTTCCCTTTTCGAATCTGACTATGTTGATAGACCTTGGACTTTGACCTAACTGAGTCAAATCAGCAAATAAATGACAGCCGGCCTCCACTAGCAACTTCTCATGGCATGTCATTTGAAATTGCTAGTGGAGAAATGCCTTTGCTCTTCGAACAGATAACAAATTTATTGAATACAAATTTATTGAATACAATTGAAAAAAGTCAACTTTATCAGGTACCTAAGATTAACTTTGGATTATATAAAGTGGCATCTATTAGCTATAAAGTAGCACCTATGATATGATTCCTGAAAAAGTACAATTTCCTATCCCTTAACATCAAACTTGACACTTTCGATGCTTTTGTTTTGTCAAACATAAGAGTATCTTATAGAGAACGTTCTGGAGGCAATTCACTCAAAAAAATTTTGGCTGAATTTTACCCTTATAATAGTAGGAAACTGGTTTCCTACTATTAAAGATGTAAATTTACAAAAGTGCGTAAAAAGAATATGTTTTTACGACCAAATGGTGTAATTTTACCCTAAATAATGGTGCAATTTTATGGCTTTAGCGCAAATGTGAATAGCAAACTTGTAAATTTACACTCTTTTTGCTTCAATTTACAAAAAGCTGTGTATTATTCAGCTGATATGACGTAAAAGCAAAAAATGCACATCGAATGTGTAAAAAAATTTGTTATTCGTTATTTTAAACGAAAAAATGAATATATATCCTATTATCAAAGTATTAATTATATACCCACTTTTAAGAGTGAAGCATAACAAAATATTGATATAATCGGAGGGCTAAATCTGTGAGAACTTTTTTCAAAATACCAACTCTGGCTCAAACTTAATATGTATAACCTAAAATAGGCCGACTAAGCTTTCAACAAATAATATATCTTGAGCAAAGAAAAGTAGTATACAAAATACTTAACAAGAAACTCAAACGGCCATATGGCATAAGGAATGTTGGAAAAATAATTCATAGAGTTAAAACATTAGTGAATCACCTTGCTTTGGTTTAATTTGGTTTAATTCATTGCCTTGTATAAACTCCAACATTGCGGTGATCATTATTGTTAAATTGGTTGCATTAAACTGAAAAAGTACTGTACGATCTTTCAAATTTGGTGCACATGGACCGTGCACTTTGAGTGAATAAAAGATTTTGGCATCATCTGCAATACAATAATATTGATGATTTTTTAATACAGACAGACGACACACAAAACAAATAGAAGTGGACCCAGATAGCTCTCCTGGGGTACACCTGAAGAGACGGTGATTTCCAAAGCAAAAGGCACTCCAGTTATCGAATTGTTGGGAGAAATTCCAAATGGATAATTTCTCCAGTAAAATTGAATGATCTTGTTCATCAAAAGATTTTGATAAACAAACTGCTTCTACGGATGAAATAGCAGTGTCGATAAATTACAACAACCGCATTGGAGTTGATTTCCCTTTTTTGAAATCGTGCTAGTCGAGAAAAATGAAAGATTTACAATGGCACGATACGGCAACACTTATTATTCTTTGAAATAAACGTGTGTCACTAGCTAGGCTTGGTGATTAGACGAGAGTTACTTTTCGCTTTTCGATCACCATTCCTGTGTATGTTTGTAACGATTGCGTATAACCAGACCGAAAGCAAGATACTCATGGATACAAACCGCTTAAAAAGGCACGATAAAACAGGCGACAACGAAGAAGAACATCGTTTCGAAATGAAGTTTGGGACGCCGTCAGGACTTGGTATCAGGTCGTTGTCCAGTTTTTTTTTGAAAATATTTCAATTGCATCTTCGCTAATTAACAAGTCTTTCATACCCATAGAAGAGCTAGCGAACGTTGTCGAGCTATTGCAATTTATATTATTGTTAGTATTAGTAGATGGTTTTGTATCATATTCTTTAAGGACGTGATTAGCAAAGTCCTATAGTTACTGGGTCAGTAATGGCGATACCGTAAGATATAAAATTGGTGGGGGTATCCGTCGCGACCTCAAAATACTTCAAAATACTACAAAATACTACGACTTCAAAATAACAAAATCCATAAATCTTCTTGGGTTCTTTTGAAAATTACTTTCAAGTTTACCGATGAGATTATTATACGCCAAATCAAATTCGTACAGGAAAATATATCTATGTTCTGAGAAAACCATAAAAGCCGATACTGAACGAGTGGCACAGTATTTTTTCCAAGATTTGAATTTCAAATTCTTCAGATGACGAAGATCAAGCGATAGCCATGGCTAATACTTTTTGTTTTTTGTACAGAAAAAGTGGTAGGTACACATTGTGTGACACTGCTGTAGAGCATAACACAAAAATTGAATATTAACATGTTAGTATAAAACTCTAATGATACCGGTCAGCTCAATCAAGCTTATTAGTTGCAAATAAATATGCATCTTGCAGATAAATTCTAATACATCCATCCAGAGCAGATTGCAGATAATTTCTAATACATCCCCTTACTCCAAATAAGAATAATTAAATGTTATCAGGCCATCATACTATGATATTTCTATGAGGAGCAGATCCTGCAGAAAATTGCTGGCTAATGAAAAGCATATTTAAGAAAAAGGGTGCGAAAGTATTAACTGGATTTTTTTGAAAACTATAGTTTTTTTTAATTATTTAACTTGGGGGAGTACTTAAAGTATTTTTTCTAAATCCAGCAATTAATCGAAACGAGAGATCCAAACATCTGTTGGGAAACCAACCGTACCAAAGTTGGTAAAACAAATGGTAATGAGAGATTAAGCTATATTCAGAAATTTAATAAAATATTTATAAACTTGTAGTGCAGAGAGTTAGTTGTTCAGTACTGGTGGTCACCAGATGTGCGATAGCAAGACCTTAAGTTGTCGGTAGTCAGCGCCAGTAGTGCCATGGAGTTTGACCACCTAGCTATCATTGCGGATAATGCTACAAAAGGTTAAACCGGTGCCAGACTCCTCCGCTGGGGCAGTGATTCCAGCTACGCGTATCGAATGTTCAGGATGCGAGAATATACATAAAAAAGGATTCAGATAGCATGAAGCGGAGGAGGAATTTCTTAAACCTTCTGAACGAGCCAAATGTGTTGAACTCCAGAAAAGAAATACGTTCAAGCCAAGGAAAAAGGAATGAAAGTGCTGGCAGTCGATAAGTTCAGTAACAAATTATCTCACTGCGGGGAAGTGAAAGAACGGATAAGTTGTGCTTAACGACAGTGGGCAAAAGCTGCTAAAAAGAAGTGTAGAGCTTAGTAGGGAAGTTAGCAGTGGAATGGCAGAAACCAGTAGAAGGCAAAAAAAGGCCACAAAATAACAATGGTCGACAAGGAGCTCAACAACTCTTGATTTCAAAATCAAGAAAAGCCATGAAGGCTAGCTGTATGGCAAACCAGCTCCTAATCGTGGCACTGATCGGTCGTAGCAGTCTTTTGGGTCAATTACCTCTTGAGGACTGAATTGGAAAATCATTCTGAACTATCCATGGTCTGGTTTAAGGGTATTGAGACTATTCATCTCAACAACTAGCTCACATTATCCTGGTTTAAAGCAGTAGTCCCGGGTTTACCTGCACTATGAGAAAGAGTGTTCTTAGAAACATTTTGGACTAAGGAAGTATTCCGGCACTAGCCAGAGTGAAGAAAGTAATATCGCGGATAGTGGAACTGTAAGCGGCCCTAATACTCCTGTAGAGGCGAAACCTAGATGTTTCAACGCAGCCCCTGAAGATTCTAAACATAAAAAATCCGGTGGCGCAAGATGGCACAAGATCTGGAGCTGTGCAGCAGAACTAAAACCACTTCGGGAATGGCTAGATTTAAGAAACTGCATGCTAAGCACCCTGTCATGCAAAGCTTGCCATTCTAGCCAAATGGGAAACGCACAAAAACTATGGAGATCCTCCCAGATATTCACATTCCGGACTTTTTGGATAACTTCACCCCTGTACGCACTGATGAACAGGTATTCAACCTGCTTGATGTTATGTGAATAGGCAAATTTGTGAGCGAGCACAGACTAGTCTCGGCAATTGACATCTTCAAATCCAGGTTGAAGTTTCCCTGCCTTGCTCCAGAAGACTGAAACGGTCACCATATCTTAGCTGATGTCAATTTAAAAAGAGTGGTTGGTTTTAAATCGTGTATCTGCAACTTAGAGTACCGCTAAGGTCGTATTTATACCTAAAACAGACAAAAGCAACCATGAAAGACTATTGTCAAATAAGCCTGACTTTCTTTTCCGTCAAAATATTTTAAAATTTTTTATGCCCGCATTTAGAAAAGACACGGAACTCTATCGACAGTCCAAAACGCTCACACGAAAGAAAGATCTGTTGAGACGGTTCTTCCTAGGATAGTTTCTGAATTACAAAATGAACTCCTTTTGGACATTGAAAGTACCTTAATAATGTGCATACGACAGCAATCATGAGAAACCTCTGCAAAAATCAACAAACACCTCACCATCTAGAGGTGGATAAATAGCATGCTTGAGTAAAGGTTCATAAGTAGAATGGATGCGGGTGAAATTAATAAGGAAAGTTCGAGAAGTACAATCCAAGTGCCGTTCTATCTCCTTCTTAGTACGCTTCACTTTAGAAACACAAAACTCACGAAATAGAACCAACCAGGTTGGTCGGCGCTAGATTATGTTTAAAGTCGCAATCCAAGCTCACGCGTCATATTCTAAACAGCAATCTCACCTAAAATGTGAGCCTAGAGAAAAAGGCTCTGGTGGCTGGCAATGGATGAAATCATCAATCGTGACTTCGTCTGCGTTGAACGTTCTGCTATATCTTGCACCGAGTTAAACTTTTTGTTAAAAACACGGCTGCAAAAGCTACTTTCACTATTGGTCACAACGATATTGGACAGGGGCTCGCAAGCTGCACTAACTACTTAGCCCTCACGTTTTGTTCTATCTAAGATATTAAGCGATCGTAGCAATGTTAAAAGTCATATTCAAGAATACTCAAAATGACCGTACTTAGAGTCGCTCCTTTGACTTTATGCCCGACATTTTCCGAGGTTTGTATATTACGATCTTCATAAAATTTTATTTTTTCAACCGTGTGTTAACTGACTTTCTTCGGTGTTCTCCTGCTGTTCTTTTCCAGTAGGTAAAAACAGAAGTTAGTAGGTATGTTTGCTTATCTCGTGACATTATACCAAATATTTTGAAATGGACGTTTCCTAACTTTTCACTTTTATCAATACGATATCTTATTCCAATCCGTAACAAGGGTAACAAATTTAAAAGAACTAAAGGAAAAATGAAGTTTTTTAAGCTTAATTTAACGTTGAAAAGAATGTTAAAAGCTTCCAGTTTAAATCGAAGTTAACCATTTCATAAAAACAATACTTTATTGAAACAATTCAACAACATCTTTAATCGCATCCATTTTCAATTAAAATTATCCACGTTTGAAAATAAATGCATAAACTTTAAGTTGATTTTAAATTTGAAGTGTTGAAAATGAATGAATCTTTTAGGCGAATTGTAATTTAATAAAATGGAATCAAGCCGTCCTTATTTGATTACCAACGTTTCTTTTTAAATAATTTTTTTTTCGTCAGAATTATTTCAATTTTTAAGCACCTATTTTCTTAACAATGATGAATGAGTACAGTACAGTAACACTATTCCACGACTAAATAAGCCAATATTTTTTTCACTACTTTTTTTCGGAAGTAGTATATATAAATGAAAAATAAATTATAAAAAAATTTACTCTCAAACATGAAAAGTGACTAAAATACTGCACTTATTTGACAACGCCTTTCAGAAGTAGAATAATGTGCTTTTGTCAGTTTTGTATATTTATTCATTAATTTGTCTATCGAGCTGCGAGTTACTCTATTGCACTGACCGTTGCTATCCATGTTGGAACAATGAAATTTAATGTGGATTGCTTATAATGGTGGATAACGGTGTAACAATTCTAAAAGCCTTAGATAAGTTATTTAAACGGTAATAATCTGAATACTCAAAAATTGAGTATTCCGAATAGTTAGAAGATAAATAAAATGCTGCATTCGTTAATTCAAACTGATTTTTCGCAGCTACTTTCGAAGTTTTTATTTGCCTTGCCCAATTTTAATTCGATCTAGAAAACTTGTCATTAAGCTAAATCTCTGATATTATGTTTTATAATTAAAAATCTACTCACTTCAATAGCGAAATTGCAGTTTATGAAAGTGATTCGATATACTTTTCAGCTATCAATTAAATATCACATTTATGACACACACATAGTATATCGTATTACTCCCGCATAAATGATTAAATCAAATGATTAATTTTATGATACGTCTTCATTTCACATCTGATTTAGAAAACTTTCCGATTTGCACGTCAGCCAACTGGCAACGTACTGATAACAAACATGAACCGATTAAAAAACTTATGGATATATGTAGTAACACTTTAGCATTATCGGGGGAGATGATTTGTCAGATGACCACAAGCCGAATGCAGAAAGACGCTTTTTAGCTAACAAAGCAATGTGTCGATGCACTACTGAAATCATAACTAATAAAACGCATTGAATTTTTCACTGATGAAGTAAAAGCACAATGTTGTATAATATTTGAAATAAATTTTCACTGTTCGATTGTGGGCTCTAAAAAACCCTGTATAATTCATGATCAGTTGTTACTTTTGCAAATACATTCATTGAAAGTGTTTTTGGCCTATGACTCGTATGAGCTACACATTTGAAAGAACAAAGGAACTGTTCGAATTTTATTTTGTTGGAACAAAACACCGAAAAATTAAGGTAATCATGCAAGCAAAATTTTATCTATCCTAAAACAACCTTCGCTGACAAATCAGGAGGAATTAAAATCTAAAACAATCACTATATTCATTTTTAAACTCTTACTTGTCACTAATTTCTTTTCTGCAGACAACATTTCGGTACCGATTCACACTAACTCGATTTGAAATAAGAACTTGATTATTTAGTTTGATGTCGATGGACTTGAAAAAGTGCAAGCTGATACTAATGGACAGTTCGATTAATACTAATTATTCCTCCTGAATCGACCTCAATTTATAGGCGGCCTCGAAATTTGAATTCCGAATTGAATGCGAATTCGGAATTCGAGCCTGCCTTCCGCGGATAGAAATCCGCGAATAGCCGTCTGATAAGAAATTCACCAACGTTTTTCAATTCACCAAAATTCACCAAACAACACGTAATTGGCGGGAGGTACTTAACTCTCTGTTA